>JAESUZ010001999.1:0-735401 GCA_017311185.1 Proteles cristata cristata
CTGACCCTCCCCTGCTCACGCTGTCTCTCTCTCTCCTAAAAATAAATAAAACATTTAAAAAAAAAAATAAAATAAAATAAAAGTGTATCTTTTGTAGAATTTCTGTAACTGAATATAGTTGATGTCTTTTCTTGTTGAATCTCTAATCTGCTGAATGGTAGAGTTAAGTCTCAGCTGGCCCCAGGACCTCCCTCTCCGTCATCATCCTGCATATTGTGGGGAGGAGGAGGTACTTATGTTGTCTCGGTGTACTGGCTGGGGGAACACATATCCAATATCGGGGCCAGATTGTCATTGTCCATCTAAACTGGCTTTGGCAGAGATATCTTTGATCCTTCTGGGCTCAGGTCTCTGGTCCACCTAAGCCTAGGGATCTGCTGTACAACATTTGTGCCTGTAGTTAACAAAACAGTACTGTGCACTTACACATTGGTTAACAGAGGAGAGGTCTCGTTAAGTATTCTTACTGTATACACACACTCACACACACGGATACAAGGAAACTTTTGGAGGTGATGGACATTTCTATTACTTCAATTGCGGTGATGCTTTCATGTGTGTAGGCCAAACTCACCAAATTATATATATAAAATATGTGCAGGTTTTTGCACATTAACCTGTCATGAGTGTGCTAGGAAGGCGCACGCATGAGTTGTGTGTTTCCACGGTGTCAGTCATAAAGCAAAGTGAATCAGTTTAAAGCAGGTTCAGGATTCCAAACTCAATGACATTTCACCATGTGATCACACTTGGCTTCTTACACAAAACGCAGAGCAGGATGTAAGCGAACTACACAACAAACAAGGTAACAGAAGGGTGTAGGAAATTAACGAACCAAACGCTAAGTCAGTCTGTGGGGAGCAGTTGAGATGAGGCTTCAGTTGGGTCTGGATCAGCTCTCGACACTTACTGCTTGTTATGTTGAAGCAGTGAAGGATATCAGTTCTGTTGGTAAATCAATTGGCCAGAGCCTCTGGTGGCAGTTGCCTTTTTCAAGTGGTCAGACACAGAGAGGTCATGTCTGAAGAATTCTAATTTGCTGCAAAAATCCTCCTCTTTTTCAAAGAATTTAATCACTGAGGCTCCTGCAGACGTCCTTGGTTCTGCCTGGCATCACTTATAGGGTGTCAGCTGATGCTGGTCCTGGTGAGATTGCATAGCTGCAGTACCTTTACATGCTTATGTCGTTGCTTGAAACGGGCCTCTGCTTGACATGAGAGACTCCATCTTACTCTGCAACTATGCCTCAATAAAGCTGTTTATCTATTTATTATTATTTAAAATTTTTTTCATCTTTTTTTAATGTTTATTTCTGAGAGAGAGACAGAAACAGAGAGAGAGTCAGAGTGTGAGCGGGGGAGGGGCAGAGAGAGAGGGAGACAAAGAATCTGAAGTAGGTTCCAGTCTCTGAGCTGTTGGCACAGAGCCTGATGTGGGGCTTGAACTCATGAACTGTGAGATCATGACCTGAGCCTAAGTCAGACACTTAAACGACTGAGCTCCCCAAGCTCCCCAATAAAGCTGGGTTTTTTTGTTTGTTTGTTTGTTTTAGAAAATAACCTCATATGTGGTAGGTCATACATAGCCTAAATGCCTTTTTATATCAACTAACTTCATCATCAGAATAACCCGATGAGATGGGTCCCCGTCAGTATGCCCATTTTACAGATGATGGAACTGAGACAGAGAGTAAAAGATAATGCTCCATTTTACCCAAATAGTAAGTGCTGGAACAGTCTGACTTCAGAACCCTTAATCCCAGCACTGTGCTCTCTCCTGAAGTTTCCCTTCTTTGGGTCTGATACCTCATGCTCTCCTGGTCTGCCATGGCTCACCTTTCCCAGCTAGTCCGTTTCACCTGGTGCTCCCTGGAGGTCTGCCTAGGCTCTCTTCTTCTCATGCTGAATGCTCTCTTAGGGGCTGTTTCTCAGTCTCATGGTCCCCGACCAGCGACAGGGGCAGACTATTTCCAGATCTGTCTCCTGGGCTCATTCTGCTGTCCCAAGCTTCAGGCTCACGCATTCAGCTCTCTGAGCACTCTGCCTGGATGTCCCCAGGCACCGGCTGCTCTGTATGAAAATCATAGTCTTCCCCTAACTTGCCTTCGCCTGTGTGTCCTCCCTGTCTCACTTGGGGCCCCGTCATGCTGGGAAGCCAGGAGCCATCTCCTCTCATCCTCTGGTCTATCTAATCACCAGGCTTGGGGAATTTCATTTCCCCAGAACTATTGCTCTGGTTGGGACCCCTACCATTTCTTCCTTTGACTACAGAATAGGCCTCCTAAGTGGACTCTCTGCTTCCAGTCTCATTCTCTTAATTGCATCCTCCTTTAAACCACAGAAGTGTTCTCTCTAAAACACAACTCTCTGTTATTTGTTTGTATAAATTCCTCAAGGGCTTTCCATCATTTATAGAAGTGTTTCTTTAAAACGTGGTTCTTGGGCAAATGCATCGCAGCTACCTGAGCATTTGTTAAAATGGCAGATTTCTGGCCCTTGCCCAGACCTACTAACTAAATCGGGGGGGGGGGTGTATTTTTATGATGCTACCAGGGTGATTCTAATATGCCATCTGAATGAAATATAAGCATCCTAAAGGGACGGGAATGTTCTAATCTCTACTCTTCTTATCTTACCTGCCTAATCTCTTGTCAATCTCTGAGTTCCCCCAAACACCCAAGTGCTCGTAGGTTCTTCCCCAAGGGCAGCACGCCTAACTCACGGGCCTTTCCACTGTGGCTGCTGCCCAGAGTGCCCTCGCCTTCCTTGGCGTCAACTGCACCTTGCATGTCATCCTGGGCACCCCCTAAGGCATCTCCACCCTGTCCCCTCCCCTCCCCAGGCTCCCCTTGCTTCCCTAACTCTTCCCTGGCACATCTCCGTCCATCCTTAGTGTATCATCCTGGAATCACGTTCCTGTCCTCTCTCCGGCTGTCCAGCTTTGTGACAGTAGACCTCACGCACCACACATCTTTCTGTTTCCAGGCTGGACACAGTGTCTGATCCAGAGCAGCTGATCGATAACTGTTTGTTGAAGAAATACGTGAGCAAATATAGAGCGTTACTGCTGTGCAGCAGAAGGCATCGATGGAGCACTGAGGTCCCACTGATGCGGGTGTTACAGATTCTGCTTGGAGGCCTGAAGTGGGTGTCTTGGGGGCAGGGGTGACCTTTCATGAAGGCCATATGGAAAAGGATGAATAGAGATTTTCCAGGGAGAGCAAAGAGGAAAGGGCATTGCTGGTGGCGGGAAACTTCAGGGAGAGGCCGGTGACTGGAGAGGAGTGGCAGGGAGGACTTGAAAGGCAGCAAGACAAAGGGTCCCTGTCACCTGTGCTCCTTAGGGAAGGCTCTGCGTGGCCAAGAGACCCCAACTGAGAAACCCAAGGGAGACAGTGCCACCTGCTGTGGCAAATTGGTTTCTCAGCCCCTTGCATGGGGGAGAAGCCAGTAAGTCACTCATTTTCTATCCAACCCAATGGGAGTTTTAAGCTGAAACCTCTCAGAGAATTAGAAAATCCACACATGTGACATAAGGAACACACTCAACAAATAATGAGCATTGTCCTGACTTGTGACATTTTCTTGCCATCAAGTGTTTACAAAAGTTAATTATTTGGTGGAATGTGCCTCACTTGCTTTCATGGTTTCCCTGTTGTCCTTCTTGATGTTTTCATTCTAAAGTGATGTAAGTATCTGAGGCTTCATTGCTGCTGCTCCTTTTAATAACTTCCATTCACTGTTCAGATTTTTATTTCCATATAATAGCAACATACCAAGAATTATACCACAACTATTGGTAAAGTTAATTGGAACCCAGCTCTTGCAATGTTTCTTGTTTGATCAGGAACGCCCACAGTTGTAGCTGTTACAGTCTGTATAGCATCTGACCCAGTTCCCAGCACCTAGTGGGTGCTGTAGTGTGTAGAAGGAGAGCAATGCTTTCAGTCAGTTGGATCCTGCGATCCACAGTGCTATTTCAGTTAAAGGCTACTTCTTCCTTCACAATTTCAGAGTTAAATCCTTAAGACTCTTCTGGAGGGAAGAACAGGCAACTGTGCAGCTAAATTCACTGTTCGAGTCTTTCCACAGAATCAAAAGCTATGGTGGCTCAGAGGAACTCCAGACGGAGGCACTGGCTCCTCTGTGCTGAGACCCCCAAGCTTATGGGGATCCCTGTCACCTTCCCTTACACAGGTAAGAAGGTGGGAGTGGGTGCCGCAAACATGCTTAAACAATTTTTTTATAGCTCTATGCAGGGAATTGCAAAAAAAACCAGATTCTCCCTCATTGTGTCTACTCCCAAATCTTTCGCTCTCACACGGAGACAGGTTGACATTACTCTAAAGCCAAGCACTCGATCACTTTATTCTTGCATTTCTCCTGCTTTTCCACACAGAGGTGGGTCACATGGTTAAATCAAATTCAGGAAAGCCCACAAGAGCAGTTTAGGAGCATCCCACACTTTGGGGAAGTGTTGTCATGGGAACAGAGGAGGTCAGCCGGGTGGGATGTGGAGCCGTGCTCCTTAAACATTAGGGAACATTAGACTCACCTAGAGAGTTGTTAAAATGCAGATTGTAGGCCCCATCTCCAGACTTTCAGTAGTGATGAGGTTGTGGGGTGATGGTGGGGCTCGGGGGGTTTGGAGCTGATGGACAGGAAAGAATTCTTGAAGACATTTTTGGTGCAAACAGGTGATTTTATTAAATCACAGGGGCAGGACCCGTGGACAGGAAGGGCTGCACTGGGGTTGTGGCTCATCATATACTATGAAGTTGGGGAAGGTAAAGTCAAAAGGGAGGCCTCCAGTGGGACTTTGATATGCCAAAGAGGTCTCCTAAGATACCTGAGGCCTTGCTGTTGTCAAGATGAGGTTATTTTTTCCTCTAGCCAGGCATTAACAGTAGGGCAGTAGGGGTTCCTGGAGAAATGTTGTGCTCTGTATTTGCTTCAAGTATTCCCCAATGGGCTGCAGGTTATGAGGAAATGTAATTTTAGCTGCCATTTCCTTCTCGCCTTTGTTCCCCACATCACTATGGAGGGTGATGTGGGGACTCCAGGCAACTGAGTCTACAGGTTACTGGAGATAAGGCGTTTTATAAGATTGCTTTTTCCTTGTAATTTACTGATATTTGTACACTGATGGAGACTCTATCAGCTTAACCATTTGTTTTCTGTCCTTTCCTTTGTCCTTGGGCAGCCAGGAGTGCCTGAGGAATATCACACACATCCCACCTGGGTGGGGGAGGGGGTGCTAGCTTGTATTTGGCCCTCAGCCTGCCCCATGCTCCCTCATTAAATAGGACTCATTAATTAGCATGGGTGGCAAAGCGTGGGGGCATCATGGTGGAGATGACAGCTTGCCTATGATTATTTGGAGGGCCTTTTTGTGAGGCAAAATAAAGGGGAGTGCAGGGGCACTAGAAGGTGTTTTTGTTAAGGGAGAGGGCGACTGGGGTACCTGAGTGGCTCATTCAGTTCAGTGTCCCACTGTGGCTCAGGTGAAGATCTGATGGTTCCTGAGTTTGAGCCCCGCATTGGACTCTTTACTGTCAGTGTGGAGCGTGCTTTGGATCCTCTGTCTGCCTCTCTCTGCCTCTCTCTGCTCTTCTCCCTGCTCACACGCCATCTCTCTCTTTCTTAAAAATAAATAAGCATTAAAAATTAATTTTTTGAAAAAGGGAGATGGTGACTATATTTTAAGGCCATAGAAAAAGTTAGTAGAAGGAACACCTGAGATTACAGATTCTAGAGAATAGCAAATAGGGCACAGGTCTGAGAGATCTCCAGCTGTGGAAGCAGAAAGAAGATGCAAGTAGGGGAAAAAAGCAGGGTGGGGGTAGTGGCTGGACTGGCTGCAGACTCAGCATCTCCGCCTGGGGCAAGGAGTCATGTCAATTTGACAATATGGCCCTTAAAGGAGAAAGAACATCTACTTAGAGAAATCTCTGCTGATATCAATGGTTACCATTGCAAAGCATCTGTGTGTGTGTGTGTGTGTGTGTGTGTGTGTGTGTGTGTGTGTGTGTGTGTGTAGGGGTGTTGAGCAGTATACTAAAAAATTCCTTGTGCTTAAAAGAATTACTTTTGCAGTAATTTATTCATTGAACCCCCCTTTTTGTATTCATGGGGCCATTTTCACAATTTTCCCAAATTGTTTTTTCTTCCTCGGGACTTGCTTTCTCTTAGGGAATAAGCCGTTTTAATTTGCATTTTGGAGCTTCAGGTTCTGACTTAGATTGTACCTCATGCATTTCTTCCCAGGACCATACTTCACTGGCTATGCTTTATCCGTGAGCGTCCCCACCAGTGCACTGGATCGCCTCTGATGCCTTTCGTCTCGGCCTCCCCACTTACTTCAGTGTTAACTAAGTAGCAGAAAAAATAGGCATTATACATTTAATAACCTGACCCCACCATCAAGGCATTGTTTTACTCTATTGTGTTAAAACCATCTCAGGTTCAGTTTGCTTAAAAGGCCAGATTTTGTCACATTGCTGTCTTGGGAGCATCTGGCCCACAGTGCTGACTGTCCGGGAGCATCGGGGAGCTAGCCAATGTCTTCTGAGCCAGAGAGAACCATCTTGAGAAATCCCAGAAGGAATGGGGGGGAGGGGCTCTGAGGCAGAGCCACCAAACTTCTTCTCCTCTGTTTACTGGTTTGCTTTTTCTCTTCTGGGCTCAACATGGACTATATATATCTTGGCCCAGAGAACGTGGAGGTGGGTCCGTGACAAAAAGAGCCAGAACCCAGAAAAGGGGAGGAGGTGCCCCTGGGAGACTTCTAGGCAACTTGTCTAACACCCTTCCCCATCCCCCATACCACGGTGGAAAATGTTAGGTTTACAGTGAACACATATATGTCTTATCCTCACTGTTGCAAATGTTAACTCCAGAATACACCCTCTTTATTCTTTTTCCATTTGCATTGACTTAACTGTTTATATTTAACACGTTGGAAATTGGAAGCTTAATTTTAAAATTGAATATATTATCATTTAATAACATTTATTCAGGGTATATTATTTCTATTATATTATTAATAAGTATTATGTAATGCATGACATTCATGAAGTATTATTTAGTAAATAATCCTGAGATTAACATTTATTAAGTTATTTAATAAATAACATTCAGTTTCTATGAATATGAATTTAAAATCTAGAAATAACTTAATTTTGAAATGTACAATCCATGATCCATGTTTTCTTCACAATGAAGTAAACAAGTATTGCACTTGAGAATGTCCATACATTAACACTGTGCTTGTCATGGCCAGTGTCCTGGATCTTTATTGTGAATGTGTGAGCAGAGGGTCATGCCTTCTGGGCCTACCACAGTCTAGTGAGCATGAACAATTTCTGTTTCTGCCTCCTCCCCAGCTTAATTGATGAGGTATTTGGGGAAACCAAGTGTCAGAATTACATAAAATCATAACTACTACTACTACCTGCATCTCTCTGCCCTCTTCTGGAAATGTCCCACTGGTGCTCACTCTGTAATGGGTGAATTTGCACAGACCCAAAAGTAGAAAGGCACTACAAGTTGCCTGTACAGAAAGATCTGATGATAGAGTTGCCTGGACGGTAAGATCTGATGGTAATTTGATGTCCTTTGTTACAGAGGGAGGTTACATAATGAATGCATTGAATGAACATTTCATTATCAGATTTTTGAGACAGTGTGTTTTCAACTATCTGTTGAGAATGTTACAGGATATAGTCTCAGTTAGCATAATTTTGAGTAAAGAATTTCCAGGATGGGGTTTTCGTGTGCCCCCTACCCCTTGCTCTTGGTTAACCTAGCCTGCTTATTCTAAAGAAGGTGAGAATTCTTTGTTCATATGCCTCCACAGGATAGATGGAGCATTTGAACATTGATAAAATGTTGGGCCTTATGCCTCCAAACTAATGTTGAGCACAAGAAAAAGAAACCCTAGCAATCTTTCTGTCCATTAAAGATAACTGAAAGATTATTTCTCACTTTTAAGAAATTTTTTCAATTTCTGTTCCTAAGTCACCCAGTTTATTACTGAGTGAACAATGGCTTGATTTTGGCTCACACCTGGTAAAGCTCACCAGTGTGCGGGGAGATGGTTCATTCGTGGCCAGACTTTTCAGGCCAGAACTGTGGCCTGATGTTGATACCGGGTTGGGGCACCTGAGAGCAGAGAACAGGGTAAGTAAGGTTCTTTCCCTTTGCATCTCAGAAGTAGCACAGGAAGTACAGATCTCTCCATCTCAAAACAGTTCAACAAAGCAAGTTTTGTAGTTACTTATTATACTTAATTTTTTTTTAGAAAGATAAATCAAGGTCACTGAGCTCCACAGGTATGTCAAAAGTAAAGAAATACTTTTGGGTGCAAACGTATTTTGCAAAATTAAACAAATAAAGACATAGGTATGTCAAAAGTAAAAAATAGTACAGAAAAAGTAAAGAAAGGGCTCCATTGGTATGTCAAAAGTATGTCAAATAGTAAAGAAAAAGAAAAAATACCCAATTATATCTGTATAATTGTCATAGTAATGGATAAACTTATAGTAACTAAGAAAGTTAAACAAAATTTTTAAAAACTATTTATTTTGAGAGAGAGAGACAGAAACAGAGTGGGGGTGAGGAGAACTTGAGTTGGGGAAGGGCAGAGAGAGAATCCCAAGCAGGCTCCATACTGTCAACGCAGAGCCTGATAAGGGGCTTGATTTCATGAACTGTGAGATCATGACCTGAGCTAAAAGCAAAAGTCAGACACTCAAAAGACTGAGCCACCCAGGAATCCCAAAGTTAAAATTTAATAAAACTAAAATGTCTGCAAAAATTAGGCACCTATTAAATTGACCATTGATGTGATGTCTCATTTTCTGAATTTGTTCTTTAGTTGAGAAATAACTAACAATTGAACAAGAAGAAAGGGGCACTTGGCTGGCTCAGTCGGTGGAGCACGTGACTTTTGATATCAAGGTCATGAGGTCGAGCTTCACGTTGGGCATAGAGCCTACTTCAAAAAAAGAAGACAATATTTAAAAATTTTAAATCATCACAAAGTGAAATATTTCATGTATAAGTTAGAATTTGCAGTTACCAAAAAAAAAAAAAAATACTCCTCACAGTTTGCTCTCTCTTTGGTTGTTTTTAAAAAAATTTGTTTTAACATTTATTTATTTTGAGAGACAGACAGAGCATTAGTGGGGGGCAGGGGCAGAGAGGGAGGGAGACACAGAATCCAAAGCAGGCTCCAGGCTCTGAACTGTCAGCACTGAACCCAAGGTGAGCCAAACTCACAAGCCTCGAGATGAGATTCGGATGCTCAACTGACTGAGCCACTCAGGTGCCCATGTCTTTTGTTGTTTTAAATTTAAACACAACATAACAACTCTAAGTGGTTACGAAGAATGAAAGGATTGAGACAATTCTGATGAGGGAGCATGGCAGGACTGAAGACAAAGTGCAAGCTATCACCCCTCCCCCCCCCCCCAGCAGGTGGGATATGTGTGATATTCCTCAGGCACTCCTGGCTGCCCAAGGACAAAGGTAAAGAGGAAAACAAGTGGCCAATTGAGAGATCAGCCATACAGGACTTGGATCTCCATCAGTTTACAAATATCAGTAAACTGCAAGAAAAGGCAGTCTTTTCTTGTCAATAGTCTAATTTCCAGTAAACTGTAGACTCAGTTTCCTGGAGCCCCAACATCACCCTCCATAGTGATGTGGGGAACAAAGGCAAGAAGGAAATGACAGGTAAAATTACATTTCCTCATAACCTGCAGCCCATTGACAAATACAGGGTACAGCATTTCTCTAAGAACGCCATACCGTCCTAATGTTAATAACTTACTAGAGGAAAAACAATCTTAGCTTGATAACAGCAAGGTCTCAGGTATCTTAGGAATCCTCTTTGGCATATCAAAGTCGCCTCTGGCGGCCTCCTTTTTGACTTTAGCTCTCCAACTTCATAGTATATAATCAGCCACTCTTCACAACCCCAGTGCAGCTCTTCATGCCCATGGGTCCTGTCCCCAGGCTTTAATAAAATCACCTGTTTGCACCAAAGACGTCTTCAAGAATTCTTTCTTGGTTGTTGGCTCTGGAGTCCCCACCATCACCCCAAAACCTCATCAATTCCATCTCTGTGTCTTTCCTGTACTGTCATAGTTTATTTGGAATCTAATGTTTCAGTGTAGGGATACGACTTCCAAATGGAACTGGAGGCACAAACTGTGCCTGGGGTTGGGGGGACGTGGAAGATTCTAGACCGTTATGAACATACTCTTGAAATAGGTGGTTTCTCCTGTGCTGGGAGGTGAATGGGGAGTTCTTTGAATTAACTCCCAAGTAGAATACCATGTTATTAGAGGATGAGTAATAAAACTGTGCTAATTTGAAACTTCCACATATATTATTAAAACTCCACCATAATCACACCAATTGTTCAGAAATTAGACCACCACAAATGTTTTTTGAGGAGGAGTATTCTGTCACTGGATTGTTTAGAATTGCTGGTGAATGGTGACAATAAAAAGCAGACTGACTTTAAATTTGTTTCATTGCTTCTTAATAACTCTTTTACAGATGATGTGTGTCCTTATTGCCAGAGTCTGAGGCTAAAGAGATTTCAGTGAACATGTAGGACTCCTGTAAAGCCAACTTACAGGCAGCTGAACCAGTTAGGAGGACTACAGCTACAACAACTACTACTTTCTTGATCTATTTCTTTCCTCCTTTCTGTAGGGTGTTAGATGGATATGATGGGTAGAGCTCTACCACCTTCTTGGACCATGAGGGGGACTTGAGGATGGAAGCTAGTAAAAGAATAGAGCAGAAAAACTGGGGACCCAGGTCCCTGATTGTATGGACAACACCAAGGTAAGCCCCAATGAATCGCACCCTTGTAAGAATCCCCTCTTGTTGGGTTTGGATGGAACGCATGACGTGCTTCTTCTAATCAATAGAATGTGGTAAAGGAGAGGAGATATCGCTCCGCGATTATGCTTCATTAAATAGCAAGGGTGAAGGACTTCTGTAGATGTAATTAAGGTCCCTAATCAGTTGACTTTGAGCTCATCAAAAGGGAGATTATTCTGGGTAGGTTTTCCCTAATCAGGCTTGCCTTTAAAAGAGGTCCTGCGCTTTCCCTGAATTCAGACACTCTCAAGCAGCAGAGACTCTTTTTCTCTGTTGCTCGCCTTGGAACAGTAATGCTCCAGGAATTTTACAGCCACAAAGAAATTAATGCTGAGGGAGCTTGGAAGTAGATTATCCCCCTAGACTCCCAATGAGAATATAGCCCAGCCCACACCTTGATTTCAGCCTTGTGAGGCCAACCAGCTAAGCCATAGCCAGATACTTTGCTTGCAGAAACTGAGAGATAATAAAAATGTGTTGTTTTAAACTGTTAAATTTGTGCTAACCTGTTATGTAGCATAGAACACAAATACGTTGATGTCTGTGTTGTTATTGCTGTAAAACCCTGGGAATGACTCCCTCTAGACTTCTTTTACATAAGCGAGAATTATTATTTCTCACTTCTTTAAACCATTATAATTTTAGATTTTCATCTATAGGCAGCTGACCCTTGACTGATTCATGGAATAATGAGGAAGGATTTATAGAAGATGAATCATTTGTGGCTGATCTTAAAAGTGGCTGATCTCACAATTTCAGAAGGTGGAAACTGGGGTATCTGGAGGTAGAAAGTAATTTTCATGGGACAGAGTGAATAAGGGTCAATAGTAGGTGTTTTGAAGAAATAAAGAATTATTCAGTTTCACTAGACTGAGTGAGATGAAACTGGAAAGGTAGGTTAGGCAAATCATAAAGCCAAATGAACTTGGAGATGATTTTTCAAGCAATGGAGATTTTCTGACCAGCACGGCAGCATGTACAGAGCTAAGCCTTATTTTAGAAATGCAGTATGAGTCACTTCTCTTTAGGTTGCAGAAGCATATCTCAAAGTAGATTTTGTCTCAAAGAGATTTATGGGAAGAGAAACTGGTGAAGAGAAGCAGGGACTTAAAACAGGAGCCCCGGACCTCAGCAACCAGAACAGGAGACTCCTGCCGTAAGGGCTCTTTGTCCTCTCTGTTATTTGACTTCATTCTCTGTTGCAGTAAGCTTCTTGTGCTGGGGCACGGCCCCTACAGCTGGCCACCTTAGGGGATAGAAGGGACTTCCCTTCCAGCTCTGCTTTACGATATCTCTGCTGGAAGCCGCACGTAGTTCGGACAATCGTGGAACAATCCCAAAGGCCAAGGGTAGGGATATGATGATTGGCTTCTGTGTGTGTGTGTGTGTGTGTGTGTGTGTGTGTGATGTGTGTGAGAGAGAGAGGAGAGGAGAGGAGAGAGAGAGAGAGAGAGAGAGAGAGAGAGAGAGAGAGAGAGAGAGAGAGAGAGAGATTCCTGCTATTAGAAAAAGTAGCCTTTGGGTCCTGGGCGGTGCGGTGGGTTAAGTGTCTGATAGTTCGTGAGTTCAAGCCCTGTGTCAGGCTCTGTGCTGACAGCTCAGAGCTGAAGCCTGCTTCAGACCCTGTGTCTCCTCTTTCTGCCCCTCCTCTGTTCACACTCTATCTCTCTGTCTCTGTCTCTCTCTCTTCTCTCTCAAAAATTAATAAAAATATTTTTAAAAATTAAAAAAAGAAAAACGTAGCCGGGGGAATCAAAACAAAATGGTTATATAAATGCAATTTGAATTTCATGATTCTGTCTTTTCCTATCAGAGACTCAAGGACAAATGACATACTCATATGATTACACTGATGGAATAAAATTTCAGTTGAATTTACATTTAATTTAGGAATCAATGTTTATACAAATGATTATTCATAATTTTACCAATGATTTCTCCCTACCTCTGTCAATGTCAACCAAATGATAAGCTATATAATTAAAATTAGTTTCCATTATAAAAGTTTTTAAATGCTCAATTATTAACTTATTGTATATGCAAAGGGTGTAAAATACTGTTGTGCTTATCCGTCACTGAAGAAAAGAGAATTTCAGAGTAGCTATTTAAATGTACTTTCAAATAATCATTAGTTCTTCAAATAATCTCAATGAAATCCTTCCTGTTTAAGCAGGTAGTACTCTTTTGCTCAGATGTACTAGTGGACATAGATGGATAATTATTAAATAAAATCTCAGGTCACACAAGAAAAACACTATTTTAACCTGCACCTTTTACCATTCTTACTTTAGGTGCCTGTGAAATGTTTGGAAAGTTGAGGGTCTTTTTCTAAATTCTTGGAAATGTTGATCATCTCTGCATTTTATCTGGAGATACTCAAGCATGTAAAGTTGACTCAAATCTATAACTGACATGATAAACACCCATCTGAGGAATCGAAGATGCCAGCATTTAAACTACCTGAAATGCAAAATGGATTTTTAGGGGCATCTGGGTGGCTCATTCTGTTGAGCATCTGGCTCTTCCTTTCAGCTCAGGTCATGATTTCCCTGTTTCTGAAAGCCTGCTTGGGATTCTTTCTCTTTTTCTCTCTGTGCCCCTCCTCCACTTGTGCTCTCTCTGTCTCTGTCTCTGTCTCTCAAAATAAATGAATAAACTGGAAAAAAAAAAAGGCATTTTTAAAAATGTGGCTGAACTTTCTGGAACACTTGGTCAGCTCCTTGGTGAGTGCAGCTGATACTTTTTACCACTAGGTGCTGCTCTTCCTCCACCACATGCATTTGTATCTTCAGGCTCAAAAAACAAGCTGGTCCCAAAACTAACTTAGTTCATCTCCTACTATTTAAATACAAGCTAAACCTCCACCTTGCATGTTTACTCATCACTGTAACAATACAATATTTTGAAAGTGGTTGGCTAAGCATTCAACATTTTATAGAAAGTGAAACTTCTATCTGCTTTCTGTGGTATCATCCCACACCACCTTTTAGAAAACTAGACTATCAGTATGTTGCTATTAATTTATATTAATGGAAAGAAACTACAGGTTTATCATTTCATTTAAAAGACAGTTGACATGCCTGTGATTTCTCCTCAAAAATGTGACATTTTACTCGAGAGACCATAAAAAACACAAAATTTTAAGTTATTGGTTATTTAATACAAATCACCCAAAGGCAGTATTATTATAAATATGCTATGTATCCATGAAGGAAGAAAATGTATGGAATCTGTTTATGGTCTCATGCTAAATGTCTTGAGAGAGATGGGAAGCAGCTGATAGGGACCCCTGTTTGTGTAGCTTTCCCGGAAGGATTTTTCCTACCCAGTGTTTGTGGATAAACACATAGTAAACATTTTTGAAGATAAAGAGGACATAAAGCACCCTCATATTTATGTCTACTGGACCTTTTTGAGAAACAATTTTACCAAGGCATCTGATTTAAAATGTAGCAATTCTAAATATTAAAATTTAAAAATGTTCTCTCCTCAATGGATAAAAAATATGAGGCAGGAGACAATTAAAAGCTAAATAAATTATAATTTTATTTTTTATCTATTTTTTAAAATTCTTATTAATGGTTTATTTATTTCTGAGAGAGAGAGGCAGCATGAGCAGGGGAGGGTCAGAGAGAGAGGGAGATACAGAATCTGAAACAGGCTCCAGGCTCTGAGCTAGCTGTCAGCACAGAGCCCAACGCCGGGCTTGAACCCACAAACTGTGAGATCATGACCTGAGTGAAGTCAGCTGCTTAACTGACTGAGCCACCCAGGTGCCCCAATAAATTATAATTTTAAAAAACAAAATAAGCCAATTGGACAAATTAGACACTTGGAACATATTTATTCACTTCTTCCCTCAGATTCACCCATCCAGTTCAGTTGTTCATTCCCTGACTCATCCATTCACTGAACAAACTTTTATTGAGCAAGCTTAGGTATTTCGTGTATTGGAAATGAAATGGGATGACCTCTATGTTGTGAAGGCTTAAAGTTTAGGATGAAGTGGGGCTGGTAAGGAAGAGGAGGAGAGTCAGATGTAAGCAGAATCAGCATAGTGATGGCCCATGGGATCATCTTTCATTTGAGCATGATGGCAGATATGAATAGAAGGACCCTTTGGTGACTTTAACATGCCTTGAGACTAAGCGGACAAAAATGTCCCCTGTCTGGATAGATGTGTTCTTGAACCTGTTGGTGGCTTGCTGTCCATTGCCTGGTGGTCCTCTGGGTAGATTCTTGTTCAGCCACTGCGGTGGATGTGGCTGCATGATTGGGTTTTGGCCCAAGAGACTGATGTGAAAATGTTGGGTGGGACATCTGGGACAGGTGAGTTGCCAGGTGCTGTCTGCCTTCCTCTGGGTCACCAGCACATGTCACCATCAGAGGTGGTGATGTCACTCCTCATTGTAACTGGGTCATTGGAAATATAATCAACACTGGTTTCTGTTTTACTCCTATCTCTGAAGTCTAGCTTCCCTGTGAAGGAACTATTTGGTTATAGGAACAAGAGCCTGCTTTTTGTTCTAACTTTGGAGATAGGATATTAGTGTTTAGCGAGACAGAAATAGACAGAAATAACAGGTTGAGCAAATCCAGCAGTTCAACCCCTTTCACACAAGCAAGAATGTAAGTCACTCCCAAAGGTTACGTTTGAAGGTCAAAAGAATTTAAGTGAAAGGAATATTGATTAATCCAGGGGAAGCTGAAAAGGCTCTGTTCCTATGGTTGACTCGAAGCTGTAGGATCCAGACGTGTAGTGTTAATAAAGGAGGCTAGAGACACACTGAGAGACAGTAAAGGCGGGAGGTGGGGAATGATCTTTCCATTATTCTCTCTTGGTTGGAAACCTCACTATATGCTTTATTGGCTCCCTGAACTCCTCCTTTGAGGAGAAAAGAATATTGAAGCATAGTCCCGTGTCTTTAAGTGCTATTTTGAGAAGGCTCCACTCATGTCCTCGTTTCCCTCCTCAAACGGCTTAAATTTGTTTCATCATTTCATCACTCTCGTGCCTACACCTTCAACTCCCTCCCTGGGTAAATCCAACTCTTAGCTTCACCTGAGTAGCTGAAAATAGGTGGGGGACAAACCAGCCAACCAACCAACCAACCAAACAACCAACCAACCAACCAACAAACCAACCAACATATGCCTTTTGATGTTCTTGTAAGGGTTGCACTATTATTGCCTTATCCTGCTGACAGAACAAAAAGAGAGAGTTCCCTCACTACTTCTCTGGACTGAACATCCAGAGAACATTTATTTTTTATTTTTTATTTTTTTACAAATAGTTTATTGTCAAATTAGTTTCCACATAACACCCAGTGCTCATCCCCACAAGTGTCCTCCATGCCCACCCCTCCTCCCCCCACATCCATCAGTCCTCAGTTTTTGTCAGCATTCAAGAGTCTCTCATGGTTTGCCTCTCCCCCTTTCCCCCACCATTTCCGCCCTTCTTCTCCCCCTTGGTCCTCTGTTAAGTTCCTCCTAATCCTCCTATACATGCACACATATGATATTTGTCCTTCTCTGCCTGACTTATTTCGCTCAGCATAACACCCTCAAGGTCCATCCATGTTGCTACACATGGCCAGATTTCATTGTTTCTCATTGCCATGTAGTGTTCCATGGTATAGATAAACCACATCTTCTTGATCCATTCATCTGTTGATGGACACTTAGGCTCTTTCCATGTTTTAGCTATTGTGGAGAGTGCTGCTATGAACATTGGGGTACATGTGCTCCTATGCCTCAGCATTTCTGTATCCCTTGGGTAAATTCCTAGCAGTGCTATTGCTGGGTCATAGGGGAGTTCTATTGTTAGTTTCCTGAGGAACCTCCACACTGTTTTCCAGAGGGGCTGTACCAGTTTACATTCCCACCAACAGTGTAGGAGGGTGCCCGTTTCTCCACATCCTCGCCAGCATCTAGAGTTCTCTGACTGGCTCATTTTAGCCACTCTGACTGGCGTGAGGTGGTATCTCAGTGTGGTTTTGATTTGTATTTCCCTGATGAGGAGCGATGCTGAGCATCATTTCATGTGTCTGTTGGCCATCTGGAAAACATCCAGAGAACATTTAAATACCTAATGCATGTATTTAGCTTTCCTAAAGTCCTCTGACCAAGCACTCAGAATAACATCTGGTCGGTTACAGCTGCTAACTAAGGAAAAAAAAATTATTCTTAAATTAAAAAAATAAAAAGGGCTTCTTTGAAACTTATAACATCAAATAAGTGATTATACCAATGTTTTAAAGTTATTAAGTTTCAGCAGTTTGGAAATACATACATTATTCTGTGTATGCTATTGTTTTAATTTCTTAGTAAGGGCTTTCTAGGTAGTAGGGAGGAAAAGTTTAATGGAATCCAAGTTACTTTCTTAATCAGTTGAATTCATTCCTTAATTCAGTCAATATTTCTTGCCTGAACCCTATGAATGTGGTAAACATAGGGTTGTTTATTTATTGTAAAATTCATTTATTGTTTGCGTTCTTCGCTGAGGCTAGGAACATTGCCTGCCTTCTACACAGCTGTGTCCCCATTACCCACCACAGTGGCTTGCACGTGATAGGCACACAATGACTGGCCAGAGATATTTGCACTGCCCCAAACAACACAAATACTTGAGGCAGTTTGGGATGGGTTGATATAACATCTAGTGTGAGGTCTAGAAGAGTTAGAAGGGTGATGGAGAGTCTGCCATGGAAACAGACTGGAGAGTTCAAATACGTATGAAATTCATGAAACAACTCTCCCACTGATGTATTAAAGCACCTTGTCCTGTGTTAATCTGGGTAGTGTAAGTCTAAGCTTCCAGATTGTGATTATGTCATACACTGGGAAATTCCTGAGGTATATGAAAGCTTTCTATCTTTAGTATCTCTATACTTCTATGGGTGAGATATTTGCAAACAGTGGTAAGTGCAGGGCAATAGATCCTTATGGGGCATGGCTCAAGGGTAAATAATCGAAGATCTGATGAAAGTTTGCTTCAATTTTTTTTTAAGTCAATAGACTCCATTTCTTAGAGCAGCTTTAGGTTTACAGAAAAACTGAATAGAGAGTACAGGAAGTTCCCATATACAGTAAAACTTAGATGGCAAGTGATTTGTTCCGCGAATGTTCTGCAAGACCAGCAAACATTTCTAATAAATTTTAACTTGATAAACGAGCAAAGTCTTGCAATATGAGTGGTATGTGACACCGGACATCACATGATCACTGAGCCAATGGTTCTTCTCTCTCTCTCTCTCTCTCTCTCTCACACACACACACACACACACTCTGCTGGATTATGGGTGACGGTCTCCCACACTCAGATGCTCTGTCTCCGGCTGCATTGGGCAGAAATCAGTGCTCTTCAACATTGGAAGGTGCCCACAACTGGCACTAGTGTAGTTTCTGTCACTTCAAAGCACCTGTGGACAGTCCTTTGCTTTTCCATAAAAGAGTGAGCTTAGGAGCACTTTGCTTCATTCTAGATCAGGTTTCCTGCAGATATAGAGTTAGTTAGACTCAATTATTGCCGGTTACACTAGAGTATATGACAAGAGTTTATTAATACTGTACTGTAGCCAACATCTGTGTAGGCATATAGAATGGTGTCCATGCAGAAGAAGATTCCAATGAGCCAACAGATACCAGTGATTCCATTAGTGATAGTGAAAGTTATCCTGCATAATAATCCTCCTTTCTCCTCTCCCTCACACCAGCCACAAAACTTTTCAAAGGTAAGTTTAGGTTAACTTGTTTATTTTCCTTTATATTTTGTATTTTCTTCATTATTTTGTATTTTATTACAATACTGTAATCCTTTTTATATGAATATTTTTGGATGGTGGAACCAATAATCTGAGTTTCCATTACTTCTTCTGGGGAAATTCGCTTTGCGTTACAAGTGCTTTGGATTACAAGCATGTTTCTGGAACGAGTTATGCTCGCAAACCAAGGTTTCACTGTACTCCCTACCTGCAGTTTCTTCTGTGTCTCCAATTAGTTTTGTGCATTTGTTAACTGATGAAGCGATCTGGATACATTATTTTAAGCTGAAGTCCATATTTTACATTAGGATTTTTTCTGCATTATACAGTTCTATAGAGTTTGCCAAATACATAATGACTGCCTCAATTTTTATCCAGCAGAAGGGCTCAATAATATAAGATTTTCGTCGAATGAACAGGTGAAAAACGAATATAATTAGAAAATCAATTTATGGAATAAAATGATTTAAATTATGTGAATTGGTGCTGTATTATTTAATAGATTTTTACTTCCTCTGTAATGAGTAAAAAGTAGATTTATTAGTAAATGTTCACTTGTTATACTTGTGTGGTTGGGTTTATTTAAATAAATGAACAAAACTGATTATATAAAACACTTTGGAAATATTCGATAATAATGAGAGTATTGCCCTCACATTTAGTCAATGGTTTAACACCAAGAAGAAAATTATGCCATTTTCCCCCCCAAATCTGGTAATTACTGGATATTCGGACATTTAAGGCATCATTGTATCCTGGAACACAGGGAATGTATAAGACATATTCGCTATTGATTATGATTGTTAAGTTCTCTAATATCAGAGGTGTGACATCAGGTTTCGATCCCTGAAAATGGGAGAGATTAGAAAAAAACCTGTTTGTTTTTGCATAAGAAGTCAACAAGGCAAATTGTTCTCTGAAATTATAGAATCTTAGAAATATAAAGGAAGCGGATCATCTCATGCAGCTTCTTAACACAGATTATAAATATCTTTCATGTTACTTGTCTTCGGTGGGCCTGCAACTTAGATCTATAGCAGGGACGGGCCCACGGCTCTTAAAATGGCTTCGGTTGTTCCAAAGGTGTTCACAGGCTAAGTCCACACTTTTCCTTTTTAGCTTCTACCTGTAGGCCCTCACTTTGCTGTTTGGTGTTGGAAAGAATACAGCTGCCATGGTGCCTCAAACAGTACTCCCTTCTAGGCTATTTTATTACATTCCAGGCTAAACTAAAAAAAAAAAAAAACTCTTGACATTGTATTTTTGAATTCCTCAAAATCTTGCTCATACATCTTGACCTAACCTTTGCCAATCAAAATAACTCTTTTTTCTTTCTTTATTGTTGTTATTATTATTTGTGATAACACTTAACATAAGACCTATTCTCTTAGCAAAATTTGAGTACACAGTACGGGATTGGTAGCTATGGGCACTATGCTGTCCTGTAGATCTCTAGAACTTACTCATCTTGTATAATGAACTATTGTGCCTTTGACTAATGCCTCTCTGTTGCTCCCTACTCCTAGCCTCTAGCAACCATGATTCTGCTCCTTGTTTCTATGAGTCTGACTGTCTTAGATTCCTTATGTAAGTGACATCATGTAGTATTTTGTGTCTAGCTTACTTCACTTAGCATGCCTCACCCATGTCCTACATGACATGATTTCCTTCTTTTCTTACAGCTGAATAACATTCCATTTTATTATATACCACACTTTCTTTATTTGTCCATTGATGGCTATTTAGACAATAACAACAAAATAGACAAGTAGGACTCCATCAAACTAAAAAGCTTCTGCACGGAAAAGGAAACAATCGCAAAATGAAAAGGCAACCTATGGAATGGATGAAAATACTTGTAAATCATATATCTGATAAAGGATTAATATCTAAAACACCATGAGCAACTTGTATATCCTAATAGCAAAAACAAACAAACAAACAAACAACAACCTGACTAAAAAATGGGCAAACGAATTGAATGGACATTTCTCCAAAATGTCTGGATGTCTATCCAGACGGCCAACAGGTATATGAAAAAGTGCTCAACACCAGGGAAATGCAGATCAGGACCACAATACAAATAACTCAAGATTGTGATGTTTATAATAAGACATAAATACCAGCTTTACTATCAGTTACTGTGTTTCTATGATTGTCGCTCAGCTTTTCTCTGTAAAGTGAGGGATTTGACTTGAATTATTTGTGAGGTCCTTTCCAACATTTAAAAGCTGTTGTATTTGGCACGTGTGTTACAGACATTCCATCTTATTGGTTTCTTGAACTTGTAATTGATGGAGGGCAGAGCCCCAGATAAGTTTTCGCATGAACTTCTGCTAAGCTGCATCTTAAGCAACTTTACATTTATGCTCACTACATTCTCTCTTGATTGTTTCTTTTTGTTACTGAAGCCTATGTGGATGATTTTGAATGTTAATTCCATATCTGTTGGATTAGTTAGCCCAGCAAGATATGTGTCCTCCATAAATTTTGTTAACATGATTCTCACATTTTCATTTAACTTCCTGATAAAAGCTGGGTAGAAAAGAACTAAAACAACCTGGTCCTGCCCCCTTTCTCTTCAGTTTGACATTGTTCCATTCGTCAACAATCTTGAAAAGACCTGTATTATCAACAACGTGCCCATCTAATTGATATTATAATCCAGCATCACTTTTCCTAAAGTGTCCAAAAAGATATTATGATTGAGCTGTCCAACACTTTATAAAAATATAATACACTGTAATACAGTATTACTATATTGTATGACATTAGCAAAGCAGCCCAAGCAGGAAAAGGGTTTTGTTAGAGGTGACGTACTTGAGGTGAGCTCCTATTGTTTCCAGAGGTCAGTTCTCTCCCTCACTAAAAAGTCCATAAACAACCTATTGAATAATCCATTCTGGAAGTTTTTGGAGGAGGAGTGTCTTTATTTTCTGGGAACTATTTTCTCTCTCTCCTTGGAAAGCAGAACAGCATTAGTTTGTCTCTCATTCATGGGCAGAAAAGGTCAGTTCTTTAACACTTTGTTCATAGACAGCCCAGAGACTGAAGATCTAGCAAGGTACATAGGTGGGTGTGAAATGTGATTTTTGGAGGACACTGGGTATTGTCAGTTTAGTTATGAAATTCTTTCTTCCTCTATGATCTTCTCATGCCTCCTTAATAGAGTCATGAATAAATTATACATAATAGATTAATTAATAAGAGAACATCTTCATTAATAAATGCAGTGTGTCCACACAGCTAGTTTCCCTGGGTCTATGGTACTGTAAATACAGTAGAGGGCCTCCACGTCATGAAGCTGAGAGTGAGACTGCCTGCTCCTCTATTCACAAACAGCTTGGACTGTCTGAAGAGCATTTGATCATAAGAATGAATGATGAAGTGGGGCTAAACTTGTAATTGCAGATGCTCTTACACTAGCATGAATGGATGAATGAACATCAGTTCTTTATAGTTTGTGAAGCTATGGCTTCTTGTTGATGGACAGCCATATTTCCCCCAAAGAAGCTCAGTTTCACCTCTCATAGGACACTGTTTGGAAACTATGATGGTTAATTTTTTGTCAACTTGGCTAGCCTGTGGTGCCCAACTGTTCAGTCACACACAGGTCCAGATGTTGCTTTGATGGTTATTTTGAAGATATGATTAACATTTACAACTATTTGGTTTTATGTAAAGGAAGTTACCTTCCATAATGTGGATGGGCCTAGTCCAATCAAGGGAAAGCCAAAAGAACAAAAAACAGGTTTCCCAGAAAAGAAGGAAGTCCATCTCAAGACTGTAACAGAAACCTCTCTTGGGTTTCCAGCTTGCTGGACCTACAGATTTAGACTCAAGATGGAGACTTCAAATCTTTTCTGCATTTCCAGTCAACTGGCTTACCCTACCGATTTCAGACTTACCAGCCCCCACAATCACATGAACTAATTCATTAAAATCAATCAATCTCTGTCTTTATCTATCAATGGATACACATTTTGGTGTAGATATACATACATACAGATACCCATACTATTGATTCTTTTCCTTTGGAGAACCCTGACTGACACAGAAGGTAACCTCCCTCCCTGTCGTGATCCTATGTGACATATGGAACTCTTGATGGCCCCACTGGTGATATTATGCAGATTCTCATGGGCCATGGACCTATACAGCCATCATGACTTCTGGCAAGATCAGGCACATAGCAGGTGCTTCATAAATATTTAAAGGGATGTTGAATACAATGTAAAGAGGAGATAACCTTCTCATATTGTTGATTCCTCTTCCAGTAATATCTGCTACAAAGATGTAAAACTTCTGTTTCCTTTGCAGTGTACTTACGAGTTCTTCCTCTTGTGGATCCCCTGTAGCATGGGAGCTACATGGGAAACATCACAGTTGTCATTTGGGTTGGTGCTCTTGAGGCTCTGTCCTCTTTAGGCTCGTTTCTTCATCATTTCCTGACTTAGGCTCCTGGGTTGGGCACAGAGAGGAAGTCACTTTCTTCAGATTTTAAGGACACCTAGATTTTCTTTAGATTCCCTTTATGCCCCCTTACCTCTACACCACCAGCTAGACTTACCCTCCCAGATGTTGCCAATGGCTGAACTTATAATTCTGAGTCAAATTAAGCTGTTTTATTAATTGTCACTTGAGTGCAAGGTCTAGGATTACAAACAAGCTCTAAAACTGAGACTTCCAAACGGACTAGATTTTAACCAAATCTTTTAACCAGAGAGCAAATTCGTGTTGGAAATGACTGACTTCTGGGAAGAAGCGGGAACAGCAGATGAAATGCATTTGCCTTGCCCATTTTATTTTATTTTTTATTTTTATTTTTTTTAAATATTTTTATTTATTTCTAGGAGAGAGAGAGAGACAGCGTGAGCAGGGGAGGGTCAGAGAGAGAGGGAGTCACAGACTGAAACAGGCTCCAGGCTCTGAGCTGGCAGTCAGCACAGAGCCTGACGCGGGCTCGAACCTACGAACCGCGAGATCATGACCTAAGCGAAAGTCGGATGCTTAACCGACTAAGCCACCCAGGTGCCCCTGCCTTGCCCATTTTAGATACTACGGACACTACTAGAGATGTCATCCAAGAGAAAAAGTAATAAAATTCTCAAGGTAAGTGTATTTGGCAGGGAACTACTGGGTTTATAGAAGCCCAGTGGAGACAGGAAGGGGAAGGTGGTGGTAGAAACTTAGGTTTATGATGTGCTCATTAGATGGCAGATACTGTGAAATGAAATGCTTAATATCATTCACTTAATCTCTCAAGGGTCTGATGAGGTGGGTGTTTTTACTCCATTTTAAGATAAGGAACTGAAATTCAGAATATTTTAAGTAACTTTGCCTCAAACTTTAGATTTTATTTTATTTTTGAAACATTTTTATTTATTTCTAGGAGAGAGAGAGACAGTATGAGCAGGGGAGGGTCAGAGAGAGAGGGAGTCACAGACTCTGAAACAGGCTCCAGGCTCTGAGCTGGCAGTCAGCAGAGAGCCTTACGCGGGGCTTGAACCCACGAACTGCGAGATCATGACCTAAGCAAAAGTCGGACGCTTAACCGACTAAGCCACCCAGGCGCCCCACAAACTTTAGATTTTAAATAACAAAGCCAGGAGAAGAATACAGGTTCATCCAACCCTAAAGTGTATGATTTTTCTCATCTATACTTTAGGAGAAAACCACTTATTTTCTGAAACTAAATCATATTAGGTGATATAAATTTAAAGTTTAGCAGAGTTTGAAGCCACTTCCCTACTGTGAAATATCATGCATATTTCTGCGGTAACTGGAAAGCAAATTAGGGAAAGGTCCCTCCCTCCACTTAATTATATCAAACAAATGATCTTACAATTACATAAGAGGCCGCCCATTACAGTCTAGCCAGTGGCTTGGCTTCTTGTCCAAACCTCACAGTGAAATATGCAGACTTTATGGAACCACATATTAAAATCTCTGCGGTTGAATCAGCCTTTCTTTCTGCATAACCTAAACTCAACACTATTCAGCATATTAGAGAGCTGGAGGGATGAGATCCTTAAAGCCCAATGTCAAAAGGTGAATACCTGATAATCATCACCTAAGTTTCACACTCATGAAAACTGGCTCTGTCCTCATTTATTCTCGGACATCTGGGCCTGTCCTGCAGTGAGGTCCCTCGTTCTATAGCCTTTTGCAAGCGACTTTGCAAAGAGATCAATCCCACATTTGGCATAATTATAAAGTAATGCAGTGATGTTCCTGCATAAGCTGGCTCTGAAGGAAATTCCTAAACAGATATGCCAACAATGGTGAGTGATTCTGACATTTCTCAAATAAGCACACAGTCTCCAAGGTGATTATTTTGAATGACAACCCTCGTGTGGGGCCTTAAATTGAGCAGATTTGACAGGGCTGCTAAAGAGCTGGAAGACCACTGAGTGTCAGGACACAGGAGGCCTCTGTTTGCAGCCCTGCACTGCATCCAGTTACCTGACAGGCATGTTTGCACTGCGCTGTTACCAGAGGGGCAGTGGAAATCACCTGCCCTTTCTGAGCGCCTTTCTGCATTTGTGACACTGTTGAATGACACCTCCCGACACAGTTGTGAAAATTAAGTGAAGCTGACAACATGAAAGCCCTCAAATCCATGAGGCACTAGAATAGAATGTGTTAACTCATTCACAGTTAACCTCTAGGCAAAGTACCACAATCGGAAACCAAGGCAGTGATGTTAATAATTACCCTTGTTGAGAAATTCCAGAATCACTCGTGTGTGTGAGGTCCGGCTATTTTTGTGCTCAGCTTGATATGTAAAGCCACAAGGAGAATACATTTGTTCAATTTCACAAGTCCCAGAAGACCAGTAGATACTGCTTGCCTTTGAAAACCAGAGTCTGGATCTCAGCAGTTGCCAGAGAGTCACTTTATCCTTGTCTAGAGTTAATGAGATCAGAATAAAACTAAGTAAACCTACTAAGAACCTGGTGCTTTGCAAACCCTTATGGTATTTTAGAGGGCCAGAAATAAAATCATATTTACCACGTGTAGGACTGGCTTGGGCGAAGAGGAGTCCATTCCGTCTGTGGGCTCAAATATGTCCTTAGAAATTCCTCCTGGAGGCGAGATTGTGCTATCGATAGAAGACAGAAGCCAGAGCCAAGGACTTAACTCCTTCCTAATCCTACTTCTTTGACAGTAGCTACTTTGAGTTTTCAGTCACCAACCCTGTGGCTCACAAGCACAGGATGGTAGAGTGCCGTTTTCTCCCCAAGCAGGAATAAACAGCTGCATCACACTGGTCCGGTTACTCAACCTCTCTTGCCTTGGGTCCTCCATCAGTAAAGTGGGGGAAATTAATAGAACCTGTTTCCTTCATACATCTAAAACATTTGTAGAAGTGAGAGGCTGGAAAACGCAGCATTTCAAAGCATCAATTCTAAAGAGAGATTGCTGGGTTCAAACCCAGCTCTACCACTAATTTGCCCATCTGGTCTTCTAACAGTTGGGTAGCAGAACTAACCTCATAGATTAAAGGTGCTAATGCAGGGAGCGATCTAGCAGGGTCAGCACCTAGCAAGTGCTCCATGGATGCCTGCTATTATATTATTACTTGTTCCCTGGAAAAGTCTCAGACACTGTATCTAAGGATATGGAAATAAAACATTAAAATTTCCAACATTATTAACTTTTATTTCTGTGTTTGGTTCTACTAAGTATAAAAGTCATATCATTGTGATGTTGGGATTTTCTTCATTATCTTGGCCCAATATTTTGGCCATGTCCCTCATTTAGCATTTTCTGTCTCTCTTTTTAGGATTAGATATTGGGATCTATTTTACCTATTCTTTATTAAGACCATTTTATTCCCTGATTTACTTCAAGTTTGGTATCCAATTCTTTTCTTCATCTGAAAGTGACAAGTCAATGAATTTTAAAGCCCGTGTACAGAAGGGACTCACACGCTGGGAGGATGATAAATGAGCCAAACATTTGTTTGGGACAATATTTGATTCTGTCTCTTCTCCCCTTTCCTCCTAGCATTCATTTCAATGTTTTTGCCATTCATTTATTCCTCCAGTATTTACTGCGTAGGCTTGCCAGGCACTATGACAGGCGGAGGAAAATCACAATTCTGACACTTGAATGGTGTTTTACAGCTTACGGATCGTTTATGTTAAATTCATAGGTTAAATTCATTCAATCCTCCTAGGCGCTCATTTCATTTCACCCAGTTCTTCCTTCCCCTTTAACTTTATATTATTCTTTTAAACTTTCTCATTTCTTGCTCAAATCTTTAGTGTGCAGAATATTTACCAAGTGCATGGGGTGGGGTGGGAAGTTGACTAGAAGAGAAGGTAGTGGGGGGGGGAGGAGATACAAATCAGATGAGAATGTAGGTCAGAGGTGTTTCCAATGCCCTGCACTTGAGGATAAAAGGACAGCACTGTCTCTTATTGGAAAAGTACAGAGTCGCTTGCAAAGGAACAATGATCAATTTATCCATCACTAGAAACTGGATTGAGACTAGACAGGGCTGGCAATTTCCAGACTTCTCCCTTATCTCATGCATATTTAACATACGGAAGAAGCCAGAGTTATGGCCCTCCCTTCCCCCATAAAATCAGGCCCTAAGTCCCAACACTGAAGTTCCCCCAATTACACTTCCTCTTGAATTTTGTGACACCAGTCAGTAGACGAGAAAGAGAACATACCAAATTGACCAGAAAATTATTCTTTCAGTCTCGGGTCCCGTTTCATTCATTATGATGAGCCTCATGCACAACCTAGACTTCTATAAGAAAATACCAATGGCTTCCTGCTGTGGACTAGCTTGTAGTGGGTGAACAGGTTGTGACAGCTGGTAGAGAATGGTTCTCTTTCCTGTTATTCAGCTCAAATGTCACCAGCACGGAGAGGCCCTCCCAGTCAGTTTATATAAAGTAGTATCCCCGTGCTCCGCCCTCTGTCTCATTTCACAATTCTATTTACTTCATGGCATTTATCTCTACCTAAACCAGACTTACGTATCTATATATTTATTATCTGTCTTCCTCACAAGACTGAGCTCCAAGAAGGCACACATTATTTTCTAACACACTGCCTGGAACACAGTAGCAGGCACTTTATATTGGTGGAATAAGCGAGTGAGCAAGAGAGACTTACGGAACGCCTATTACATGTGAGGACTGTTCTAGGCACGGGGGATGTGGTAATGAATCAAGCAGACAAACTCCATGAACTCTTGGAGATTACATTCTAATGCAGGGAAACGGAAAACAAAGCGGAGAAGGGGAAGAGCTTGGGTGAGGCTGTGCTATATTAAATAAAGTGATCAAGGGAAGGTCTTGCGGCAGAGTCCCGAAGAAGAAGGCGAGGAAGATAAGGCAGGGAAAGGTAAGTGTTTTTAGAAAGGGGATAGGAAGTGCAAAGGTTTTGAGAAAACAGGGGGGGCGGGGGGGGGGGGCTAAGGTGGCTCAAGCCAGCAAGCTCTTGGGTAAGTGGCAGCAGAGAGGTGGGGGGCGGCTCCAATCCTGTGGTCCTGTAGGCCAATGAAAGGAGTTTGGTTTTTACTCTTTTGTGAAATGGGAAACCACTGGGAGACTTTGAGCAGAGTGGCATGATTTGATTTAGGTTATAATAGGATCCCTCTCTTTGTTGTGGTGATGAAAGATTGTAGGGGGCAAAGGTGAATGCAGTTAGAAGATGGATGCAATAATCCAGTAAGGGATAATGGGTGGCTTGGTCCAGTGTGGGGGCAGGGAGGTGGTGAAGTGCGTTAATTGTCAGGAAATATTTTGAAGGCAGAACTGAAAGGATTTGCTGGTACCATGAACAAAGTAATGATATAAAACGATATACAGAAAGAAGGCTTTTCTTTGATTTATAGAAAAGAGACTGGTTTTGTCAGGCTTGTGACACGGATACACCAAATAGTAGCATCACCACCTAGAAATTCAGCATTGCCAAACTGGGAACTTTTGTGTCATTTATTATTTCTCCCAAAGAACAAACGAACGGAGTGGTCAAATATATACAGTATCAAAATCTGTACTTGCAATTAAGTGAGCTGGTTTCCGGCTTGATCATATCTCAGCACCCTGACATGAATGACATAACTGTTCAGCCAACATAAACATTTCAAAGTAATAATGACATTTATCCCCAAGGAGACTGTGAAGCTCATTGGGCAGTTACAGGGAAGGGTAAACATCAAGAACAAAGATCTCTGCTAATTTGTCCTGCATGAGGGTCTGTTCTTCACACCGATCGGATAACTGCTCAGACTTCTGCCCCTCTGCCTAGTGGGTTCCATGGAAAGCACTTTGGGTCGTTGTACTTCACTTTGCATTCATCGAGGTCTGGCCCTAGCAACAGCAGTGCAAAACGAACGTTCATTGGCGTGGTGGTTTCTTTCTCTTTTCTCTTCACTTTTGAAAGAGAGAGAGCATGAGCGCTGGAGGTGCAAGAGGGGGGACAGAGGATCCAAAGCGGTCCCTGGCTGACAGCAGAGAGCCCGATGTGGGGCTCGAACTCACACACCTGAGATCACGACCTGAATCTAAGTTGGACGCTCAACTGACCGGGCCACACTGGCGCCCCGCGTGGTGATTTCTTAACACTCTTCACCCCCCTCTCTTTGTTTTATTTACCCAAGCCAGGATCAGATAATCACTCACAAATGTGAAATTTCAGCATGTATTGGGCTTCGTGAGGCGGGCACGTGGCGGGTCAATCCGGAGAGCTCTTCGGCCCGGGAAGCCCGGGGAGGCTTGCGGGTGGTAACGGAGAAGTTTTCCGGGCTGCCCTGCGCCAGATGAATGCAACGTGGAGGGAGGAGTTACCGCACCACGTGGGATCTAGAAGCGCCTTCAACAGTACAACGGCCCTGAAAGAAGACGGAACCTGGGGAGAACCGCCTGGACGACCGAGGTGCGCGGGAGACCAGGGGCACCTGCGCTTCTGGGAGCGTAAACACACAGGGTCTGAGAGGTGGTTTTTACTCATTATTGGTTTATGGCGCGGTTCGGCGAACGTTGAAAGGGAGGCGGGGCAGTTGCTTCGGCCTCCCTGTGTCCCCTGCAGCCTGGCCTCGAAGGCGCTGTGCCGGGAGGCCGCGTCCTCCACGCTGCTGGGAAGGCGCCAGAAGTCACTCCTTCAGTGCCCCCAAGTTCTCTGTCGCCACCGCAGCCCATTTCCTCCTACTTTGAGTCCTCTCAACCAGTGAGTTTGCCTCTTCACCCATAAAAGAAACTATCAGTGACAGTTCTACGGCCGGATACTGAGGTTAGTGTTTGTTTTTTTTCCCTCTCGGCCTTTTTCGAGGCTAACTGTTAACGGCAACAGTATCTGTTGTCCCCGTCCGGAGGCGGCCCCCTGGACCTCAGGTGTTTTTGTGTGTCTTAAAACGTTCAGCAGCACGACGACCGACCAGGGCAGCGCCACAGCTCCAGCGTTTAAAGCGGCCAGTTCTGGCGGCGGCCGCGCACTGCGGCCCGGGCGGGGGCGAGCCGGAAAGTTTACGTTCTCCTCCCGGACGGGGTTAGGAGGGGAGAGGGCGCCGTGACTGCCCTTCCAAAGGAGGCTCGTCTTCCGAAGCGGCCCGTCCCAGGCTCTGTCCGCCTTGGAGGGGAAGACAGTTGGGCGGGCGCGGGCAGCGTTCGAGCGCGGGCCCGGCGAGGCGGAGGGGGGCGGAGGGTGCAGTCGGGTCGTCCCCGACGCGCGCGAGCCGGGGTGGAGCCAGCAGTCGGGCGCGGCGTCAGCGTTTAGGATGCAAATCGATTCCCCGCTCTGCCGTCCCCCCCCCTCCCCCCTACCTCTCCCCGTCCCCCTCCCCCTCCCGCCCGGGGAGCGAGGCTCCGCCGCTCCGCAGCCGCCCACGCCTCCTGCGCGCCGCGGCGCCCGAGCGGGCGGCTCTACTTAAGCCGCGCGCCGACCGAGACCCGGCACTCGCCTGGAGCGCGCGGGTGAGGCGGGCGCAGCGCACCGCGGCTCTCGGGGGCGCAGAGCAGCGCGCTCGCACCGCGCGGCTCGCGGCGGCGGCGGCGGCCCGGCGCAGGGCTGAGCCAGCGTCCGGGAAAGGCGGCTGCCACCACCCCAGACCGGCCACCTCTTCGCCATGGCTCTGGCGGACAGCACACGTGGATTACCCAACGGGGGCGGCGGCGGGGGAGGCAGCGGCTCCTCGTCGTCCTCGGCCGATCCGCCGCTCTTCCCCGACATCGTGGAGCTGAACGTGGGGGGCCAGGTGTATGTGACCCGGCGCTGCACCGTGGTGTCGGTGCCCGACTCGCTGCTCTGGCGCATGTTCACGCAGCAGCAGCCGCAGGAGCTGGCCCGGGACAGCAAAGGCCGCTTCTTTCTGGACCGAGACGGTTTCCTCTTCCGCTACATCCTGGATTACCTGCGGGACTTGCAGCTAGTGCTGCCCGACTACTTCCCCGAGCGCAGCCGGCTGCAGCGCGAGGCGGAGTACTTCGAGCTGCCCGAGCTCGTGCGCCGCCTCGGGGCTCCCCAGCAGCCCGGCCCCGGGCCGCCGCCGCCGCACTCGCGGCGCGGGGTGCAGAAGGAGGGCTCGCTGGGCGACGAGCTGCTGCCGCTCGGCTACGCGGAGCCCGAGCAGCAGGAGGGCTCGTCGGCCGGGGCGCCGTCGCCCACGCTGGAGCTGGCTAGCCGCAGCCCGTCCGGGGGCGCGGCGGGCCCGCTGCTCACGCCGTCCCAGTCGTTGGACGGCAGCCGGCGCTCGGGGTACATCACCATCGGCTACCGCGGCTCCTACACCATCGGGCGCGACGCGCAGGCGGACGCCAAGTTCCGGCGAGTGGCACGCATCACCGTGTGCGGCAAGACGTCGCTGGCCAAGGAGGTGTTCGGCGACACCCTGAACGAGAGCCGGGACCCGGACCGTCCTCCGGAGCGCTACACGTCGCGCTATTACCTCAAGTTCAACTTCCTAGAGCAGGCCTTCGACAAGCTGTCCGAGTCGGGCTTCCACATGGTGGCGTGCAGTTCCACGGGCACCTGCGCCTTCGCCAGCAGCACCGACCAGAGCGAGGACAAGATCTGGACCAGCTACACGGAGTACGTCTTCTGCCGGGAGTGAGCTCCCCAGACCCCCTCGCGACTTCAGCGCGCCCATCCCCCGTCCTTCCCGTTAGGGAGAGGATTCTCCGTCTCCCCTCCTACGCCACGCCCCCCCCTCCCCCCCATTCCCTTGTCTCCCACCTTTAGTAGCTGGACCAGACCCGCTCACCCCCTCCTTGGGAACCTGCAGCCGCAAATCCTCTCGGCTTCTTCGTCTGTTTTGGACCCCGCCAACCGAGAGAGCCCAAGGTGTATCCCCTCCAGTGCTTCCTCTGTCCCCTGACTCTAACCACCCCTCCCCCGGATTGCCCTTTCAGTCTGGATCTAGTGGGACAGTGTGGCCACAAAGTCACCAAATAACTGGTGGTGATTGAATTGTTCAGAACCTGATTGGACTCTGTCCAGTGTGTAGAAGATTCCTTGAAATCCCAAGCCCCTTTGACTCATTAGCTGTTTAAGAGATCAGATTGATAACACTGTCTGGGAATAGTTAGTGTCCTAAAAGGTCGTTATGTAGCCTTTTGAACCTCTTTAAAGGGAGAGTTTTTTAGAGGGCTGGATGGAAGACTCCGGACCTGGAAGGAGGATCCCATGGAGGCAGTTCAGTGACAACAAATGAATAAAGTTTTAAGAAGTTACATGTAGACATAGGAAAAGAATCTAGTGCTGGCACAATGAAGGATTGTATCTTTTCCATGCGCAATGAAAGGTCATCGCCTGTGGCTTAAACTTGTAGAAAGTTACCCTCCTGCCCGAGGAGGCATCCTTTCTCCATGGCTCACTGCCGGAAGCCCTTAGTTCGATGGGTTGACATGGCCGCCGTTATTGGCAAGAGGGAGAAAGCATGCAGACGCCGACAAGGGCGAGACAGCCCAGGTCGCCAGGCGCTGTGCGAAGTCACCTGGCAGTGACTGTAAACGGAGCTGGGTAGTAATGCACGTCTTGGGTATTAAGAGAGCCCGTCTTCTTGCAGTGAATGGCAGTAGGACCTTAGCTCTTAAGACTTGGGGGGAGGGGTGGGGAGGGAGGAAGGAGGGATGAGGGGGTGGGAAGGGAGGAGCAGACACACTCACTTATTATTTGATAGTTGGAAGTTTGAGTACACGCACATTTAAGAAGTAGTACACGAAAACGTGCAAAGCATTTTATAAAGATTAATAGCAGATCTACTCTTATCGGGCAGTTTATTGAACTGTTTTGAGTCCTAAACTTAGAAGTTACTGATATATAACCTAACCAAAGAGTGACCCAGTAGTTTTTGAACTTTAGTTTTTTTGAACTTTGTTTTCTTCTTGGTTATAAATCCTGACTTTAAAACCTATTAATGAGCAAACTGTGTTTGATTTTGGTTACTTAAACTTAAGATCGCTTCTTAAAAATCCTTATTTTCTTTAAGCCCAGCCAGTGCTGACTCCTGGGCAAACCTGAGAACCTGGAAATGCCACTTCTCACATGCAGATGGTTTGAAATTAAGGTGGAATCTTTTTGAGCGCCAGTTGCAGAGAGACACACACCAAGGGCTGCCTACATCTACAGATGCAGATAGCTATACAATGAAATATTTTTAAACGAAGGCAAAAAAAACCCCAAAATCACAAGTGGGTTGAGCAACAAAATAGTGTTTTAGGTGAATGCAAGAAGAACAGGAGACCCGATTGCCTTATACCTTTACTCTAATGAGGAATAAATTCCCACTACATATCCTGTCTACACCATAGGTGAAGGGAAGTGAATCCTTGTCTTTCATGCTTGTGAGGCTCCTTTGGATATTCTGTGACGACGGAGAAGCCTTTTCCTTTTCCTTTGTTTTAGCAGTTTTCTCTAAAGTGTTTTTTAAAAAGATTTTGTAAGAGTTGTTCTCAGTGTTCAAATTAGTGCTATTTTTTCTTTTTAAAAATGAATCTTGTACTGTATCTTACTATGTCCAGAATAGATATTAAGAATTGAAATGGTTTTTTTCTTAGACTCATGTGATCCAATCTTTATATACCATATATAAACATTTTACACGAATCATTTAGTTTTTTAATTCATTTACTAATGCTAAAAAATTTCCTATATTTACCCCCAGTAATGTGCATCAGATGGTGTATATACTAAAGCAACATGTTTTAATGAATTTCTCATATTATTGTCTATGGGGACATTGGGTCCAGGAAAAAAATACTACAAAACTGAGTTTGCTCCATATTGTTTTCTCTTGGATATTAGTTGTGTACTAATAATATGTTGATTAACTGTCCTCTTAAAATGAAGGTACCTGTATTTTTAACCCACAAATTCTTTTTTTTAACTGGCAAAGAGAAAGATTTGAAATCTTTACATTGGAGTTACAATTTTAGAAAGGCAAACTTAGTTTTCTTTACAAAGATCGTAATTGTAAGGGAAATGGAAGCAGAAATCCAGGAAGTTGTGTTTGCTTAAATGTTGGGCGTGTTCTCAGAACTTATCTGTTTCAATCTTGAAATGATTTAGCAAAGTCGCTTTTTGGACAAAAGAGTGCCACAGAGATTTCTCCGCCCTGTATGGTGTTCTGTTAGAATGTACAACAAAAAACACATCATTTAAGACATCTTAGGACAGATTACGACCACTGACAGATGGCAAGGCTGTAAGAGTCTGATTTTTCCTTGTGAAATCTGCACAACTCCGGGAGTCACAGGAAACTACTTGTAAAACTTTGAGTTGAACTCTGACTTTTTTTGCATATACAGATCTTATTTTCCCCACACACTCTGGCTGCCCGCAATGCTCACCCCACCCTTTTCATTATTTGAAGACTGGGAATTTTAAATGGTTAGATGCCATAAACTGATTTCTTTTTCTAGGGATGACTTTCCTCTCTAAAGTTGGCAGTTGAAAAATGACAACATTCTACTTTTAGCCCAAGGTAAAGGCTGGGTAGGAAACTCATTCTACCCTCTGTAGGTCATATAACTGTGGCAAGGTGACCACTCGTGGGCACTTTGGGTTTCTTCTTCTCCATGTGCTGTGGGCCACGGAAGGACCCTTAGTGGTCTACAAAGTGGACTAGAGTGTTGGTGTTACCTCCGAGCTTGGATGGGATATTGAGGGTCCATAGGAGTAAGCCCTCCAAAGATCCCATTCAGATAACCTTGGAGACTGCCATGAGTTATTTAGGTAATTATGACTTTATTCACCTGCCTCAGTGTAGCATGCATTTACATATGTCATAACTTTAATTACCATTTGGTTCACAAGTGAGTGAAATGAGATTTAACAACAAGTTTAATTTAAAAAAAAAGAATTGTGGACAGTGGAGTTTAAAAAAACAGGTACAATGTTCAATGCTTTTGCACCAGATGTTTGAGAAGTTCTGTTTTTAATACATGTAGACCATGAACCAAATTCAGTCTAATTTTTCAAATTGTATGATGTGGAAAATATTCCTTGAAGGTGTGAGACCTAGAAATTTTTTTCCCTTTGGTACTGTTTTTATTCTTGTGTTTCTTTTTCTTCTTCTTCTTCTTTTTTTTTTTTTTTTGCATTGATAGCAAATTTGTAATACTAGCCAAACCAGTCTTCTCTTTCAAACCAGATCCATACCTGGGGCCTGTTGCTTCTCTGAGGAAATGTATAATCTGAATTCTCAGACAAAATGGGCGACTGGCAATGCTCATAACATGTTCCAATTTTTATTGGACTTTTCAATGGAATGTTATTACATTGAAGCCATGTAAGGTGAAGCTTTGATAATTTTTTACTTTTTAAATTATGGTAAGTTCTAATCTAATATTCAAAACATTTTTGTATTCCACATAAAACATGCTAAAGTACAGTGCAAGTATTTAGAAAAGCATTGACTTGAGGGGTTGAATTCTGTAAGAATTTCTTTTATAGTCTCAATCATAAGTACTTTACTCAACTTAAATTTCTAAAATAATAAACTGAACATTTCTTATTGTAAACTTAGCAGAGTAAATCCTTTGGAATTTTTTGTTTGTTTTTTTTCCTTACTATAACTCATTTAAAAACTGAGTTAGTTTTCTTAGGTGACCTAAGTCTGTCTCTTGAGAATAAATAACATACTCTTGTGTATTGAGTAGCTATAGTACCTGAAATAGGGTTTCTTAGAACCAGAAACAAGTTATGTTGAAATTTTTTCTTTTCACAATTTTGGACAATAATAATCTAAAAGTATTAATGTTTGAAGACTTAGAATCTCTACGGGGGCCCTTGAAACTTAGATGGAAGAAATCCAAGCAGAATATCTACATTAGACTATAATCTTGTGTGGTAGAAAGATAAATCGTTGACCAAGAATTTGTGTCACCTTATACATTTTGTGGGTTTTTTTTTTCTCCCAGATCAAGTTGTTTTTTTTTTTTTTTTTTTTGTATTTTAAATGTGTTTTGAACGTTAATTGTAATGTCAACTGTTATACAACTGTCCTTGTGACTACAGGCAGGTGGATTTTGCTCTTACTATTGAATACAAATGATGACTTCATTTACGACCACTCAGATATCATTTGTGACATTTAATGACAAGTTTAAGACGTCCATTGTGGATGTTGATTGTGAAGACATAAATCGTATGTTATAAAATTTTTCCACAGTATAAGATGCCCACAGAGCTCTCTGGGATTATGTAATTGTGAAAAACATTATATGCTAAGTGATCTATACCATGAAGCCATTTTCTCAAAATAGAAGGAGAAAGGAAAAATCATAATGATTATCAGACTTTTTCTAATGCAACAGAAAGCCAAGAAAAAAAAAATCCTCTATATTTTAAAAAAGACATTTCAGACATGCCCAAACTTTAAGTGAGAATTTCTTCAACCATCTAAACACCCCCAGAGATTCTTGCTCCCCCTGTTCACAACTGGTTGTGTGATAGACATACTCGATAACTGTTTTCTTTCCTGTGTGTGAAGTAACGAATCATTGATTATGTGACTTGTTATGTATTCTATTAAACGCTGAAGAATAAAACATTCACTCCTTTAATTATTCCTTTTGGCTTCTGGGTATGGATTGGCTTGAACACTGGTCTGACTTTATTTAAGGGGTGCTGTGAGTACTGGGAACGCTTACCAAGTTGTAGGGCTGATGATGAGCATTATGCCATCGGAAGAACTTCTCACTGTGTGATTGACCAGTTGGGTCAGAGGCTAACAGGCTCTTTCTCCAGAGTCTATTGTCAAGGTGGTTTGGTCCTCAGTGTGGAGGAAAAGTCCTTCACATGTGCTTTGACCTCAGTCTTAGCAGCATATGCAGATTCTTTTGAATGTGGGGCATGTAGGTAGGGAGGACCTTTTGAAGTTTGTAGGGAAAATGAATCTTTGAGACAAGCCTTTGTTAAAAGTCTAATTCATGAAGATGGAACTCCAAAGAATGTTGGGAGAAGATCTGCATTTTTATTCTAGGGTCTCTTTCCAGAATCTCCTCCATCATTGGTGTCCCTCCTCTGGAAGGAGAACACAGGGTCTTCCAGACTGAGAAATCACCCACGCAGAAGGCAGTGACGCCAGCCCAGTCTGGGCTGTGGCACCGGAAGCCAGGGGTGGTGTGGAGAGACTGAGCCAGGCTTCGCCCTTCCTCTTTGCGTTTGCCTGTGCTTCCCCTAGAGAGCTTTTGTTTTCAAAGTGTGTGTATTTATACATATACGATTTGTTTTTTGAAAAGTTTATGTGAAAAATTTAAGCAATACAATTTTCATATGTAATAAGTAAACCTCCCTCCTCCAGTAACCCTTGTCTTTTCCCCCGGGAACCACTGGTGTGTCATTACAGAGACATCCTGTACATACATAAATATATATATGGGTGTGTGTGTGGGTGTGTGTATATATCCATATCCATATGTGTATGTATATATTTCTTCCTCTCTTTTTTCTGTTCAGTAGGAATTGATACCTATCCTGTGCCCTTCTTTCTTCTTTTAACCACATGTCCTGGAGCTCCTGCAGTACATGAGTGAACGGGTAGCAATGATCTACCTCACTTTATTTGATGGCTAGGTGATATTGTGGATGATGGGTCGTCTAGATGTGCAGTCATTTATTTTACCTGTCCTTTCTTGATGGGCACTTAGGTGTTCAAGGTTTTGGCTTCTACTCCAAAGAGTGCTGTATTGAGTGTCTTTCACATATATGCAAATAATATATCAGTCTTTTGTATGAAGTAACACCAAGACAGAAATCACCTGTAAGTACTGTTTTCTTCTACAGTGGGCTACGGAAATAGTAGGGTTCATTGGGAGCTCTCAAGGGTATGCAGATGGTGGTAGATGAAGTAATTCTAGAATCATTAGACACACAAATACGAGGTTTTATGTAGCTTTCGTATTGAGGACAAGCTTCCCCTCCTCCCACTCTTTCTATTTCCGAAGGTCATCCTTACTCCATTTTGTTCTAGGGCTTCCAACCCCCCACCCCCCAGTGAATATGGCTGACACTTGGTTTTTAGGAATGTAGTGTAGAAAGGAGCTATAATGTATTCTCTGGGGAGGGTGTTGAAAAAGAATGGGAAGCTATAGAATAAATATGGAGTACATTCCTGGAATATCAGTTTGACTACCTGGAATGTGTGTATGTCAGTTGGGTAATTAAGTCATTTAACTGGCAGGTAATTTACAAAAGAGTCTGTTTCATTTTATGGAAAGAATGAGAAATCTCTGAGAATTTCAAAGACAAAACCCGAATCATTAAAGATATTCTTAACTGGTGGAATCTTAGGGACAGTTCACCCTCCTCAGCCATTAACCACTTGGCAGAGGGGTTGAGAACCTCTGCTGGTATGTCCTGGGCTTGTTTCTTGATGAAAAGAGTTTAACATTTTCTCTAAACTAAAGTTCTCAACTTTATTCTGCACACACAAGAAGTTTCAAGGTCAGTGTCCCTTTTGGGCTTGAACGTACCTGTCTTTTCAATCACAGATACCCCTAAGAGTGGCATATGGGGCTAGGTAGAAAGGAGGCATTCAGAGGTCACTTTAAGCCATTAATTCTTTCTTTTTTTTTTTTTCCTTATGTTTATTTGACAGAGACACAGAGAATGCAACAAGTGGGGGAGGGGCAGAGAGGGAGAGAGAGAGAGAGAGAGAGAATCCCAAGCCGACTCCATGCTGTCAGCACAGAGCCTGATGTGGGACTTGATCTCATTACTGTGACATCATGACCTGAACTGAAATCAAGAGTCAGATACTTAACCCAGTGAGCCCACCCAGGCGCCCCTAGACCATTAATTTTTGGCTGCTGCAACATTTCCCCATGTAAGTCATTCAGCATTCATTCATTCAGAATCTCTTGAGTACCTACTATGTGCCAGGCTGTGCTAATCTGATGAGTAATGTGCCAGAGTGAGTAAGCACTGAGGATCAGATGGTCACTAAATCATAACAAAATAACTTGGAAGTGCAGTGCTAGGATAGTCTGAGTACTTGCTGTAGAAAGAAAGGGAGATGTCTAACTCAGCCTTAGGCTTCTGAAGGAGGAGATGCTAAAACTGAGGCTTAAAGGTAAAGAAGAGGAAGGGGAGGGGCCTTCTAAGCCTAGGCCAGCTTCATAAGGAGAGACCTGGATACAGTGAGAACCAGAACCTCATGAGGAAAAGAAAGCCCTCCCCCACCCAAACAAACAACACAGACAACCAGCCAACCCGCTGATCAATGAAACAGCTAGAGAGGCAGCAAGAGCCAGATCAGGTGAATCTCCTCTTACGGTGTGAAAAGATGCGATAGTTAATTCTTAGGGCTTACTGAAGAATTTTAAGCAACATGTGTAATAATCAAAAATTCCATTTGTAACTAATTTTTTAAAAAGTTTGAGAGTAAGAGAGAGAGAGAGAGTGAGAAAGTGAGTGTGAGCTGGGGAGGGGCAGAGAGAGAATCCCAAGCAGCCTCTGTGCTGTCAGTGCAAAGGCCAATCTGAGTCAAAGTCAAGAGTCGGACGCTTAACCAACTGAGCCACTCAGGTGCCCTGATTCCATTTTTCAAAGACCACTGGGAGCTCTGTGGAGGTTGGTTTGGTGGCATAAGGAGTCAGAAGACAGTTGGGCAGCTGTGTATGGGGTAAGGTGTCTTTATATTAAGCCACTTGCAGAGCACCCAGCTGCAAGGGCGGGGAAGGTTATATTCACATTTCTTCTCCCTTTGAAGCTCTCAGGCTCTACACAGTTTTATATGAGGTTTGCTTGCAATTATATTGGGAGCACCATGTTTGAGTGAGGAACTCTTCTGTTAATCTCTAGATCTGAGAATCAAGAGGCTTTATGGAGTCTTTACAGGGACCTAATATTTATTTAGTAGGCACTTTATTGAGCACCTATTATCGTACATCAAGAACTCTGAAACACCAACACATACTTTCAGCTTCAACAATCATTTGTTGAATCTCTGATTTTTTTTGAGACAAAACAATCTCCTTTGAGGTATGTTTTCTTTACTGTCAGCAATGGGGAGCAAAATGGTAGACTGGCCAGGTGAAAGGTCTTCACCTTGGACACTACTACCAGACATCACAGAGAACTTACCAGTGTTGGGCCTTATACTCTGCACGTTTGAAGTTTCATGAATAGGACCTTCGCCTCAATTCTTTTTTTTTTTTTAAAGTTTATTTATGTTTGAAAGAGAGACAGACATGAGCAGGGAGGAGCAGAGAGAGGGACACAGAGAATTGGAACAGGTTCCAGGCTCTGAGCTGTCAGCACAGAGCCTGACGTGAGGCTTGAATTCACGAACCATGAGATCATGACTTGAGCCGAACTCAGATGCTTAACCAACTGAGCCACCCAGGCACCCCTCAACAATTCTTTTAAATACATTTTTAATAGCTACTAACGATTATTCTCCTCCACCCCCACCCCCCAATTTTTCCTAAGTGAAAAAGATGAAGCATGGGATTGCTGAGGAGAAGGCAGTGTGGGAGGGAGGAGAGGAGGCCCAAGGTGGGTGGTGTCAACCTTGGGCACTGAGGGGTTCGGAGTGAGAGATGTCCTGGATCGAGTGGGAGTCCCATTCCTTTGAACTTTCCTTGACATGGGTGAGGAGGAGAGTATTAAACCCCTTTAGATGTTGTTACTTTGTGCGACTGTTGCTTTTTATGATAACGAAGAAACGATACCATTACAACCTGAATGAATACGTGTTGTCTTTTTATTCATTTATATGCAAAACTATAATGCAAATAAAATAAAAGCACAGAACAAGAACAAAAGATGAAGCACAGTAATGGCAGATTCTAAAATTAGTTATTTGGACTTCCCTCAAGTTAGTAACAAATTGTTCATCATTAATTCATTGTCTTTCTCCATTCTGTTAATTTCCAGGTGGGAGAGGGAAAGAATCTAAGGTTAGAGCAAGCCCTAATTTCTGTATTTAGAAGGAAAAGGGCAGTAGAAGTATCTTCTTGTTCAGCCTTTTATCTGTCTTCTTTGAAAAGCATTGAATGAAAGCACACAGTTAAGAGGAAGAGGAATGTGAAGGAAATTGACCTGGTGTTTAGGCTCCCTGATGACTTAGGCTGCTTGCTTCTACTTTATGGTAAGGGTTTAATCTTCACTCATCCTTGACATTGATTTTCCCATTTAAGTGGGGAGTGGCGCAGTGATCATTTATTTCTTTATAGTTGCCTCAGGGCTCAACATAGTACCCAACACATAATAAATCATCAATAAAAGTTGTTGAAATGAATGCTTGTGTTAACTCATTCTTTTTTATGTGTTAGGGAGAAAAAGAACTAGCTTAAAATTTACCTTTTTTTTTGGTAACACTACTAAGGATCATTAGTCCCTCTTTATACATATGTATTTTTTGAGAAATTATAACCATGGTTTCATAAATAAATACATAGAAATGAGTATCCTTCTGTGTGACTTGAAAATCACAGAGATTACAACAAGACCTAAACTATTTGGGGTATTTTTTTCTGAATAGTTATTAGGTGGCAGCTACTTCAAAACCCAAAATCTTGACAAATGTTTCCGTTTTATGATGGAAGTCAAGTTCACTGAGAGCCATATTATAGGCTTTCATCCAGGGCTATTATTTATTACAAAGTTTTGAAAATCTTAACTGGGAAGTTTCAAGAGGTGCCTCTTAAGAGACGTAGGAAAGAAATTTGACCTTCCTGGAACACTGGAGTGAGTATACTATTCCAAATATTCTGCTGATGAGGGTTGTGGGTTTTTAAAATGACAGTTGCAAGGACTTAAAAAAAATAATAAATGGTCCGTGCAATGATGCTCTGACCTTACAATAGCAGGGATGTTGTTTTTCTTTCTGCTCAGAACTATGTGTATTCTAAGTGTAAGTACTTTCCATGGGTCAAAGTTTTGCCTGCTCGATCTGTGAATGTTAACTTTTAAAATATAAGTAAGAAACAACAACAGTCCTATAGACTGGATGTTTGCATCCCCCCAAAATTTGTATGTTGAAATCCTATTCCCCAGTGTTACGGTGTTTAGAGGTGGGGTCTTTGGGAATAGTTCATGGGGGTGCTGCCCTTAAGAATGGGATCAGTGCCTTATACAAGAGACCCCAGAAGAGCAGCCTTTTCTTTTCCTTTTTTAAATAAAGATTATTTATTTTTGAGAGAGAGAGAGAGGGAAAGGGAGACAGAGAGAATCCCAAGCAGGCTCTGCACTGTCAGCATGGAGCCCAACATGGGGCTCAGACTCATGGACCATGGTATCATGACCTGAGCCAAAATCAAGAGTCAGATGCTTATGTGACTGAGCCACGCAGGTGCTCCAACCTTGTCTTTTCCACCTTGTGAAGACACAACTAGAAGCTGGTTGTCTGTAAACCAGAAAGCGGCCGCTCACCAGACACTAAATCTGCCAGCGCCTTGCTCTTGGACTTCCCAACCTCCAGAACTGTGAGAAGTAAAGGTTTGTTGTTTGAGGCCCTGGTCTATGGTATTTTTGTTACGGGAGCCCAAACTATGACAAATAACAGTGAACCTTTATTATATTGTTGCTTTATTTCTCTGCTGGAATGTGTAGTCTCCCTCTCCCAGCATCTTAGAAGAATTCTCCAAAAAAGCTTCATGTTATTATCATCATGTAGTTTAATTAATTCTAGGTTTGAGTCAGTTTGGGAAAAACTAAGACAAATTGATGCATTGTTTTCACTTTTGTATCTAACATGAAGAAAGTCTTTGGGGTGTGAATCCTCTGACACGTGTCTTTGATCCACTCTACTTAATGACACAGTTGACAAATCCGCCAGCGACTTCCCAGTGACGAGGCCGGCATTAACTCTTATTTAATTATAGCAGATAAAACAAAAATGATCACTAGCTAAGAAAGAACAAAGAGAAGGAAGTCAATTCTTTCACAGTGTTGAAGTTAAAATGCCACGTGCTGTAGTGACAAACTAGGGGAAACTCGCTCTTATAATTGTGATATGCAGTTTCCTTATCCGCCAGTTTTAAAACAAGGGCCAGACTGCAGTGGGGATTATTGTTGGCTGTTCTGTGAGAGACATGGAACGGGGAGATGTGGCGTGATTATCGGTGCCATCCACTTCAGTCTTTACCTCTCAGAAAATGAGATTCTGCACTTACAGTATGAAAAAACAATGTAGAAATGTTTTCCTCAAACTGAAGTTTGGAGTTTTGTGTAAGTTGGGTAGTATTTTATGTTCTAAAGAAGTTGCCATAGTCCTCATAAGAGATGTAGAGCTAAGATAAACTTTATTAATAAAGCTTTAGGGAACATCTCTCTTCCTTAGTAATTAACACTTTGCATCTGTTAAACCAAAACTGGTTTAGGCTAAAAGCTTAAAATACATCCGCCCCCTAGAAAGAAAAACAAAAAAGACCCCAATGAGCATGGTTTTATTTTAGTATCCTATAAGCTATGTCCATACTATTTTTTTTAAATTTTTATTTATTTCCAGGAGAGAGAGAGAGACAGCGTGAGCAGGGGAGGGTCAGAGAGAGAGGGAGACACAGACTCTGAAACAGGCTCCAGGCTCTGAGCTGGCAGTCAGCACAGAGCCCGACGCGGGGCTCGAACCCACGAACCGTGAGATCATGACCTAAGCGAAAGTCGGACGCTTAACCGACTAAGCCACCCGGGCGCCCCTGTCCATACTATTTTTTAAGCAAAATGAAGTATGTTTGTTAAAAATAACTTTTCAGTTTGCAGATACAAAAACATGTCTAGTCAACAAAAGCATACTTGTCTAGTCGACAACCCTGTACCCTGTATTCTATGTACTGCTCTAAGCGACCGGAAGCTCTTGCACATGTTAATTTCTCCTGGCAGTGGAAGGGGAGATGGTGGGAGGATGGGGTTAGCTGCCTTGGGTAGTGGGGATGCAGGAACTGTAATTATGAAAAGCCAAGAATTCTCTTCGTATAGGAAAGTCGAATGAATAAAACTATATAAATCCTGGTTTTGGAATAAAAATTCTTAATATAAACCTATCAAGACAACGCTGATCTTGAAATCACCTCTGATTGAAATCACCTCTGATTACAACGAAGAACCATGGAAAGTTGATCTCTGGTTGTCTTATGCCAGTACCATGGTGCTCAAACATATTTGCAGCTCCTCAGTTGGAAGAGTTATGAATCATGCAATGAAATCAGCGTCATAACTTTTGGTAACCTTTTGATTTCTGAAAATTTGAGAAAACACGTTTGTTTCAGCATAAGTTTACGTCTGTATTATATGAATATTCAGTTTTTGGTGCTTTGTCCATCTCCATTAGCTCAAGTAATTAAGAGTTGGTACTCAAATGGAAATGAAATTCCACCCAATGTGGAATTTCAAAGGGCTTTTCGGGAACATTACAATCCCCATTCCACAAGTCAGAGGCAGGAATAAATAATTATTCCGAGGATAAGACTGTTTAGAGTCAGATATCAGCTTGGCATTTCCAGTGTTAAGAAAGGTCCTGGTCTCATCTGGGGCACCTGGCTGGCTCAGTCAGTGGAACATGTAACTCTTGATCTCGGGGTTTTATTTTGAGTTGGGTGTAGAGATTACTTAAAATCTGGGGGGGAAAAAAAGAAAGATCCTGGTCTTTGTTCTATTAACACTCTCATTACATAAATTCATTTAGTGTTAAGTGTCTACAGGGCATATAGCATAAGGCCAGTCTTTATGCAACAAAGCTATGTAATGGAAAATCAAGGAAGTGGGATTTTTTTAAGTTTATTTATTTATCTTGAGACAGAGAGAGAGAGAGAGAGAAAGTAATTGAGAGTGAGTTGGGGAGGGCCGGAGCAAGAGGGGAGAGAGAATCCAAAGCAGGCTCCATACTATCAGCACAAAGCCCGACTCGGGGCTCGATCTCAGGAATACATGAGATCATGACCTGAGCCGAAATCAAGAGGTGGACGCTCAACTGACAGCCCCCCAAGGCACCCCCACGGTAGTGATTTTAAGGAGATTCAGAATAACTGCATGGATTGGAACTCTACCCTGGGATACATTTCACAGAATGTTCCCAAAGGTCATCTGCAACAGGACGCTTAAGAATGAACAGAGGATGTGAGAATCCGCTTTGGGATTGACATCGTTTGGGAAGTGAATCAAAGCTGAAGGTTCTCAGTTCGGGAGGAAGAAGATGCTTCAGAATCATAGATTGTAAACTTGGGTGAAAATTAATACTGGGAAGACTCTATGCACCAGATGGCAGAGGGAGCACGGTGGCTGACGTAGGTTGGGAGATTAGACACCCAGATAGAGCAGTGGTTCTCCATGAGGCAGAGGATGGGGTAATTCCTCCCCTCACCAGGATCACTAGGGCGTGTCTGGAGACATTTTTAGTTGTCACCAGTTGGGGAAAAGGTGCTACTTGGCATCTGGTGAGGAGAGACCAAAGGTGCTATTGAACATCTTAACACACAGGAGAGTTTCCCACAACAAAAACTATTTGGCCCTCCATGGCGTTAGTTCTGAATGCATAGGTAGGCAAGGGAATGGGCGTGCTAAGGTGCTTGGTTCCAATGTGGACCAAGGTATTGAATGATATGGAGTTCCAAGAGGAAAAGGTGATGTGACCTGTCAGATTTGGGACAGGCTAACGTGAAGGAGGGAACAGCCGGTGGGTAGGCAGACTCTTGCTAAGGTGTTTTTGTGATCCTGGTGCGTGTCCCATTGGGACAGGCCAGGGGAAGCCGAGACCCAGGAAAGAACAGAAAGAAATCTTGCCAGGCAGTGTGTCAAGTCTGGAGAAGACTATGACAGTAAGATAACTTCAGGAAGCAAAATGAAGTTTGAATGGCCCTAGAAAGGTGGGAAAAAGTGGATAAATATGGTGGGCCAGTGTCGGTGAATGTGGAAGAGAGCCTGGGAAGACATAGTTGGTAAAAATAGCAGAGGCCAGCAGGTAGATGGATGATCCTCAAACCTGTTTGCGCATTAGAATCACTTACGGAAGTAAAAAAGATACTGATGCCAGGCGCCACCTCAGGCTGCTTCAATCTGTGCTTGGGGGAGGGTTTGGGACTTCAATTATGGTCATAGATGTTCCCCAGATGTTTCTCCTGTGCAGTGAGGGCTGAGAACTGCTGTCTTCATAGGCCAATAAAGTCAAGGAGGAATAACCAGGGTGATTAGAACAGGGCTGAGATAACTGACGGCTCGTCCTGTCCTGGAGTTTTGCTGCCTGTCCTTCCTTTGCAGGGATGTGTGAGGGTTGCTGCTGGCTGGTGTCTGTGCCAGGAGCTCGAGGCTGGGTTTTGCTTACAGTCTGATGATAAGGACACGGGGATGGACAGGCAGAGGCTCACTTCTTACTAGTGACCAATGACTGACCTTTGGGTTTAAACTTCCGGAAAGACATCAAGTTACCTTCTGATGAAAAGTAATCACTTAGGAGGAAAAATAAAATATTAAGTTTCATGGGCAGTTAAAAATGAGTTCATATCTTGGGGCGCCTGGGTGGCTTAGTCGGTTAAGCGTCCGACTTTCGCTTAGGTCATGATCTCGCGGTTCGTGGGTTTGAGCCCCGCGTCAGGTTCTGTGCTGACTGCCAGCTCAGAGCCTGGAGCCTGTTTCAGTCTGTGACTCCCTCTCTCTCTGACCCTCCCCTGCTCACGCTGTCTCTCTCTCTCTCTCTCTCTCCTAGAAATAAATAAAACATTAAAAAATTTTAATAAAAATGAGTTCATATCTTATAATAAGAAAGAGAAGTATAACATTATAAGAGAAGAAATGAAAAGCTGTCAAACTTATCCTGGGGCAAGTGCCTCATTTTCTCCACAGGGGGCAGATAAAAGCAGCCTGTTTTCTCACCTTGATGCCCGAGGAAGGATGACAAACTGGCCAGAAGGATGCCTCTCAGGGCCTTCTTTTCAGAGGGGCATCCCTTATCTGCTCTTTTCAGCTAGGAAACATTCCAGAGGAAACATTCCTTTCTAGCAGAAAGGGAGTATGCGCGAAAGCATTCTTTGTCTGCCAGGGACGTTTTCCAAGAGGTTGAGTAAGTGACTGGTGGTGGGAATCTGCTCCGACTTCATTTGTCTCTGGAAGGGCCTGGTGGCAATTTAATATTCTTTATTATTATTTTACATGCAACTTCCTTCCTAGCTTATGATTCCTGTCAGGACTGTGTGTTATTACCCATTAGTCATTTTTCTTGGGTTGGTCTATAATGCTTCAACGGAAGGCCAGCCTGTTTCAGTAATTTTGCTTACAATTTGATTTGTATTCTCTTCTTTAGAATCCCAATTTAGTTTCGTCCGCAACGCCAAGTGCAGCAGCTGGGCCCCCGGGCAAGAGATCATTTACATACATTAGCAGCTGAAAGGTAAGCACCAGCGACCGGGTGCTGACCTGACACTTTCCCGGGGCTAACATTTTTGGATGTAAACTCTGCCTCCCTATTTGTAACTCTGTCAGTGACAATACTCTGTGAATGACTTACAAAAATTGTTGGTCTCCAGGCACGTTTTAAGGTAAAACACTTTGTGGAAAAGCATTGGCGGGTAATCCAAGAACATGTTCTAACCTACTTCAGGGTCAGATAAGAATTATCACCCTTCCTTACATAAGGTTATACATGGGAATCGGCTTCTCAATTGGTCAATGGTGGCCTGGAGGCAGATAATCTATTCACATCTTTGTGACTGAGTCCAAGAGACTCACACTCTCCAAACAGCTGACAATCACGACTTGAGAAAGGTGTGGTGTGAGGCTTGTGGGAAACTCAAGTTTCTCTTCACCATTTTCTTGGCTTATGTTTACATCCTTGAACAGTCTTGGCTTGTGTGGTAGAGCTCTGGAGGGAATGTGGTCCTGCCAACATCTGAATTTCGGTCCAGTGAAACTAATTTTGGACATCTGGCTGTTGGACTGTGAGAGAATACATTCCCTTTTCTTTTCTTTCTTTCTTTTTTTTTTATGTTTATTTATTTCTTTGGTGGGGGCAGAGAAACAGGAGAGAGAGAGAATCCCAGACAGGCTCTGGGTTGTCAGTGCAGAGCCCAAGGCAGGGCTAGAACTCATGAACCGTGAGATCATGACCAGAGCCGAAATCAAGAATCTGACGGTCAACCAACTGAGCCATCCAGGGGCCCAGGCGTGGTGTTTCAGCGTTTGTGGTAGTTTGTCATGGCAAACTTCCTATGGCAGCCTTAGGAAACTATACTGTCTGTAAGAGTGTATTCTATGGATCTTCAAGTCACTTATTCTAGTATATCAAAATCAGTGGTTTTCTTTTCTGGAAACTGTTAATTTACTTGATATTTTTCATTTGATATCTCATTTATGATCTAACTTATTCTGCTGAGTCCTTTCTGTTCGGGCAAGTAGGGCCAGTAGGGAAGACGGTGTGCTGAAGAGATCCCCAGATGTGGGACAAAACATTTGTGAACAAGTAACCTAGAAGATTCACTGTTCCAGGAAAGAGAGGGAACATTCTCTGCTATATATTGAACATTTATCATTTCACTGTTTTACTTACGGTTTCTATGAGGTAGCTAGACCTACTGTATTTTATCAGCATAAGATAGTGTACAAGATATCGTAGAGTTGGAATAACCCTCTATGGAATGGATGTTGGTATGAGTTACAGATTATTATGATTCTAGAATGAAATGGGGGAAATATAATCAGGAAGTCCTTTTCCTCTTTAGTCAATAGCAGAACATTCTGACTTCACCTTCTTTCGCTGTTATTTGACCATGATTCATGGGACTCGCTCCTGAGTTATGGGACACTGTGGTATAAGGTATCACTGAGGGTAATGTGGGCCCTTGGGGGATCTATTTCAATACAAGTTGTGATGCCCAGTGAAATGTTTCGAGAAAAGGTAATGGATTTTGGTTTTAGAAATGGGTAAAATAAACTAGAGATTTTTTAAAATTTTCTTCATAAAAGCACTTCACAAATTTTTCTATTAAAAACCAGAGAAACATAATTCTTTTTATAATCATCAACCCCCTCATGTGACAATAACTGCTTCGTAAAGGGAATGGAACATAAGTCAGAAAGCTGAATGACTTCCTTTTGCAAAGAATTTCAGTACGTGCTATATGTGTCCGTGTGTTTGTGAAAATATATTGATAAGCACATATTTTTTGAAAACTTTTACAATAAAATTATAAAGTAAATTTTCAGTTAAATGTAAAAGATTCTGTTTTCCCAAGTACCTTCCCAATGGAAATGGGAGAACTCTTCAAAATAGGCTTGAGTCATTGGTACAGGAAATCTATATTTAAAGCTTAATTTTGTTTGTGGGTGTAAGGGAGCAAATTTTGCCACCCCAAGATATGCCTCTTTGGCATATTGACTATTCTAAGCTGGTTATTTTTAAGAAACTGCAGAGGCAAAAGAAACTCTGAAAACTGAGTGGAAGTTACCGGAAGTAAGAGACATTTACACGTGTAGGAAAAATCTCCACTTTTAAGAGTGTCTTCCTTAGTATCAGGAAGAAGAGTAGACCAACAGAGAAGGCACTCCCCAACCTAATAACTTCTTTTACCTTTAACTGGAGATGATATTTAAGATGATGGTGTCAGCCATTTTGGTGAGTTACTGAATTTTCCTTGGTCATTCTCTTGTGTACAGAGGCATACGAGTTATTAGACTTTGATTTTTTTTTCCGTGTTAATCTGTGTCCTGTCAATTTGATTCATAGGACAGCCAGAAGAAGGTTTGAAAGTTGAGTTAAATTCTTTTCTCCCCTCCATGGGCAAGGACGTACTTGTTTATAGTTTCCATATGTTCTCTCCCTTCCTTCCACAGTTTATTCCAAGACACTGTGGTAGATATCCATTGAGGCAAATAAGACAATATCTTTACTACAAAATGTTTTATTACAGCCCTTGAAATTTTGGAGATACAAAGCAATTATGAGCAAGGTGGACCTGAGATCAGACTGAGTGGGAAGAATCTGTTCACTTGAGAATGGATCCCCAAAATGTCTAACAGAACCCAAGAACAAGTTAAAATTCACAATATTGGGAGATGGGTTATGTGTATGGCTTTTATTTGTAAAACAAACTTTTGATAATGAAAATGCTGAAGAATGATTATAGGCTTTGCTCTGAGGGGTCAATCTGAGAATTAACCAGAGAGATGGTGTATGAATTATGAATTTTCTTTTCTAGTGAAATGTCTTTTATCACAATTCTCTAAGAAATTTTGTACTGTGCATATTGAAGACAATGTGAACTAATTTAATTATTTACCCTATTGTTCATTTATTTATTTTTGTCTAAAAGAAAATCCCTTGTTTCCTTGTACAATGAATTTAATACAATGACCATATGACCAGTCAAAATAGTGTGTCAGAATAGCATGCTACAGATATGTACTTTGTATAATCAGTATTTCTAAACAGATGTAAATACAATTGTGTTCATGGGAAGTTTAATGAAAGAAGAAGGAATTTTTTTGTTATTCAAAATGTTCTAATCTATAGAGAGTGTGTGTGTGTGTTATCTCTTTACCTGAGGCAATATGTATTGACTTACTTACTTATCTTAATATACTAAAAATACAAGAAGATGGATAGTGAAATAATCTCATCTAAAGTTTGCTAAGCTTAAGTAATTAAATAGTTGATTGGGTTGTGAAAAGAGATTTAAAAAAGGGAAATAGCAAAGCAGTTTCTTCGAATTTTGAGTTAAAATGGCTTTTATGTTCAGAGAGATAATGTGAGTACGAGGTCTGTGTGTGGAGGAGAGGGAGAGGGGTTGTGAGAAAAGTGAGAAATCGCAGGGTTTTTACAACCAGGAGTAAGTGTCTCCTTATGACTGTCCTGTGGTCCTGCCTTTGCTACATGCTGTGACTTCTCTTCACTTCTGATTTCACAGGTTCTGGATTGTTGACACTGGCCCCTCCCAGCTCCCAGGCTCTGAGAACCCGGCTGCTGGAGCCGAGATACTCCTCTGTCAGCCACAGAAGGTGTGACAGAGTGAAAACCCTGGGATTGCCACACAGGAGACCTAGTTTTGAATCCTGGCAGCTAATGCTTAATAAATCTGTGACCTTGGTAAGTCATTTATTTACCTTCTTTGTGCTCCAGTTTTCGCACTATAAAATACAAGTACTTCACAGTTTTGTTTTGAATGCTGCATGAAATAGCATATGTAAAAGCAGCTAAAGGTGATTTCTAAGTGGTAGGGGTTCAGTTCCATTGTTTGTTTTGTTTTTGTTCCTGTTTTTTTTTTTTTTTTTTCTTTTTCCGTCCCATTGTTGGAACACCACCTCTTGGTGGCAGGGTAGATTCTAATGGTTCTCTGGAGATATTTTACACATATTTTATTATTTCGAAATAATAACAATGAACAGCAGAATTGTCAGGATTTTGTACATGCGTCTGCCTGTATATATGTGTCTTTTTTGGAGCGGGGGTGGGGGGTGTACATCTTATCTTCTCCTTCCCTCTTTTTTCCATATTTTTTCTCAGACTGGACTAACCCGGGCTGAGGTAGTGAGATTAGTTCATATTTGGATGTTGGCACATGGCTGCCAACATGGGCCTCAGACAGAGTTTCAGATTCTGTTTTGGTAGCAACTGTCTGGTGCACCTTCGTGGGTCAGCTCCACTCTTGTTTTTTAATTATTCCCCAGGCGCATGTCCAGGGATGGCCGGTGTACCGTGCTGCTCGAGGCAGCTGACCAAGCCCGAGGTCTCAATCCATTTGTCAAGAGCTAGGACAGGAATTAGCTTTACAATCCTCAGGAGGAATTTCTCTAGAAAGAGGAGTGGGTTAGCCCAATTGGGAGGATAAGCAAGGATGGGGAAAGGCCTTCTCAAGTTGTTCTCTTCCTCCCAACAGCTCTCTCTTCTGGGATTTGCAGGTGGGGCCAAGACTTTGCAGATAATAGGTTGCAGATGTGATTTATGTGACTGGCAGAGAATTAGAAAAATGAATCAGTTGCCATGTTTTCAAACTCAGTAGATTTCCCACCCAAATCTAGATTCAGGTGTCTCCTGAAAATGGTCTGGCAACATTTCAACAGGGGAAGGGTTGATAGATGATAAATAGCTGCCTTCTAGGGCAAGTGATCCCTAGTCTGGCCAGTTCCCTCCTACCTTGCGTAATCGCCTAAATTGGCTGTTTGGACCTTGTAGGCATTTGGATTTGCCACATCCTCCCTACACTTAGTGTTGCGTACCCACTACCACCTTTCCTGGCCGCATCTTCCCTCTTATTGCCCTGCATCCACCCACACATATATCTTTTCCCAACGGAGCCCATGAGCTCAGTAAAAACAAGAACTGGTTTTCAGGGGGAAAAAACAGAGTTTATCATGGCAAACCAATGATATTCAAAACCACAAACCATAATACCAGACATACCAGTTCGGTTTCTTGTTTCTTTTGAGAAGCGAATAATCTTATTTTGGAAGGCAAAACTATAATTAGAACACTACAGTGATAGTAGTTTTATGGAATCATTTAAAAGGCAGTGGATGTTGCAAAGAAAGTTTGGATATGGCAAAGAAAGATAAGATTAAATGATTGAAAAAGGTAAATAAGTCAAATTCTTACCAAGAGAAAACTTATGCACTTATATTAATTTATAAAAAAAATAGACTCGAAGGCCAAAGTGAAGGTAAAGGAAACATATTCAGTTGCCTTAAAGGATGTAACAAATTAGGATGCTCCAAATAACACAGTTTCAATATATATAAAGCAAAATTTACAGAACTGTGAAAGGAAATAAACAATTCCCCAGTTATAGTGGGAGATTTTGACACATCTTTCTCAGTAAGTAATGGAAATAGTTAACAAGAAAATAAATAAGGATGAGGCACCTGGCTGGCTCAGTTGGTTGAGCATGTGACTCCTGATCTTGAGGTCCGGAGTTTAAGTCCCACTTTGAATGTAGAGCTTACTTAAAAAAAAATCAATAAGTAGAGTGAAAATTTTGAGCATTGTATTAATAAATTTGATCTAATGGTCACATATAGGACATCTAAGAATTCAAAAAGTACGTTTCTCTTTTAAAAATATTTAATGTTTATTTTATTAAAAAAATTTTTAATGCTTATTTATTCTTGAGAGAGAGAGAGAAAGAGTGTGAGTGGAGGAGGGGCAGAGAGAGAGAGACACACAGAATTTGAAATAGGCTCCAGGCTCTGAGGGGTCATCATAGAGCCTGAGGCAGAGCTCGAACTCATTAGTTGGGAGATCATGACCTGAACTAAAGTTGGACGCTTAACTGACTGGGCCACCCAGGTGCCCCATTGTTTATTTTATTTTTGAGAGAGAGAAAGAGAGGCAGAGTAGGAGCAGGGGAGGGGTAGAGAGGGAAGGAGACACAGAATCCGAAATAGGACCCTGGCTCTGAGCTGTCAGCACAGAGCCCGACACAGGATTTGAACTCATGAACCACAAGATCATGACCTGAGCTGAAGTCGGCACTTAATCAACTGAGCCACCCAGGTGCCCTGGAAAAAGTGCATTTCTTTTTAAGAACAGATGGGTTATTTATAAAACTTGGTGTATCCCATACCATAATGGAAGTAGACAAATTTAATATGCCAGAGTCATACACACATGTTTTATAACCACAATTGCAGTTCAGTTAGAAATCACCAACAAAAAGACGTCTAGAAAAATAATCAGTATATATGAAAATTAAAAAAAGAAAGTCCTGAGTAATCCATGGCTCAAAGAGGAAATTGTAATATAAATTAGAAGATATTTAGAATCATACCTAAATAAAGATACCACATATAAAAACTTACAGAGAACAACCAAAGATGAACAGAGAGGAATTTTTAGCCTTAAATTTATATTTTATTTTTATTTTTTATTTTTAAAGTTTATTTATTTTGAGAGAGAGAGATAGCAGGGGAGGGGCAGAGAGAAAGGGAGAGAGGGAGAGTCCCAAGCAGGCTCAGCACTCAATGCAGAGCCAGATTCAGGGCGCGGCTCATGAACCGTGAGATCATGACCTGAGACAAAGTCAAGAGTAGGATGCTTTACTGACTGAGCCACCCAGGTGCCTCAAGCCTTATATTTTAGAAAACTTAAACTAATACATTTGAACATAGAGATGAGTTCTGAAAAATATAACTTCCTGAAACTAACTCAAGAAGAAATAAAAAGACCTCCTAGAAAGAACATTTCAGGTCCAGATACACTTACCAGAAGTTTTACAAAATTTTTAAGAAACAGCTATCCATACTATATGAACTTAGAGAATAGAAAGACTAGTGTCTAGAATAAAACACTCCTTAAAAACAGTATGAAAAAGATAATCTCATAGAAACAAAAAGGCAAAAGACTTGAACATTTTCATAAGAGAGAACTATTTTTTTGCTATTTTTATATTATTAAGATAGCTTTATTGAAGTATAGTTGATGTACCAAATACACACACACACACACACACACACACACACACACACACACACACACACACACATGAGCAATCCCTGAACATATTTATTGTATACAATTTGATGAATTTGGAGATATACAGACACCTGTGAAACCATCACCACAGCCAAAGTAATAAAATATCCATTAACTCCAGAAGTTTCCTCCTGCGCACCCCTCCCTTCTTTGTGTATATGTGTGTGTATGTGTGTGGTAAGAACACTTAGCATGAGACCTATTCTCTTCACAAATTTTTAAATATACAATACTGATTTGTTAACTATAGACACTATGTTGTACCATAAATCTCATAAAACGACCTCAGTCCCCTCTCCTCCCCTGCTTCCCCTCTCTCTTGCCCAGACCTCATGTTCTTGTTCATCAGCATATTCCCAAAGCTTTAGAAAATGGAACAGAATCCGGCTCATAGTAGACTCTCAGTAAATATTGACGTGAACTATAAATAAATGCACATAGTTGAAATCATCCAAGCGGGAGAGAGAAAGCACAAGGAGAGAGTGAATGGAATAACAGGGAAGCCAAAGGTGAAACTCTCTCGAGCAATGGCATGCACGGCGTGGTAGAATTCAGGAGAAGGCATGAAGGATAGACTGGAATGTCGAAGTGAAGCAGGAAGGAGAGTATATCAGCATCGATTGGGATATCTTTGGCTGCAAGGAACTGAACACCTAACTAAGAGTGGTTTAAATAATGGGTTTTTATAATCTCACATAATAGTCTGGGGGTAGACAGTTCAGGGTCAGTCAGTGCAATATTTTCTTCCATGTCAAATCTCTATATTAGCTTTTGCTGATTCTCCTGATTTTCCTCAGAGGGTCACAAAAAAGTGTCACAGTATCAAATATTAAAAACTGAGTTCAAAGGCAGGAATTGTGTGTGGTAAGAACTTATCCTCAGGTCCTCATGTCCAGAGCCTGGATCCTGGACTCCCTAGCATGGGGCTCGATCTCACAAACCAGTGAGATCATGACCTGACCCGAAATTAAGAGTCAGACATTTAACCTGCTGAGCCACCCAGGCACCTCTATTTTATTTTTAATCTACTATCTAAGAAGTTTGGTATACGGATTTGAGAAAAAGCTACACCAATATTTATGGCTGATGCTTTCCAAGACAGGTATCTTCATAAATTTGGGGTCAGTAAATCTTAAGCCTTTAGTTTTTTTCACCCTCAGGCCAAATATTTCAGGTTCAGAGGTACTGCATTGGCCAAAGAATGTGTTCTAGAATATATTCATTTCACTCTTCGGTGAGTGTCTCTAGTTAGTGCATTCAGTTGGAATCTCTTATATTTGATTAAATCACTAGGATGGATGTGGGTAGTTCTTAAACTATTTATTTCCCAAAGGGCTTTCCCCACCCCTAAGCTACTTTAGTTTCTATTATATATTAAGCCATAGGACTAAACAAAGCTATAATTGGCTTTAAATAAAAATAATGCTTAGATCTGTGAAAAACCACTGATCCCAAATGTAATCTTTAGGTCTTCTGGAATCTCTCAGAACAGAAGAAAGCAATCTTTTAAATTTGCTAAATACCAAAGGATTTTTGATAGCTAGTAAAATGATCTATAGCTTTGCTAGCATTTGACTTTTTCACTTTCTGCCCGGAGGCTCCGTTCCGTGGATGGAATGTTCTGGCCCATGGATTTGTTTTAGTGTGGCAGTCATGGAGCCTGGAGTCCTAACCTTGCATAATAATGTTCTTGGGATCTGAGAATAATCTTTGGGGGAATAGAGTCAAGTTAGTTTACCTGGCTTTATTATGTATCAGAAACAGCTCCTACTGAATTTCTGGTTACTAACTAGAATTTTCGATATTATTTTTTCATATAGAAGATTCTTTTCAATATATGCTTATTTTATTATTTAATAGGCTTTGCAAAAAAGCTTATTTTCAATATATTTTTAACAGATAGGCTTATTTTCTTTTATGATACAATATAAAATTTAAATAATTAGAATCATTATTATGGGATTTGCTCTTCAGAACTTTTATTTCTGTGTCTCTGCAAACGGTTTTGCGGTGATCTGCTGAAGCTAGCTCCTACTGGCTCATGAGGGCTAATTGTTAAATTTTCACAAATTGGTTGATGTCATGTTGGTAGCTTGAAGTCATCCATGGTGGGAGTATGATAGCACAGAAATAAGCAAACACTGCCACCCCCAAAGCCAGTTGGTAAATATGTACCAACTGCTGCTTTTCAGATATTTTTAAATGCACTAAAAATTTTAACCTATCAGACTAAGTTCCATATAATATATTTGCAGTAGAATAAAATGGGTAGTATCAGGTAGTGCCCATTCCACCAGTGGCAGTTTGTGAAATGGTATCATTTACTCAAAAATAGTCATTTAGAACATGACAGACAAATTGAACATGGGGAGAAAGGGAACCATAAATAGGAGACATGTATTATAGTAAATGTAGAGAAAAAGACAACAGAGGTTAAAAAAAAAATAGGAAGCCAAAAGAAAAAAATCTTGAAGAATGAAGGACAGGAAGAAGACTGTGCTAAGCAAAATTGACACCAAAATTGAATTTGAAAAGTACAGAGAGGCTAAAAAAAGGCATCACAGTGAAATAGTTTTGAAAATGGTCAACAACGCCAACTTGGTGAAGTAATGTCTTCAATCCAAGGTGACATTTGCTGAGATGGGAAATGGCACTAAATAACCACCAGGCCCTGAAAACAACGCATTTTGCCCTTGACATTTTGGAACACATTTAGATAATAGCTTTAGGGGTAGATAACCAAATATTTATTGTCCAAATTAAGACTTCTGAGAGTGAAAGGGGGCTCTATTAATAGTTATACCCGAATAACAACATAAACCAGAGCCATTGAGGCAAACCACACAAATGATAGGCTATGCTATCCAACAGGTTTCCAATCCAACAGGTTAAAAGAACTTGACTGATAAAGTCCACAATGAAAAAGATTAAAATAAATATTCCTAGAATCTATAATTATAGTTAATTAGATATTTGCCCATTATGAAGGTAAAAGAGTAAAAGGAGGTGATTCATCATATTGTTGAATAATCAGCAAAAAACTTGTAAAGACCTAGTCTTAAGTCATCACAGAATAGTCTTCTTGTCATGCTTCACCTTGGTGGGGTCAAGCGTCAACTACTCTATAACTGTTGATGCTGGAAATTATAGGCACTGAAGCGGTCCAACTTCTGGTGAATTATCAAGTCGTCTTCTATATAGTTTTTCCTCTACTATTTCTAGTACAGGAAATTTTCTTTGTCCTGCTTATGTGATGACAGTTCTCACAGCTCCCAACACCTGGGTAGGAGCCTTCAGTACCAGGTGAGAACATGGCCACCTTCAAGAGAAGGACCTGGGTGGCTCAGTCTGTTACACATCTGGCTTGGGCTCAGGTCACGATCTCATGGTTTGTGACTTTGAGCCCCGTTTTGGGCTCCCTGCTGTCAGCACAGGACCTGCTTCGGATCCTCTGCACACCACCCTCCCCCCAATAAATAAATTTAAAAACTTGAAAAGAAAAGAGAGAAGGTCTTGTAAAGTCTCTACTGAATTCCAGAGTTTTCCTTCCTCAGACTTGCCATTCCTCAATTTAGCTTTGTGTTTTAGCTAGCTTTCAGAATTCTTTCTCAAAGATTCATGCAAAATTTCTCTGGAGAAAACACCAATTATCTGATTTTTGTTGCTCCTATAAGAACCTTGTTAAATTATTCACCTCATTTATGCCCCAATATCTGCATGTGCGTTTTAAAATTTTTAAAAAATTTTTATTTTTTGTTTTTAAAGAGAGGGAGAGCAAGCTGGGGAGAAGGGCAGAGGAGGAGAGAGAGGAAGAAAGAGGGAGATCCTTAAATAGGCTCCACGCTTAGTGCAGAGCCCAATGCAGGGCTCGATCCCATGACAGTGAGATCATGACTTGAGCCGAAATCAAGAGTCAGACGCTCAATCCACTGAGCCCCCCAGGCGCCCCTTGGGCATGCCTTTCCTATGATATAATGGGGCTTGGGTCTGCAAGGGTGGTTTCATGCTCTGGTGTTTGGCCACATTTTACAGTGTATTCATTTTACTCTAGGAAATGGGTCAGCTTCTTTAAAAATTCAGTGTATAAGGCAAGGTACCAACAATTGTTTTTCCTGGAACTCTCTTCACAAGTAACTTCCTAGAAATTTTAAGGTCATCCTTCTGTCAGAAAAGGTCTGGTAGGCTATGTTTCCATTCCCTTCACTCTGAGCTTCCCAGCAAACATGCCATCCAGGCGCTGTTCACTAGACCTTTCTGTGTGGTGGAGATGCCCTATTTCTGTGCTGTCCATTATACTAGCCATTTGCTGTCTGTGGCTATTGAGCACTTGAAAACTGGCTAATATGACTGAGAAGTAAATTTTTTAAACGTTTATTTATTTTTGAGAGAGAGAGAGAGAGTGCATGGCAGGGGAGGGACATGGTGCGGGGAACACAGGATCTAAAGCAGGCTCCAGGCTCTGAGCTGTCAGCGCAGAACCTGACGTGGGGCTCGAACCCACAAACCATGAAATCATGACGTGAGCCAAAGTTGGTCGCCCAACCGACTGAGCCACCCAGGCATCCCCCAAGAGGTAAAATTTTAATTTAATTTAGTTTAAATTTACTTATTTATTTAATTAATTTATTTAAAATTTAAATTTATTTAAATGTAAGTAGTCATGTACCACCGGAGGCTCCTGGAGGTACAGCTCCACACCAACCTGGTGCCTATTCAGTGATGCCCTCACCACAGTTCAGTTCAACAATATTTTCCAAGCTATGAGTGATCTGTAAGGGCCCATGTTAATCCCACTGAGGTCATTTAACAGTCTCACTGCAATTTTCCACAACATCAAGAAGCTGAAGTCAAGAGGGTGCAGCTAGTTTATGGTGCAGGTGAACATTACAGTAGAATCTGAACTGCTCTTGGTCAAACTCCTTCTCTCCTAAAAATAGTAAAAATTTCTTTTTCTTTCTTTTTTTCTTTTTTTAAAGTAGGCTTCAGACCCAGCATGGAGCCCAACAGGGGGCTTGAGCTCACAAACCGTGAGATCAAGAGCTAAACCGAGATCAAGAGTCAGATGCTTAATTGACTGAGCTGCCGTGGTGCCTCAATCATAAAACTTTCTAAAGGTTCTCCAATCTAATGTAAGAATAAAAGAATAGAGCTCACAACAGTACTGTGAACACTGTGAATGCAATGTTTATATTATTCATAACAACACTGAGTACCGTCATTATCTGACTTGTCCCACTCATTACCGTAACCAGTGAAAACCCCAAGGCTTCTCTGTCCCTGATAGTGATTGAGCACAGGTCAGAAGTGGTCTGTACTGGAGCCATTGATGAGGCCAGCTGCTTCCTCGCCAAGGGTGGGAGAGACCCTGCTCTCATCAGCCTGTGGCTGCTTCCTTTTCAGCCAATGCCTGGTCCCCTTTCATCAACGTGTCATCATACACTCACAGCTCCTTCCAGGGGAAGCTTTGTCAGAGTTCTCCATGAAGAAACTGTCTCAGATGAGCATGTATGGCATCCCATGACTTCTCCAGTTGTAGTTCCCTGTCCCAAAGGCAACCGATTCACAGGCTGTCCGGAAACCTGTACTGTAATCTGGCCCAAAAAGATGAGTCGTGCCAACTCTGTTCTCTCTGTCAGGAATGTGACCTGGGAGTTGTAATGATAGGGAAGAGGCCAGCCGTGGGAGCTGAAACGCAGATCCCTTAGGAGAAAACCGTGGAGTAGTGTTGGTGCTGTGAGATTAGGACAGACTAAGGTCATGAGGAGTCAGAAAAGATGAAAAGCCAGACAGAAACTCTGAATCAGCAGAAGATACGAGGCAGGGAATAGATTGGCAGATTCGCATATGAGCAGTCAGTCTCCAGCTACTGGAGGACGGGAGAGATGAAGGGGGAAGCGGGGCCGCACTGATGGCAAAGTCATAGGACAAGTACAAGAAGTGCCTGCTGCCGAGGCCCTTGGTGACTGGGCATCTGAATGGTCCTGGTGTCCGTGAGTCTCAGTCTATCTTTTCTTTTTTGTGTGAAAAGGGTCCGTAGGCTTCTCCTGGGTTTCCTAGTGCGGATCTGTATTAGGCAGGGTTTTCCAGAGAAACAGAACCAATATTACAGACACACACATCTGTATGGATATGCATATATACAGTATATAAAGAGGTATGTATATATATCACGGGGGTAGATATTGATTGATTTTTAGGAACTGGTTCACATCATTGTGGGGACTGGAAAACCCAAAAGTTGTAGGGTTTGAAATTCAGGTAAGAATTGAGGTTGCCGTCTTGAGTTTGAATTCCATGTAGGGCAGCAGATTGGAAACTTAGGCGTGGTTTCTATGTTGCGGTTTTGAGAATTTCTTCCTCTTTTGGAGGCCTCAGTCTTTTCTCTTAAAGCCTTCAACTGATTAGAGGAGGCCCACCCACATTATGAAAGGTAATAATCAGCTTTACTCGGAGTGTACTGATTTAAATGTTAATCACGTCCAAAAAATACCTTCACAGCAACATCTAGATTGGTGTTTGAAGTACTAATTGGGTACCATAGCTTAGTCAAGCTGATCTGTAAAATTAACCATCATAGGATTCTTACAAAAAATCTCCTACTGGGGCAACTGGGTGGCTCAGTTGGTTAAGTGACTCTTGGTTTTGGCTCAGGTCACGATCATGAGTTCGAGCTTCACCTTTGGCTCTCTGCTGTCAGTGCAGAACCTGCTTCAGATCCCCTGTCTCCCTCTCTCTCTGCCCCTACCCTGCTCATTGTCTCTCTCTCTCTCTCTGTCAAAAATAAATAAACAACCATTTTTTAAAAAAAGTTGCCTGTGGCAACTTTAATCTCCGTACTTTCCTCAAGCTTTATCAGCTAGTAAATGTTGAAGAAAAGGATCCAAGACCAGCTATCTGACTCAAAATTTGCAAATTTAACCACTCAGAGCTTACATCATTTTGTTTTGTATGTATCATTTATCTAATTCATTTCTTTATTTGGGAACATTGGCTTGGGGACCTCCTAAATGGTTGGCTTGGTATTATGTTTTGGAGAGACAGAGAGTAAATAATTAAAATACATAATACTATATATTGAACAATTAAATATGATTAAAACAATTTCTTAGATAATGCATACATTAAATATATTTTAAATATAATTATAAAATAAAATATTTTATAAAATTTATTTTACATTTCTTTATTTTTGTGAGACAGTGAGACAGTGTGTAAGTGGGGGAGGAGGCTGAGAGAGGAGACACAGAATCCAAAGCAGGCCTCAGGCTCTGAGCTGTCAGCACAGAGCTCAATGCGGGGATCGAACCCATGAACTGTGAGATCATGACATGAGCTGAAGTCAGATGCTCAATCGACTGAGCCACCAAGGCACGCCCAAAATAAAATATAATAAATGTAAAGTTAGATCTGATGTGATGGTGGATGAGAGTGGAAGGTGTGGTGAGGAGGGACAGCTACTGTGGTTGGGAGGTAGGTTTGGGGAAGGTTCCCACTGGGCACTTCAGACACAGCACTGGATGTCAGATCTGAAGGATGAATCAGCAGTAACTAGTTAGGAGGAAAGAGTGGAGAATGGGAGAAAGAAGGATGTGGGGGGAAGGGCTCCTGGAGGCAGAAATCAGAAAGTACGGAAGTACATGGCCCAGAGAAAACACATCACTGAAGTATTAGCTGGAAATTTTTTTTATATTGATTTATTTTGAGAGAGAGAACCGCACATGCATGAGTCAGGGAGGGGCATAGAGGGAGAGAGATAGAGAATCCCAAGCAGGCTCTGTGCTATTAGTGCAGAGCCTGACTGTGGTGGGGGCTTGATCTCAGGAACCGTAAGGTCATGACCTGAGCTGAAATCAAGAGTCAGACCCTTAACAGACTGAGCCACCCAGGCTGCCCATTAGCTGGAAATGTTGATTTAAGTTCCTTAAAATAGTGACTTTCATTTCTTTCTTTCTTCCTCAATTGCATTTATCCCCCAGCCACTTAACTGAGGTCTTATATATCCTACACTCTCTATTAAAATTATTGAATAAGTTAACAAATAACTAATAAGGAATATGCTCTTTATCTTGATAACCAGATTCTTCCATGAGCCTATTGGCTGCCTTCAGAGACCAAATAACTGAGATCCACAGGTTCACCCGGTATAATACTTCTTGTTCTTCAAATAATCTTCTTTTGATAATGATAGTTAATTTTTTGCATAGATAGTCCCCTTTCTGAATAGACCATCAAGAACTGGTTATGGCCATGAAGCAGGTAGGCCGAAGAAGAGCCGGAACACACTATTGAAAGTTACGCCCAAGCTTGCATTGCTGCAATTGACCGTGGAGAGCAGCTGCTACAGCAGCGCGGTCTGCAGCCAGCAATTAGGAAAGAGGAATCTTGTTCAGTCTGAACAGAGCCAGTGGGCCATCTGGAGGCCAAAAGGGAGGGCGGGTGAGTTTTGATGAATATTGTAAGAAGTAGCGTGTGTGTACCACACATGTGTGAACATACATGTCATGTGTTAGGAAGGCTTCAGGTCATGAATATTTTTTTATTTAAATGAGTGTTAATTTAGAACAGTGATATCGGTAGGGACTGTTATCTTGGCTTGAATAATAGTGGAAGGCTTTGATCTTTTAATTGTGTTTTCAAATTTAGAAGGAATTGAATAGTTGGGTTTAATTCAATTCACTGCTTAGAGACAGCTAGTAGAAATATGTAAGATTCTTCTCCCTCATATCCCTAAAGCCTTGCACATGTACACACAGATACATATACAGTATCAGGACTATACAGAATGATAAGTATTAGGCATAACTCACTTCACCTAACTGCAACCTTAAAGAGTGGCCCACAGGTTTATCAGGGATCCAAAATTCTTCTCAAGTTGATATTTTGTAGGCTCTAAGCTTGGAACTGCTATTGACTATTATTTATGGATAAATTCTGTAGTTTTACGGAGCCACAGTTTCTTGATCAGTAGAGTTAGGGGCCAAAGTCATTGATTTTTCCAATTCATAAAATGTGCTCAGCAGAGGAGTTCATATTTAAAAAAGCACTTTGAGAAAGCTAAGATCGCCTACATATATAAGAAGTAGACCAATCTTTCACTCGTTTATTTGTTCAATGTCTTGAGCATATTACAGTGATCATATATGTATAATTACATGTGTATGATATATGCTACGCTCGTTGCCGAGGTCACACTGTTGAAGATGAGAGATGTTCCCGCTTGTGGGGTCTCCGTGGGGGGGAGGGGAGGGGTGGAGACAATTGGAAGATTCCTGTGGGTGTCTCTGTTACCATTTACTAGGTGAGTGTTTTCAGGCAGGTGTAGAATGGTGTATATAGTACCTTATAGCACCATATCAGCGGATGTTTATGAGAATCGAATGTGATAACTGTTGCAAAATATATCAAGCAATGTACAAACTCGGTTCTACTCTGAAATATCAAATAGAGAGAGAAAAGAAACTGGAAGAAATTTGACCCATGGAAACTTTCCCTAACAAAGAATAGGCCTCAAGGGGAACAAAAGGGATAAAAGTGGAAAACCGACAAACGGGATGGGTGTGGAAAAATGAGAGGAAGTAACACATAGGAAATATAAACTAGTTGTATTAAAAATATTTGTCAGATTTTACCTAGTTAAATATATTGATTTCACAGGTCTTATTACCCCAGCATGATTTCCTTCAAAATTTGGGTAAAAAGTACATTAAAAAAAGAAGAAAAAAACCTCTCTAATTTTTGCATTCAAATTCCAAGTGAGTTGATTTCTAGTTGAAAGAAAGAAGAGTCAGTTCTACAAAAATAGTCTGCCTGTGCGGTTTATCGTGAGCCAGTCTTCATGGTAACTTTGCTCAAAGAGATCTTTTTGCTCTGAATTTGGAGAAAGGGCGAGCGGTGTCACAGTAGAACGGTTCTACCCTGTTGACCACAGATTTGTAGTCTTGCCTGGGAGCACACGTTCTGGCTAAGATTTGGCACCAAATCTTCATAGTTAGAAAGAAAAAGCCTTGCTGTTTGAGATCACGGTTTCACCAGTTTTGTTGAAGGAAGCGAGGCAGGATCAAAGGCTTTGTTGATGCAAGAACAAACATACGCTATAGGAATCGCAAATATCGGACAGGATATTTTCAAAGGATACTTTTCAATTTTTATGATTTTGCCAGTCACGTTTTGGTTGAAAATCTAATCTTGTTTCAAGGATAAAAGGATAAATTGATACCCTCTCGGCAACCGGCAAAGTGTTTAAAGGCACCACTATTGGATTATTTTTACCCTGACATGTAGAGAAACTGTCATTTTCATCAATGAAATTAATTAGGCTGGTATTGTATTTGAAGCTTTTGTAAAAGCAAAAAAACGTGTTTGCGAGGGGTTCTGCTGACATTTACCCAATCACCTCTCTTCTTTGGTCGTCAGCATTTGGTCAGTGTTTTATAATCCTCTGGATTTAAACTCTCATCATGATCTACTCTGATTCAGTCATGAATCTCAAAATACGTTGCTGAAATAAAACCTTTGATATTTGGGGCAGCTTCTAATGATTTGTCTTCTTCTGGAATGACCAATTTTAAAGGAAAAAATGCTGACTCATATTCACGCTTTCCATGCATATATTATTTGATGACACATCGTCTCAGAGCATGAAGTATTTCTTCTCAGAGCAAAAATTTGGAGGAACTCAGGTGCCGGGGCCAAAGCATCTATAAGTGGACCGTCTACAAGGGAGCAGGTTACCTTAAATTTCTGCAGCAGTCCGGAAGAAAGGTAGATAAACTCTTTCTATATTGTCACCACAGGGAGGAAAAGGACACATGAATACTTAACTGCTTTGTATCTTACGTATCTCACCAGAAAAGGATTTTTCCGGTTACAGCATCTTTGCCAAATTAATCTCCAGAGGGACATTACCGTCCAATCGAATCTTTGCAAGATTTTACCGTGGTGTTCTAAAAAGAAAAATTAGTCTGTGTAATATGTTTTATTATTTACTTTGAATAATTCCAGGAATAGTTCATAAAATACTTTTGGGCAGCAAGTGTTCCAGATCCAGTGTTGGAGATTAAGTTGTCAAATTAAGACAGAGAGGTTATAGGGGCGCCTGGGTGGCTCAGTCGGTTAAGCGTCCAACTTCGGCTCGGGTCGTGATCTCGCAGTCTGTGGGTTTGAGTCCCTTGTAGGGCTCTGTGCTGGCAGCTCAGAGCCTGGAGCCTGCTTTGGATTCTGTGTCCCTTTCTATCTCTGCCTCACCCCTGCTCGTGCTCTCTCTCTCTCTCTCTTTCAAGAATAAACATAAAAAAAAAAGAGACAGGTTATAGAATCCTTGCTTTGTCTGAGATGGTTTAACTATTACTTTGCCAAGTTGAAAAGTAGCGTTATGTTAATGTATGTATTTCAGAGAATAAAACATGAAATAACTATAGTTTTGCTTATGCTCATCTTTCTTACTTTAAAGTGAGAGGGTAATCTTTGATGGAAAAATTGTTAAAAATTGAGTTAATCTCTGAAACGTGCAGTAAGAAGGTATGATTTTTTTTTCCCTATAACACATGTTAACTGTTTCTTTGGTGTATTTTGTTCTGTTAAAAGCTATATTTTCTTTTGATCTGGCTTTTTTTTGCTGAAGTTTTTTTCCTAATTTTTTGAAGTTAATAGAAAAGATACTCCCCCCCCCAAAATTTCAGTGTGAGAAAAGAATTGGCATACTTTCATGCTACCTTGGAAATAAAGTGATTGATGATACTGAGTCACTTTGGGACTTAGAAGAGAGAAACAAAAAGGTTTTTTTGTGTGTGTGTGTGTTTTCCCTTTTTCCTCATTATCTTGCACAAGTTATAATTTTATTTTATTATCTTTTAAATTTTTTAATGTTTTATTTATTTCTAGGAGAGAGAGAGAGAGAGACAGCGTGAGCAGGAGGGTCAGAGAGAGAGGGAGTCACAGACTGAAACAGGCTCCAAGCTCTGAGCTGGCAGTCAGCACAGAGCCCGACGTGGGGCTCGAACCCACGAACCGCGAGATCATGACCTAAGCGAAAGTCAGACGCTTAACTGACTAAGCCACCCAGGCGCCCCGCACAAGTTATAATTTTAAAACTAACACTCATTTCAAACATCAGTATCAAACATTGACTTGTTAAGGGTTATGAGACCTCAACAATTACATTACTTTTATTTTTTTAGAGATTTTTGTAGTTTCAATAAAAGGTCTCAATTTCTATGTACAAGGATGAATAAAAATTGACTCTCAAAAAGAATAATAAACCCAACTGCAAGTTTAAAAGAGGGACCTGCCTAGGAAGATTAATGTTAAAAAATTGTTTACTTAAAAATTAATTTCCCGCCAAGAATCCTGTTTCTTCCAGAACTGTTGATGAAGATTCGTGCTCTCTGTGGTAAATTAGTGGATGGTGACACTGATCCAACCTTAGTAGAATGCATGCCATTTTATGCTGCCATTTCTCTCTCATTTATTTATTTGTTTGTTTGTTTGTTTGTTTTGAAAGAGACAGAGGCAGCATGAGTGGAGGAGAGGCAGAGAGAGAGAGGGAGACAGAGAATCCCAAGCAGGTTCTACACTATTAGCATGGAGTCCAACGCAGGGCTTGAACCCATAAATCCATGAGATTGTGACCTAAGCCAAAGCCAAGAGTCGGACACTTAACTTGAGCCATCCAGTGCCTCTCTTCTGCCATTTCTCTTTAGTTATATGTATCATGACTTTTAATGGTTTGTAACTAGCATTCTAAACTAATGAAATAAATGTGTCAAATGTAATTTTTTTTCTATCTTAAGTTTTAATAGTTATCCCCTGAGTTCATTTTCTTGTCATGCTTAAAGGTGACTTTAGGATGGGTTCTATTTCATTAATGTTGAAATATAGATCCCTGAAAACTAAGACTGTGGTAACATATCACCTGAAGGGTACTGTTCTTACCAGGAAATTATGCTTCCTAACTTTTTTTGGTGAAGTTACATTTGTATTTGTAGATCAACCAGAAATTTTAAACCAAGAATTCCTCTTATCTCCTCTTATTCAACTTTAGAAATCGAAGAATTAAAGAGAGTTCAGGTTTCTTTTTCCTGCTCTGTGTCTAATTGATTGTCCTCAATGAGTCAGTTCCCTGCCATTCTAAGAGGGCTTCCACTTTTCCATGTGACTTCGGTCCTTTTGGGGACCCTTAGGCTGTGTCACATCCTGGGTGACTCCAGATCTACTTGAATGACACAACTTCTCAGGACTTTGACCTACTTTTCTCTGACAGCTTCCCCATCTCCTTCTTCAAGTCCTTCAACAGCAACAATTATGCATTGTTGTCTTCCATACCTCATCACTGAAATCTCACATCCAGAGGTCCTCTTTCTAGACATAACTCCACCAAAAAGCTTCTAGTGCTTTATTAGGCTTTCCACATTCTTGATTCCTCTACAGTTTCTTTGTCTGTATCCACATTCTATATTCAGTTCATTCCCCATCACTCCAGTCTCTCTCTTGACACTATCAGCTCTCATTCCCATGTCCTTCTCTCATGTCTGCTTGGTGGAATATCAAGTCCGGGTGAATCCAACCATTGGTCTTCTACACCAGAGTCTTCTGATTAGAGAACCTCCCCACTAGCAGATTGGTGCTGCTAAAGATTTAATGGATTCACCTGGGTTCTCAGTACTTCTTGGCCTTGACTCCTTGTTACACCCAGGAATATGAGACTCCTTTAACACCTCAGCAAAATAAATTTCTACGTGGGTTTGCTTATTTCTTCTTCAAGCTTCTTTTTAGCATTAGCAACCCACATCATGATTTCAAAACACCCATGGTAAATTGGGGCCAATTCTCCAATGTGGTGGGAGGCCCTTGGGCAGGAGAGCTGACACTGAAAGTCTAGTGGATGGTGGCAGAAGGGGTTTGGAGGTCTCTCTGGTTTATGGCAGGATCTCAAGTGGAACTGATCTGGAAGTGGGCTAGGAAAGTTGTGAGGCCTCAGTTAAGTGTTTGGCCATAGGGAAGACTTTCAGTCTGGGTGGAGGCTCAGAAATAGAGTTAGTAGGCAACACGTAGTGTGGTCAGAGGTGGGAAAGAGTAAGTATCAGAGAAGGGCCCATCCTACCTCTAGTTCCCAGAGCTCACCCAGGCATACTAGATATTGGTTGTTTTACCACAGGATTGGTTGCAGTGAATCTTACCTATGGCCTCCTTTGTCAGGAGTGGTTTGGAGAAATGGGTGGAGTTGAATGTACAGGTGGGTGAGGCTGGTGAAACTCCAGGGGCGACAGAGATGGAGTATCATCAGAAATGAAGCAAAAGACGTGAATTAGGGTTGGCCTGTAGAAGGCTTTGCCTAAGGACGAAGAATCATATTAAATTGAAACTAAACAAATAGGAAAGGGTCAACTATAATGTTTCTTTGTTCATAATATCATTTCATTCATGTAAAAGGGACAGGAGGAAACTTTTAAACCCGAGAATCAACATTTGGTTTGCCATGTGAAAATTGTCCACCTATGGGCATTTTATTTATTTATGTATTTTTATTTTTCACCCTATGGACATTTTAGACCTGGATGTAGTTTTCTGGTCTGTTGCCTCTTGGCACTGTCTTCCATATGCTAATCTTTTGGTTTCAGTACATTCAGGGAAAATAAACTAATTTTAGTATTAGCCTAATCAAAGTACAGGAAGGCAGATCCGCTGTAATAACATAATATGGTATAATCCAAGGCTTAATATATTTGTATCCTGCTTTAGGCAGCTATAAAATGTTAGTAGGTTTTTACATTTTAAAAAAATCAAATGGAGGGTAGTTATCTGCTTTACAGAATTTTCGTTTTAAGATTCTGTTAAAAAACCACAAACCCTAATTTCTTCTAGGCATTTAAAATCTGATTTGGTGTACTAAGATTCCAAGTGCACACACATTTGTCCTGATTAATAATAAAGTAGGGTTTATTAACCTGGATAAATAGACATTTTTGAGTTTAGGCTTAAAATGTCAATGTAAGGATAGAGCTCAGTGCTCTGGCTTTTCAGCAGATCAAGAGACTAGTTTTATTAACTGAAAGCTAAGTATAAGGCAGCAGGGTACCATGGATGTCCAAAAATGGGCATGGGACCTGAGGCTCACTTTAACAGAAATCAAGATCCAGAAGAGAGTGTCAAATATGCCACACGGACGACATTCGGGGACACCCTGTCCCCATTTTCTGAGGGACCTGACAGACTTAGTGCCTGTAAAGGCAGGTGTTGGAGACAGTGGAAGAACTGGGGCCCCATCAAAATCGTACAGGATGAAGACACAGAAGACGCTCAGCTTGAAGACAAGAAAGCAGGAAAGGCAGGGACAGCTCCTTACAGAGGGTGATGTGTTGCACGGATACCAGCTTGGGGTGATCTGCTATTGTTTTGGGCTTAGAGTTCAAGGTGGGAATTACAGAGAGGCAGTGTCCTCTCCTTCACACTGTGTCACAGGTTTATTTATATTTAGAGGATTTTTGTGTGAGATGGTAAGAGGTTGGCCTGGATAAGAGGTTGGTCTGGAGGCTGCGATGGCTCCTTCCACTGACTGATTAGTTTAAATTTGTCCCATAGGGTAAGCTGCTCGGCTGTTATTATTTGTTATTTATACTTACCTATTACTTATGATGTGTCCGGAACTGTTCTAAGCAGTGTATAAATATCAGCCATTTCACTTATTTTAACAACCCTATAAGTTAGTTATTACTCACTGTTTATAGATAGGGGGACCGAGGCCCAGAGATGTACTTGCACAGGGAGAGTAACTTAATGCAAGAGCCAGATCCCCACCCAAGCTAATTGCCTCTTTATTTTAGGAATATGTATCTGGAGGATTATATTATATTTGAATTATATATGTGGTGGCTCCATTCCCAGTATATTATTGAGCTATTGCCTCAGAATGACTTTTATGTTTATTATTATTATAATTTAAAGTTTTTCTTATCTGGGAAGAGTTTCTGATTCACCTTGATTCACATATGCATGTTTTTTTAGAGAACAAATATAGTGTTTTGCATCTCTTGTGGCATAAATCATTTTCAAATAGTCATTTGGATGATTTGAATACTTTAACAGTATCAACCTTCATATCCTCCATTTGTAAATTCTAGTGAATTAAAAAAAAATTCTCCCAGTTGCTTCCTTCACAATCTATGTTATTTCTTTACAATTACAGGATCCTATGTTATACCTCCATGACTTGGAAGAACTAGTTATTTCTAAATTTTAACTCACTGTCAGGGGTAATCTCAGTACTGGAGGGTATATGGCTTATTAAACACAGAATGGTGTTTGCTGTTCCTTGGGCTCACAACCTCAAAAGCCTCATCTGTTGGTAGACAGCTGTAACACACCCAAACAGCCTTCCCAGTGTTTATGTTTAGTTCATGAAGCAGAAAATATGACAGGTTCTGTATCTTTCAAAGCATCTCCCTCTGAACGCTAGTTAATCCCCTGGCTTTCAAAGGCCAACAAAATTTATCTTTCTGCTGGCAGCAAGAATATAGTTTCTTTTTTTTTTCAGTCTTATCTAGATACTATTTACTGACACTATTGTTTAGCCAAGACAACTATAAGTTTTTATATGGTATTAAACAGACAAATATTTGTTTCCAGACTATGAACTAATTTTATGAAGAAAAATTTATCAATCATTTAGTCTGGGTTCTATTTCTTTCTTTCTTTCTTTCTTTCTTTCTTTCTTTCTTTCTTTCTTTCTTTCTTTCTTTCTTTCTTTCTTTCTTTCTTTCTTTCTTCCTTCCTTCCTTCCTTCCTTCCTTCCTTCCTTCCTTCCTTCCTTCCTTCCTTTCTTCCTTCCTTTCTCTCTCTCCCTCTCTCTCTCTCTCTCTCTCTCTCTCTCTCTCCCCCTCCCCCTCCCTCCCTCCCTCCCTTCCTTCCTTCCTTCCTTCCTATTGAACCGGTTGAATAATTTTAGATCTGAGGAAGTGCCATCTTAAATACGTCCACAGACAGTTTAAAACTAGTTTAATAATGTTTTAATTTCAGTGAGCAATTTGAGTGTCTAAATAATAATAACACAAAAAGGATGATTGGAAACACTCCTCCAAAACACCATTCACAAGCTGTGCAGATTTTACCAGTTTTACTGGGTCTCTAGCTGTGATAGACTTCGGGAGAGAGCAGGAAGGGACGGAGGACTGACTAGGCAGGAGGGCCTTTTGAAAACCACTGGGAACTGGAAAAAACAGCCACCATAGTAAAACTGATATGGTAGAGAGAGGCAAGTGATGGGTACATGTGTGCCTCCCTCCTAGCTAACACCGAAGAGAAATCGTGTGATGTTCATGTCAAGGATAACGAGGGCACCAGTCAGGGGTACACTGATTATCTAGAATGTGGCTTCCTGGTAGGCCGGAAGTAGACAGCCTACAGCGTGATTGGCAGGAAGTGGGGCAGTATCTGAGGATGGAATGGAGGAGACCTGGAAGGAAGGACTTCCTGGATATTTCCAGGATTCAGCACCTGCTGGCCAAGGAGGAAAGCTGAACATGTAGAAGCACCAGCACCAAAAACCTGTTTTACTGTAGGAAAAGAATTTGCCTTCCATCAGTGGCAATGGCTGAATCTGACTGGTGCCGACTGCTACCTCTCCCATAGTCTCAAGAGCGATGCAGAGTCTGTGCATGTATCAGTCAGGGATACATTTGGCTCTGTGTATTAGAAAATCTGAATATGTTGTCTTAATTGTAAAGGTTTCTTTTTTGCACACAGAGAAAAATCTGTGGTGGGTTGCTGCTGGCTCTGATTCAGGGGCTATACTGTGTTAGTACTGACATCTTTGATTCTTTGGGGATTTCCTTCATTGGCCAAGAAAGGTTCCTGCAGCCCTTTCCTGCTGAACTGTGTCATGTGGACATTCCAAGCTGGGAGAGGACCCAAGGAAGAGGCTATAAGTGGGGTTGATCATTCAGCCAACAGTGTTTGCTTCATCATATTTGCCTGCTAATTCATCTTTGAAATGCAATCTCTTGAGATGAGTTTTGTTTTTTTTCTCTCATGTATTCCAAACACTCCTAGAAGTGCTGGAAAAGGAAGGGGTGTGTGAATATGAAATACCCTGTGATATTCCATGACACTATTTTCTGAGAATTAGTGAGATGAAGAGATTATGGTGCCTGATGATGATGATGGTGATGATGAGAGTAATAATAGCTAACACATATAGCTTTCTATGTGCTGAGCTCTGATTTAAATGCTGTATATAAATTACTTTTTAAAAAACTTGCAAGCAACACTATGAGATGGAAATAGGTATTATTGTTCTCATCTTACACATTGAGTAACTGGGACCTTTAACCAGCCATCGAGCCGGTGAGTGGGGGGACCAACAGTCACACTCTGTGGTCTGGCTCCAGGGCTCAGGCTTTTTACCACTTGCTTCTTTGCTTTTTATTTTATTTTATTTTTTAAGTATCACACCTACCTCTTTAACATTATTCTGAGTTTACTCATCACTGTTATTTTTCCAAATGATCACTTGATTCCACAGTGCTAAAAAGACAAAAAACAATGTAAATATATACATTTGCCCTGTCTCCAAAAAAGTAGAATCACTGCTAGAAAACCAAATACCCGCACAGATGAGATGGGGGGATGAGATGTTGCATCCACGTCTGGGGAGGTTGACAGAATAGGGCTGTTGTTCATCCAGTGTCACCCATTTTGAAAAGTCTGGCTGACATTAGAAGTCATCAGTATGCAAGGTTCAGGTTGGAGACATGACATATTTTAAAGGCAGGCAGTTGAATGATTCCAGCTTATGTGTAACTTTCAATATAATTTATTTTGTCACCTGCCAGAGCCAAACAGAATTACTTCCTGCTGGCGTTTTTCCATTCTGTGTTAATGGTTTTGAAAATCTAGACTAAACAATTTACTTTTTATACAGAGGCAGAATTTCACAAAATGCCAGCATTCAAATCAACCAGCTTCTCACCTATCAAGACAGATAAAAATCCGTATGGATGCCGTGTGTGTGTGTGTGTGTGTGTGTGTGTGTGTGTGTGTGTGTGTGTGTGTGTGTGTGTGTGTATGTGTGTGTTTGTAAGTATAAAACATAACTCAACCGATTGGTTGCAAATGAAAATAAAAAACCTAATAAGTATTTTAAATGAAAACACTACGAGTAAAGAAATAATAAACATACGTATATGCCTGACATGAGCCATAACTGGGGAAGTGTAGTTTGCTGAAGAGAGATGTTAGCTAAGGGTGAGAAGAAACAGGCTTCTGTCCTCAGCTCTCCTTTAATTCTGTGGCTCTTTTTATTTTACTACCATACCTTGATAACACTGTGGTATTGCCCCATGGTACGGGTTAGTACCTGCAGAAGGATAGGCCTAATCATAGGCCCATTGTTTTGTTGGCCGATTCGAATCAGAAAGTAGAATCTGGGCTAGAAGGGATTTATCTCAGATCATTTTCTCCATTGTCCATCTGTAGAGATGATCCAAGAAATGTTTGAATCCGTGTCTCAGTAGCCATGTTGGCAAGGATTCTGTGGCACTTGATGTATCAGGTTCATGCAGGGTCTAAGCTGTTCTTACTTTTCACACTAGATCTTGGAAACTGCAGGAAGTCTTTCAAGCCTAGCTAGTCTCCATTTTGCCCTTAGGATAAAGTCCAAGGGCTTTTGAACCCAAGCTTATCAGCTAGCAAGTGGTCACTGCCCCTGTGAAGGGAACCTCCTCACTTCCAGCCTCTTATAAGGCAGAACTGTCTGAGCTCCTTCCACACGCCATGATTTTGGTCACCTCTTCCCTCTCCTTACATGCTTCCCCCTAACTGGAAAATCCATCCTCATCTTTCAACTGGCTAATGCCTTTTCCAACTCTAAGATTCAGCGTAGCCATCACCACTTCCAAAGAGTCCTCCTTGATTGCTTCAGGTTGAGTGAGACAACTCTTCCTTGTGTTCCAATAATGCCCTCCGTATTTGTGCTCTGGTACTGTGCACTCCACACTGTGTTAAAATGATCCGTTTGACTCCCCCCACTAAGACTGAACAGCTTCATGGAAGGGCATGTCTTAGTCTGGACTTTGTGAGAAAAAAAAAAAAAAAAAAAAGAAAGAAAGAAAAAAACTGGACTCTCTGAAAAAAATAGAAAAGAAAACACTCCTGAATTTTTCTGCTGCAATGTATGGGGTCATTCTGTGGAGGAGTGGAATGAAACGGGTTTTAGGACTGCCTGTACCCCAGTGGAAACCCTATATTCAGGAGCTTTGTATACTTTTATTGTCACATCATGAGCCTGGGGTAGGTCACCAGTGCATTTTGGTCAATGGCAGCTACTGGTAGCTAAGGGATGTTATTTGATTAGATGTCGTTAGCAGCCATGATATAAAACAGTTCTACTAACGTTGTTAGCTGATACCTGACATTATGTTGTCTTGCTTTCATTTTTGATATTTACTTTCTCAAGTTCTTTAAAATAGTCCAGTATCTGCTTATAAAGCATTCTATTTTGCAACTCCTGTGTTCAGCATATTGGAAGTTTTAATACCAGCCAAGCGTAGATGTTGTAAATTTTTTACTAGTTTCTAGACTCAGACTTATAGGTTTTATATATCATACAGTGTGCCATCAGAGATCTAAGTCAAAGCCAAACACCAAATATTTGTTGAATCTATTAGTGCAAAGTCCCGTGGCAGGTACAAAGGTACGTAAGTGATGGGCTAGTAGAGAAGACAAGGCAGAAGTGCTTGGAAAGTTAGGGGCAATATAATGGTTGAATAATAAAACAGGAACAGCCGCAATGTTGGACGAATGTGTAGCTAGACAACTGCTATAAAATTAGAGGCAAGCACGAGCCCTCGGGCTGGGGAGATCTGCAAACCTTTTGGAGAAGAGAGGCTCACTGGAGACTTTGAGAAATGAGAATGCTGCTTTTTTAAAAAATGTTTATTGATTTTTGAGACAGAGAGAGACAGAGTGTGAACAAGGGAGGGGCAGAGAGAGAGACACACACAGAATTCGAAACAAGCTCCAGGCTCTGAGCTGTCAGCACAGAACCTGATGCGGGGCTCGAACCCACAAACTGCAAGATTATGACCTGAGTCGAAGTTGGATGCTTAACTGACTGAGCCACCCAGGCGCCCCGAGAATGCTGCTTCTTAGGCAGGAAGGAGAGAAAGGGCTTTGCAGATGGTGGAGAAGGGGGTTGGGTGGGCAAAGTCCTGGAAGCTGGAGGTGGTCCGGTGTCATGGGAGCAGAGGGTTGGTTGAGGGCGAAGACCACAAAGGGAGGGCCTTGAAAGATGTGGTCTAACACCAAGACTAATAAAAGCAGCTCGCTATGTGGTGGCTTCTGGAACCTGAATGTGGCTGCAGCTTCCCCCAGGGATCTGGTTAAAATGCACGTTCTGATGGAGTTGGTCTGGGGCGGGGCCATGAATTCTGCATTGCTTCCACGATGCTAATCCATGGACCTCACTTTGAATAACAAGAGATTGAAAGATGAGGTGAAAAACTGTCAAGCTTTAATTGGAAAAGTGGTTAATGACATTGTTATTCTATAACTGACTACTTCAGGGTTTCACATACTTCACAGGTGTGAATGAGTTACAGTTTTCAAAGGTGCATAACATGCAGCCAGGGAGTCACATGACAAAGTCTGTGTTCAACAGGTAGTGGTGCAGTTCCATAAAAAATTGGGTTGGTCTTGGGGCGCCTGGGTGGCTCAGTCAGCTAAGTGTCTGGCTTTGGCTCAGGTTGTGATCTTGCTCTTTGTGAGTTCGAGCCCTGCGTTGCATCAAACTCTACACTGACAGTACAGAGACTGCTTGGGAATCTCTCTCTCCCTCTCTCTCTCTCTGCCCCCTTTCCACTGGCACTCTCTCTCTCTCTCTCAAAATAAATAAATAAACTTAAAAAACTTAGGGTGGTCTTTATAAAATATGTATTTTACTGAATGTCAGGTGTGTTAAAATGTCTAGAGGAATTACTTGTTTAATTTAAACTGGCATAATTTCTTTAGTATTTGTCCCAACAGTCATTATTATCCAATTATTTTTGCATGTGAAAGGGGCTTCAGCACTGTGCCTTTATTGGGTTAGGTCATAACCTTGGCTCACCTTTGAGCTACTTACAGCGCTTAAAAAAATACTGCTTTGCCCTAGACCAATGGAATCAAAAATCTCCGGGGCCATCAACTAACCCTGGACGTTAGTAATTTTTAAGGTTTTCTGGGGGATTCAACTGAGCTTTAGGATTGAGATCCATGGGGATAACTGATCAGATTGTCTAGCACTGAATTAACATGATGGAACTGGCGGTTTTGACTAACGTACTGTGGGTTTGGCAGGATTAAACCCAGAGCTGGTGCTGAGAGCCAGTCTGGACTGCAGGCGGCCGAATCCCTGGGGTCCCCCTCCAAGGGGGGTGTTCTGGTTCAGCAGGAAAGCTGCAGATGGAGGGGGGTGGTGTCAGAGGTGTGCAGGAGATGGAGATCAGGAGCACTGGTAACTAGGGAGGCAGGCAGGGTAACCAGAGACACGGAGGTGGGAGGAGGCTCAGTTGCTAGGGAGAGGCAGAGCATCCTGCCAGATGGTGCCTGACATCTCCATGAAACTGTTTTTTTAACAGGCCAAACCTGCTCTTGCAAGTCTCCCAGCTGCCACCCGGCAGGTACTTTAGAGCAGAGAGCCCTTTGACGAGCACAGGCAGCAGGAGAATGGGGTCACAGGACAGAGACCAAACAGGAGCTTCCAAGGGATTCTAGGAAGTATAAAAGGGCACTAAGACAGGAAGGAGGTGAACCCAATACACACTTCTTGTTCTTGTTCTTTCTGATTCTCCTTAGTGGCTCCGAGATGAAGTCTGTCCTCAAGGCCCGAGGCCATGCCAGTATGTGGTCATTCATAAACACAGATCCTAGTGTCCAGATTCTTGCCACGTGTTTCATAAGGGCTTTGCCCGTGGTATTTTCAGGCTTTAATGAGCTTCCTCTTGGAAGATATCAAGCTGAGTGACATGGGTACTGAAATTAGTCTTTCAAACTAAAGTGAAGTTAGATGCTTTAGTTAAACTTTTTCCTTTTTAAAAATTTTTTAAAAAGTTTATTTTGAGAGGGCATGCACATGCACATGTTTGGGAGGGGCAGAGAGAGAGAAGGAGAGAGAATCTGAGAGAATCCCAAACAGGCTCTGCACAGTCAGCTCAGAGCTTGACTCAGGGCTTGAACCCACAAACCCTGAGATCATGACCTGAGCCGAAATCAAGAGTTGGATGCTTAACCGACTGAGCCACCCAGAGGCTCCAAATTCTTTGCTTTTTAGACGTAAGCATCTTATTTCATATAAGAATCAGTTCTTATTGTTCAAGGATTTATGGTAGCAAACAATGAAAACAGTTGACGTTTACTGGCACCAATAACTTTGAAGCGAGGCTGAGGACCCAGCCCGTCTCAGACTGCATCTGCTACGCAGTGCTGATGACTGGGGTGCTGTTGAAATAAGAGTTGCTAAGGGGGCAGATATGACATGTTGGTTCCCCTCTGGGGTCTCAAGTATCACAGGCAGAAAAATAAAGAAAAGTGCTTTCTAGGCTGTGGATTAGTCAGGCAAACATAAATTATCTGAAATAAGCACAGGGGAGACCATTCTTATTCTTAGCAAAAGGCTCTGGCTCATACAATGTGTTTTTCATGGAGAGTTTTCTGAGCCCTCCTGACATGGGGCCCTAGATCTGACATCTTCTAGGGCAGGAGAAAAGCTTCGAGACTTTGGTAGGGTGGAACGGTTGTGGCCAGGTGCTGAGCTGATGCCGTGCACCCTCCTTCCCTGACTTCTGGATGCTGGGCAGGCTTACAATCACAGGCTTGCTGCGCGGAGGGTGGGAGGCTGGGGATGAAACCCCTGGGCTTCACTTCGGGGTGCAGACAGTGCAAGGCCTGCCTGGGCCTCAGTGGGAGAGGCCACTTTTGATAAAACATAGCCATTTAAAACAACTATCTAGCAAACTGTTCCAAAGGTAGGGATCAGTTGCTGTTTTTAGAAACCAGTGCTGGGGCATCTGGGTGGCTGTCAGTTAAGCGTCCGACTTCGGCTCAGGTCATGATCTTGCTGTTCGTGGGTTCGAGTCCCGTGTCGGTCTCTGTGCTGACAGCTAGCTAAGAGCCTGGAGCCTGTTTCAGATTCTGTGTCTCCCTCTCTTGCTGACCCTCCCCTGCTTTCTCTCTCTCTCTCTCTCTCTCTCTCTCTCTCTCTCTCTCTCTCAGAAATAAATAAAACATTAAAAAAGAAAAGAAACCAGTGCCTCTGCTGTGCAGACCCAGGCAAAGGCTGACAGCCGAGCTCATATGTTGTCAGAACTCTCCCCTCCATGCGCACTGAAGCACCGACTGTCCTTATTATTAAAATATATTACCGGGAGGGGCACCTGAGTGGCTGTCGGTTGAGCATATGACTTGGCTCAGGTCATGATCTCAAGGTTCCTGAGTTTGAGCCCCTCATGGAGCCTCGCCTCGGGCTCTGCACTGAGAGTGCAGAGCCTGCTTGGGATCCTCTGTCCCACCTCTCTCTGCCCCTGCCTCACTGGCACTCCCTCTCTCAAAAATAAATAAACATTAAAAAATTTAAAAAAGCGCGGGGCGCCTGGGTGGCTCAGTCGGTTAGGCGTCCGACTTCGGCTCAGGTCATGATCTCATGGTTCGTGGGTTCAAGCCCCGCATCGGGCTCTGTGCTGACAGCTCAGAGCCTGGAGCCTGCTTCGGATTCTGTGTCTCCCTCTCTCTGCCCCTCCCCTGCTCATGCTGTCTCTCTTTCTCTCTCTCTCAGAAATAAATAAAAAATCATTTAAAAAAATTTTTTAAAAAGTGTTCCCAGGGCATGGTAGGAATGACTGATAGGAGTTTAAAGTGCCCCCTCTCTGGGGATCCGTTTTCACAGGAACCTAACGTAGGCCACAGGTTAATCCCATTGTCTGACAATGGAGGTTCTCCCCCTGCTGGCTCCCCCTTTGCTATGAGGTGGAAATTCCTCAAAAGGTAGGTGGGAGGTAGTGAGACCATGTCATTAAGCTGTTTGCTTAAATGCCAGAGTCTTTGCGGATTATTGGATTATCTTCTTTCCTTTCCTGGGTCCCCTGGAGAGCTCCCTTTTTCCATCCTTCCCACCCCCAGCCATTTGAAAGGTTGGCATTTTTCACTTAACATTTCCAGCAATTCCTTGATACCTACAGTGAGACGCTTGAGGAAGGAGACTATTTGGAGTTTCAGGGAGTGTATAAACCCCTGAAATTTCAGGCAAATGTTTTTGCATATTTTTTTTTAAAGAAGAGGACTGATTAAATACATTCAATTCTCAAATGTCTGAAATGTCTCTGGCATCCTCCACATAGTTCCCTGCCCACCCCCCACCCACCATCACCGATGCTCGCTCTGTCATGGCTGATGGCATTGCTGGAGGCGCGTAGCAGGTGGAAGAAAAAATTATTTGAGGTCTCTGAGGTCTTCTCGGTGCGAAGCTCCCATGAGATAGTGGTCGGGTCCCACCAATACCTACCAATCCAAAGTCATCTGTTACTCTCTTTCCACAGTTGCTCTCTGCTGAGTGTAGACTCAGCAGTAAAGCCATGAGTCTCTTAACTGAGCCTCACAGCAGCCCTGGGAATCCCAGGATTGATGTTTGAATTATTCAGCACTCTTTCAGTTGCAAGTTAGTTTAAACAGAAGAAATATTTATTGACTCACATAAATGGGATATTTTGGGGGATGAGGTGGATTTCAGAGATGATTCAGCTAACATAATCAGGAGTGGCTTTCGCTATCAAAGATGAAGAAGGTTACCAAGACTTCAGGCTTTTCTTCTGCTAGTTTAGTAGCCACAATGTGGAGTCTTTTCTCCCTCTCTTCCTTATCTGATAGCTCCAGCTTGTATCCTAGAGAATTCTTACAACATTGAGCCCTCCATGAACCCTTTGTTGTGGCCACGGGAGTGAGGTATTCTGACCAGTCAGTGGGCTTGGGTGACGTGCCAGCTTCTGGAGTTGGGGGTGGGGTTGGTCCACTCTTGTTGAAACATATGGACAGAGAATGGGAAAGAAGTGGTTTCACAAAGGGAAGCTCATGCTGTTCCCAGAAGGGATGCTGGGCAAAAGCAATGGGTAAATCTGTCATGATATCCTTCTAATTCAGGTCTGCTCACCATTTCAGAGATGGAAGGGTTCTTAGAACATCAGAGAGGTGATGGATTTATGATTCCCTGAGACCGTATGGAAAAAGTCTGGCATGTGTCTAATGCACGCCCAGTTACAGGGAGGAAAGCCACAGCTTTTACCAGCTTTTCAGCCAAGAACTGCTGATTGAAGCTCTTCGTTTTTCAGGTGAGAAAACGGGGGGCTCAGAAACCCTGAGTGACTTGCCCTGGAAGACACTTTGTCCAGCACTTATTAATAACCTCAGGGTTTCCTAGCAGGACACTGATCTCTGGATAGATACTCTGTTAACAGGCTTCTCAAAGCCAGTTCATGTGGGAGACACATGCTCTCTACCTCAGGAGGTTCACCATGCATTTAGGCAGATTAGAAGCCTTGAAAATCTTATTCTAAAGAAATATCTTAAACTCCGTTTAACCCAGAAACCTATTTGAATACTTTTCTTTTCCAGAGCCACCTGGAACACACTTTGGGAAATTGTGTTGTAGTCCTTTGCCTTTTCTCTAGGCTCTGTGGTGTCCCGTGGGTTCTTGCTGGGTATCCAGGACACCTAATTTCCAGTGCCCCGTGCTCCCTAATTATTTGGTTCAGTTTCAGAGATTCTGGGACATAGTCGCTTTCTAATTTATGGAGGCTTCTCCCCGCTGCACTTGACTGAGTTTTATCACACCTCCTTGGCGACAGCAAAGCAGTTAGGCGAATGCTTCTGGCTCAGTCCAGGAGGGAAGAGATGGTTGCAATTCAGTGCCAGGTTCTCAGTGGGACTTCGTGGATGCCTTGTGCCTGGGACGTGGGCAATGTACACAGACAGGGTGGTTCTGTGCACACTTGTGTGGTGGCAGCAGCTGATTCTGTTCTCCTTCCCTTTCAGCTCACCACTCGCTTCCTCCCAGACCCTCTCCTCTGGCATCACCCCACGGGGGCTTCCAGGGTCATTTCTCTAGACCTTTCTGCTCTCCCTTGACTTGTGTGTTTTCTAAGTCATTAACAATAATGTTGATGATGAGAGTCAATATTTACTAAGACCTTACTCTCTGCCAGGAATTGTCCTAAGCATTTTAGGTGGATTAATCGTTAACTTTTTGCAACAACATGATGTGCTAGGTACGATTTGGTCCCACTTTATAGAGGCAGATTCATGTTATATTTTACATCCAGCTGTACATTGTACAGCTCTGAGGACATGTACACATTTCCATCATTGGATTTATTCCTTTGGGGGCAGCTGCCCAAGGTGACCAGCAGGGAATATAATATCTGGGTGCTCGTGAAATAGTAGTGAGCAGTAAGGGCATGGTTTATTCTTCCCCAGAAGTGCTCTGCTTTTTTCAAATGCTGTAGGAGGATAGGATGTCTTTTATTTAAGAATGGTCCTAATGATGCGAGGTTTGGACCCTGATGGGGGCACATGGGGAGATGGGGAGGTGACCTTAGACTGGGGCATTTTTCTCTCCCCTTAAAGCAGACCATGCATGGGACTGCCCAAGGCAGGCAGCCTCTTACAAGTTGTTCATCTCTTCTTTTCTATTTTGGATTTCTGAAGTGGGAGATACCAATATGCTTACCGTGGGGACATAGAGTCAGTGTTTATGAATCTATTGTTGTGGAGACTTGGGGCCTGTAACCAAATTTAGGAACCGCTCTCAATTCCCTGGTTTTTCTTAGTGTGGGCCAGTTCAAGTGTACCTTGATGTGTCTCTGCTCACACACATGCCCACTGTCTGTGCTCCCTCCTTTGTCGTCTTCTTATTCCACTGAGGAGCCCAGTGCTTTAATAAGACCCCTACCCCTGCAACTCATGTGGAGGAGTTAGTGGCAAAAATGTATTACCCTCCCCCAAAGCCCTTACATTTCAAATAAGGTCTTGGGCTTCAACCTAAGAATATGAAGAGTTTTCCTTCAGATCAACTGAAATGTCCTTTTTACCATCTCTGCTATTTCTTACATCTGTCTGGCAGAGTATAGAGACTTGAATATGTCTGTTAGATGGTTACAGGTCTTGGAGGTATGGCGTCTGATTAAGAGGGAGAGAAAAAGGACGGTATCTGGTGAGCGCAGGGCTGGCTAAGTGGGCCCAGGGGAGGCTGGCGGGAGCCATCATGGCCAATGCCCTGGCCAGTGCCAGGGGCTGGTGGAGAAGAGGAGGAGGTTTCTAAGTTATGAATTACCCATGCTTTACCTCCATGGGTGTATTATAGATGAGCCATGCTCAAGAAACTGTCATAAAGTAGAACTTGTACTCTAAAGAGCTAACGGTCAGTTTATATATAGTTTATGATAGTTTATTATAGAGGAAGGATACTAGGCTGCTACCTCTTGCTAGAAAACCAAGGAGGGTGACTTGTGCCCCCAAAACAATATGTCAAAGTCCTCATCTCCGGTATCTCCAAATGCGACCGTATTTAGAAATAGAGTCTTCGGAGAGTTCATTGGGTTAAAGTGAGTTTCTAGTGACCCTCATTTAAGGATGGGCCGTAATCTAATATGACTGGGGACATTTGGACACAGGGATAGACATGCACAGGGAAGGCAAGGTGGAGAGACACAGGGAGAAGGCCAGGTGAGGATGGAGACAGAGATCGGAATTGTGCTGCCACAGTGCAAGGAGTGTTTGGGGTTACCAGAGGCTGGAAGAAGCAAGGAAGGATCCTTCCCCTACAGATTTCAGAGGCTGAAGGTCAAGCTGCCATCTTGATTTTGGGCATCTTGCCTGCAGAACTATGAGACAGTCCATTGCTGTTGCACTAAGTCACCCAGGTTGTGGTACTCTGCTATGGCAGCGCTATGAAACTAATAGAAGGGAAGAGGCTAATCCCATTTGCTAAGACTTGGAATGTGCCTGGCCCTGTGATGAGGTTGTTCATAATTAGTGCTTCTTTTTATCCTCCTGGCAGCCCTGGGAGAGAGGCACTGTTACTCTGTGAGGTTAAGGAGTTTCTCCAGAGCTTATAATTAGCAGTCAGTGGAGCCGGGTCCTCTGCCTCAGCTCTCAGTCCAGCGGTGATGGCGCTGATGGTTAACCCGGGAGGTTGGCAGTGTGGGGCCCCCTGGGAACTTGGTCTGAGATGCTATTCCTTAACTGTCACAGCCCTCACTGGCCTTCCTCCATTTGTCTGAAATTGCCATCCTCTGTTCTGTCACACGAGTTTGAAAATCTCTGTTCTATCTCACACAGTTTCCCATATCCATCTCCATCCATGTCTTTGGTTTAGTATCTCCTAAGTCAGCTCCTAGCCTGGGGCAGGCCACATGAATTTCCGGAAAGATGTAGGAAGAGAAACTTTTGACTTGAGAAGCACAATGATGAACTATTATTATCATGGGTCTACTGGTTTGTTAGTTCTGGCACTAACATCTAAACTTCTAGGGGTCCTATTTTAGCTGAAGAAAAGTCTCACCTGGGATGGAAGTACCTAGGATCATCGGTCTCATTAGTTTCCTCATAAAGAATTGGTTTACTGCACTGAGACTGATTGTTTTCTGAAAGGTGCGCAGCAAGTTAAATAGGCATGACCCTCATTTGCATGTACGTTTCAATTAATTATTGGTCTTCACATTCTACAAAACGTTTTAGAGTATACTAATGAAAGTACGTGCACAATCAAGTAGTGAAATCTGAATTTTAAAAATATAGAACCAAGGGGTAAGATGTGTCTGAGTAGATGTCAGGATAGGAGGAGGATGTAAAATACACATATGCTAAGCCTGTCAGTCTGGGTCTGTCTGATCAGAAGAGAAAACCACACAGCCATTTGAACACGGAAACTTTAATGTAAAGAATTACTGACTGTAACAGGGGATCGAAGCAGCAAGGGGCTGCCTGGGAAGAAGTAAAGAGAACTCAGTAGAATACAGAATAGCAGAGATGGAACAGCCGTCACCCTGGGGCCGAGACCCAGACCTCGTTGGAGAGGGTACAGCTGAGGCTGACTGGATAGCAGAGACACCAGTGGGATGCTGTATTGTTGGAATTATCTAGAAATTTGCCTTAGGAACTTGCTGGAAACCTGCCTTCTTGGGGGTTGGAGAAAGCTGCCCACAGGGAGGTGTCCCCCCAGAGAAACTCTGCTGCAAATCTGCCCAAAGGGACGCTGGGAGAGCACTGACCACAGGGCCCCTGCAGGAATCTGGCGAGAGAAGCTGTTTGTGCTGCATGTGCTGGGCCTTGGGGAAGCCACATGTGCTGGGAGAGGACCCTCAAGAAGGTATGAGCCCTGAGCGACCCTGGAGATTAAGCACCAGAACCAGAAAACAAAATCTTTTCCTGCCAAAATGTCTCTTCAGAGCACTCTACTGCCAAAGGTTAACACAGTGCCAGCTGGCAAAGGAAAAACACTTAAAGGGACCACATCCATTTGTACAGAGCAGACAAAAAGAATGGATTTGGAGCAGAGAGGCAATAAGTTGGTAACTATCATGCTGAGCCATAGAATTCTAAGTAGCTTCAACTAGAATGGAAGTTAATGGATCCAAGCATAACTGGCCTGTGAATTGGCACCGAGTTTCCTGGTGGCCAAAGTAAAATGAGAAACATGACTAGTTTTCAGTTTTTATAAGATAAATAATTTCAACTCTTCAGATGAGGCAAAATAGTTTCTAGAACAACAATTTAGAAGAAATTTCTCATGTGATACTCACTTCTGGAAAAGCACTGGAAAACGGAGGGCACAGAATTCCTAAAGTGACGTCCACCCAAAACGAATTTCCCATATTTTCATAGTTTTCCTGAGTGAAAGCTGAAAACTTAATGTATTTACTGAAATCTTATTATTTATCAGGCACTGATATTTAGAAGCTTATCATACTAAGGAAACATTGAGGTAGATGAAAATAAAGTCAATTATATATTTCTGAGGAGAAGAAAGCCAAGAACCTGGTGCTAGATTACTAAAAATACCTCCCCTTGGTTGAACACAGCATAGTAAAATGAGAGCAATAAAAGTGTCTTTCCAGTGACTTGGACCACTAGAAAATCTTAACCTTTCCATATAACTTCTTGCTATAAATATTAAAATGAGAGAATTTGATTTCTAGGATGTATATACTCCTCTATATTAGACTCTTGGTATTTTCTTGAAAACCGTAGCTTTTAGAGTTTATTCTCAGATATGCCTCAGATAGTATGACTAGCATACCATTAAAAGAAGAGGCAAAGGAAAGTCTGGTTTCTTCACAGAAGCTTTTGCATTTATGAGCTGTTTCTGTGTGAATTTCTGTGCCACAAAAAGAGGCAGATGTGTCTCCAACCTGCTGTATCTGACTTGCCTCTTTCGGGAGGGTGAGAATCTGAAACCCCTCAAATAAAGTGAGAGACAGAAAAATACTGGTAAGCTTTCTTCTGTTAAACCATTCACCATGTTAAAATTAAATGGCTTGTGAAAATTTACTTTAAAATTCTTAGAATGTACTCTTTCTGGAGAGACTATGCTTAAGTTTCCCATATAAATAGTGTATAAATAGCTGGTAGTTAGGAACACTGCCTCTGGAGCCAGCTTGCCTGAGTTCTGTTCTGGGTCTGTCCCTTAGGCGTTTCTTGGCCCTCGTTGAATTACATAAGCTTCCTATCTGTAAAATGGGAATAATGGCATTTATTTATTGCAGTTGCCATAAGGATCTGTAAAGTCTCAGGAGGTACCAGACACCTGATCAGCCTTATTCAGAAGTGTATTATCCCAGTGTTTCCAGATTAGTGAGAGCCACTGAAGGGCTATCTCTGTTTTTGCCCAGCATACTTGCTGGACAAGGATTAATTGCTGACGTCTTCCCTGGCTCCCCAAGAAACGTGTCCTACTTAAGAAAATTAGTAAGTGTCAGCCTGTGGGGCAGTGCCACGCTAATGAGCAAAGGCATCCTAGTCAGGTGGATAGGCAAAATTTCTGTGGAATAAAGAACATTTAAAGTCACATATTATGACTGATTACCTATAATGTGCAGGTTCTTATGTGAGATGCTATGTGCCTTCTAAGAAGTCCAACAAACAGCTTGGGCCATAAGAGCTCTAGAGGCAGGGCGCCTGCATGGCTCAGTTGGTTAAGCATCTGACTCCTGATTTTGGCTCAGATCGTGATCTCATGGTTTGTGAGATGGAGAGATTGAGAGAGCCCAAGTTGGACTCTGTGCTGACAGCGTGGAGCTTGCTTGGAATTTTCTTTCCCTCTCTCTCTGCTCCTCCCTGCATGCTCTCTTTCTCTCTCAAAAATAAATAAATTTTTAAAAAAAGAAAGGAAAAAAAAAAGAACTATAGAGGCTAACTGGGGAGATAAGACATATTTATGGAAAAATAAACAAATACGTAAATAAAAAAGACACAGATCAGAGCTTGAGACCATGCTAGAAATGGTGTCTCATGGTACATGATCTACTGATAGATGCATTAGGAAGAGAATAGCTACCATAGAGGTTTGGAGAAAAGTCCTTCCCATTTAGGAGCTATGGAAGGTGATGGATGTGGGCTCAGGGCAGTGTGTATCAGGAGGGGGGATTTGGGGGTGCCTGGGTGGCTCAGTCGGTTTAGTCCGACTTTGGCTCAGGTCATGATCTCATGGATCATGGGTTTGAGCCCCGCGTCAGGCTCTGTGCTGACAGCTAGCTCAGAGCCTGGAGCCTGCTTCAGATTCTGCATCTCCCTCTCTCTCTCTGACTCTGCCCTGCTCACGCTCTCTCTCTCTCTCTCTCTCTCTCTCTCTCTCCCTCCCTCTCTCTGTCTCTCTCTCTCTCTCTCAGAAATAAAAACATTTAAAAAATTAAAAAACAAAAAAAAGAGGGGGGTTTGGAGGGGCAGAGTGGGTGGCAGAAGGCCCTGCAGAGATATGACCTGAGCCGCGTTGCCTGAGGTGCAGGGACCAGGGAGCGTGAAGCAGGGCGCCTGTAGCAGGTAGAGCATTGGGCAAGGTAAGCAGAGAAGTGTTACAAAGGCAGATTGTTGTGGGAAACTGTGAATAGTGCTCTGCGGAGTTTGCTCTTTTTTCTGAAGGCAGTGGGATACTTTTGGCACTATTAAGGGTTTTTGAGTCTACATAACTGGACTTCCTTACTCTCTCAGCAAAGACAGAATCCAATTTTCCAGGCAGCAAAGCTTTATCTGAGGCGTGGCCTCAGAGCAGCAGCAGCAGCAGCAGCAGCAGAATCCCCAAGGGGTGTGTTCCATTCTTTTTGGCTGCCTAATATTTATAAGTAGAACTGATGAATATTGCGCCGTGACTGGAGACCTTACCAACTAAGAGACCTATGAGTTCCCCATATTCTTGCCCAGCATCCCTCCAGCGGGGTACAGGCAAGTGACCCAGGACTTTGAATTGGAAGCCAGTGAAGCTGGGGATGGTGAGATGGTTCTAGCTGGCACAGCGGTAAGAGCATCTGGAGGCCCCATGCCAGAGGGTCCAGAGCAGCCTGCTGTGTCCCTGTTGGCAGTGCCGGCTGTGTGGGCCCAGCTTTCTAGAGCCACAGGGCTGGATGAATGTGATTTGGGCATTTTATTGGCTGCTTAGTTTCCAAGCCTACTGATGGGCTCTTCTAAAGGTCCTATGAGCTAATCTCCTTTAAATATATATATATATATATTTTTTTTTTTTTTCTTAAACTATTTAAAATTGCTTTTGAGTTCCCTAAAAGCAAAATGACATGGCAAACTTCTCAGGAAGAGAGGGCACTCTGAGTGTTTTGCCATCACTGTAGGAAATAGCTATACTTTCTGCAACATTTATTTAAACATCCTATGCCCTCTCAGTCCCCTTTGCCTGACCTTCTGAGCAATCTATAGCTCTAGGCCCTTTGGTGGCATGGGTCAAGCTGTCTTAGCCACCTTACATGTATGGGTGGTCAGTGCTCTCACAGTTTCTACTGAACACATGTTTACTTGTTTGGCACCTTGTTGTGCTGACTTGAACACAAAGTATGTGGAGCCCAAACTTTGAACTCAGTGTTTCTTTATTATTATTATTTAAAGTTTATTTATTTACTTTGAGAGAGAGAGAACGAGCAAGCATAGGGGAGGCAGAGAGAGAGAGGGGGAGAGAGAATCCAAACAGGGTCCACACTGTCAGCTCAGAGTGCAATGCAGGGCTCAAACCCACCAACCATAGGATCATGACCTGAGCCAAAATCAAGAGTCAGACACTTAGCCAACGAAGTCACCCAGGCGCCCCGAACTCAGGGCTCCTGATGATTGGAACTACGTGTATGACAAAAGTAATAGAACGAGTGGATAGATAGTGGAGGAAGATGGAGAGAATGACAGAGTATCTGTGATCATTTAGTGCCTGAGGCAGAGTGGAAAGCCAGGAGGGTCAGAAAAGCCAAAAGGAGAAGAGCAGAAGGGTGGGAAGCAGGCACAAAAGGCAGGTCTGCCCCTGCTTTGATCCTCTTTGTTGTCAACCCAGAGTGCCCGCCCCAGTGGGGGGCCAGCCCCCCACCACACTCTCCCCTGAGATTCAGTTAGTGTCTCACTTTTGTTTTTTCTTTCTCATGCCATCATCCTGGCAGAAGTCTTCCAGAGAAAGAAATGTCATCTGACTACTTTTACCAAAACCAGTCTACTTTTATTTTGAAACAGAGAAATCTCAAGTAAAAGAGGGGGCGGTGGGGCAGCAAAAGACGGGGCCAATGTCTGGGGATTAACGAGCTCCCAAGACCTGGGCATTGTGACCTTTTGTGGGAATGGCTGGCTGGGAATGGCTGCTCTAAGAGACAGCTCCTGGGTGGAGTCTGAAGAGTTGCCCTGAGCAGAGTTTGTGGGGAAGACAATTAGAGAAAGCCCCAGAACCAGCCCAGCAGCCGAATGGCTGGGCCTGGAGAAGTCATAGCTGCGCTGGCCTCAGTGGGGATCTGGAGGCCAAGAATCAGAGCCTGAAGTGTAATAACACATGGTTGCACAAAGTTTCCCGACTGTCATTTTCTTCCTTATCAGATATAATCTCTAAATAATATCTATTTTTATTGTAGCAAAATGTGCATTTTACCATTTTAACCAGTTTTGGATGTGCACTTTAGTGGCATTAAGCTGTGCAACTATCACCACCATCCAGCACCCCTTTGGGAAACTCTACCCATTAAACCTATCTCCCTATTCTCCCTTCCTCCTAGTCCTTGGTAACCACCATTCTCCTTTCGGTGTCAATGAACTTGAAGCTACTCTAGTTACCTCATATAAATGGAGTCATACAGTATTTGTCTTTTTGTCCTTGGCTTATTTTACTTAACATAATGATCCTCAAGGCTCATCTGTGCTGTAGCATGTGTCAGAATTCCCTTCTCTTGAATAATATTCTATTGTGTGCATATATCATGTTTTATTTATCCATTCTTCTGTCAATGGGCATTTTAATTGTTTCCACTATCACGAATAGTGCTGCTGTGAACCTGGAAATATGGATATCTGTTTGAGTCTCTGCTCTGAATTCTTTGGGGTGTATACTCAGAAGTAGAATTGCTGGATCACATGGGAATTCTATATTTGATTTTTTTTATGCTTAAGTTTTTGAGGAACTGCCATGGGATTGATGAATGGATAAAGAAAATATGGCATATGTATCTGATGGTGTATTACTCAGCAATCAAAGAGAATGAAATCTTGCCATTTGCAACACTGTGGATGAAACTAGAGTGTATCATGCTAAGCGAAATAAGGCAAAGAAAGGCAAATGTGTGATTTCACTCATATGTGGAATTTAAGGAACAAAACAGGGAAAGGAAAGCAGAAATAAGATAAAAACAGAGAGAGAAACAAACCATAGAGGCTTTTAAATACAGAGAACAAACAGGGTTGCTGGAGGGGTATTGGGTAGGGGATGCGCTAAATGAGGGATGGGCATTAAGGAGGCACTTATTGGGATGAGCGCTGGGTATTGTGTGTAAGGGATAAATCACTAAATTCTATTCGTGAAATCATTATTACACTATATGTTAACTAGCTTGGATTTAAATAAAAAATAAATTATAAAAAACATTTTAAATAAACTTTCTTATTAAGGGAAATTTAAATGCAATGCAATAGAAAGTCTAGGACGATGAATTCTCACGTGTACCACATTTGGTTTCAGTAGTTGTTTAGGATGATTATGTGGTGTGTAGCACGGATCAACTAACTTATTAACTCAACAAACACTTATTGAGCAGTTGAGCATCAAATCATGAGTCAGACCTGACTCCTGTCAGCTGAGATAACCCTGAGTAGTGGTGATGGAAGGTGTGCAGCCCCAGTCCTCTCCTCTGGGAGCATGGCTGACTGATGGCCTCAGAGACTGTCCTCTGGATCGAACATCATGTGTGCACTGGGCACGCATTGAGAGTAGGCTGTTAGCACAGTGGGGTACTCTTACTGACTGTGAGATGCAGGACTCCTTCAACAGTGACTTTGCCTCAAGGGCTTTCCATCAGCCTGAATGGATCTTTCTCAGAACTCTCTATGACCTGAGGCTCTCTCTATCCAATTTTCCTCCCCTCTGCACTCTCCCCTCCCCTTCTGCACTGGTCATATCAGCATCTCTCTGAATTTTCTTCCCTTACTTCTTCACAGGTGTTTTCCTGGTAACTGTCTTACACATCTAATCCTGTCCACTTCTTGGAGGACCTGAGCCAATGTACCTTGGTTTGGGGATTTAAATAATACAAACTTGAGGCTTTTAATGCATATATCCCCCAAACTCATCACCAAGATTTCTGCAAATTCTCGAAGGTTTATATTTTCATTCTTGCTCCGAGTTGTAAGTCCCTGAACTCCAACATTCAATTATGTTTCCTTTCCATGGTTCCTATCTTTCCTCTATGTCGTCTCAGCTCCTACATGGAACTCAGCTTTTTTTCCTTGATTTGGTCCCATATTACTTACCACAAGCCTTGTGTGTGTGTATCAGACTTAAGTTTTGTTTTTTATCACATCTCAGAAATGCAAACAATTTGAACTTAAAGAAGACTAGTTCTTGTCTTAAATACCCATCAAGTCCTGCTGCCAGAAATCTCTCACTGGCTACCTTTTTCTGCAAGTTGAAATCGTTTTGGCCTTTCTCCATTCATCGAACTTATTTTGCACCATTCTCCTCAGTCCCTAAATGCATGTGTGTCTCTCATGTGGAGGAGTTAACCTCTCCTTAGAGTCAGAGTTTTTGGGACTCATCTTTCTTGCCGAAGTTTGCTTATTAAGGTATATCCTGAATGAAAATACTTTCCTATCTAAGTGTGCTTCTGATATCAGCCTTTAAAATATGTGGTTTCAGGTGCCCAAGTGTCTCAGTTAAGCATCTCACTTCAGCTCAGATCACAATCTCATGGTTCAAGAGTTTGATCCCCCACATCAGGCTCTCTGCTGTCAGCACAGAGCCTGCTTCAGATCCTCTGTCCCCTTCTTTCGTTGCCCCTCATCTGTTCTCTCTCTCTCTCTTAAGAATAAACATTTAGGTGGCTCAGTTGGTTGAGTGTCCGACTTCGGTTCAGGTCATGATCTCACCGTTTCTGGGTTCAGGCCCCACGTCGGGTTCTGTGCTGACAGCCAGCTCAGAGCCTGGAGCCTGCTTCTGATTCTGTGTCTCCCTCCCTGTCTGCCTCTCCCCCGCTTATGCTCTGTTTCTCTCTGTCTCAATAATAAAAAAATAAACATAAAAAATTTAAAAAAAAGAATAAACATTTATATATGTATATACACATATATAAACATGTATTTTATTACATATAGAAACACTTATGTATATACACACACATAAATATAGATAGATGATGAAGTGCAGTGGGTGCTGTGATGGATATGTCTACTGGTGAGCCATGAAGCAAAGGATATTAGACCTGAATGGGGGGTGTGCAAGGTAGGTATGCAGAAAGCAGGCAGCCCAGCTAGGATCTGACTTGTTGCAGTTGACTGAAGGGGGTGAGGTGGGATGGGGGGTGGGAAGTAGGGGTGGAGAGGAGCGGAAATAGCAGTGCTCAAGAAGGCACCAATATGAAAAAAATCCATGTCATTACAAGAACTGATGCTTATTTAGCATTTATTATGTGCCAGCCACTGTTGTAAGTGCTTTCCGAAAAACTCAGTGAAGCCACACAACAAGTGTTTCTAGCCCCACTTTCCAGAGGAGGAGAGTGAGACAAAGAGTGAGAGACTGAGCAGCTCGTCAAGGTCTTAGCGCTAGTACGTGGGGCAGTCGAGATTTGGGCTCAGGCTGCCTCCTGACTATGTTCTTCCCCCTCCTCTCCCACCCCTAACATCATGTGGTGGGCTTGGGACCTGGATGTGGGTGCTGGAGAGAAGGAGTGATCAGAGTTCATCATCTTGGGACCTGGGACACTAATCTTTTCATTTGACCTCAAATGCAGAGATAGGAGTATCAATACTAATGCTTCCTCTAATATAAAGGACAATATTCAATATTTATAGCAAGCCAATGCCATTTATTTAAGCAGATGCAATCACTGACGTGAGGGTTATCTATCTGCTGCAGTACCACATACAGAGACATGATGGGTCTTCCTGAACTGAACCGTCATGAATCTTTCCGTGCCCCCATCCCATACAGCTCATAACTCACTCAGCCTTTTTCTTTCTGAATCGTAATAAAATGTCTTCACTATAACATGTCATCTTTACCTGCAGTTAAAACAGAATAAGGGTATATGAGTCAAACGGTGCATTTTTATTCTTTTCCAGTTCTCATCTCTATGAGCTGTGGAATAGACTAACAAAAATGACAAGGACTAGTTGAAATATGTCTGTGGATTGATTTCTGTGTCCTGTTTCTAAAACAAACAAGAAAGTGTCCCTATTAAAGTAGATTTCCTTTCCAAAAATGTACACCTTCTTAAAAAGACACAGGCCATTGACATACAATTGCTTCTAAGTGTAAAATTATTTTAAAAGTAAAAAAGGCTTCCAATTTATAACTTTTCTGTGCTATTCCTTCAAAGTCTTATTTATTCTCCCTGAAAGCACTCAGCAAACCACCGATGCAATAAAGAACAAATGTCCTAAATGTGAGATATAGTCTGGGATAGGTGATCTATTGACTTGGTATTTAAACTATTTGTATTCTTTATTTACAATCACTTAAATCTAATTGCTGTGGAAGATCAAGGTGTTTTTTGACTTACTCAGAGAACCTGAGGGGAAAGTTTCTGAACATTTTAAAAGATATTCCCAAGTAGGCTCTGAGTGCCTTCTGGAAAAAGTCAGATCCCATGCGAACAGCTCTAGCTGTTGCTGTGCAGTGGGCGAGGCCCTCTACTATGGCACTGACCCCAGCCAGGGAGCCAGGCGCTGGGACGCAGAGCCTTTCTGGCAAGGCGGGACAAGCAGCTGGCTCACCAGGGGGACTGGGCTCTCTGCCCCAGCTTCTCTCCCTTAGAGCCATGCCCAGCATGTGGTGTTGGGAGGGAGACCGGTAGTCCTTGCACCCGATGGGAAGGTTTGTTGGTTTCTTCCTCCAGCCTGTCAGCTTGGCCCGGAGCTGGGTGAATTATGACTCAGAGATGTTTGGTTCCCTGTTGTGGAGAGCAGGTGATGCTTCTGTTTGCTGACAGGCGCTCTTCCTGAGGCAGTTGCCTCCTGCAGCCTCGGAGCCTCTCAGCCCCCCTCGTCCAGCGCCCTGAGGGAGAGGGAGATGCCAAACCTTTATCTGGTACTATCAGGGAAAACCCATCACAGACTGTGATGTCCTCTGCCGCAGCCTGTTAGGAAATCTTTATGGATAATTTGGTGATGCATTACCAGGACAGAGTGTCCCAGGCCTTTATCTCATCATCATCGTCATCATCATCTCTTCATCACCATCATTATCATTATCATCATCTTCATTAAGTGGCTAATTCTGGGTGATTTTCTGCTTGATACTGGATCAGAAATTAAGCAGCCTGGACTTCGTCGGTCTAGGATTATAACTTAGGGTAAACCTAATAGCCTAGGGTGTGCACACAGATTTATAAACATTACAGAACTTTGAAAGGAACTTGATAGCAGCCAGCATGGGGAGCTCATTCTGATTACCATATCAGAAGGAGATATGTAGATAACAGGGGTAACTCAAGGAAAAAGAAGCAGTTTGCCTCACTCTGCTTAGTATTTGGGAGGATGGTGCCAGCAGAGCTCCCATTTGCTGAGTCTCAGTGATCAAGGAGAGTGGGGGCTGGGTGTTCTCGGAGTTCTCTGTGCTTGGCTTTATGGAAAGGAATCATGAGTTGAGTGAGTTCTGGCCAGTGGTACTAGAGGTGTGTGGACAGAGCGTAATCTCAGAAAGAAACCAATTTCCAGACTCAGACCTGGGTTGGAATCACAGCCCTGTTACCAGCTGTAAGATCTGGGGCAGATCATGCAACCAGTCATTTGGATCCTTTTTTCATGTGACTATAAAATGGGAATAATAACATCTACTTTGCCATATGTATTTGAGATCCCTGGCATGGATCACAGAGTAATGACTGCTGTCTTGGTACACAGAAGGGTCAAATGAGTAACAGCATCTGGGGGACCCACATGAAAAATTTCAGAAGGTTGGATTTCACCATGACTGTGCATTTCCTAAAGGTGACATGGCCCTGGGTTAAAAATCTAAGTGTTGTGCTACAGGTAGATCCACAATCTAAAGAGATGAAACTGCCTTTTTTTTAAAAAAAAAAAAAAAAAAAGCTCTCAAAGCCCTGTCGGGAGAGGCAGAGAAGCCCACCTTATGTCACACCAGCCTTTCTAAACAGTGCTTTTGGAGGTGGGAGGAGAGGGATCTAAGCTGTGGGTGCGCCTCAAGCCCTCCACTCTGTGCCTCTGTAGGCTGCCTGCTAATGGTGGGCCACAGCTTCCTTTTTATAAGTTTCCACATGTTTCCTCTGTAGCTGCAGCCTGCCCAGGCTGCAGGAGAGAGGCCCTGGGGCCCCAGGGTAAGCTGAGATCTGTTCCTGCCGCCCTGCATTCCGAGCTGGCTCAGCCAGATGGGGACATGACTTTGGAGCAGCCCACCCCTGCCTTGTTTGGAGTGTGGGCAGAGCAGATTAAAAGTGCACACTTTCTGATTCGGAAAACCCTGGAGCTGGAGGTTCTCAAATTTTCCTGCTCCGTGATCTTCCTTTCCCTTCTTACCCCATGCACGAGGGGTCAGTGAGGATAGTAGGCAGAGAGTGGCAGGAGACCCGAATTCTAGTTCTGTGCCATCCTGGTTCCCGTTACCCGCTCCAGGCTAGGGTTTCTGTCAGTAGGTGACCAAGGTGGACGGAGGTCCCTCTTACGTTGCAGTGCCTGGACCTTAAACTCCAAGGGCACATCGTTCCCCCCATGGTGGCCCACAGGCCCAGGGCTCTGTTTTTTGTGTCTCTGCTTCCCTGACAGTCCCAGAGCCTGGCTGTTTTCCACCTACCTTGTGTGTGGAGCAGAGGGTTCTGAGGGCTTCAGCTCAGAAAGGAAGTGAGAGAAATCAGAGCCTGGGTCGCTTGGGAGGGTGGGGAGAATAGGTCAGCAGAAAGTTGTGCTCATTTGTATGTGCCTGATGGAAACTGAGACCAACTGCCAGAAGCCAGAGACCATCCAGTAAATACTAGTCCAGGACAGAGTTGAGGGGCTCTCGTCCCTGAAAATTTCCCTCCTCTGCTCTGGGATTTTTGCATGAAACCTTTCAACACTGAGCACTTAGCTAAAGCTTGGCACTGTTCCTCAGCCGCTGGTCTTCCTGTCCAACCGGCCAGGCTGCCAAAAGTGGCTCATTGTGTTTTGGGGCAGTGGGGTTTAGTGAAATGCATGATCTCATTCTTGCAGTTTCCTCTTGCCATCCACCCTTGAACAAATCTCATGCCCAACATGGCGCTGAAGAAGCTGACATGAAAGGCGGGTCAACACATGGGAAATGAAGTAAACAGCTTTAGAGAGATGTTATGAGAAACATCTCATCAATGAGGTACCTTCATTGTCTGGATATTCCAGACAAAACCTCCAGATTGACTTGCTTCCTGAATATAGATACATCTAAAAACCATGAGATTTTGTGACCCATACTATTCTCTGCCTGGTGCCCTGTGATATGCTCAATGGAGGTAAAAATGCCCAGTATGGCCTGTAAAAAATTTTTATGTGGTTTCTTAGAAATGACTGCCATCCATAGCACTTGGCATGTGAAGCAGCAGATGGAGTTGCATATTCCCCATGGGAGTCAGGACACGTGCAGAGATTTCTTTCTTACTCCAGTGCATTTCTTACTGAGACACAATGAAGCCTCGTGGAATTTGATGCCTCTGCTCATCACCGCCCAAGACTGAATTCAGCCCAAATTGCTCCTGTTGGAGCAGTGAACTTGGATGGCTCCTTTAACGAGGCAGGAAGGGGAAATGTCATTTTCTGCGCAGCTCCGTGCAGCCTGCCTGAAGGCCAAGGGGTCCGGATGCTGAGCCGGTGACCGACTTGGATTCAGGAGCAGCAGTGTCAGCAGATCTGAGGCTCAGACTAGCTTGCAAGCAGATGCCATTAAAGCAGAACAGAATCTACAGTGAACGAGCTGCCACCACAGCTCACATGGCCACCATCTGCTCTGGTAATGTCCGCACCATGATGGGCTCCCTGCTTCTTCTGGTTGCCTCCCCGTGTAAGTAGTGCCGCCTGATTTGGGAGGCTGTAAGCTCTAAATAATGGCTTTAGCACCCCAGCTCAAGCCAGGAGCGGAATTCTCTACTGTGGGATTGCTGTCAGCACAGGAGGAAGTTGGTGGTGGCTGTTATCTGCTCCCTTCCCTCTTTCAGTACCCTGCCCCCCCCCTCCCCTCCAGGCCCCTGGGGCTCTCTCACCTTGTCAGCTGCATCTGACCCACCAGCTTGGACCAGTGAGCTTCTGCCTCCCAACACAGTGGAATCTGCAGTTTGAGAGAGCCTCAGGAGGAGAGCAGTGCTCATTCCAGAAGAATGAACTCGCGCATGGTGGCCCAGCAGGGCCAGGGAGATAGGTCTTGCACAGGTGCCCTTTGGAGTGCCCGTCCTTTGAATCAGAGCATCTAGGTAACTGTACGCTTTTGGGAGGAGGGCTGGTACTGACACACATTAGTTGTTAATTCTGCCCTCGGAGTAGCAGCGCCCCAGATCTGGGAATGGTGGCCTTTAGTGGGCTGCCCTGGGGGCAATTTCTTCAGACGTCTTTGTAACTTCATTTGGCGTCTATTTTTAGCACAGGGTTCAAATCTGGTAGTGACTGTAGGACTTTGGGTATCTCAGGGTGCTCAAAGATTCGATCGTAGACTATGTGGCTTAAACCACAGATGCTTCTCTCTCATAGCTCTGGAGTTTGGGAATCCAAGATCATGATGCTGGCTGATTTGGTTCCTGGTGGGGGCTTGATGCCTAGCTTGTGGACACCAGCTGCCTTCTGACTGTCCTCCCCTGGGCAGAGGGGTGGAGGAGGGGGAGGGAGAGCCAGAGTTCCTGAAACTGAACAGGGTTGAGAACCCAGGCTTCAAATTCTATTGAATTTGTCTATTGTTATTTCAACAACCTTCTTGTGCCTCAGGTACCAGATGGTCTTTTAGTTATAAAATCTCCTATCCCAGGCTTCCTTTGCAAGAAATGTGTGCTTATGAAGTCAATTGAATAGTAAGAATATTTGTCCCTCAGATGGAAGTTGAAAGCTAAGGATTTGGAGACGATACCATCGAGAAGCAGGCCAAATATATTCTTCCCTGGAGAAAAGTATCACTACTTCTTATTAGCAGAGTTGAAAATTTGAATAAAAGCATCAAGTTGCCAATATCTGATCTCAAGGACCACTTGAGATTTCTGAGATTCACCTTAGAAATAAAGCATTTCACATGAGATAAACAGGAAACTCAAGAGCCTTGTTTGACTGGATCAGTATGATGAAGGATGAGAAAGAATGTGCCATCCATGTAGAGAATGGGGAGAAAGGACAAGTGCGTGTGGGATGCTGGAAGACCATGGACAGAGAGGTCAAGGTTGGCACACCAGGAAGGCAGAAGACCCTCATTTCCCCCCAACTTAATGCATTGAGTCCTAAAGGCAGGTGTGTGCTGTTGTGGAGATGAAAGGACTGAACGTCGGATTCAGGCTGTGTTCCTGGGGGGCTGGAGGAGGCAAGTGTGAGCGTCCTGAATACAGCGACTTTCTTGCTCATCCCTCAATCTTCCATGAGCTTAAATCCTTAAGAGCCGAATTCATTGTGTGTGTGGATAGTGTGAAATATCAAAGCCTACAAAGGAGAGGACTGGCCTTGTCTAAGGGAGAAAGCCCCAAGGTAAATGTCACTTTGAGGATCATTTGACCTTAAGCCTGGCAGTACCTCCTGGTGACACTTCTAACGTGACCTGCACTTTCTTTTAAATTCCTTTACGTATGTAACCAGGGCAATTATTTATATACAGTGTAATTGAACTACATTTCCTCCAGCTACGGCAAAGTTTAATTTCAACCTATTTTTCTCATTTAAGCTCTTGCCCTGCCTTCTCCCAGTTCCTGTTTTTCATTGCAAAGGCAGTTTATGAGTCTACTCATTGCTGAAACAATCTTGAGAAAGTGAAATGTGACTTATTACCTGCTATCTTTACTCGTGTGCGATGCAGTCTTGTCTTGGACAAAGTGGAATGCTTTATTAGCTTAGTTTCTAAGAAATGAGTCATTTCTGAGTGTATTTCCAAGAAACACCCAGATAATGTAATAATAAAAATATTTGTCTTTATGTAAGATATTTGTCTTTATGTAATAGAAAGGAGTATTTGTCTGAATAATAATGTTTTGATGTAAAACATGGCCGTGCTTCACACGAGGACAGAATGTGACACAAGATCTCCCACCAGATGAGGGAAAAGGCTCAAAAACACAGGACTGCCGACAACAAAGAAGACCGGAGGTGACTTTCCCAGTAATATTAACAGTGACAACATCTCTCCATATGTGTACATCACTTCACATAAACGTTTTTTAGTACTGTGTTTACATTTTAGCAAAAATTGAAAAAATTATATAGAGCAGTATTTTTTAATTAGAACTTCAAAAATACAGGCACGATTTCTATTTACAATTCTGGAAATAAGGGGGGAAATAACTATCTGTCAGTTGTGATATAAGGTACATTGGTGATACAGCAATACAACTCATTTCCCAGGAAAACTTGAATTCAGTAGATTGTTTTTGCACTGGATGAATTTCATGACAAATTTTTGAGGTAGGCTGAGGTAATGACACAGTGGGGACTGGAGAACGCTGCACTTTGGTTTTTTCTTTCTTTCTTTTTTTTAACATTTTTACTTATTTTTGAGAGACAGGGAGAGACAGAGCATGAGCAGGGAAGGGGCAGAGAGAGAGGGAGACACGGAATCTGAGCAGGCTGTCAGAACAGAACCTGATGTAGGACTTGAACTTACAGACTGTAAGATCATGACCTGAGGCAAAGTCAGCTGCTCAACCGATTGAGCCACCCAGGTGCCCCAAGAATGCTCCACTTTGAAAGAAAGTTCTGGTCGTTTCGGGGAGCATTGCCACATATATGGTATAGGGGGCTTGGGAACCCCAGGCTGCTAATGATTCGGAATCCAGATTCCCTTACAGACCCACCTGCTCTATAGAGACCACTGCCTCCTACCGATCCCCATGACCAGAATCACATTAACTATCTGCCAGAGAGAAATGAGTCTATTTATTTAATTTATTTTTAATTTTTTGAGAAATCAGTTTACTAATTACTATTGTTGAGGGCCTATCATGTGCAGGTCACCTGTGTATATTCCAGAGAAAGATTTACAGATGCAATCCTTGCTTTGACAGTGACAGTGAATAATAATGGTAATACTAAGGATAGCTTGCCTTCAGGAAGTAATCATCACTGTTCTACTTGAAGGGATACAAAGATGAATTAGACCTGACTTATGTCTTCTAGGAACTCATACTTAGACCGAAGTTAAAAGGATGAATCAGATACTGTTCCTGTATCTAAAGGGTACAATCGAGTCAACACTAATAAATATAGATAATGATGATAAGAATAGGTTCTATTTATTGAGTATCTACTGTGTACCAGGTGCTGTATTAAGTGTCTTGATTCTACTCCTTAAACTTTACTCTTTGCAACTTTACCCTAAAAATTAATTTGAGTAATTAGTTGTCTCAATTACAGAAAAGGGTTTAGGATCAGAAAGATAAAGTGAGTTGATAATAACCACATGGGTAGAATATCGTCGCAAAGAGATCAAACTCAATCCCACTCTACAGCTTGCCCTGTCTCCTCTGCGCAATAACATAGAGGTCTATTTTACAGCAAAGTTTTATCATCAATATGGACAGACTTTCTTACACCATCTACAGTGTTTTCAGAAGCACAATTGCCCAATGAAATGCTTTAGTGAAAAACAGCATCAGAAAGCGCACAGCCTCTGTGGTGGGCACCTCAGAAAGAAGGTACATGTTAATGAAGGTAGATTCGTTGCAGTAACAAACAAATTGGAGTAAAGAATGTATAGTGGCTAAAATATAATGGTTTATTTATTGCTTACGTAGTATCCTAAAAGGTGGGGGTTTTTTTGGTTTGGGTTTTTTTGTTTATTTATTTACTTTGAGAGAAACAGAGATAGCATGAGTAGGGGAGGGGCAGAGAGAGAGAGAGAGAGAGAGAGAGAGGGAGAGAGAATCCCAAGCAGGCTTTGTGCCATCAGCACAGAGCCCTTTGTGGGGCTCAAGCCCATGAGCTGTAACATCATGACCTGAGCTGAAACCAAGAGTTGAACACTTAACCACCTGAGCCACCCAGCCACCCCCAAAAGGTGTTCTTTACTCAGAGCTTCCTCGTAGTGATTCAGGGACCCAGCCTCCTTGTACCTGTTGCTCTGCCATGTGGCTCTGACATCCTCACTGTGTGGCTTCCAAAGTGATTTTGTTTGTTGCATTAGGCCAGTGGGTGCGGCGAGATCACAGATTATTGTGCACAGAAGTTCCATGGGTCAGAGCATGAGTGGTGCACGGCCCTTACAACCCCTTGTTGGAGTTCAGTGTTGTAGCTATATGACTCCAAGGGAACTGGATATGAGGTCCAAGTGTGTGTCTAGGGAAGGCTGGGAATGTGGTCTCAAAGTGGCTTTGCTGCACCCTTCTGTTGAAAAGCACAACTAACTGTGCAGCGTTAAGGTGTCCCGTGAGAGGGAACATGTTATTTTCGGTATAGCCTCAGCAAAGTGCCTGCAGGTACTGGCTAGAGTACTTTGTGGGAGAGGTTTCTGAAGGAAAGAGAAGTAAAGGTGTGGTCATGGGTAGAATATCATGAGAGAGAGCTCTAGCACCGTTCCCACGTCCAAAGTTCTTCTCCTGTCTGTAAACTTATGAGGTTCATAGATTGGCTCTTAGTTGGTGAAATCTCTGCATCTGACCCAGTGTCTCAGCGGGGCACGGAGCACGTCTTCTTCATCGCTTTGCTGTGGACAAAGGGGTGGAAGGCCGCTGGGCCTTGGACTCCCATTTTTCGACCTGATGTTTACTTGGCTTCAGGATCAAACACACAAGGCTCAGCAGTCAGCGGGTTAGAAAGAGGGTGGCCGAGGGTTGGAGAAGCTGACCATTGGAACAAAAGCAGAACACATTCTTTCTTTTCTCTAGATCTCTACTCTTTCCCTCATTTCCCTTCACTGAATGTAACTTTTCCCTCTGAGAGAATATTTTTGCAGATCTTCTCCCTCCTGGGTCCCCTTCATCCTCCATGGTATGTAACATGTCACTGAAGAACATGCAATCCAGAAGCTCCATAGAGAGAAGAGTCACTTGGCCCCCCCCCGGGACAGATACGAAGGAGGTGACATTATTGGGTACCTTTGCCTTTCATCTTGTGTCTTTCCAGCAGGTGCCTTTCCTGGGCTTACCTCTAGCTCTCTCAGTTACAAAAATACCATAAAGGAATCTCTATAAAATCCTCACTTTTGTGTGGGGTGGGTATTTCCATTGTGTCAGGCTGCTCTTCACTCATCTTCAGCACAAATCCTTGTTGATGGGATTTCTGATTCCCCAACAATTTCTGGAGGTTGTAGCTTGGGCAGATCCTCCTAGGTGCTCTCCAGAAGCTAGAGATGTATCCTTGAGATGCATATTCTTGAGATCAGTTTTGTTTCTGGTGAAGCTGGGTGATTTTTTTCCAAGCCTTGAGTGGGGTCCATTTTCCTATAACCATTCAACAAATGACTGGATACGTTTGCAAAATTTCTCAGCTGCCACAACTAATTTCCTTTATAAGTCTGAGATTTTCATCTTTTGACAATGCACTGAGTTAAGCAATTGATAAATTATGAAGATATTATTTAGTGGGAGAGGTGCTGGCCTTGGAACACTTGATCTAGACTTCAAATTGAAAACAAAGGTTTTTAAAATGTTTGTGTTCTAGTCATTAACAGATTTAATAGCACACTGGAAGAGATTGAGAGTCTCAGAACAGCGTAACAATTACAGTGCAGTTCTCTCACAATAAAATCATGCCTCCTGGTGTGTAGAGTATTTTTCCCCACTCCCACACTCCTCACCAGTTTGCCCCAGTAGCGTCCACTTTGTTTGACCGATTGATTGCCCAGAACTCCTTCTCTGATATACCCATAAGGCAAAAATTCTTATGGGTTCTAGTGAACAAACAGCCTTTATTTGGATCCAGTTGGATTATGTTCCTTACCTCTTATTCACAGCACGTTCTCTACTTTGCAACATTTAAATTAAATTATGGTAGCACACCCATGCAAGGGTACACCATGAGTAGTTGCCACTGACTGTGGACCATTGTGCGTTCTAGAAAGGGTTGAACATGCAAAGATGAACTGAATAGCTTGGAAATAGCACAAGACTACTTTCTTTATGGAGGGAATTGTGGGCCCATTTGTGTTTCCCAAAGAGATATGTTGAAATCCTAATTTCTAGTACCTGAGAATGTGGCTTTATTTGGAAAGAAGGCCTTTGCTTATGTAATCAAGTTCAGTCGAGGTCATCCTGGATTACGGTGGGTCCGAACTCACTGGTGTCTTTGTAAAAAGAAGTGCATTTGTGCACAGAGACACACGGAGAGAGTGCCACATTTTGACAGAGGCACAGATTGGAGTGAATCAGCTGTGAGCCATAGAATGCCAGGGGCTGTTGGCAAGTGAGGAGAAACGCATGGAACGGATTCTCCCTCAGAGCTTCCAGAAGAAACGAGCCCTGCCAACACCTTGACTTCAGACTTCCAGCCTCCATACTGTGAGAGAAAAAATGTCTATTGTTTTAAGCTACCCAGTTTGTAGTACTTTGTTATGGTGGCCCTGCAGGAAACCAGCACTGAGGATCATGTTGAAGCCAGTCATCTTCTCCACCAACTTTATGTCACATAAAGTAATGAGAGAACAAAAAGAAAGAGAGAATTTCTCTTGCCTCTAAATGAGAACAATATTCCATTAAAGCCATTTTCCCACCAGTAGGCATATCCAGGGTCTCCATAAAGTTAATAGGTGTCACACACCCTCTCCCCATTTCTGAAAATCTCTCCTCTTCCCTTGCTGGATGGGTGAAAGAGAAGAGGTGTGGGGGGCATGGCAGTGCAGGGTGACACCAAGAAGAAGGACTGGCATTTTGTTTACTACTTGCATTTGCTGCTTATCTTGCAAGCAGTTTGCCGAGTCCAAGGGGCTCATTAAGCCACCCAGAGGTCCCATTGCCACCCTCGAATTTGGACTTGAAGAGGCTGAGGTACACACAACCCAGTTAAGCATGTAGCACTTTAATCAGATAAGGATTAAGGGCAAACAAAGACAAAAATAGTACCTTTACTGATTTATGGCAGATAATTAAATCAGACTTAACTGCACAGGGAGAGAAAGGATATGATAAGTTTATAAAAGAGAAGACCTTAAATTCCGCAACATTAAGTTAATGCTCTGCATCAACAAAGGGAAGAAAGCTCCTGACGGGGTGATATGGCCGCATCAGGATAGTTAGTAGCTATTAACAAAGATCACACAGGGCGGACGATAACTATCCATAGCCATTTGAGCATAATAAGCTCACATATATCAAAGAGTTGGATGAGAGTTTCTTTCAACTGGCTGCATAAAATACAAAATTTTTCAACACAGAAAGGCAACTGACTTTTTTTTTTTTTTTTTTTTGCTAGTGGAGTTCTCACTGAATATCTCTGTTGCCAATTTTAACTGATATTTCACTGAAGGTATTAATAAAATTTCAGAACATACCACTAGTTATATATATGTATTATATATATATATATATATATATATATATATATATATATATGGTATATATGAAACACACACACACACACACACACACACACACTCACGCACTCACACACACAGAAAGCTATTTCCCCAGCTTTTATTCTGGAGAGAGCTCATGACAACCTTCCTGCCTGAAAATTCAACTTCCCTGATCTTCTTTACTCATCGATCAACAAAATGCATCTACACATATATACTAATCACCCAGAATGTAAATAATATATTTAATGTGTGTTCTTACTCAGTGTTTATTTCATAAGCAACTGTGATGATCAGGGTCCTTAGGTTGCAGACAACAGAAGATGACTTTGGACAATTTAAGAAGGAAAATTTACCAGGAAATCAGCACATCCACTGGAAAGCTGAGAATCAGGCTTGGTAAAGTCATTACTTAAGGCTGCTCTGAGGGTTGGGAGTGCTTTCAGACAAGGAACAATCATGTCCAGGCACCATGGGGGAGAACTATGGACTTCCAATGGCTTCTTCTCTCTCTGTCTCTCACATAAGATGCAAATCCCGGGCTTCTGGCTTCTCCAAGGAAGTGTGGGGAAAGCTGGTTAATGTGACATTCTCAGTGGGATGCAGGCACTGGATTTACTGTTCCGCCAATAGAACATAATGGGAAAGAAGTAATTCTCCAAAAGAAAATGTGTGTCCTACAGGAAGGAGATGAGAATACTGAGCTGCCAAAAATATTAAACACACATGCACGTAAATCTCCACTGCAATAGTTTATATTTGTGTCTTTACATTTGATTTAAGTTATTGTATATGCATACACAAATAAAGCGTATTATGTTATTACAATACACATTAATATTATATGAATTTGTGTATACACCTAGGCCTATGCCACTGTTAAATAGCATCTTGGAATGGTAGTGCTAAACCAATACTTCACAACCAAAGTTTTATAGACTTGATATAGACTTTGAAGGCTGTGAAACACTTTTTTGATGACTCTCTTCTGAAAATAATTTTCCCTAATCTGAATGATTTCTGTTTTAGAATCTAGTAGAGAAGGGAAGAGGGTAATGCACTGAATCAAAAGCACACCTTTTGATTTATGGGGTGCTTCAGTGGTGACTTAGAGATGAACAGGTCATTAATTTGATACTTGTTGAAACCGTGTGATGAATGCAAAGAGAGGGAGGGGTTGAAATTACTCTAGGACCACCAGCCTTTCGAAAGGAAAAGGGTCACAAGTGTAGAAGAGTCTGGCTTGTGATACAAAGCAGCTAGTTGGAAAGGAAGAGGGGAATGAATATGTAGTTATCCAGTCTAGGTCACTTTTTGAGACTTCTGAAGCTGAACTAAAAAATTATCAGAATTTCTACTTGACGAGTATTCTCATCAAATTCTACTTGTCTTGGGTTTGTTTCTAGAAATAGTTGTCACTTAGCTGTATTTATGGATAAACATCGTGATCCAATTCAATATAGATACGATTTAATTAAAAAGTGGGGTAATCACATTTAATTCGTATACAAATACAGAGAAGCCTAACTTTTTTTAGGGTGATTTCTATTGAAACATATTCTCGTAATTTGAAAACCCTGACGTTTGTTTTGTTTGTTTTTTGTTTTTGTTTTTTTGGAAACACTGACGTTTATAAGAAAAGACAAATTCTAAGTTGTTACATTTTGAATCCTGAGTTTCTGTTAATGGCTTGACCTATAATTACTGATATACATTCACTGCAAACTAAGTGCTTTCAGTAGAGTTAGATGTTATTAACTTGAGTGCACTGGAAGAAATGTTCTTTTCTTTAGGTGATTTCTTTTCATTTTTTTTTCTTTTTAGAAAATATTTATTTTGAGAGAAAGAGAAAAAGAGAAAGAGAGCATGCACAGCAGGGGAGAAGGGCAGAGAGAATGGAGAAAGAGAATCCTAAGCAGGCTTCAAACTCTCAGGGTGGGGCCTAACTCTGGGCTTGATCTCAGAAACCATGAGATCATGACCTGAGCTGAAATGGAGTCAGATGGTCAACAAACTGAGCCACTCAGGCTTCCCTGGGTAATTTCCTTAAAAATTTTTTTTCTAATGTTTTATTTATTTCTGAGAGAGAGAGAGAGAGAGACAGTGTGAGCAGGGAAGTGTCAGAGAGAGAGGGGGACACAGACTTTGAAACAGGCTCCAGGCTCTGAGCTGGCTGTCAACACAGAGCCCAATGCGGGGCTCAAACCCACAAACCATGAGATCATGACCTAAGCCAAAGTCAGATGCTTAACCGACCGAGCCACCCAGGTGCCCCAGGTAATTTCCTTTTAAATCCAACCAAGGAGTGCTTGGGTTGCTCTGTGGGTTAAGCATTCAGCTTCAACTCAGGTCATGATCTCATGGTTTGTGGGATCCAGCCCTATATCCGGCTCTGTGTTGACAGCTTGGAGCCTGGAACCTGCTTCAGATTCTGTGTCTCTCTCCTCCTCTGCCTTTTCCCCACTCAAACTCTGTCTCTCTCTCAAAAATAAATAAACATTAAAAAAAAAATAAGTAAATAAATAAATAAATCCAATCAAGATATGACTTTATTTTTTCACAACTCTGCCATGTTGGGGTTCAGGGGTTGGTTTCTTTTGTTTTCCTTAGCTCTCCAATGTTGGGTGATACTTTATTACCTCTGAGGCTGACTGGGTATGTAAGAATTACCAGATGGTCAGCCCTGTAGACCAGCTTTGCCTTTACTGATATGGGGCTGCAGGAGCTTGTCCACCACTGTAAAACTAAAGCAGGAAATGGATGGTAATAGAATTGATGTCCGAGGTGAAAAGTCAACAGATTCTACATTACTATAATTTTCTTAATGAAAGTGTCTTTAACCATGGCATTGGCATAAAAATAGCAGCAAGGCATATTATAGAAATGTGAGAATCTCAAACAAAATCTTAAGCAAGGGCACTTAATGTGGAAATAATAGTTTCCTGGGGCCTGGAGGAGGTCTGATGGAGAAACTGCAGGGTCAGAAGACCTAGATCATAAAAGGGAACTTGTATTAGGGAAAGATGAGCTGGGATACTATCCCTTGGGGCAAGGTGGGCTGGGCTTCATTCTTGGAGTTTCCTCCTGTTATCTTACTCCCTCTGTGTTCCCTCCCAACCCTCCCCAATCCCTTAGAAACTTTTGTCTCTGGGGGTGGTTGCTATAACTGGGTTTTCTTCTATTATTCTGACAAAATCTCCCTGGAATAAGCTAATATTATCAGCATTTTACAGATGAAAGAACATATGTCGCTGGCCTACAATTATAAAGAAAATAGCAAAGCGGAGATTGGAAAATTGTTCTGTGTTTATTTACCTAAAAAAGTTCACGACGTTCATGTGATCAATACTGGAGTAAGTGGTGCGAAGGTTCAGAAATACCTGCAGAATTTCAGAAGGACGATTGCATCCCCACCCCAAAAATTTATTCTTCTTCTTCCCTCCTTCTCCTCCTCTTCTTCCTCCTCCTCCTCCTCCTCCGTCGTCGTCTCCTCCTCCTCCTCCTCCTCCTCCTCCTCCTCCTTCTTCTTCTGACAAAAATTTCAGAGGGCAACTTCTCAATTCTCTCAGAAAACCAGAAAGAAAAAAAATGTCTCCTCCTCTCCCTGGAACATTACTAAAAAATGGGCTTTCATACCTCAACCCAGAGACAGTGGAAAATTGGATACTGCCTTGGGGCTTCCATAGTTTGGTAGGTCATATATTCACCGTGGAGAGAGGTCTTTGGAGTCAGGTCACTGCAGCAAGCAGTGGCAGGACCAGTGGCCACCAGCAGATGCTAAGACAGCCTTGCGGTGTGTTCCTGTATGAAAAGCAGCACCTGATGGCTTCTCTCTCTCACCCTCAAGTCACGAGGTCAAGATGAGGGTTGGCGGAAGGCAGTGTTCTCCTGACATGTCCTTCAGGACATATGTTGGCAGCCTTCTTGGAATCCTTATTCTTCTCTGTTTCTTTTCTTTCTTCTTATTTAAAAAATTTTTTTAAATGTTTATTTTTGAAAGAGAGAGACAGAGTATGAGTGGGGGAGGGGCAGAGAGAGGGAGACACAGAATCTGAAGCAGGCTCCAGGCTCTGAGCGGTCAGCACAGAGATCATGACCTGAGCTTAAGTCGGATGCTCAATGGACTGAGCCACCCAGCCCACCCCTCTCATCCCCCGGTTATTTCTTTTGTCTGAATTGCTTGTCACAGTCTTGGGTAGGTAAAAGCAGAAGTTCACTTTGTAATATTAGATCTCAGAGAGGAGGGATTATGAGAAACGCTTGATGTGTTATACCGATTCAGTGACTGATGTGTTTTCTATTTCTATTTCCATTGGAGATGTGGCTTCAACAAGTCACAGGTGTCAACACCTTAGGGATCTCATCCATCTTCCAGATCTTGACAGGATGTTTGGAAGGTTAGGTGAGTTAAGTAAAGCTGCTGTGCGCGGGAGAAACTGAGTCTGTATTGGGTACTATAATCCCAGGTCTTTCAGGCAAGGTCTGAATTCTGCCTTTTGGAGTTACATGTTAGTGTTATTTGTGTAAATGTCAACGTAGAAATGTGTAGACAGAGCATCTCAGTGTTGGGAACTCAGGTCTGTGGTTTTCATAGTTGGTCATTACCCAAGTCTCTCCCTGTTTGTGTGATTGCCACAAAATCACTTAAAAGTGGTATCTTGCATCACTTACCCACCTAGGGCTTAATGAATTGAAAGTTTTACTGCGTAGAAAATAATCAGGTGTTAAAAGAAGCACAAAATGTACTATCATTTTCTGAAGGTTAATAGGCTTTTTCTATTTCTGCTTTTTCCTGCACAGCATTGCCATCTAACATGAAGCTGCTTCTCCCGATGAAGCAGAGATTGAAATGTCACACCAGCATGATCAATTAGATGATGTAGAAGTGAGGCATTTGCTACCTGACCTTAATCCACAGGGCAAAAATGGCTGAGTGGAGAAGACTGAATACAGAGAGACTCAGAGGCAGAGGAAATCAGCACAGTATAGTTTACACAGACAAAGCAGCATAATTGTTGATTCATGACGAAAAGGACGTCCTCGGGTTAAAGACTTCTTATGGTGTGTACTGGCTCGCCTGCTCGTTCAGTTTGGAGTGAGTACAAAATAAACATAAGCACCTTTCACAAAAGAAATATGGTAGAAAAGGAAGCAGTTAAGTTTTTGCAAAAAGTCTAGATTCTGTATCACAGAACTTGCTTAACCAAACTGACAAGGAGAGAGAGCTGCAAACAGTATGTGGGCTGTCAGATGCTCTGTGAAGAAGACAGTGGGGGCTCTGACTTAGGGACCATGAGAGCTGTCTTCCTCTGTTTAAAGCCCTGTCACTGGAAGGAGGACTGGACACACCGTGGTGGGAACGGGTTCCCCGTACTGGGAACTTGGCAGAGGTCACCAGAGCAGCCCCTGCCCAGCTCCCCCGTGCTGGATCAATGGCTGGCCATGGTTGTAAAGTGAGTCTTGCATTAAATGAGATGACTTCAATCACGCCCTAATGTGCCTGCTCCGAAGCTTTACAGCCCCTAGGAGACGTCTAAAATGGTTTTGAAGCGTGTTCAGGAGCAGAACCGAACGAACTTTGGAGCTGCTTAGGCTGTGATAGAATTAGCCCTTCTCAGCAGTGTGTGTGCTCACCGTAGGCCTGGGCATGGTGGCCGGACTGTTTTGATTATGGACAGCTGGTGTCAGCGAAGGGCTTTATCAGATTAGTCATGCCGGGTAACAATGATATGAAGTGTTTCTCCCTAGGTGATTAGTTGATATCTCTTATGTTTACTCTTTCAGTTTTATATTTATTTTTCTTTTCCACTTAAGCACAACTTAATGTGCGAGGGTTGTGGTTGGGAATCCATTTCCCCAAATAAGCCACTATTTTTTTCCTAGGATCCATTTGGTTGCTTCTATTTATGGAGCTCGATTGTGAGGTATCAATTCATCATAGCAGTGGAAAACCAGCAGGAGGTTCAGAGGAAAGCCGTGGAAAAGATGAGGATGAGGAAAATAAAATGCAAACAAGTATCCTGGGGAGGTGAGGTTGGAGATAATGTTTACGCTTGTTTACATGTCACTCTCCCTGGCATAGCTGCTCAAAGAAGTGTGTGTTGACTAACTTGTGGACAACTGGCTGTGGTCTTCTAGCTGATGAAGGCTCATGGGGAGCATGTCTTCTGTTGAGACATGGGTGTGAGCTTCAGGATGGTCACACAGTAGGTACCCCGTATTCAACACATATTCATTGTATTAAATTGAATTCAATGGTAGTTTCAATACAGGCATCCTGCTGATAGTAAAGATCATTAAACTTTAAAATGTGTTCCCAAGGAACACTGTGGCATCTTCATTTGAGAACATCTTTGAAATTGGATGGCTAATTATCTGTTTAGAATAAAAGCAGAGAAATAGTTCCGAGAACTTCATAAGGACTCGTACAGTTCTCGATTTCAGTTGTGTGCTTTGCTTGTGTGTAAGCAAAGCACTGACTCCGTAACCCAGGGGTGAAATAACACATGCATGACTAGGTAGAAGATGACTAGGTAGAAAGTATCTTCTTATTTGAAATCATCATTTTCCTCTAATCAAAAAGTATAAGATCGTCCTGGTTCTGCACTATCAAATTTCTTGATAAAATATTATCACGTATGTTCCTGAGAGTGCCCAACACGTATTGCAAATTTGCCCTTGTCTCTGGGAGAAATCGATTCTGGGGAACAAAGGAGAGAATAAAATTTTGACTTCTCTGTAAACAGTAGCTGCTGGAGGATATACTGTTGCAGAACAAATAGTGCCAGTAAGAGTTAATAGTTTCAAGCTGGAGGATGATTATAATGGTGCCATTGGAGAAATTTTCTGTTCTTCTTTTTCTGGTTGATGAATACTACGGTAGACATTTCAGAAAAGTTCACTTCTCCAGGATCCATGATCTCTCTTTTCCTACTACCTTCACTTTCAGCCACAAAGTTTAGGTGACATTGACTCTACCTCCAGCCTAATCAGGTGGCTCTGATAGGCTTAGTCTAATCGCCATATCGCAGTCTCCCTGTCCACATGGGAAGAGCATGTGACACAATCAGGCCAATGAGAGTGTGAATTCCAGAAGAGACTTCCTTTGGATGGTGTGGGGAGGAGGTGTGAGGCTTGACACTGCTGCCGCCACTTGCTCCTAGGAGGGAGAGTCCAACCAGATCCAGTGAGATGAAGCTTATTAGCTCTCTCTTCTTTAGTTTCCTCATCTTTAAATTTTTTTAAACGTTTATTTATCTTTGAAGGAGAGAGAGACAGACAGAGCATGAACTGGGGAGGGGCAGAGAGAGAGGGAGACACAGAATCTGAAGCAGGCTCCAGGCTCTGAGCTGAGCTGTCAGCACAGAGCCTAATGTGGGACTTGAACTCATGAACTGTGAGATCATGACCTGAGCTGAAGTCGGACACTTAACCGACTGAGCCACCCAGGTGCCCCTAATTTCCTCATCTTTAAAATGGAGATGATAATAATACTTTCCTGTAGGTTCGTTGTGAAATTAAGTTGCTGAACTTATGTAAAATGCTTAGAATAGTAAGCACTCAATAAATGATACTTATTAGTAGATATACTGTATTTCCTCTATGTTAAGAAAAAAGCATCATTTCCGTCATTTCCCCTCTCTGAGCTCAATAATGTTTTGGGTTTGTGCTGTTTGGTTAACTATATTTCATTTCTTAAACTATTTTATTTTCTATTGTCTCTACATTGAAGCAATTGCCTAAAAACCTTCATTGAATTTCAGATTTTCCATGAAATCGGGTTTCCAGTAATACATTGTCCATGTCTGCACTTAAATAGTGAAAGCTCTGGGGCTGGTCTCTAACCTGAGAGGCATCTCTGGACTTCTCATGCCTCCTGCACACCTGAATCTTCTGCAGCTGTGTCTGGGAGTAGCTCTGCAGAGAAGAGTTGAGGCTGAGAGGAAAGATGGAGAGGAAGGGCTGTGATACTGTTTTCCAGCAGCTCCCACAGACTGGATGTGTTTTCAGATGGTAACTAAACTGGGGGCATCTTCGGAGCTTCAGGAGCCGAGCTAGTAAAGGTCTGCATGTGCCTGGGTCTGGGAGGTCAAAAGCTGCCACACAAAGAGGATACTATGCTATTCCTGCTGTCCCAGTGGCCTTTCTTCCTTTAATGTCCTGTTGATTTGTTTATTATTTAAAGATAAGAAGATTAACAGAGATAGGGGGAAATGGTTCAAATCCATTGTAGAAGAGATAATACATTCTTCTTTGAAAAGGAACTATTTCGTTTTAATAAGAAATTTGTCAAGTTTTTGGTTAAATTTGACAGAACAAAGGCATCTGATATTTATAGATGTTCTCGTAGTGCTTTGGGAGAGACAGATAGGAACCGTGTGCAGATATGCACATTTAAAACAAAAGGGGTCTACAATATAGGTCAGCTGTGGGCAGAGATGTGGGACGCCAGAAGGTAAGACCAGAAGGGGAACTTTCATGTTTTTATCCTATGTTCACCTATACTGTTTGAATTTTAGATTATGGTGAATTGATGTATTACTTCCATAATTTTAAGAAATTAATGTAAAAAAAAAGAGAAATTAACTAACATGTCAGCAATCTCATCCAAGTTAAAGGTTGTATTTTCTATGACTAGCTGTTCAGATTCAGGTTATTGATGTCATTGCTGGTGTTTATCCTTGAGTCACTTAATAATTCAGGTGAATTCGGACTCCATTATACTTAAATTTGGAGTATACAGTGAACTCCTTGTCTGTGTTTGGGACATCATATAATTGATGTTTCTGAAAGACTTCCTTACTGATCTCTTTTCTGAACCCCTTCACCCCCATTTTCACTACTGTCGATATTTGGGCTGTATTTCCATCTGTAAATGTAAATAGTCATCACGAGTGTGAGGTTACTGCAAAGTTTTGCTCTTTGAGGCAAATGACTCTCAGGCAAAATAGAGAGATTTGTTTTGCCTGAGAGATTTGTTCTGAGATAAAACAGCACATATTTTTTGCATATTTACGACTCTTGGCTTTCACCACTTCCTGTTGAATGAAAATCATTGGCCTCATGAGCCGAACTTTGCAGTAACCTCACACTCATGGTGACTGGAACTTCTCCTGCCGTTAGATCAGTCAGCTCATGAAAAGCAGAAATTTCAAGCGAGGTGGGGCCTTGGGTCATCCAGCTCAACCTTTCAGTTTATATATGGGGAGAAGTTGGCCCAGAATGCTGAGGGATTTCCACGGTCCTTGCATTCCTATTAGAGGCAGGATGGGGACTGGAAGCTGGTACCTCAGGCTCATTTTGCTTCCTGACACATGATGTGTTGAGAAGTCACCCAGAAGTCAGCTTGCTCACTGCATGCACATTCTGGATGCTACAGAATGGAGCCATGTGGGTGGAATGTGGGGAATCTGGATGATGGGGGGTTAGTACAGTAGAATATAGTGCAGAAAGTCAATTCAAAGACATACACTTAAGACACTTATGAATCAACAATAAAAATACAGGGTTAAGCTGAGGAATAGTTTACACCTGCATAACAGTTTGAAAAGATTATTTTCTTTCTACTTATAAAAGTAATACATGGTCAATTTAGTAAATTTTTGAAAGCATAAGGAAGGAAATTAAAATTACTTTTAACTACATTGTCAGGAAATGATCAAGATTAATATTGTGGGGGTGCCTGGGTGGCTCAATTGGTTGAGTGTTCGCCTTCAGCTCAGGTCATGATCTCATGGTTCCAGTTTGAGCACAGCGCCCACTTTGGATCCTCTGTCTCCCTGTCTCTCTGCCCTTCCCCTGCTCATGCTCTCTTTAAACTAATTAAACATTTAAAAATAAAAAATAAAAATAAATAAGCCAACACTTAAAGAAATAGATTACTATTGTGGAATTATACACACGTGCCTACATGTATAATCAAATAAGATCATGCTGCATACATAATTTTGTAGCCTGTTTTGTTTTTTTTTTTTTTGACTTACCATCATATATGAGCATTTCCTCATGTCACTGAATGTTCTGCAAAAAACTTGGTTCTTAGATAACTAATATTCTCAGGTCATTCTTTTTGATTTTTATTCTTTTAAGTGACGAACTGTTAGGACAGGATGAGGCAGAATAAATCCTGATACAGAATTAAAAGACGGGGTGGGAAGGTTTGGCACGATGATCTGAGACGTCAGCAGGAAAGGAGCAGTGACAATGGCAGTCAGTCTCCTGTCAGCAGCAACATGAGGTTGCTGAGAGGCAGGTGACAGAAAGTCAATTCAAAGACATACACTTACGACAGTGTGATTTTTTTTTTTTAATTTTGTCCTCTGTATTGGCATAAATTTGTAATGCAAACCACAGACTGGCCCTTCCAGGCCACCACGAGACAGAGCCCTCATCTCCCAGGTGGGGGGCGCAGGTGCATAACTGACTCCTCAGAATTCAGACTTTGATTATCCAGCCCGTCCCCTTGGACACACGGCCTTCAGATCACCACTGTTTATTACTTTTCTACCAAGAAGCAGGGCCATTAAAGGAGGCAGAGGTAAAGTTTAAAAGTGTCCACTTTGTTTCTTGTTAATCAGTTCTGCTAAAAGTGTGATGAAAAATGAGGTCAAATATTTGAAGTGCTGGCCTTCATCTACTTTATCAGTTCTGTGCTGCCATAGATAATCCAAGAAATTTGCAGAGCAAGGAGCACCAACATAACCTCAAAGATGCAGGTCAAATTCAGTATCAAGGCCGGTTGATCACTTTGCTCTGGGGTCAGCTTGGCCAGTTAGGTCAGAGAGGACCCCACTTCGGGAAGGGTGGAGTGAATGGGGCCAGGAAACAGATGACATCCAGCCTGCCTCCAGGGGCTCTGGCTGCAATGATGCCATTCCTCCCCTTCTTCCCCACTTTTTCAGATTCCTGGTATGTTGATCATTAAAGAAGCTAATTATACCTATACCTCTGTTCCAATGAGTTGAACAGAATTAAGGTAGGGAGCATGGTACTTCAGGTGAAAAGAGAGTTTATGTAATGATTCCTGGAAATGTTCCCGAGTCTGATAAATACTCACAAGGTACTGAAAGCAATAAAGATGCAGGGGTGTTTTGCTTTCTCTGTGTTTTCTTTGTGAGTTGGGTTGCTGATGAGTGTGTTGCCAGCAGGGTACGGTTTCCTCCTGCGCAGAAATGCCAAATTTGCGGCACTTGATGGGGAATGAGCTAGGAATGTGATTTTCCCTTTTCTCCAGAAATTTTCTGCCTGCCTGCATGAAATGCTAATGAACGTCTCACACATGACAGAGCAATGAGATACATCCTTCTCTGACTATTTTTGGCAAATTCTGACTTTACAAAGTCTAGGTCTTAATGTAATGGTGACGAGACACTTCTACCAGACCCTTCTCCCTCCTCCTCCAAACTCTGTGTTGATGTGTCTCTCCCTGCAACAAGCAGATGTGCTGTGTCTCTGATTTGAAATGAGCTCTCTATGACTGTAGCGCCCCTTCATCTCGTTGTACTCCACGGTGCCTCTGTGTCCAAGTCTCTGGGAAAAGCCTAGCTCCAGCGAAATAAGTCTTGAACTTCAGTCTCAGGCCAATTCAGACATAATTATTATTAGTTGTATAATGAGTAGCATGAAAGCCCGATTTTATTTATTTATTATTTTAACTAGTTGCAGGTGGGAGTAGGACACAGATAGGCAGTTGAGCGTGTTTATGAGCTACAGATTAAATGCCTAAATGGATTGATCATTATACCGTCAAATGGATTTACTTGTAGGAGAAACTAAATGGAAACAACTTCTAGTAATAACTTTGGATTTAGGTACTTGACTGATTGGTGGTACGAGTGGGGCATGGTGACCTTCACGGTAGAGTTTATGGGCGATGCTCTGATACTCTTACCACGTCTGCAGCAGGGCCACGTCAGATTTGGTAAGGGATACAAGAATGTATGAGGCACAAGGGTGGAAACTTGCTAAGCGCAGAGACAAATGGAGATTCTACTTTGGGGGAAGTCTTCTGTCAGCGTTGATGATGAAGAGCCCAAACATGGGAGGGTGGGATCCATCCTGCTTCCTGTTTGCAGTCCAAGATTGCCTGTGGCCAATTGGTCACAGTTTGTTTTGGCTGTAGAAGAGTGAGAGAGACAAAAGAAGAAAGAAATGGATTTTGCAAATGCAATAAAACTTAGAAAGATCCCGGGCAGAAAGATTAAATTAAATTAAGGTCGCTATCCAAAAGCCCATGGTTGCAAAATATGCCAGTTGAAAGGCCCTTTGAAAGATATATTTCCTCTTTTGTTTCTCTTGGTTTCTGTCATATAGGAAAGAAATGAAAAGATGTCACAGTTGGATAAATAAATTGGGCATATACTTGGTCTGCTGTAGACTTGCTCTCAGAATGGCTTCGGGTGGGGAGCTTGGAATAATTATTAAGGAGAAAAAGGAGTTGGAAAAGTCCTTAAGTTTTCTGAAAGAGCTTCCATATTTGGGGGAAAAAAAACCTAATAAACTAGCATTTGTGGCTGGAATAGCAAAGGCTGCAAAGTTTTACTACAGATCACAAAATGTGAAAAATATAGGTTGGGTTGACATGCACTGGCCTGGTCCAGCAGCACCAGGCAGGAAGAAGTAGAACTTGAAGCTTGTGAACCTAGAAAATGTACTTCTCATAGAAGAAAGATATGAAATATAAATGAATTAACAAAATGTTTAAATAGATAGCAGTAACAGATTATAAAGGAAGTTATAAGTGCTGGGACGGTACAGTTCCATTTCTGTTTTTAATATTTCTAAATATCATTATTATTTTTAAGAATGTTTATTTATTTTGAAAAAGAGTGAGAGAGAGAGTGAGTGAGCATGAGCAGGGGAGGGACAGAGCGAGGAGAGAGAATTCCAAGCAGGCTCTACCCTCAGCACATAGCCTTTTGGGACTCTATCTTATGAACCATGAGATCATGATCTGAGCCAAAGTCAAGAGTTGGATGCTTAACTGACTGAGCCACCCAGATTGTTTTGAATTAAGCTGTGACACAAAGCTTTAATGATCGCCTTACATGAAACATTTGTTGGTTACACCAGCCTTTCAAAGCTTTGAAATTTCTGTCTTGTCCAGGGATTTGGCAATTCTTTTGCTTTCAGTTTCATTAGGTGGCTTGTGGAAGATATATACACAGCACATTCCTCAGAAAACAAAATGTAACACAGCTTTGTCAATCTATGTTTTATTAAGTACTTACATGATTAGCTTGCTTTGGAACAAAATCTGGAATAGTGATCATTCCTCCTGTGATGAATATTTGTCTCACCAATAAAAAAAAATTTTACCCACTGCTGTTCTGTTTATATGCCTTTTTGTGTACACAAAACTTTTCATCTCAATGCTGAATCACAGTGTTACTTCTAAGACATTTTAAGTAGCAGTGAAATCAACATGTGTGTCACCAACAAAGCACATAATTCAACTGAGAAAATGAGAAGATGAACATCTGTGACCAAGTTCATGCATGCCTGGCACTGACTCTTTGCCTACTGCATGCCTGATGGGGATAATTGGGGGCTGACTACTATTAAGACATATTCCAAGTTCAGAGATGTGAAAATGTGGGAAAAGGTGAATCTTAGCATCAAGGGATGCACCTGAATTTAATTTTTTCTATTCTGGTACTTTAATTTATAAATTTTATGTATTTATAAAAAATCTTTTTTTTTTTTTTTTTTTTTTTGCTCATAATACAAGTGTTTCTTTGCATTTGTGACTATTTCTTTGGGATGGATTCTGAGAGGTGGAATTATTCAGTCAAAGAATATAAACATTTTTAGGGTTTTTGATGTGTATTTCCAAAAAGCTTTACAGAAATTATATAGCCTTATGAACAATGTGATTTTGGCATCCTCAACTTGACTTAATGGAAGAAAGCTGTGGTAGGTAGCCTGCAGGATGGTATCAAAGATCCAAAGTGATTGCATGTGGCTTTGGGGCTAGGTCGTACAAGATCACAGCTCCCATTTAGCTCTTTGGGACCACATATTCTAGAGGAAACCAGGCGCCATGTTAAGGGGGCCTGCAGCTTCTGGAGAGGTCTCTTTAGGGAAGAACGGAACCTTACAAAGACAACCAACTTGTGAGTAAACTACCTTGAAAATGGATCCTTTTGTCCCAGTTGTCTTCAGATGACCATAATGTCTTACAAAGAAAAACCACTGTGAGACTCTTTCTTGGTTTCATGAAGGAGGAAAGTCTACATTAAATCCAGATTAGTATCAGGATGCCTGGGTGGCTCAGACTTCAGCTCAGGTCATGATCTCACAGTTCATGGTTCAATTCCCACATCAGGCTCTGTGCTGACAGCTGGGAGCCTGGAGCCTGCTTCAGATTCTGTGTCGTCCTCTCTTTTTGCCCCTCCTCCACTCATGCTCTGTCTCTCTCTCTCTCTCAATAATAAAAATAAGCATTAAAAGAAATTAGATCCAGATTAGTATCATGTAATATTACATCTCTCTGTTCAAGTTGCATTATCATATATTAAACAGAACCATTTAAACTAATGCACATTCCTTTGACATGGAATATTTCCGTTTTTCTTGAGTTGATATGTCTGATATGTGTGGCTTTGGGTCTTTGGGTCTTTGGGTCTTTGCCTCATAGATGCTTAATGTGGATGGGATCCAAATGTATGTTAAAGTAAATATTGCTAGATGTTAAGAGTTCAAGACAAAATAGGAAGTCAAATACCTGTGTACTGTGGAGGAAGATCACAGAAGCAATTCAATTCAATTCAATTCAATTCAATTCAATTCAATTCAATTCAATAAGCATTTACTGAGCATTAACTCAGCATGTGCTGGCTGATATGAATATAGTGGTCACAAAAACTAAGGATTGTCCCACCTTGATGGAGCTTACAATCAAGAGGCACCATAACTTCTATCATAAAATGTAGGTATCCAGGTGTTTGAAGGGTGCTGAGGTTGGGAAAGGGGTGTGAAATGCTTCACTGCAAGAAGGAGTATTTCTCTTTCTTACATAGAATTTCTTAGAGTTCATTAGTTGACTCATTATTTACCCTCAATGCTGTGTGTGTGTGTTTTTTCTATGGTGTGTCAGGCACTGTTGGTCAGAATCTCCTTCTCTGTTCCCATGATATGTACAGACAAACAACATGTCACCAGTATTACTTCCTATAATTTGAGCATCAAACAAGGTCTGTCTGCTTTAGATTATCCCAGGACCTCACAGGTCTGGATGTCCTCCCAGGAATAGAAATACTGTTTGTGTTGGTGGCTTGTTCCTCTTTGGTACCTTCTGTCTGCATGTCATCCTGGCCACCCTCAGAGGTGCTGTGATACAGTAGAAAGTTATGGGAACTTGGAAATTCGGAACTATAAGAACTAGGTTTGAATCTGGTTCTTCTATTTCCTTAACTGAGTGTGATCTTGGGAAAAATCCTTAATTTTCTTGGTCATCTTCTCTCATTGTTTTTACAGCAATCTTATGATATAGATACAATCAAACCCATTTCACACTTGAGAAAACAGATGCTTAGCAAGGTTAGGGAGCTTTCCCAAGAGCCAGGATTCAAATACATGAAGTCTGATTTTAGTCCAGACTTCAGGACTCCTTTAGGTCAGTTGTTAAGAGCTGAAGACAGTATTTGGCACAGAGAAAATTTGCAATAAGGAATAGCTATTATTGTGGCTACTAGGACTCAGAACCAAGATAATGTGAGAATTTACTAAAGGTAGGAACAAAACCTCAATGGTCGACCTGTGCTTGAGTTATTTTGGAGTATAGGCTCAATCTCCTTTGACCTCTGACTCCAACCACATATAAGGCTAACCTTGATTGGAGTGGTAAATGTCATTAGTAATTGAAAGATCTAATTTTTATAATTCTATTTCCTCTGTAATGAAGGATTACACTTTTGACATTTTCAGTTAATGCTCTAGGTAGCCGTGGATTGACATGTACTAGGGGCCTTAAACCAAGAGCTGAAATATAGAGATGAATCCTTAATGAGTATAGATCCTGTTAAAAGGTCAAAGTTAAGTGAAATATCTGCAATTAGTGCTGTGTGGTGTTTAAAATGTTCATATTCTACATGCATAAAAATAGGGCAAAAATATATACAGATTTTCATGGAAGGCAACACATATACAAATTCTTGGCAGTGATGCACTGTTATCTCTGGCTCAGCAGGAAGGAATGCAGTCTTAATTCCTTATCATTTCCTTCCTTATCTTATTAGCATTGCAGAGGTTGATCCTCTGTTAACGCATCTTCTCAGAGTGCTTTCCTTTTCACTCACAAGTTTTATTTATTTATTTTTATCCATGACAGAGAGAGAATGTCGTCCTCTTTTTGGTTGCATTTCGGTAGGGAATTGATGTTGTGCTAATGTCATGTTTCAGAATGGCTTTCCCACTGCATTTTTTCCCAAGTTTTCTGTGGCATCTGAAATAGTCTCTAAGTTCCTGGTGAGGATTTTTTAAAAATAATTTTATGGTCATATTTAGAGCGAAAACTTATTGTGATTCATTTTCCTTTTTTGAAAGAGAACCAAACCTCAGTTTTCTATATGCTTTTGACCCAAATCATCTTGTTTGGGCAGCCAGGCAGGGTAGTGACTTGGCCACAGTGTTTCTACCCTTACAAGTCTCTGGGGAGGTTGAAGAGCTTGAGATATGGCCACCAAAACATGTGTTCTGATTATTAATGGATCTATGAAAATTAAATTCAAATAAGATACTGTTACTGGGCCCATTTTAAAAATGATTCTTTAAAATTATGCCAAGCAAAGATCAACTTATCTAAGGTGCTGTCAGCAACACCTAACTGTGACTTTGCTGATTTGTAACAGGATCTTGCTACGTTTCCAAAGCATAGAAGGACAATGAAAAGTAAAAACTCACAATAAAAGTATTTCTGCTTTTTTAAAAAGCCCATTTATTGAAGGGAGGGTGCAGAGAGAGAGGGAGACACAGAATCTGAAGCAGGCTTCATGCTCTGAGGTGTCAGCACAGAGCCTGACGTGGGGCTTGAACTCACAGACTGCGAGATCATTGCCTGAGCCAAAGTCGGACACTAAACCAACTGAGTCACCCAGGTGTCGTTTGGTTTTGTTTTTTAGAGTTTATTAACCTTCAAGGTCAAATACCAATAAAAAGAAGGAACTTTTCCTTTAATTTTACACTGTTGTAAATGAGACTATACTGTGGATTTTGTCAAAAAGAAATAAGTGAATTTGAAAATGTAAGATATCCTGCTTATCTGGAATGTGGCTAGGTCCAGTCTACCAGCATCCTTTAAATATTTTTCTCTAAGTAAATTTAGAGACGTGAATGAATCTAAAATGTTTTGTTTGGGAATTGTCAAGAAACTCCAAAGTTGTGACTCTCAGTGTGTATTTATTGAAAACTGTAAGAGCCAAGAAAGGGAGAGCCAATTTTAGGAGTCTAAGAATGTATAATTAAATCATTCTGCTTTGTTCCATAAAAGTGACTGAAGACTAACAGAATCCACTTTCATCTCTCATGTGATGCTGTTTGTGATAGAGACAATTCATATGGTACAGAAGTTAACCTTCCTCATGAAGAAAATGTAATGTAGTTTTCTGTTTCTGTTATTGAATCACAATCCTTTCAAACTCTTCAACCCAGTGCATTTATCCCTGCTAGGGAACTCGCTCAGAAACCCCCTATAATCTGTGTGAGCGAACAGGCATTAAAGTACCACAGAGTTATTAATGATGGGGGAAGTGGAAGATTAACTTCTTTCTTAAAAACTGAAAGGCATTTCAGAACACATGTCCTTTGATTTTACCCAGGTATGAGGGTCTGGTAAATGTCTTATTTAAAATATGGGTAATTTTTATGGGACTCTTAAATCTCTGTCTTATATTACAGTTTCCTCCCATATGTTTACTGTCAACTAACAGCTTAGAACTGATGAGCTGTGTGGAAATGTTTTGTAAAGCTGCCTCTCTTCCTTTCTGACAACTGCTTCTTTTGTTTAACCCAAACCGATTCTAAAAAAGAATACAATTCAGTGACAACATTGATGGACATAGAGTGTATTAACGCTAAGTGAAAGAAGTCAGAGAAACACAAACACCGTATGGTGTTTATATGTGGAATCTGAAAAACAAAACAAGTGAACAGACAAAACAAAACAGAAATAGACTCATAAATATGGAGAAGAAACTGGTGGTTGCCAGAGGGGAGAGAGTTGGGGGGATGGGTGAAATCGGTGAGGGAAATTAAGAGGTACAAACTTCCAGTTATAAAATAAATACGTCATAGGGGTACAAAGTGCAGCATAGAGAATATAGTCAGTACTATAACAATTTTGCTTGGTGACAGACGGTTACTAGACTTATCATGGTGATCATTTTGTAATGTATGTAAATGTCGAATCGCTGTGTTGCACACCTGAAACTGATCTAACATTGTATGTCAACCAGAGTTCAATTAAAAAAATAGAATACCATTTATGTGCATATTTTTTGTCTACAAAATATGGCCAGTAAGTGTACTTTTACATGATATGAAAGGGAGTCTAGTTAGATATGGTTTCCTTTGTGTGAATGAGATGATATGACATGCTTGGGTTTTGGGAAGATCACTCTGGCCACAGTGAGGGAAACGAGCGAGAGATAGTAACAGCCTGAGTGAAAGTGGCAGGGGAGGATGGAGAAGAGGGAACAGAATTCAAGGATGTTCTAGGAAACAGATTTATTGGAAGGGTGTATTGACAGGGAAGATTATTCAGACCCAAAAGTGTAAATTCCATTCATTGAGCTAGCGGATGCAGAGGAAAGATGCCACTTTGGCACTTTGAGATTGAGACGCGTCTGATCTGTGCATGTGGTTCAGTTAGGACTTCAAGTTAGAGCTTGAAACAAATCTGCACTGAAGTTTCAGAATGGGTAGTGTCTCTCTATGTGACAGCTGGGAGCATGCGGTTTGAGAAGAGGAGGGAGGGAAGGAAGGAAAATGAGAAAACCCAAACACGAAAGGCTGGGTGGAGGAACAGGAGGTTGGGAGGTGGGTGTGTGAGAGAGGGGGAGGCAGGGGTGCTGAGTCTCCGCAGCCATCACACGAGGAGAGGTTGAGTGAATGTGCCAACTTTGGCTCTCAGGAGAGCAGCTCCTTTCCAGGGTGGACTAGTATGACTTTCAGTCTTTTTAAAGAAGGACTAGATTCAGTTTGTGCTGCTCCCAAGGAACTTTGTGGAAGTCAATTCTGCTTTTGTTCACAGAAGTATTTTCAAAGAGTAGAAACACAACACAGGATATAATTACCTCGAAGCTCCTTAGCTGCCTCTCTGTTAAAGGGAGCCGTGCTGCTCACCAGCTAAGACATAAGTCCTGATTGGTGGGTGCGGGGTGGGTACGCTAGATGACATCTAAGGTTCCCTGAAGTCTGAGAGTTGATAAAGAGACTATAAGATCATACTTTTTATTAAAGAGTTTTTCGCCAAATATAAGATCAGCTTCAAGGCAGCAGCACCTGCTGCAGGGACAGAGCATACGTGCGCCATGAAGAAAAATGGCGTTACCCCTCCATGCTCTCCCCACATTGTGATGCCTTGGTCTCTTTTCCCCACGTGGTCATACTCAGGCTTAGAAATTGCATGAGTTAACTATTCCGAGGAAAGACCAGACAACCTTTCTCGCACTGTTACCCTATTTGTATTTGAAAGTAAGGAGGTGTGTTTATAGTTGTTTATAGTCTGTTAGTCTACAATTGATGAAGATTGTTTCGTCCTGCAAAGATACGGTCTTTTGTGATACAGACTTGTTACTATGCTGATTCCACATCAGAGCCTGAACGTATCTTAGAGAGGTTCACTCTTACAGTGGCCTGATTATGCTGTATCTGTCCTACCAAAGAAGCCTCAGACAGAAACAGCTGATGTTCATGGGGCATCTCTGAGAATACCTTATGTGGAAATAACCACACGTGTAGACCACATTCGATCCTATCACCGGGCGGGTGTGGCAGGATTAGGAAGGATATGACTTGTTTTGTAGAAACACATCTCCGACGGACATGTTGACTGAAGGTAGCATGTTCAGATGAAGACTAGGAGGAGACTTGACTGGAAGTCAAGTTGTTCCTATAATTTCTCCCTCTCAGTTCCAGACTTTATTATACTAAATTACAATTTGCATCATTCAAATGTAAATGAATTTTCAAAAGCCCTGTGTGTGCTTCACGTAATTCCTTTTGGGCAAGAGATGCTCAGTGTTTCACTTATTCCGTGATGCAACTGATTCCAAGAAAAAAAAAATGTGTACTTGAAAGTGCTCTTCCTACTGGAAGGGCTGGTATGATCACATCAAATTTACATCTGGTTTTACTTTGCTGACTGTCTGTCTACTTGGCTTCCCTAAAGTATATGTGACTTATGGGATATAATGCTCTTTTTAAAAAATTAAAATTTTGAGAGAGAGAGACAGAGCGTGAGCAGGGGAGGGGCAGAGAGAGAGAGGAAGACCCAGAATCGGAAGCAGGCTCTAGGCTCTCACCTGTCAGCACAGAGCCCAATGTGGGGCTCAAACTCACGAACTTTTGAGCCATGAAATCATGACCTGAGCCGACGTCGGCTACTTAACTGACTGAGCCACCAAGGCGCCCCGGGATATAACGCTCTTTTCCTGACTTTCCCTTGTTCCGCAGAGTCTGAATCGTCCCTGAATTATGATCCCACTTAAATAGTCACTATAAAAGTGAGGAATACAGAGAAAAGTTTTGAAAAGCATGACAAGTTAACAATGTTATTATGAAAATGTGGAAATTCATTCAATAGTAACACTTCATTTTTGGCCTTTATGAACCAATCTTGCAGCCGACCAAGCTGCTCATGATGCAGGATACTTCGTAAGTCATCAAATCTCCCTTGGCAGTTTAACATCTTTTGTTCTAGAAGGTAAGAGAATATTCACAAAGCTTTTAATGCTCTCCAGCTGTTTGTTGGTAAAGACCTCAACACAAGGCTCAAAGGGTAAAAATTGTGCTTCGTTTATTTTTTATTTTTATTTTTTGAATATAAAAGATGTGTTTTATTGTTCTTTTGAGTTAAAATTTTTCGAGTTTTAAAGAATTTTATTTAAAAATTTTTAAATGTTATATTTATTTCTGAGATAGAGACAGCGTGAGCAGGGAAGTGTCAGAGAGAGAGGGAGATACAGAATCTGAAGCAGGCTCCAAGCTCTGAGCTAGCTGTCAGCACAGAGCCCGGCGCGGGGCTTGAACCCACGAACCGTGAGATCATGAGCTGAGCTGAAGTTGGACTCTTAACTGGCTGAGCCTCCTAGGAGCCCCTAAAGAATTTTACTTAAAACTTTTTTTAATATAATTTATTGTCAAATTGGCTTACATACAACACCCAGCGCTCATCCCAACAAGTGCTCTCTTTAATCCCCATCACCACCTTTCCTCTCTCCGCTATTCCCCATCAACCCTTAGTTTGTTCTCTGTATTTAAGAGTCTCTATGATTTGCCTCCCTCCCTCTCTGTTTATAATGATTTTTCCCTTCCCCTCCTCTATGGTCTTCTGTTCAGTTTCTGAAGAGCCACATATGAGTGAAAACATATGATACCTGTCTTTCTCTGACTGACTTATTTCACTGAGCATAATACCCTCCAGTTCCATCCCCGTTGCTGCAAGTGGCATGATTTTATTCTTTCTCATTGCCGAGTAGTATTTCATTGTATATATAAACCACATCTTTATCCATTCATCAGTTGATGGACATTTAGGCTCTGTCCATGATTTGGCTATTGTGGAAAGTGCTGCTCTGAACATTGGGGTACATGTGCCCCTATGCATTGGCACTCCTGTATCCCCTGGTAAATTCCTAGCAGTGCTATTGCTGAGTCATAGAGTAGCTCTATTTTTAATTTTTTGAGGAACCTCCACACTGTTTTTCAGAGCGGCTGCACCAGTTTGCATTCCCACCAACAGTGCAAAAGGGTTCCCGTTTCCCCACATGCTCACCAGCATCTATAGTCTCCTTATTTGTTCATTTTAGCCACTCTGACTGGTGTGAGGTGGTATCTCAGTGTGTTTTTTATTTGTATTTCCCTGATGAAGACTGCGGGGTGCTTCGTTTAATTCTAAAAGAGACTCTATGAAAGGCCCTGGACTCTCTTTAGACTCCTCTTTCGGAAATGATCTCTCATCAGTCCTGTGACACCTGTACTGCTTCACAAAGCTTTTTGGTGGTGATTCTGTGGTCGCTGGTTCAGGTCATGTAATGAACAGCTCACTTGTGTGAGCTTCTCTCTAGATTTTTTTTCTGACCAGGCTCTTCCAGGTGGAGAACATGGCATAGTTCTAAACAGGTTCTGTGCATAATTGGTCATGCAGGATGCTTCATGGTGAAAAAGGGGGCATGGGACAATTAGTCTGGGAAATAAATGTAGAGCTTTTGATTAGAGATGGTGTTTTAAAGGGTCTGAGAAATTCTACAGTAAAGAATTCTTCCTTAAATTCTGTTTAACCCACTAGTAAGAGATAGTAATTAAGAGCACTGGCTTTGAACAAAGACTGGGACTGAAATCCCAGGCTCACTATTAGCCATGAAATTTGGCCAAGTTACTTCCCTGGACTATGGGAATCTTTTGTACATGATCAGAGCAATGGGTATAATCAGTTTCACCTCGCTGGCTTATTGTGGACAAAAAATGTAACGTTATGTATGACATTTGGCAGAGTGCCAGGATCAAAGTCTACACTCAGGTGCTCGTTTTTAGCATAACATCATTATCCTATTTGAATGCATGACTCTGCGGGTAACGCACGAGAGACTACTCTTCTCAGGAAACATGGGGGAATTCTGATCTGACAGATAGAGACGTGTATCGATAGTTTTAAAGAACAGAGATAGCCTGTATCCATTATATCATGAGAACTCTCCAAACTGTCTGATCTCTCTCTCTCTCTGTGTTGTTTCATAGACAAAGCCTATAGAATTTGGGGTGATGAATGTGAAATTGACTCTAATATGTAACACGCAAAGGTTGTGATACACAAGGCCTATTTTCTGTCTGGAACATCAAAAACTGAATTCTAGGATATAAACATCCAGGAAGAAGCCCCAAGAGGGTGAGAACGAAGGGAAATTTGCTTCCTTGTGTAAAGAAGTTAATGGAGAATTTGAATACCTGTGGGCATAGGATTGAAGCCGAGTTATCTCTTAGAACAGAGACGAGGTAACAAGACTGATTATTAATAAGGCTCCAGGATGTAATTAGTTTTTAAGCCCAACTGAAATGTAGGGAAGTTTTGCATTCAACTCCAGTCACTGCTCTTTATAGATTTCTGCTTGCCCTCTGAGCTACCTCCTGCCCTTTTCTTAATTCTTTCTCACCCTAGGCACCTTGTTCAGATGGAATAAAACCTGCTTTCTGCTCAACTTTTGAAAGGATCTGATCGTTAATTTGTATGAAAGTATAAAACGGCATTTCTCAACCTTGGCACTATTGACATTTTGGACTGGACAATTCTTTATTGTGGGAAGCTGTCCTGCCTTGAAGGATATCTTACCAGGTCTCTGGTTCTATCCACAAGGTGCCATGGCACCCTTTGCTCTAGTTGTAACAATCAACAGTGTCTTGGGACATTGTCAATGACTCCCAAGGGCCATCTCCCTCCCTCCCCATACTGAAAACCACTGAGGACGTTGCTTTAACAGCAGTTAAATCTGTACCACTCTTAGAGTTAGATTCCTTTTATCACATGTCACCTCTTAATTACCCAAGATGGAACTTTGGATGGAAAACTCATTTATATGATATCGGTCATGGAACAATGGTTTTGGGCAATCACATCAAGAAGATAGATGTCTCCTTTATTTAAACCAAGTAGTCCAAAACTTGTGAGAGACCATGAACTCTCCTCCTCAGCAGGTGGCTTGATACAGGTCCGAGGCTTTGTCCACGACTGTATTAAAATTTGAAACCTACCTCCCACGCTTTGATCCTGATATTTTTAATGGTTGAGCATTAAACAGTGACTAGGGTTTCTGATAGTCTGACTTAGTCACTAACAAAGCAAACAGAAGGACTGCTAGCTTTTTGTCCCCTGGTACTTGAATTAGGCTCATGGTTCAACAAACCCTATGACTCGACAAAGGCAAAAAATAAATTCAAAATTGGTGATTTTTCAGGGTGTCTTTAAATACACATTTAGCATTGAATCCAAAAGAACAAGGGCTAGAGTCCAAAGACTGCTGTTCTGCTGTTCTTTCTCTAATTTGCATTTGGCTTTTGTGTTCCATCTTTTTGCATGCACAGCCCCCCCACCCCCTCACCCCTTCCCAGCCTCAGTTGTGGTGGTCCTTCTCTGGGAAGTTTTGTTTTCACAAAGAGGAATGCGTACTGTGCAATGAAAACATTGGCTCTAAATCGTTTCAGCCATAAAATGTAACTGTTTGGAATCCCGTAATTGGGTCCAAGGTTCTGAAAATAGGGACTGCCATCATCTGAATGTGTTGGTTAATTGGTCCACAGGGAGAGACCCCGGAAGTGTCCACGAGACCAGTTTTTTTGACTTTTTTATTGTTCTAGTTTTTCTATGAGGCCTGCAATATTCCCTTGCTAACCATTTGCCATACTAACTGTTTATTTTGTGCGCTGAAATACCATCGGTACCACAGAATTCATAGCTCTGACACAGGAGGAAAGGGTTCAGTGCTTGGCAGGCAAAAATATGTGCACTTTGTAGATTCAGTGCAAAGTAAGCAGGAACACTTCTTTATGGCCACAGAGTGGCTTGGGACACCAGCTGCAATGTTATCTGTGAAAACCAGGTTGGTAGAGATGCAAAATCCTTGTGTTGGTCACAGAGCCAATAATTAACTCATTTATTTTAGATATTTAAAGGGTACTCATAATTCACATTGCTTCGTGAAATCCATAGGTTAAGAATAAGGATGTATGCTATATAAATGTGCAGACTCAAAGCAAAAATCGTCAAAGCATTGAGTGTTCTGCTTCATGTTTCAACAATTTGTTCTCTGAAAGTCACACATTAAGGAGATAGTCTGTCCTGTGAAGTTTGAGAATATGAAGTCCCTGCATGGAGATACACAGAGGGTTTAGTCCTCTTTCCATTTTGGCAAACCTGAGAGAATGTGTTAAAATGCATGTAACCTTGCACTTTTCTTTTTTAGTTAATGAATGTTAATTCTGAGACCAAGAAATGTGGTTCCGGGGATGTTGGGACAGTTCATTCCAGAAACAAAGGGAGATTCTGAGGTAAGTCAGAGGTGAAGTGAACTTAGCCAGTGGCTGAATACCAAGTTCTCCTTGGGAATATGGCTCAAGTTCTGGCCTCATCATCTATGAGTTTACAATACCTTGAATAGTTCCAGTTCCACCAAGAGGGAATAACCTCATTTCTACAAGCTTTCTACCTCTCTCCCCCCTCCCTTTACAACAAAACATCTCCCAACACAGTACAATAAACAAGCATAGAAAGTCTCTAAAGTGGAAGACAAGAAGGGCTGCGTGGGACCGCAGGACTTGAGGACTGACATGTGGGGAGTTCCTAGAATACTTTCTTGCCATCTCTAGATTTTGTATGGGCCCTTCAGAGCCCTCCAAACCACCCATCGGCGCAGACACAGAAAGCTCCAGAAGAGCCTGCTCCCCTTAGGCAAAGGACCAGGAAGCATTTTGAAAACATTTACTCTACTCTAGCCAAATGTCAAACTCCAATGGAAAATGACCCCTGTGTCTTCTACCCTTTTGCTGGGTGGGAGCAGGTGGCCTGCCCTTGTAACCCCATAGGGAGGTATCAGCAGGGCTGAGCAGTAAGATAACCTTCTATCCTGTGCATGGCAGAAGCAGGCAGTGCTTTGATTCATCTCCCGCGGGGTGGTGTTGGCAGGATCAAGTACCAGCTGATCTCCCATGCCCTGCCCAGTGGAAACCAGCCAGCGCAAATCTGTCAGGGTGGTGTAAGTAGGACTCCGTGCTGACCTGAGTCTTCCTATTCACCAGGGCTGGGGCTAGTGGCACTTTACTTTCCCTGGGGTCACTGGGCCCCAGGGGAGAGCTGAGCCTCCACTCCATCTAGTAGCAACAAGACAGAATCAGATCACCTCCCACCAAGGCAGGTGGCCAGTTGGCACTCGCCCTCCCCCTCTTCCCTCCCCTGGTGGCAGCAGAGTCCAGTGTGTAGGAGTTAGCACCCTGCTTTCACCAAGAAGGTGTCAAAAAGGAAGAAGAAGAGCTGAATAGGAATGCCCCTGTCTGCAATGAGGCGGCGTGAGTCAGTGCCCTACTCTTGCTAAGCTGGTGTTGGCAGGGCCCACGGGAATCTGAACATGCACACCCATCCTGTCCTGCACGACAGCTTACCTGTTAAAAACAGAAGGTAAAATAGGATACAGAGTCTCATAGTATAATATCCCAAATGCCCAGCACGCAACAGAAAGTCACTTGACATTACAAGAACCGGAAAAATCAAAACATGAATGGGCAAAGATAATCAACAGATGCCAACATGGAGATGAATCAGATTTTGAAATGATCTCACAACTTAAAGCAGCCTCATAAAAATGCTTCACAAGGAATTATGAATTCTCTTGGAACAAATGGAAAGTTAGAAAATCTGAGCAAAAAAATAGAAGTTATAAAAAAAGAACCAAATGGAGATTGAAGAACTGAAAAATCCAATAATCAAAGTAAAAACTCATTGAATGGGCTCAATTAGTAGAATAGAGAAGACAGGCTAAAATCAGTGAAGACAGATCAATAGAATTTACTCAATATGAACAATGGAGCGTGCGCGCACACACACACACACACACACACTCAGAGAGAGAGAGAGAGAGAGAGAGAGAGCTCAGACAAGTTACTTACACTGTCTGGATTTCACTCTCCTGGCTTTAAAATGAAAGTCAAAGCAGTAGCTATATCAAAGGAATGTTATGGCAATTAGTTGAGAGGTATATAAAGACTTATTTAGTAGAGTGCATGGCACATAGTAAGTTCTCAATAAAACTTAACTATATCATATTAAAATCACCCTGTATATGTGGCTATGTGATTTCATCTCTTTGTACAGTTAATTCAGTTCAATATGTCATTCAAGATGTAAATGTTATTCTTAAGAGCTGAGGGAGGAATCAGTGTGGGGGACAGCTGGATAGGGAAGGTTTCGTTGATGAAAGTGTTTTTAATCGGGGCTTGAAAGAAGTCTTGGGCCTGAGTGAACAGGGAATGTGGCACCTTCCTCAGAGAGATGGCCGGCTGCCCAGAAATGAGAAATTGATGGTTGGGAGCTCATAAGGGCTACTCCTGGAGTTCTTTTTGCCTTCTTGGGATAATAAGGATAAAAAGAGCAGTGAGTGGACAGAGAGGAAGGCAGGCTTCAGCCTCTAGGGGACTATTTAGGAAATGACTTTCTTGGTGAATGTTGTTCTGGTCTGAGTGATCTCATAAGAAGCAAGTTGCTATGCTAATTACCCCTTAGATAACTGTACACTTTGTCTCCTTCTAGGCCATGGAAATGCCTCACTCCTTTTGTTTATTAGAAGTGTTCTGTTGTTAGCAACAGCCTCCCACATATGCTTACATGTGCCCATGCACACATACATTCACACCCACGCTCACATTTACACTCATACACTCTTTCACACATTGTCACATACCCACTTACAGACATACTCACACATACATCCGTACATACTTGAAGAGACCTGCACATATTCACAATCACACTCCCCACAGACATTCATGCATGCCGTCACATATACTCACATATTCACACACACACACACCATACACACACACTCATGCACAACCACACACATCATGCACAACCACATACCTGCACACATTCAAGTTACACAGATGCGCATAAACACACCGTGCATATACAAGCAGTCTCATACACTACTCACACCACCATACGTGCATACATAAATACTCATGCACAAGCACATTTTGAAACACTTCAGCCTATTTATTTTCATAATATGACATAGAATTAATAGACAATTTTTGTAAAATAAGCTAAAAACAGCCAGATAATCTATGGGTTAGTTAAGAATGAATCTCTACCAATAATAGTAAAAAGGTAGTGAATCTCTTTGCTTTGTGTGATTTCTCAAGCTTTATTTTTGTAGGCAAGCCTCCAAGATTCTGTAACTTCCCTTAATAGACAACAGGCATGCAGTGTTTGTTTTCTGTTTTTGTTTTTTAATTTGCTTTGGATCACCGTAATACCTTTTAATGATGATCCACATTGTGGCTATAAACCTTTTTAAAATAAATAAATCCAGTTTTGTTTATCATATCATTTCTACCTTCTCAGCATCCTCAATTTTATTCTATTTCCTAGGACAGCCATTTATTTTTCAGTTGGTCTTGTAGATAGTTTTTTGCAGTTCTGTAGTGGTTAATCTCCCAAGCCTTGGATTGTTTAATCTTTGATCTTTGGAAACTCTGAGTCTTTTTCTGATAATCAATTACTTTCATTTCATTTTCCTTCACTCCTACTTGTTTTTATAGGAACATTCCTTTTCTTATTTCGGTATTGCCTTTCATATTCTTGCATGTTCCTTCTTCTGCTTCTCTGCTCTGGCTGCAAATAGCGGCACATGCAGACAGGCAACTAAAATTCAAGATAAAAAGCCTGACATCATTTCCACAAACCCAAATATACATTTGTCATGCTGTGCACCTAATGGTTGTATCCATCACCAAAGCAATAAACGAAGCATATTAAGCAGATATATTGGTGCTGAGGATGGATGCTTAGGAAAGTATAAATACAGTATTTCTCAAATAGATAAACACCACCTGAGTGCCCATCTTACCAAAGACATTTGGGAGTCATAATGAGAACCAGGAATTGCTTTTTTATGGGTTTCTTGGTTTTTAGTTGGGTAAAAGAAGGGTCTGTAATTTAGATTAGGGCCATTGGTTCCATAATGGTCAAACAGGGACCAATAATGGCAGTTAAACAAGTAATATACCTCATCTCTGACCCAGGATAATATTATTTAGAATCAGAAAATACTTAGGTAACTAAGTATATTTAGCTTTTTTTGGAACTGGGTCTGTTGGCCCAATTAGGCAATTTTAGACTAACTCACTGAGTAATGTGCAAGGACCTAGAAGTGAAATTGTGCTATCCAAGAGATTAGGGAAGGGCCAGGGTCTGTATCGGTTTGCTTCAGTGCCGTTTCTAGCTACCCTACTCTGTCCCCAGGTGACATGGTTGCCAGTATGCTTCCCATTCCAGAATGGCTGGCCTGTTCCATTGGCACAGGCCAGGAGTCTGAAGTCCAGGGCTGTCTTTCTTCAATTCAATTTTTGTTCTTCTCTTTGGTGTTGGTATCATTGGTGGTTGTGGCACAAATAGCAGTCCTATCCTTTTCTATATCTCCGTGCAGCAAAAAAAGGGCTTCACATGAATCCTCTTAACCTTTTGAGAGAGCTCAAATGACCCTTTCCACTTGATCAGTGAGAAATGGCCTCAAAAATGTTAGATCGCTCATGCAAGAACTGTGCTTTTCTCTTTCATGGCAGAAGCATCTACTGAACATCCATGTCCCCCCACGTTTGTTAGCGCCCTTCTGGTAAGACGGAGCATGCAAGAGCCAGCGCAAGACCCTGCAGTCCCTCGCCTCCTGTGCCTCTGTTGCCATAGTGATCTAGGAGCCACACCTGGAGGTGCTCTGGATGCTGAGATGACTCATGGCTTGAAGGGAGATGTGCTGGAGGGCAGCTGCACCTGCTGGTGCTTTTGCCTTAGTGAGAAGTAAACCTCTGATGTATTTAGTTACCAAGATTTCATTTATTACTTATTCTGCAACATAGTTTAGCTTATAGTAAAATGATCCTTATTTTTATCTAAGTATGTAGTGGTTAAAAGTATGTTTTTTCATTATCAAATTTAACCTCCACAAGTATTCTGAAATTTAAATGTTACATAGATTTCTATTTGATGACTATGATAACAATACTGTTATGTTCAGATTATTTTATGCTCTTTTAAGACTATATACCTTTCATTCATACGTATTTTTACAATTTTTTGATCAATGGCTGTCCAAAATTCAAGCATCAGGAGCATATTGGATTCCTAAGTTTGAATTAGACAGTTAATGCCTATTTGTTGAATTCAGTTAACAAATGAGTGCTGGTATCAGCAGCAGATGCATTTTACAACTATAGACAAGTTACAAAGATTCTTAGATCCGGGAAATTTAGTTGCAGGATTTGAGTCATCCATCACTTTTGGCAAAGGGACCTTGATTAATTCATCTTCACGATATGGATGTATCTACCTCTGGGACAGGATGGGCCATTCACTTGGACCAGGACATCCATCTTATGGCCACGTTGATATGAGGACTATCAGCTTCAGGCTCTATGTTTTCATGTCAAATATGATCTATATTGGTGAACAGCCTTTAAACCTAGTTTATTAATATAATAGATTCTGATGGTATGCTAACCTTTGTCACAATTACTCTGGGGGTGGGGCCAGTTTCATTGCATTTTATGCTTCAAGACCATAGAGAAATCCACAAATGCTTTAGTTATGGTGATGTCATTACTCATGTGAATGTTAGACTCTGAAATTTTGACACCGTAATATTTAATGACACATATTAGGTGTTAGTACAGGCGCTGGTTTATGGTTTCCCATGAAAACTGGGTGAATGGCACTCTAAAGGAACCCTTCCATATGCAATGCAACTGCTAACATGAGAAAAATGACACCCCCCCCCCCCCTTTTGGAGGATAGTGTCTTTGAACTGTTTTGTCTCTTGGAATGGTGGAGTTAGGCTGATCTAGCCACTTTTTCTTAAGTTGGTCTTTTTGGTAACCTATAGTTATTTCTGAGACAATTGACTAGAACTAGTACAGTCTGTGCCATGGAACTGAGTGACATTAATTGACATATAAGCAGATTAATGGCTCTGGCATCATTAAAACAGTGTGCTAATGATCAACACCAGTGCTCTGACTTCAAAGAGCACTCTTGGAACCAAGGAGAGCTACAGGGATAAAATGAATTCAAAACTCAGAATTAGCATATGTTTTCTCTGGATTCAACCAGAAACACAAATCCTTCTCAACTGTGTAGATCTGGCCACTGTGGACTTCAGGACACCTAACAGGTAACTTAATCACTCAGTCTAATGAAGAGAACGCAACAGCGCTCTGCTTACTCCTGCTTACTCACACGCAGTTCCTCTTATCTGTGCCTGTGAACAGGATGTGTGATAACAGGATGTCAAAACAATTGCTGCATTGTTTGCTGAAGGAGGACAGTCTACTCAAAGCAGACAGAAGGAACAATCAAGGGCATGTGCGAGAGCCATTGGCAAGGAGGAGGCGGTGGCTCCCATCAGACCCCACTGACTTGATATCTGAGATGGGACCATCAGCTAAGCATGTTTTACTGCTGGGGCAGAATCACAGGGCTCCGACAGTACATAGTCCAGTGTCTTTATGTCAACTACAGGCCAGGCATCGGGACCGGAAAGGTGTGGAGGCACAAAAGCTGATCTTTTAAGCTGGTTTAAGTTGAGGGGAGCCACTGTTGTCCAGGTGCTGACCTTTCTTTCTTTCTTTTTTTTTTTTTTTAATATTTTTTATTTATTTCTGAGAGAGAGAGAGATAGAGAGAGAGAGAGAGACAGCATGAGCAGGGGAGGGTCAGAGAGAGAGGGAGACACAGAATCTGAAACAGGCTCCAGGCTCTGAGCTGACAGTCAGCACAGAGTCCGACGCGGAGCTCGAACTCACGAACTGTAAGATCTTGACCTGAGCCAAAGTCAGATGCTTAACCGACTGAGCCACCCAGGTGCCCCCAGGTGCTGACCTTTCTGCTCAGAGAGCAGGAGGTCTTGTCCTCAAGCTCCTAGGAAGCAGAGTATCTTAGGATAACCTTGTTTAGGAAAACCTCTTCATCCCCTACCGTGCACATATTTAACCTTTTATCTGGTTTCTTTCATGATTTCCTGAGCAAATCCTTTCATGCAAAGTTGCTACACATATTATAGTGTAGGAGTTGCTGCAGTGAGTTATGGAAGCGTCTTTTCGAGAAGGGAATAGAGAACAGGATGTGTTTCCTGTCTATAAGTCTCCGAGGTTTTCTCAGAGTACAGAGTGAGGCAAGAGTTAAATGAGAAGAATTTAAAATTCATGCTTTGGGAAATAGCTTCTGAATGAGGAAGATGAACAGTCCCATGAAAAAGTAGGAGGAAGCATAGAAGTTTCCATCAGGTGAGGTGAAGATTATCAGTGGATTGTGCGATGAGGTGGGATAACATTGCTTAGGAGTCGATTTTTGCTAAATCTGCATAGAGGGAGTTAAATAAGCAAAGGAGACCCTCCTCTTTTTGTTGTTGTGGTTATTGCACTTTTCCTTTTCCTTCTCTTAAATTTCTTTTAAAAGAAGCCTAAGTAGCAGCATGCAAAGCATTCAGAATAATGCAAATTTACTCTCAAATGCTGCTAAATGTAAAATAGTCTTCTTCTTTTTTTTTTTTTTTTTTTGCATTTGAACAAAGTACATTTCCTTGTACTGTGGAAATTCTTGTTTTGTGGTAGTTTGTGTCACATTTCTCACAATAAGCAGACTTTAACCAGCTTGGCCATTCCTGAGAACGAGGCCCAAAACATTTCTTTCAAAGCCTTCCTTCTAAAGAATCTTTCTTGGTGTCGACTCATGCAAAGTAATGTTGGTGGCACAGAGGGCTTTAATGGAAGAAAAACACTATATGAATAGCAAGTAATAGTAAGTCAACCCAATTCTCCACCCCAAGAGCCGAAAACAAGCTTTCTTGAAAACCAGTGGCAGGAAGTGTTTCTAGATGAGAGGAGTTGGGAATGAAGGAGGGGGGAAAGCCTCCTTACTCCACACCTGGCCAGTGTGCAGAGCACCTAATAAGAGTGATAATAATAGCAAACACATAGCGCTTACCTTGTGCCGAGAACTTTCCGAGCACTACTATCTGTACGTAGCTCAATGAAGCCTCCCACACTACCATGAAGTAGCTCTGTTTTTATCTCCTTTTGTGTGTAGGAAACTGAGGTACAGAGAGATGACATGAGTTGTCGAAGATCACACAGGCAGTGTGGTCTCCTGTGGTTTTGCCTGCTTTGCGTGTAGACAAAGACAAACGCTCAGAGGATGTGATTTGTGGTCTACCAGAAAGAGAACCCCCCCCACGCCCACCCCAGTCAAAAATGTTTCCATGATACTCTCTGAGATTCATATCTTGGCATCTGAAGCCTGACAGATAAAAACTTCATTTGAGGTAAGTGGTAGACTCTATTAAAGGGAAAGTCTCAATAGATGAATCCATTTCTTTTCCTACATGATTGAAGGAAAGGTGTTTTGAAGGAAAGAGAAAGAGGTGGTTAGGTAGTGTGTGTGTGAGCCCTCCAGGCTGGGAAGGAGGCAGTGAGGGTGGGCAGCTGGTGGACAGCACACTCCCCTCCCCGGGGACGGTGTAAGAAGGGTAGACGGAGAGGCCAGAAGAGGCCAGCAAATGGGCTTTAAGAGTCAGGCCCCTGGGTTGGTTGAGTGTCCAACTTCGGCTCAGGTCATGATCTCATGGTTTGTGAGTTCGACCCCTCACCAGCTCTGTGCTCACAGCCCAGAGCCTAGAGCTTGCTTCGGATTCTGTGTCTCCCTCTCTCTCTTCCCCTCCCCAATTCATGCTCTATCTCTGTCTCTCAAAAATAAATAAACATTTAAAAAAAAACAAAAACAAAACAGGCTCCTGAGTTGGAAACCCTTTTATCACTTTGCAGGTTACTTCCTTCAGCTCTTCAGTTCTCTCTTCCTTTGCCTCTTGGGTGGTCTTAAACATTTAACAAGATAATGAGGGGAACGTACTTTAGCTCAGATGTTAACACAAAGTGAAGAGTCCACGGGCAGAATACAATGCAGAGCCAGGCTGTGTGGGATCGGGAGGCTGGGACCTCACTTGTTGGCTGTGTGTCTTTGGACATGTTGCTAAAGTTTCTGTAATCTGGGACCCATTACAGTGTCTACCTCCTCATAGTATCTGGGGGGATTGGTTGAATTAACATGTCCTCAGTACGTAATAATATGGCTGTTTTCCATAGCAAGCACTCAAAAAAAAAAAAAAATTGACATCAGTAAGCAAAGTATAAATTAGCCTATTTAAAATTTTTTCTAGCATGTCCATGTCATTCAGTGATACCTGTCACCCTTTAATAAGCTCTCCTAATTGGCTTTGAACTTTCTTACACCTGCTGCGAACTCTTTGCCTGTTGTTTTTGGTTAAATCCTCTCTCTTACCAAGCATAAGGTTGACTCAAAGTGGAACGCAGTGGGTAATGAGGTGAGATTTTGTTCTTTTAGGCTTTGAGAAACAGAGATTCTGCCCTTGGGCTTGGACTGACAACCAAAGGGTGGAAGTAAATTGTATTTGCCTCGTTCTCTAGGCTGTCAGGGAATGGCCTTGCAGCTTCCTGACGTATGTGTTCTGCTGCGCAACTTCAGAGCTGTGGCAGTTTCAGAGTTTTGTTCTAGAAGTGTAGAAATGTGAGGAACCTAGCCAGGTAGCCTCATGCACTATTGGTATGTCCATTTATCAATATGTATTTGTTACTATTTTCTGGAAACGTTTATAAATGCTCTTGGTTTTTTTTTAAAAAAAATTTTTTAGTTTATTTATTTTGAGAGGGGGGGGGAGAGAGAGAGAGAGAATCCCAAGCAGGCCCTGCATTACCAGCTCAGAGCCCCATGCGATGTTCAAACTCATGAACTGAGAGATCATAACCTGAGCCAAAACCGAGTCAGTTGCTCAACTGCCTGAGCCACCCAGGTACCCCAGTTTTTTTTCTTTAATATTTTATTTTTTAAAAATATTTTTATTTTATTTCTAGGAGAGAGAGACAGTGTGAGCAGGGGAGGGTCAGAGAGAGAGGGAGTCATAGACTGAAGCAGGCTCCAGGCTCTGAGCTGGCAGTCAGCACAGAGCCCGATGTGGGGCTCAAACCCACGAACCGCGAGATCATGACCTAAGCGAAAGTCGGACGCTTAATCGACTAAGCCACCCAGGCGCCCCAGGGTGCCCCAGTTTTGACCTCCATTTCAATGTGCTCAGAGTGGCATTCTACACAGGGACACTGAGAACAAACATGAAATGCTGGCAATCACATTTTTCTAGTTAGTGACTGTTTACTCATCTATCCATCCACTTACAACATATTTATTGAGCATCTATGATGTGCCAGGAAGTATTTCAGACACAGGGAATTCAGCCTGTCAAATCCCCGCCTCAAAGGTGCTTGCATTCAAGTGAAGGGTAAGAGAGAATAACCAAGGTCAGTCAGCAGGTGGTGGTGATTGTGCACTAGCACGAAGATCGGTAGGCATAGGATGGCTAGGAAAGCCTAAGTGAGAAGGGTGTATGAACCAAGACTTGGAGGAGTTTGGAATGAGCTGCATGGAAGAGCCTCTTAGGAAAAGGAACAGCAAATGTAAAGTTGACAAGACAGTGTGTGGTACCTGTAGACAGAGCAACAAGGCCATTGTCATAGCTGCAGAGGAGTGAGTGATGGGGAGAAAAACTGGGAATAGAGTCAGAGAATAGGGAAAACCAAATTATACCACAGTAAGGAATTTGGCTTTACTCGGGGTGGCATGGGAGGCTAGTGCTCGGTCTCAGACAGAGAAGCAACAGAGCCTGATTTTCTTTTTCTTTTTCTTTTTTTTAATTTTTATTTATTTCTGAGAGAGAGAGAGAGGGAGAGACAGCGTAAGCAGGGTAGGGTCAGAGAGAGAGGGAGATACAGAATCCAAAACAGACTCCAGGTTCTGAGCTGTCAGCCTAGAGCCCGACGCGGGGCTCGAACCCACGAACTGTGAGATCATGACCTGAGCCGAAGTCAGACACTTAACCGACTGAGCCACCCAGGCGCCCCGCCTGATTTTCACTTTACCAGGATCACCCATGCTGCTGATTGAAAATAGACAGAAGGGGTAGGGAGAGAACCCGGGTCAAAGTAGAGGGGAGAGTTAGGGCACTACTAACATGATCCGGGGAGGGAGGGCTGTGACTTGGATTGGGGCTCTGGCCTAGTGGTGAGAAGTGGTTGGATTCTAGAAATATCCCAGAATGTGAAAATGGTACAGTCGCTCTGAAAAACGGTGTGGCAGTTTCTAAAACAAAATAAAAACAACAGACAAACATAAAGCCCTAAACATATACTTATCATGCAGCCTAGTAATTGCACTCCTGGGCAGTTATCTCGGAGAAAGGAATCCTTATGTTTACACAAAAGCCTGTACAGGGTGATTCATAGCGCTATCCTATGTAATCGTGAAAAACTGGACACCACCAAAATGTCCTTCAATAAGTAAATGGTTAAACAATGGTGAGACAGTCATACCATAGAATACTACTCAGCAATGAAAAAGGAACACATTATTGATACACACAATAATTTCTAAGGACTTTCTGGGTATTATGCTGAGTGAAAAACAGCCAATCTCAAAGGACACAGGTTATATGGCTCCATTTATATGACTTTATCAAAATAAGGCACTGGAAGAGATGGAAAACAGATTAGTACTTTGCGGGGGTTAGACATGAGGGGAGGTGGATTATAAAGGGGTGGCATGAGGAGGTTCTTTGTGATGATAGACTAGCTGTGTATCTTGCTTGCAGTGGTGCTTACAGGAGCCTACATTTTGGACTAAACGGCATGGTGCTATATGTGTGCACCAAAGTTGATTTCCTGCTTTTGATGTTGTGCTATAGTTGTGTGTAAGATGCAACATCTTACTGGGTAAGGGCACTTGGGATCTCTGTACTATCTTTGCAACTTCCTTGAATGGCTCATTTCTTCAAAAAAAAAAGTTAAGCAATATTATGAGCAGATGTGGGGAGAACCATCAGAGGAGGCAGAGAATGAAGAGGGTTCTGAGGGTCAGGCAGAGTTGTGATTCTTTCTTGGGTCTTCTGCACTCCTTTGCCTTCTTGATAGCATTCGTGGTTCCTTTTCAATTTCTGAAGTTGTGCGAGGCTTAGAGCCCTTTAATAATAATAGAAGATGCTGATGCAGGCAAAAAATAAGCAGAGTCAACAGAGTTTGCTGACAAAGCTGATGTAGGGTAAATGGAAAAAGGATCTAAAGATTACTCCAAGAGTTTTGGCCTGAGCAACTGAAGAATTCAGTTGCAATTAATCGTAAAGCAGCTAATTTGGCGGTTATGTATCAAGGGTTTAGTTTTAGACATGCCTATTTGACATCTTTGGAAATCATTAGCACAGAAATGGTATTTCAAAATACAAATCTAGATGAGATTACCAAGTGAGTGAGTATAGAGAATTCAGGGCTGAGCTCGGGATACTCCAATACTGAGAGATTTGGGACCTGTAAGGCAACCAGGAAGGAAGCCCAGGATGGAGCGTCTGGACCAGTGGGAGATAAACCAGGAGAAGGAGGTGTCCTCAAAGCCAGAGAAGAGGAATTGAAAAAGATACTTAAAGCCTGTCGCAAAAGCTGCTGACATGTCAATGAGACAAAGACAAAAAACATAATTTTTAACAGCGTGGAAGGCATCAGGGACCTTGATGGATTTGAGGGTAAAAGTATGAGTGGCGTAGATTCAAGTCACGATACAAAGGGTTAAGTTGAGAACACTGCTCATGAAGACTTCTGGGGAAACTTGCTAGAAAGGGAAGGAGAAAATGTGGAAGTAACTAGGGAGAGGTCTGGGTTTTTTTTTTTTTTTTTAATTTTTCTTTTTTAAGATGGGAGGAAGGTATATTGCATCTGATGGAAGTATCCAGTTTAAGAAGGAAAAATGGATGCTGCTCGAGAGAGGAAAGAACAGCGGAAGAAATGCCCAAGAAAAGGCAGGAAGGCTTGGGATCTAGTGCACAGGTGGAAGCACTGGGCTTTCTCAGGAAAAGAGGGTTGAGGGTGCAAACGTGAATGGGTGGGGCAGTATGTGCAGGTGCAAGCTCCTTCAGGTTCTCTTGGGGTGGACTCTGTCTTTCCAGCAGAAGAGTAGGCAAGGTCACAGCAGCTGAGGGTGAGAGGGGGTACGTGGGGCTGAAGGTCTGAGGAAAAAGGAGAAAGTGGGAAGGAAAGTCAGAAGCGATGCCCCAGAGGAGACTTGCATGCTTCTTGGGTAGCACAGAGTGTCTGTGAGGGTGTTCAATCCTCAGTGTGGCTATGGGGTTTTCGAGTGCACCTTTGTTCAGCCACAGCAAGGATGCTGTACGCAGTGAGACCCTTCTACCAGTATTTCCGTCGTCACAGGGACTGTACTTCCCAAGTGGTCAAAGATTCCACATCATGCAATGCTCATGGCCTTGTGTCTCTCTTTACTCTTTGAGTTGAGAGGTTAATTTTGAAATCATAGATTTTGGACGGGAGAAACAAGGAGAAGAGGCAATGCCTCATGAGGGGAGGTATGGAAATCATAGTCAGGAGAATAGGAAATAGAACGGTTGTTTATTTCATCAGTGAAGGAATGTGTGAAAGGACTTTAAGTCACTAACATGCAAAGAGCCACCATTTTAGCTAAACGAAACAGTCAGGATATTTTTACTTGTGTTATATTCACTCAAACAAATATTTATTGAGAATCCAGGCACTGTGCTATGTCCCAGGGATGTGACAGCAGATGGTTACTGCCCTCGAAGAGCTGTAGGTACTGTGCAATCAGAAATGTAAAAAAGCGTGGCGAGTGCAAAAAAGCAAGGCTAGAAATACACATTTGGGAACCAGCAAGGGAGGTACTTGCATCCCATCTGGGCAGTGGGTGGGAATGATTCAGAAGGATGCTGAGCTCGGGATGCTGGAATTGAGATTTGCAGGAAGAGGGAGGGATAGCCAGGTGACGAGGCTGGGGTGGGGTTAGAAAGGCATCATGCGAGGGGTGCCTGGGTGGCTCAATCAGGTAAGTGTCCGACTTCAGACCAGGTCATGATCTCATAGTTCATGAATTCAAGCCCCACGTCGGGCTCTGTGCTGATAGCTCAGAGCCTGGAGCTTGCTTCAGATTCGGTGTCTCCTGCTCTCTCTCTCTCTCTGCCCTCCCTAGATCTCTCTCTTTGTCAAAAATAAAAAAAATAAAAAAAAAAAAGTCATCATGCGGAGGGTGAGAACGAAGATGATGGGTAAAAGGGGACAGAAGCAGGGAAATAAGGGCTCCCTGGGAGAGTCTGTTGTGGTCAAAAGGCCCTGATGGGAGAGCCAGAGTAGAGAGGAACCGTGGGTGTGTAAGGAAGAGAAGAGATGGGTGGGAGTAGGTTTTGACCCCGGTCCTGGGTTTTATTGCAAAAGTCGTGTTCGAGCCACATCTGCTTGCAAGGCTGCCTGGGACCTCAGAGAGAAAGAGGAACTGACCTGAAACAAGGAGGGAAGGGTAGAAAGTCAGCTTACTGGCAGATGGAACTGTGATAGTCCCCAGCGAGGGAGGCTCAGCACTGAGCCTGCCTTTTCCTGCTGCCTAACCCTGGATCCCAGTTCTTACAACTCGTCAGTGAGCAGGTAGGGAGTGGTGGAAGAGACCCACACTAGACAGACCCCAGGAGCTTGGGTTCCTGTCTCTGATGCAAATCCATTGGGCAAGTCCTTTCTTTACTTTTGCACCCTACCTCCCTCATCTGTGAAACAGGCTCAGATGAGTCATTCCCAAGAAATGTTCTCTTGTGCCGTGTGTTAAACTTTAGTGACTTGATGGGGCGCCTGGGTGGCTCAGTCGGCTAAGTGTCTGACTTTGGCTCAGGTCATGATCTCACGGTTTGTGGGTTTGAGCCCTGCGTCGGGCTCTGTGCTGACAGCTCAGAGCCTGGAGCTTGTTTCAGATTCTGTGTCTCCCTCTCTTTCTGACCCTCCCCTGCTCACTCTGTCTCTCTCTTTCTCTCATAAATAAATTTAAAAAAACATTAAAAGAAAAATTAAAAAACAACAGTAACAACAACAACAACAAAAAAACCCTTAGTGACTCAAAGGCTATGGTGTCTCATTCCCCACCGGATGCCCAAGTGCTAGGCCTTCTGCATGCTTGTGACCTACTGTGATCCAGGCCTCTGGTCTAGTGCATTTGTGAGCCATCTGCACTGGCCTCCCATCCTCCTGTTACTTAGGGTTACTGGTTGCCACGGAACATTTGATAGTTTTGCAGACAGGATGCTGGACTGTCGAACTTGCGGGCAGATGCCCTGAGAGGAATGAGGATTGTGTGTAATAACCATGCAGATGATGGCAATGAGGATGGTGATTCTAATAGCCAATGTTTATTGATCACCTACATTTAAAAAAATATATGATCACATTTAATCCTCACAACAACCCTCTGGCATAAGCATTTCCATGATTTGCATGTAATAGGTGAGGAACCTGAGGTTCAGAGAAGTGAGGTAGCTTTCTCAAAGTCACATAGCATTTGAATCCATGTAGTCTGGCCATCGGCCTACTTTAGCATCACCGCAGGCTGCCCACCTGTGTATGGGACTGACAGCTCTGAGCAGAGTGTGTGTGTTGAGGAAAGAAAGGGGAAAGAAGGCTGAACATTGAGTCCATCATTCTTGCTGTTCCACAGTAGGCTTCTGAGAACCTAAGGCTACCAGCAAGTTATCCTCTCTGTCAGTTGACTGTAAACAATTTTAAGGGTTAATATCCATTGCAAGATGAAATTTACAGCTGTCCCAGCAATGTCATTCAAGGACAGAACGACTTTCTGGGGGTTGAGGGCCTTCAGCTCAGTTACAGTGGTGCAGGGAGTTTGGAACTTGCCCTCTTCCCTCACCTTCCTCCCCAGCTTCAGAGGGCACCCCCTTGTTACTTCAGCCTCCTCTAACCAGACAGGAAACTCACCACGATGGGACACATTTTGTTATGTGGGTCTGTTTACAGAAAGGAAATGTGTAATTTGGAAGCGATTACAAGCTAATTCTGTGACCGTTCATGCCATGGAAGGTAACCTGCATTTGTGTCATACCTGACGGTTTGCAAAGCACCAATATCATTATAGTGAACATTCACCGAATACCTACCAGGTGCCAGGTTCTGTGCTAGGCAGTTTTACAGGTGTGATTTCACACAACCCTCCCAACGACACATCGAGTCTGGTTTCATTGTTATCTCCATGTTGCAAATGTCACAGAAGTGAGTTGTTTAAAGTCACATGGTTAGTATAAAAGGGATTTGACTCAGGCCCAAATGATTCCCTATAAAACAGGAATGCAGATTTCCTGTTTGTTTTAAGGAAATTTCCTTTGTATGTCAAATTCAAGATGAGGCAACAGGGTTATTGTAAATTTTCGGGTTTACAAGGGACTCTTAACTACAACTTGAACAATGAAGAACTTTTTCCTTCATCAGAAATTAAAACCCCCTCTGTCCCACAAGGAATGTTTAATAATTTTCAGGTCTTTTCTCTAGCACGGCTTGAGCCATTTTTATAAATAATAATCCCCTTGTTTAAAAAGTCCTACAGCAGAGGTCAGTGGGTAAAGGAAAGAAATGACACATTTCTAAAAATTAGCTTTCCTCTTTCAAGTTCTTTTCTGGCCGCTTCTTTTTCCTGTTGTGTAATCAGGCAATTCTCGGTTTGATGAGGCAAATCTGCTGTATCCTTTTGCTATGGATTTTGTTGGTTGGTCTTTGCTGGTATCTGGGGGCAGAAAAGAGGCCGAGGGCCCACTTGGCCGTGTTAGTCTCTGCTACGCACTTGGCGTGCCTTTAATGCTCGGTAAATGTTAATTACCGATGATGATAACAAGGTACACAGCATTAGCTGTTCCTGCCATTCAGCTTCCCTCTTAGGGGACAGACCAGCAAGAAGCAGAAATGATGGCCACTTCCCTGTTTAAAACAAGGCTCCTTGGGTGATGCAACTGTCCATTACCATGTCAATAATCCATTGTACTAAGATTGGAGGGACTAATGCAATTCCTCTAGTGCTACCAGGATCTGCAGTAACTCATTTTATGACGCTACAGAGGCTTGCAATTGTCTTGCTGGAGAATGACTAAGAATTTGGAAAATGTGATCCCTTGTGGTGATGGTATATTTTTTTTCACTCTGCTGAACGACATTCCTCTCCCTTGGCCTCCAGAACTCTTGATGAAGCCTGTGTGTGTGAAAGTGATTCCGACTCTAAAGAGATGAGCGCTCCATGCTTTTCCTCTTGTGTTTTGTTCTCTGTCTCCTGAGGAGTCCTGTGGCTGCTGGGACCCATTGCACGTGGTGGCTTCTAAGCCTGCGATGGGTCTTTGCCTATCAGTGTTTTCACTCTGCTATAATTTCTGTTATCAGAAACAGTAGGGAAAGGCTTTACTTCTAAAACCAAGAGTAGGCTAGAGATTAAGTGAACATAGTTCCTAGTATGTAAGTGTGTTGAGATGCGGAAAGTACTCTGTTTTTCCACAAAGTGATACCAATCCAGAGATCTCCCATGCTTAGTGACCTGGCAAACAGGTCGCCGAGCTTGGGGCATCTTGGCGGGGAGCCCGGGCTTGCTGGAACCTGTGGAGGTTAATTTTGTGTGTCAACTTGCCTACATGGTGCCCAGTTGTTTGGCCAAGCACGAGTCTAAATACTGGCTGTGCAAGTATTTTTTAGATGTGATTAACATTTCAATCAGTGCAGTCAGAGTAAGGCAGATTAACCTCCACGACATGGGTGGGCCTCGTTCAGTTAACTGAAGGGCTTTTGAGAAAACACCGAGGTCCTGGAAGAGAAAGGAATTGTGCTTGCAGTCTGTCTGTGGCCTCCACTGCAATATCAACTCCTGCTGGAACCTCCAGCCTGACAGTCCTTCCTGGACCTGCCAGTTCCTACCGTCACTTGAGCCAATTACTTAAAATAAATTGCTCTCTGTGTGTGTGTGTGAATATACAGGTAGGTTTCATTCCTCTGGAGAGCCCTAATGCAGAACCCTACCGGGTCCTAGGTTGAGACTTCAGCGTGTGTTTTTGACACATGAGAAAAAAAAATTTTTTTTTTAACCACGCTTCTGGTGGGGCGAGAAGACAAAGTCCAATATTTATTGAGCTCTAGACCCCCTTTTCCGCACCCGCCCGGCCCCTCCCACTGCTTCAAGGGCCCTGGGAGGCAGATGCTCTTTCTGCCCCATTTTGCAAACAAGGAAACCGAGGCACAAAGAGGTTATGTCGCTAGCGCAAGGCAGAGCAGGAGCTGGTCACCAGGCCCAGGTCACGAGGTGGGAGGCGTGGGGGGTGGGGGGCGCAGGGAGGACGGACTGGGGAGCTCCAGATCAGAGCCACGATGACCCAGGCCTTGCCCTCCCCGCAGGCCTTGGCGGGGAAGCAGAGCCTGGGTCAGAACAACCTGAAGCAGAACAAGTACCAGCAAGCGGAGGAGCTCTACGAAGAGATCCTCAGCCGGGAGGGGCCTGCCAGCGCCTCTGGGTGAGCCCCGCCCCCCGCCCCGCCCCCAGCTGGCCTCGCAGTGTCCCCACTGCACTGTCCCCCTCTGTTCTAGGAGCCCCCCCCGCATAGACACAGCTGCTGACGCAGACCAGGTGAGGCCGGGGGCCCGGCCTCTCGTCAGCCGCGGGGCTGGTCAATTTACTCAGGCTGCCTTGTGGTTTGGCCTTCAACGTCAGTAGATTGTGACAGCTCACGTCCCTTTGGCTTCCAAGTCTCACGGGTGACAGATGGCTTGTTTATATTTGCAGACGGGGAATTATTAGTCTACTCTGAGTATATGGCAATGTCTCTGACGCTGTTTCCTCTCTTAAGGATTATGCAGAGAGGCACCATTGTTGAAAGGAGGTCAGTTGGAAGCGTCCTTTTAAAATGTTCCAGGAGAGCTCACATGTGTGATAAATATTATGCCTATTTATGTGGTCTGATGAAAATATTCCTTTGTAGCAAGGGAGACATAGTAACCATGGAGGCAATTCCACTGATTGTGTCTATTTCAGTTCCCCTCATGTGCTCAAGAGTAGACCCATCTGGGCAAAGCTACCCTCTTCAGGGGCCTTCAGAGTCTTTGGAAAGACCCGAATGTGGCTGAGGGAGTTTAAGCTTCTTCGTGAAGTGGAAACGACAGAACATATTCTTCTGGAAAGTTCTCACACTTTCATTCATGACTGGACACATAAGTTCTCAATTGGAATTGTCGGTCAGAGGCAAAAATCCCAGGCAGAGAGAGAGAAGCTCCCAGTTTGTTTTGAAGGGAATGGTGCAAAAGAATAGACTCACCCTCCCTCCCTGAAAAAGCATAATACATTTTATGGTTCTCTGGGGAAGGATCCTTTCCCAACGCATTTTCTTTGCTGTGCTTGATTTAGAGCATACCGCGTCTCTCTCAAGTGTTTATTCCTTTTGGTTAAGTGGTGCCTGTGACATTTACAGCCTAAAAGAGTAAAACATATCTGTTATGTCTTAAAAAAACTAACCAACCAAATTGTCTTTTGAGGCTTTTTGATTTCTTAATAAAGTATATTTTAAAAAGCTGAAAAGCCCATATCTTTAAGTATATATCTCAAAATAGTATTTTATTTTACTCAAGAAGAATTTTTTAATGGATTACTCTTGCTTCATAATGTCTTTATTTTTTTAAGTTTTACATTACTTGAGGACTAGCCTTGGGATATTATGATGTATTAATAATATTTCATGTAAAATATTTTCATCTGTGTCTATAGAGCCTGAATATTTCCTAGATTTCACCAGCTTGTGACTGGTGGCTTTCCCGGTAGTAATCCTCTGGTCCTTTGGATCAACAGCCGCTTCTTTCAAGAGGCAAGCCCTGATGTGTCATGATTATTGTGTTCGTCAGGGAATCCTCTAGAAGAGAGGAGGAGAGGGACCCTTGTCATGCAGTCGCTGCTGTCCTTTGCTCTGTCTGCCGCTGGTCCCAGCTGCTGCGGGAATTCAGTTGTCTTGGCCTCTCTGGTCCGTACAGTGGCTGCTGTGTCTCTACTTGGCATGCACAACTTGCCCTTGACCTCTCATGAGCTGGAGCGTTCATCCTTGGAGTTGCCATGGCCCGGAATTCTGCCTCCTGACCCCTGGTGCTTGCTCATCTCACCCTTTGGTCAACAATAAAAGCCCCTCCTTCTAGAGCCCAGCCATGCGGGTGTGTGGGAGCTCTCACGCGAGAGACTCCAAGAGATACAGCTGTTTCAGTTATTTTACCAAGTTCTCCAACAGTAAAGTGGCAAAATTTGCACAACACAGTGGCTTAGGGTCTTAGAAACACAACTCTGCACACACATTAAAAAAAGTCTTTTCTTTCTATATATTTCTCTCCGTTTTAGGGTGCATAGCAGTCCTGCCCTCTACCTTTCTGTGACCCAGGGGAAGAGTAAATATGGAGACCCCCATATAGAAGTATAAAGACTTAAGAGTATAAACCAAATGAATGTGTTATATAAAATATATCTTACCCTTTTATTTTAAAAAGTTTTTCTTTATTTTGAGATAAAAAGAGAAAGAGAGAGTGGCATAAGTGCAAGAGGGTAAGAGGCAGAAAGAGAGAGAGAAAATCCGAAGCAGAGTCCATACTGTTTGAGCAGAACTGCATGTGGGGCTCAAACTCATGAACTGTGACATCATGACCTGAGCCAAAGTCAACAGTTGGATGCTTAACTGATGAGCCACCCAGGCATCCCTCTTATCCTTTTGTTTTGACAAATATCTTTTTAGTACAACAAGTTTTCTATTTTTAAATTTCAGCTTTTTAACTTTTCTGAACTCATTTTATATTTTCTAACATAATTTTAGCTTGTTTTCAACCTCAGTGATCTAAAGTATAAAAAAATGAAATATAGTTTTACTAACAGTGTAAAAGATTTGAACACACTTTAAAAATAAATGAAAATACATATAAACCCTGAAAAATAAATTCTCTTCATATTTTCAAAAGGATATTTTTTTCTGAAATATTAAAAAAGATATCGAAATTAGGATATAAAATTCAAATTAGGATTAATGGATATCATACAGTGCAATACATTTTTTAAATAGAGCTGGCATTAAAATTTTCTGAATATAAATCAATCATTTGAATATGGCCATAAAAATAAAACTGGTGTTACTTCTAGTGTCCAATGTCCATCTACTTGTTAAGTGTAAAGAAATGATATATTGCTTCATGCATGTTATGTCTAGATCTTTATGTATAGCTTAAGAGGATAAACATAATGTATGCATAATTTAAGAGTAACACAACCTATTTAATATGGAAGGAAGTTCCTCATCTTCCACATGCAACTGTTGTGAATGGTGTGCTAATTTGCCAGTGAGTCCAGAACCTCGATTTGGAACATGAAGAAGAGGAAGACAATGGACCCTTAGTAGCAATGGGAAGTGATCTACTTTATTATGCAAGCGTCCATTATTTCATAGTATCAGAGAGGACTATGACACATTATTTAGTTTGTTTTCCTCTTGCTTAAATACGTTTGGCTGCTTGAATCCTCCCTGCACTCTGAAGCCTTGTCAGTCACTGAAATTGGCAGTGGCATAGCCTGTACACCTTCATGGCATTTGGATACAGTTGTCGTGTCTCTCAAGGACAGCAAGAATGTGAAGTTTCAGGGGGGGTTGAATGCCATTAGCGATGAGAGCAGATATTTAAGATTATGGATTGTACTGAAATTCTGAGTCCTGGATCCCAAGAGGCAGAGATACCCAAATGTTTTTTTACTGAATTCCTTTCACTTGGGTTTAAGACCTTAACTGCCATCCAGAGACTGAGTTTTCCAGGGTGGATGTCAGTTTATTGCCTCGCACTGTACCTGTTGGTACCTTTCCTTTGGGTACTTGGTCTTATGCTACTTCTCAGTTCTCACACCAGCACTTCACTTACAGTGCCTTTCTCTGGGACATCTGTCTTTCTCTGGACTTGTCCAGCACACATATTTTTAATGTACATTGTTGTCACCAGGTTGTAACAATATCATTGTTGTCACCAGTCAAATCCTTTCTTATGGAAATGTGGCTAGAACCTTTTTGCATGTCCCTGAACATCCTGTGATTCTGAAAGACACGTCTTAGGGCTTTAGGGAAGACCTTAAGTATTCTGGGAGAGTTGCCTAAATCCACATGCTGGTCCAGCACCATCCCAGTTCTAACCAACCAAGAAAGCATCCTGTTACATTTAAATTATCATCTTTCTAAATGGTTTCTTCTCAACCCTGGTGGTCTAAAAAATAACCACACATTCCAGATATTTAATGTGCTTTGAAGATGAGCACAATAACGTTGTGCAAGCTTATTGGTCTACTCCTTGGTTCTTCTAGTGACCTTACTTCCACATAGGAGGTTGTCTCCACCCACGTGTAAAACTAGAGACAATTTCTCCTTCTTGGGCAATACCCTCAGTTTCTAGTCTCTGGCTTCTCTGAGAAGGCCTCTCTCCCCAGCTTGTCTGTAGCCCTGCAGAGCAGAGCCCACTCAGATAGTTTATGGTAAGAGTAGAGAATTTGGGGGCTCAAATGATTTCTGGCTGAGACCAAGCAATTAACTTTCTGGGTATCGTTTGTGAGTTCTGTATCTCTCACCAGTTCTAAATTCTGATCGTAATTCTTCTTCAGCCACCCTCTTGCTTCTGGATGATAGATCGAGCATTTTAATACCAGTGCCACCTTTTCAGCCTCTCCCTTAAGTGTTCATTTCACACCCCCTGCGGCCCTTCTTCCTTTTTTCTTCTCTCCACCCTCCCTATTGAAATTGGCATGGTGGCCAAGGGCGGACCTTGATTTGAATCCTAGCTCCATCAGTTGCTAAAATGTGACTTTGGAAAATTTATCCAACCTCTCTAAAAGTGTCAGTTTCCTCATTTATAAAATGAGGAGTATAATGCCTACCTTCTAGGGTGGTGAGAAGGATTAAATGAGATGATGGAAGTGAGGCGCTTGGCAGAGATCTGACATTGGAAGGCCAGTAAATAGTATCTATTGTCATTTATGAATCCCTCCCCCCCCCCCATTGTTTCACAGCTGTACCTGAACCTTGGCTCAACTGAAGGAAGAGAATTGAAAGGGAATTTGAATTTCAAAGCTAAACAACAGAAGCGACAGTGTTGCAAGAATCGGCAGGCTATTGCTTGAACACAGAAAACCAGATGCCTCCTCAAAGATACACTGCCTTAAGAAAGAAGGGGATTGCTTTGTGGATGTTATCAAAGCTTCATGAACTGAACATTGTCCTTCTCTCCAGGTATGGGTTTGGCACTATTTCCATTTCCAAAGGAGTTGAAGTTATTGATAGAACATTATCTATTATTAAATCCTAACAAGCAAACCCCACCACATCCCTAAAGCAGAAAAATTCAAACCCAGTCCATCTGTCTCTGTCTCTCTCTTAGACCTCCCCACACCAGCCCCCAGTAATGATTAGACGCAGAGGTGAGGGTGGGTAGGGGGTGTAAGGAAGGGCTGGGTGCTGCTCACATGCGGTTTCCGCAGGAAAAGGGGTTGTACTTCACTTATGAGGAAGCTCTACTTTAGGTCCTGCGGGCAGTTTGCCATCGCAAACCAAACCAACCAAATGAACAACCCACCCACCCACCCCAAGAATTTGTACCTTAACGGAAATAGAACTTGAGGTCAATGAGAAAAAAAAAAAATAAAACATCCATTCAAAACATTTGATGCCTTAATGAGCAGAAAAATGACGCCTTCCTGGAATTAAAATCATTGAATCTGTCTCTTAACATGTTAATTGGCTTTCTCTGCTTGCTTCCTCTTAGCTTTACCCGGTCTCTTGAAAACTCTCATGGTGTTCCCTCCTCCTGCTTTTAAACATGTTGTTCCCAGGCCACAGCCCTCTCTCTGGCTCTCTGCGAATCCTAACAGTTCAAGGTCGGGCTGGACTTTCTATGCCTCCTGAGACTTCCCTTCTTCCTGCTGCCTTTTCATTATTCTATAATTTTTTTTCAGTTACATTTAAACTATGTAGGAGCAAGGACCATGTCTTGTATTTTTAAAAGGCCCCATCTCTTACAGTGCCTGGTTATAGTTCTGGGCCCATAGCAGATGTAAATTGAATACATTTTATCTGATGGTCCGAAGACCTTCCTTTTACTTGACCAGAAAATAAGAACATTTTGCCAAATCTTTTATCCCTTTCGAAATACAAGTTTTTAAATTCAAGTGTTTCTTTTTTTTTTTTTTTTTTTTTTTTTGAGACACAGAGAGATCATGAGCGGGGAGGGGCAGAGAAAGAGAGAGAGGGAGGGGGGAGACAGAGGATCCAAAATAGGCTCCGGGCTGACAGCAGACAGCCTGATGAGGAGCTCAGTCTCATGAACCCTGAGATCGTGACCTGAGCCGAAGTCGGATGCTTAACCGACTGAACCACCCAGGTGATAGGATTAATAAGACTTTGAGAAAAACCCTGCTTCCTTTATGTTTTAAAATTTCTCTGCTCATATGTTTCTCGGATTAATGCAAGGCTGTGTCCCAGACAGTGAACATTAGATATACTTTCGTATAAACAGGGAAGGGGGCGGCTGCACCTGAAAGTCATCTGGAAGAGCGAGGATGGAGGAGCACCAAACGAGAAAATAAAATTCATAGACATTGCAGGGATTTTGCTGTTACCCTGAAGATCATTCCAAATGTACCAGATAACAACCTCAAATTCCCATGACACTTAACAAGCAGGGCTCTGGAAAATCATTGCTTTAGGCTCGCCTGTTTTTCTTGATTCGACAAAGAAAACAACATGTAAATGGATTGCAGCCTAGTGGCCAAAGGAAAAAGGAAAGCCCCAAACCCAGAAGGTCGCGAGTGTGTGATGACCTTTAGTTACTTTTCTCCTTTTTATCTGATGCTGTTTGTGATTCAGGAAAGGCAGCTCTTCGTGTTGTCCTGCGAAACCTGCCCTGGCTTTCCTTTCTGTTTATAAAGGCTCTCAGCAGATGCTGTCTTCTGGAAAACAAAACAAAACAACAAAACAAAACAAAATAGCACAGACTCACTCCCTGTGCAAAACCCACACACTCTGAAGGGAGAAAAGAGCACTTTTTTATTTATCGATGTCCAATGGTAACTTTGGGTGAGTGCTTATGTCTCATAGAGCCTTCTTATTTTAGGGTATTTACATTATGTCCTTCTTTGCAAATTCACATTAGAGAATATAGATAGGGAAGATTTTACTAATTACAGCATAAATCATTACAGTGGTTACACAACAGAGGCTGTTGATAGATGGATTATCGAAAAGGAAACGCTCTGTCATCATTTTCTATTCTCTTGGCAGAAATGCCATTTGTATGAGGCAAGTAGGTCTGGCTAGCTCTGTTGCTGATTTAATCCTTCCCACTTTTCCTTTTTTCTCGCTGCCTGCTTCCCACCCCCATTCTCAGCCTGCTATGCGGCGGTTCTAAGGTATAATGACCTCACAGTGCCCAGTATTTGCCCACTAAATATAGGAAGCAGGACATGGGCTTGGGTCTGCTGCTTTCGTAAAGATCAACTTGCGTAGCTGCATTTTAGCTCATGGACACATAATCAAACTTCTAAAAATGTTCAGTTTCCATGTTTACTCCACTCAGTGTGATTCTCGGTAGTGTCTGACTCATTGTGTCGCATAGGTTTTTCCACATATTTTAACATGCATTTTCCTCCAGTCCTTGTTGAATTAAATTTCAGTGCTCCTTAGTTCTTGCTGATGATTCTTTTTTGGGAATGGTGTAATAGTAAATATAAAAGGTTCCTGGGAAATCATCTGACATTTTATAAGGCGTGTTTTGATTTTGCAAGAAAATGAGTGTGATTTTTTTTTTTCAGTCCTTGCCCAGCTATTTGAGAAAAATCAAAAAGTGGAAGCTACATGGGGGCTAGTGTGTGTCCCAGTATGTGATGAGGAATATTGAGTAATTACTTCTAAAGCCCCTGGGGTTTGCCTAGCCTTATAGAGACAAATAATAATGTATCTGTAATATTGTATCGGTAATATTATCAATAATATTAGTCGGAGTTGTGAACACCTTTGCTTTTGAAACTACCTTTGCCCAAAGGTAATAAGAACAGAGCAATCAAGAGTGAAGGACTCACAAATCGTGTATAACTAGGAATGAGGGAAGGACCCACGTCTGTTTGTTCAGCTTGCAGAAGAAGAGATCAAAATGAGAAGAGAAAAAAGGTGCAGGCTCTGTCCCCATTGTCCCTCAAGGCCTTCTAGAAATAGTCCGGCAGAAGTTGGGTGACTAAGCTTCAGGAATGTTCAAGCAGAATTCTTTTACTGGGTGAGAGCATGGGGCAGATGGTATCAGTGGTCCATCCATTAGGAATGGAGAGAATTCAAGTTACCTAATGAACAGAGGCGCAGGATGCCATCAAGGTCGATGCTGGAAGTCTGGCATTGAGCTTTTCTGGTGGCGTGGGGCTCGCACCCCATTTCACACAGTGGCTCCCCTTGCTTCCTGTGGGCTGTGGGCTGTGGGCTGTGAGGCTGTGGCCCTGGCTCACAGCTGGGGAAGTCTGCAAGTGTGCACCAGGAGCGGGGCTGCCAGGAGCCGGCAGGGGCACCCAGGCCGCTCTCTGCAAGTCAGGGTCCCATGTTTTGTCTGGTCAACTGATGTGGGAATTTGTTTATTGTTACTAGGCCTACTTTATTCTTCCATTAGGATCACAAGAGTTCTCCTCTTGCTAATTTCAGAGAAGTCAGGAGGGTGAAAGTTCAAGGTGTTTGTGAAGACTGTCAAGAACACTTACAAAAGCTAGAGACCCTCTCAGTGAGGCCCTGAGCACGGTGCGAACAGAATTCCAAACATCAGTTAAGATCTGTGTGTCATCTGGGGAATCACCTGTCACGGAGATTTCCACTGTATTGTCACTAAGGAATCACAGAGACAGTCTAATCCTGGAATGGCTTTGGTGTAACAAGCTGATAGGAAGAAAGGAAAAGGCAAGTGTGGGCTTTGGAGAGTGAGAGCACTGTATGAGAAATACATGGATGTATGGGGAGGTGGAGGAGAGAAATCATTGCAGGATGGGAATTAGGAAAGGAAATATAGATGTTCTTGGGATTCTAGCAGATCAAAGAACTAGAAAATGAGATTGACTGGGACACCTGGGTGATTCAGTCCATTAAGCGCCTGACTCTTGCTTTCAGCTCAGGTCATGATCTCACAGTGTGGAGCCTGCTTGGGATTCTCTCTCTCTCTCTCTCTCTCTCTGGGCCCCTCCCCTGCTCGCTCTTTCTCTATTTGTCAGAAAGAAAAGGAAAGAAAGAAAGAAAGAAAGAAAGAAAGAAAGAAAGAAAGAAAGAAAGAAAGAAAGGAAGGAAGGAAGGAAGGAAGAAAAAGAAAGGAAGGGAGGAAGGAAGAAAGAAGATGAGATTGACTTATAGAAAATGAGTCCCTATTGACTAAGTTAGAGGCGAAGCGATGGAGATAATTCTGTCCCATCTAAAGTAGGAGTCACCCCCTCCCCTTCGTCTGGTGCCTCATCTTCCCTGTGAAGGAAAGCTCTCCTCTGATGAAAGGTGTTATCCGACTCACCTCCACACCAAGGCCTGAAAATAGACACTTGTCCACAGTCCTTGTTTCAATCCAGGAACCAGGTAGAGCAATCACACTGATACACACTTGAAGTAGACTTGATCTCTCCCCCAAATCAGCTAAAGGATAGCTTTGTACCCCAGATTTCATTTTAGTAGAAGTCAGAAAGTTTAAGAAGTCCCTGGGAAAAGACATTTTTCATTTCATTTGTTTTCATTTCGACAGAATTTGATTTGAAACACAGGAACCTAGAGGTGGTTTTAATTAATTTATTTATTTGTTTTTTAAATTTTTTAAAAAATATTTTATTTATTTTTAGGAGAGAGAGAGAGAGACAGTGCGAGCAGGGGAGGGTCAGAGAGAGAGGGAGTCACAGACTGAAACAGACTCCAGGCTCGAGCTGGCAGTCAGCACAGAGCCCGATGTGGGGCTCGAACCCACGAACCGTGAGATCATGACCTAAGCGAAAGTCGGACGCTTAACCGACTAAGCCACCCAGGCACCCAATAGAGGTGGGTTTTTTTTTTTTTTTTATTAAAGAATTTTTTTAATTTATTTCTAGGAGAGAGAGAGAGAGACAGACAGCGTGAACAGGGGAGGGTCAGAGAGAGAGGGAGTCACAGACTGAACAGGCTCCAGGCTCCGAGCTGGCAGTCAGCACAGAGCCCGACGCGGGGCTCAAACCCACGAACCGCGAGATCATGACCTAAGCGAAAGTCAGACGCTTAACCGACTAAGCCACCCAGGCGCCCCAAGAGGTGGTTTTTAAACACTGGTAGTGACAACAGTGAAAGGCCTGTGAATGAGATATTCAGGCTAAGCCAGAGGCCAGTCCAAGTCCTACTTTCCTGTGCAGGGGCAGAAGGCTCTCAACTTTGTGGAAGAGGAAGGAGAAGTCACGCTTGGTGAGTAAAGACCAGGGCTCAGGCACTGGACCAAGCACGTTATAATTGCCATCTCATGTATTCACCATAACCTTGAAACTAGGTATTATTATTTATTAGTGTCATGCAAAAGAGGAAAATATTTTGTCACGTAGAAAAAAAAAGAATATATATATGGGCCATAATTTTTTGAACTATATTCTCCATTTATTGGGTATTTGGGGCTTGGGGTCAAGCATAGGTTTCTAACCTTGGCTTTCTTTTGAGAAATTGCCACCTCATCTCTTCTGTGAGAGTACATTGACAGCCTATTATTCTAGTCACTATCACTACCTGGATGCTACCCCTCTCACTGAGATGGTGAGAAGGGCTGGAGATCTGTAAGCCAGGGTGCCCTACCGTCCTGGGTCTTCACCTGAGGCTCCCGAAGGTGGTATCTCGGGAAGCCTGGGTAAGCCTTGTAGCTAGACAGTAGGATATCTCGCCTGACCCTCAACTGATTCAAGTTAAGCAGCTCTTTTACTTATGGTGGAGAGTCCCTGTGGGAGCAGCGTGGAGCTGATGTCTCCTCCCTGTGAGGTCCTGTCTTAGAATGTGGCTGGGGACTGAACTGTGCCTTCTCCAAACCCCAAATCCTCTATTGAAACTCTAACCCTCAATGTGACTATATTTGGAAATAGAGTCTGGGAGGAAGTTGACTAAAGTCATAAGGGTGAAGCCTTAGTCCAATAGGACTAGTGTCCTTTTAAGAGGAGGAAGAGACACAGAAGATTCCTTTCTCTCCGCGTGCAAGAGCAGAGGCCCTGTGACGACACAGCAGGGAGGCAGCAGCCATCCTCAAGGCAGGAAGAAAGCCTTCCCAGAAACCAGCCTTCATGGCACCTTGATGTTGGACTCCAGCCTCCAGAGCTGTGAGAAAGTAAATTTCTGTTGTTGAAGTCACCCCAGTCTGTTGTTATTTTGTTATGGCCACCTGAGCAGACCAATACAGGTGGCTTCTCCCAAAAGCTGAACCTGAGACAAGGGTTTGAGTACAAGTAGGGTTTTTGTTTTTAATTAAAAATTTTTTTTAATTTTTTTTAATGTTTTATTTATTTCTAGGAGAGAGAGAGAGAGCGTGAGCAGGGGAGGGTCAGAGAGAGAGGGAGTCATAGACTGAAACAAGCTCCAGGCTCTGAGCTGGCAGTCAGCACAGAGCCTGACGCGGGGCTCGAACCCACGAACCGCGAAATCATGACCTAAGTGAAAGTCGGACGCTTAACCGACTAAGCCACGCAGGCGCCCCTTAATTAAAAAAATTTTTAAAAGCTTTATTTATTTTTGAGGGGGCTGGAGGGAGGGAGAAAGCAAGCGAACCCAAGTGGAGGAAGAGCAGAGAGACAGGGAGACACAGGATCCGAAGCAGGCTCCAGGTGCTGAGCTGCCAGCACAGTGCTGGCCCCAACTCACAAACTGAGCCGTGAGACCACCACCTGAGCCCAAGTCAGATGCTTATCTGACTGAGCCACCCAGGCGCCCTGAGTAAGTCGTTTTTCTGAGGTATGATCCCAGGAGCGTGAGGAGACAGTGGGGGAAGTGAGGCAACGAGAGAGAGAAAAACCAACGAAACATGCAGAACGAGTGGACCGGGGCTGTGAGGAATCAGGCAGGTTCTGAAAGACTGGAGACACAACAGAGAATCTTCCTTCTGCCCAGTTTTTAACGCCGGTCCCTGCCCCTTGTTCGCCGAGGGCTCCTCTGGGGACACCTTCCACGCTGCCGAGCTTCTCCCAGGGTCAGAGAGGGTAGGCACTGCAGGGGGCAGGAGCTGAGAAAAATATTCACTGTAAGGAAAATTGGCTTTGGGGAACCTTAAAAAAAATTGGATGTAGTCATTTTTTAAAACTACGGAGTCAAATTTTAGACAGTATTGACAGATTATTTGTTTATTCATTGAGATGTAATTGACAAGTACCATTGTTTTAGTTTTACACATAGGACGTAATGATCTGATAGAAGTGTATATTGCAAAATGACACAGTAAGTTTAGGGAACATCCATCGCCTCCCACTGAGGCACTGATGAGTGGGAGGTTTCTCTTTGTGTTTCTTTTCCTCTGTTACAAAGAAGCTGGGCGGTGGAGGGTCTTCTTTGAGGCTAAGGCGGAAGGTTCTGACTGTAGATCAGGCACAGGAGGGTTAAGTGTTCCCTCACTGACATTTCCAAGTGCAGATTAGCTGTGGCGATTCACCAGGTGAGTTAGTCCTTTCCTAATTTGCTTCCTGCAGACACCCGGTCTCCTTGGAGCCAGACTGGTGCTTGTCTGGGTCTTTCTCAAGCTCCTCTTTGGACTGGCTGGCCTCTTTACTCACCTAAAACAGTTTTTTCTTTTTTTCTTTAGAAAAATAGGTTACAAATATCTTAATTTGTGTTTTTTAAATCGGGAGAAGAAGGTAAAAAATAATACAATTTCCAAAGACAATACTTAGGAAAAATGCTGCTTCTAAAAGTTGATTGTTGAGTTTTTATGGTCTCATGTTAGAGTTAAAAATGATCCTTCAAGGTTGTTGGGAATAGACTGATAGGCATTTTCGAGACTGTAGTATCTCCTTTTCTGAGTCTCCTCAGAAAAGGTTAAATAGGAATAAGTTTTGCCTGGTCTGCAATCATTAGTGTTTAGAAAAAAGTGGATTCTTAGGCAGGTTCTTTCCAGATCTATGATTCTGTAGTAAATCCTTCCAACTTTCCAATGTAAAAGTACTATTTATAGAAAAAGCAGGGAAGGAAGAGGTACTGTAAATAATTTTTTATAGTATCTTTGGTGATTTCTAGACTGAGTCTTTTTTATTTTCTTTAGCAACTCATTTGACATACTGACAACAAAAATTCTTTTACTTTTCTGTTAAAGACCTTTGTCTCGCTCAAAAAAAAAAAAACACGTGATGAACAATGTTCATATGATCTTAGATAATTCTGTTATGTCAATAAATAATTTTTCTTTTAGTTTTGAGTTTCCTGGAATAAGCTGCCCTTAAGTCTTCATCTCTACCTAAACAAATATTCTGAGGGTCGGCACATTATTGGGATTATCATGTTGCTTTCCTATTCTTCGAAAGCATTTAATTTCACTGTGTATTATATTTATTTAAACCATAGTTTTAGTTTTTCATTAAAAAAATTTTAAATGTTTAATTAATTTTTGAGAGAGAAAGAGAGACAGAGCACGAGCAGGGAAAGGGCAGAGAGAGAGAGAGAGAGGGAGACACAGAATCCAAAGCAGGCTTCAGGCTCTGAGTTGTCATCACAGAGCCTGACATGGGGCTTGAACTCACTGACCATGAGATCGTGACCTGAGCTGAAGTCATATGCTCAACCTACTGGGCCACTAAGGCCCATGGTTTTAAATAGCTATAGGAGCAATATCTTTGACATTTACTAGTCATTTCTTTTTTCTTAAACTACTTCATTTTGCTTGTTTTTAACAACTTAAATATAGAAGTTAAACATGTACCTTGTTCCATAAGGAATCATGTCTTGTGCTTATATGAGTGATTCCTTCCCCTGTCCCTTGCCCTTCTTCTTTCATTCTTATCCTTTATATCTGTCTCTTCTCCTCCTCTGAACTGATCCTTGTTCATTTTGGAGTAGTCATTTATGATGAATTGCTTTGCAACTGATTGGATTGACCATATGACTCCCATTGACCATATTATCCCTAATTTGTTATTGCAGTGGGCCAATACTTTGATATAATACAGACAGTTCTATGAAACTGAAAATATTATGTCAATAATGCTGGCAAAAATTAAAGAATTAGTACTAGGAAAAAATTAATTTTTGCATGCTGCAGTCATGTTGCTTTGATTAGGTATTTTCTTTTTATAATTAAAAAAAAATTGGAGGGACGTCTGGGTGGCTCAGTAGGTTAAGTGGCTGACTACGGCTCAGGTCATGATCTCATAGTTGATGGGTTTGAGCCCTATGTCGGGCTCTGTGCTGACAGTTCAGAGCCTGGAGCCTGCTTCGGATTCTTTGTCTCCCCCTCTCTCTTTCCCTGTCTCTCAAAAATGCATTTAATAAAATAAAAATCTCTCTCTCTCCCTAAAAAATTTAAAAAAATTAATGTTTATTTACTTTTGTGTGTGTGTGAGAGAGAGAGAGAGAGAGCATAAGCAGGAAAGGGGCAGAAAGAGACGGACACAGAATCAGAAGCAGGCTCTAGGCTCTGAGCTGTCAGCACAGAGCCCAATGCGGGACTCAAACTCATGAACCTGAGCCAAAGTTGGACCCTCAACTGACTGAATGAGCCAAGCGCCCTGTTTGATTAGGTATTTCTGCTGGCTCCTTTTCTCCATAATTCCTTCCCAGCTAGCATGAGTGCTTAATCCAGTATAGGAGCTTTCTCCTTTGAGCCTTACCTCTCATTAAGCCCAACCTTCATTCTTCTCAAGGGATTGCTTATGAAAGGAGCAGATTTGAAGTCCATTGCCTGGTTATGAATAAACACGGTAAACAGAGATGTTAAAGTAAAGTTATATTACAAAATGTTCACTTAAAAAACTCATCATTTTGCTCCCATGAGAACTTTTTTATTAAATTTGCTTCAGCAAATAATACTATTCATAAAAAAAAAAATCTACCCAAGGGCCTTAATAAAATGGAAGAGCCAACACACAGCATTTTATGTCATGAATATAAGAGCTCTGAGAAGTTAACAGGAGAGCCCACTGCTTCGTGTTGACTCTGGCTGTTTGCTGTTCTAGCGCTTCCCCTCAAGTTCTGTGCCAGCACGGACAGGCATGCAAGCACAGGTGTGCATGATGCACACGCACTCTGGAATTTCGTTATTTTAATTTCCTGGTTATCTTTGTTCCTCAAAGTGCTTATTTATTTATTTTAAAGTTTCTTTATTTATTTTGAGAGGGAGAGGGAGAGAGAGAGAATCCCAAGCAGGTTGTCTGGATACAGGTTTTCGTCCCACAAACAGTGAGATCACAACCTGAGCCAAAAGCAAGAGTCAGACAATGCTCAGCTGACGGAGCACCCAGGCGCCCCATCCTAGTGCTTATTTAAAATAAGCCAGGTAAATGACAGCCCACTCGCCTCTCATTCTGTTCTCCTCCCCGATTTTTATTTCCATCCGAACAGAATCTTGTTGTTCTTCCTAAGTAGTAGAGAAGATGGCAATGAGAATGATTGGAGGTGGTGGGTGCTCACTGTGGCTCTGGGTAAAAGACAACTGTCTGCTATAATGGCCTGTACAGCCACAAGGAAGTCATGCTTCATTTTCCTTGTACAAAATTAAGCTCCCTTGCTCTTTCTAGCTTCTTTTGAACTTTCTCTATCAAATGATTGGGAAGGGCAGAATAGCAGACTATTTAAATGTTTTTATTTATTTTTGAGAGAGAGAGAGAGAGCATGTGCGCACTAGTGGAGGAGGGGCTGATAGAAATGGGAATAGAGGATCTCAAGCATGCTATGCACTGACAGCACAGAGCCTGCCTGAACTCATGAACCTTGCGATCATGACCTGAGCTGAAGTCAGACACTTGGGTGACTGAACAACCCAGGCACCCCCAAGAATAGCAGACTATTTAAAAGCTGAATGTCTGGAGTTAGATCTGTCCTTAAAGTCTGACTCTGCCATGTGTCCGTGACGAGATTATTTAGGCTTGCTGAGTCTCCTTACCTATCAAATAGCTGTTTGTGAAGACAAAATTATGTCTGAAATACTTGCTCTCACAGAATAAAACTTCTGTAAAATAGATTTCTTACTATTGTTGTCTTACTATAATACTAACTTGTGTTTGCAAGCCATTCTGTTATTTTTAGTTTTCCAAACCCTTTTAATTCCCATTAGATTCTTACCTTTGATGGAGTCTTAAAGAGCATGGCCATTATCTACATTTAGCAATTATGGATATTTTTTGAGCATCTGTGATTAGAACAACCTTCTTCAGGTGTGACTAAGAAAACAGTCACTTCCATTCTCTTAGCTTGCTAAATGCCGGGCCCAAGCGGAATATAAAGTCTGGAGGATGCAATAAGGGCGAACACTTCATGGGGAGAGGAGTGTGTATTTAGAATTCTGAGAAGCCAGCAAACTTCCTCTTCTGAAGGAATGGACCAGGAGTACAGAGATCTGTGTATTAGATTCACCCGACACTAACTAGGAGTTTACCATTTAACCTTTAGGAATCTTAGTCATTTTGTTGAGCAGGTTAGTTTTCCAAGAGAACTGCTGTAATCTTGTTCTGCTGCTGAAAAGCCTCTGTTGCTTATTGAATTAAAGTCTAAACTCCATGCCTGGCAGTCACAGTCTTAGCCTGCTTCCCCAACCTTGTCCGTTACGATGCCGTGTGTCGTCTACCCTCCTTAATGGTGTCGTTGTTCCCACACTTCTTTATCCTGGCCCATCCTTAATGCCCATCTCCGTCTCTGCCATGTTCTCCTATGGTGAAACGTCACTGCTTCCTGCCCAGCTGCTGAGGGCTTCGGTGTGATGTTCCTTTTCACATTCCGTTAGCATTCCTCATCAATCGATCATTTGCCACCAGTCCTATTAATTTTCTCTGATTAAAATATTGTAATGCATTCTCTGCATTCCCTCTGTATTCTGCTTACTAGGTTGAGACTCCTTCGTATCTTGCCTGGACTATTGCAGTAGCCTCCTAACTTTTTTTTTTTTTTTTTGACTCGCTTGCTCCCTCTAAGTCTGTTCTCCGTCCTTTAGGCAGGGGGCGCTCTGTAAAATGCAGTTATGATTGTGTCCTGCGCCTGCATACAACCCTCCAAGGTTTTCCCCTTAGTTAATGGGACATAACCCAAAGCTTTTCATAGCCCACTTTGCTTTGTCTTTCGTCTTGATCAAAAGCTACTGGAGAGTGGGACAACGCGTTGCTCAGCTTAATATTTCCAAAGCACCCGGCAGGGCAGCTTGCCTTCTAGTGGGTGTTCTTTACATGCCTGTTATATGATTTTATCCAGTGGAATAAATATTATTGAGCTTTCTCAAGGTAGGTATGATGATTCAATGAAGTATTACGTGGAAGAGCACTGAAAAAATTAAATTGGCCCATCCTCAGTGATGATATTAAAAAAAAAAAAAAACCAACCCAACCTTAGGTGATTCACATACTCATGTCCATCTGAAAATGGCATTCTTCCAACAAATTATTCAACAAAATCTCTGTTTCACATGGCTGATGCTGAGGAGATGGTGAACTGTTGCAAATCTCAAAAGTAATAGCATACTTTATAGATAGTGTCCCAAGCAGGTGGAGACGGGATGTAGTCATTAGCAGCAAGCAGCCGCCGGAGGCCTTGAGGGGACTGAGGGCTCTCAACAGCCAGCCAACAAGCATTTTGTGAGCATTCCCCTGGGGCTCTATGTTCCATACCATTACTCAAGGACTCTTTTTTCTTGGCCAAGATTACTTGGTAAATCCACAAGGCCAAGTGGCCTGTTGCCAGAGTTCCAATGTTCTTTCTCTCCGGTCAATTCTTCCCTTCCTCTCTGAGCTGCAAGGCGTGGAGGAGAGGATGTGATATGGGATGGCTCTCATCCTGGTCCACTTTAAGCACTATTTCACCATAAAAATGGAACTCTCCACTGCTCCTCTTAAAAAGATGGCAACTTGTCTGCTTAGAATTCAGTGACTCATTCCACTTGGATACAATCACATTCTTTCTAGGGCGGAAACCCTGAATTCAAGTGCAGCTGGCCAAGTCGGGGAAAGAACTCTAAGCTGTTTCTGGGAAAGAACTTTAAGTCTTCTTACTGATGATGAGAAATAATTTCTACCCTTTGTAAAGGGTTAGAAGCCTAAGTGTGCTAGTGAATAATAATCTTGGACTTAGCCAAGGAATGCTTGGGTGGTGTTTTGCTTAGCGTCAAAGTCTATGTTTTTGTTTTGAATTTAAGCATCTATGTGCCTAAATTCTTCTCATATATAAATTCTGGAGAAGCATCAACAGAGGGAAAAGTACAGACTGGAGTGAAATTAGGGGTAGGTTACCAGATACTTGTAACAACAAAGTGTTTTCCTGCAAAGTTCTTTTGTAGCTAAAGCCGGAATTTTCAATGCTATATGTAGCAGGGGCTGGCCACCATATGTGATTGCTCATTATACGCCAGAATCTAAACTAAGCACGTACCCTGCAAGATTTCATTTAATCCTCCTATAGACCCTATGTGACAGACAAACTAAAACTCCTAAGCCCCATCTATTTGCATTTGCCTGAAAGAGCAGTGGGTGTTTATTCAGCACCCTGGTAGAGCTCCTTAGAGACTGCCGTGAAGTTGTGACAGAGGTGGGGAGGTAAAGTGTGGAAACGAATGCAGTGTTCCATAGAATACAGCCAGGGAAGGGATACTGAAGGCACTGTACCGATGTTAAACTCCTTTGGGCAAGTAGTAATCGCTTCTAGCTTCTATAAATCACGAGTGTGTTTCAAGTCTTTCTGGTCTGTATATTTCCATAGTCAGGTGAATCCTTTCTGGCTTGCTTAGCACTGTGCTCTCATCCAGGTGAAAAGAAATCTAGAAAGAATCTAATTAGTCTCATTATCTAACCTAAAACCTTGTGCAGTGAACCTGGTGTCTCCTAAGCGCCTGCTTCAGTCTTGTGTCCCTGCGGGCTGCATTTCAGTAAGCTAACCAAGGCATTCTTTTGTGTATATCATGTCACAATCCTTTCAGAGTATCTGTACAGCTTGGCAATTTTCAGGACAAATCCTTTTCAAGTGTAAAACAAACAAGGATTTAAAAAATCTTTCCTTCTGTTTCGGATAGAATTCCAGCTGTCTGCTTCTTCCTTCCCTCCAACAAAAACAAAACGAGTGACTTGTATCCATTCACAGTCCACAAAGTTTAATCCTGGTGCTCTCTTACAGGATGTGTGCCTTCTGCTGTATTTCCTATACTGGTGAGATTTTTGTCTTCTGCACAACATCAGTGTCCCTCGGTGTTCTTTGTATTCATGGCAACTCTGTTGTTCAAGCCCTTATGAGTTTTCATATTGCTATTGCTAACTAATTTTTGTTCACTTTTGCAGTCTTCATCCGTTTGCTACCAATCCACCATGTTGTCACAGTTCCCTTCACAAAACCCTCCCCATGTTTTATCTGCCTTAACCCCCTTCATGAAGCTGACGATAGGTCCCTAATGTTCCCTATAGCCTGCAGGTTAAAGTACAAACTCCCTAGTATTGGGGTTTGAGGTAGATCTTAATTACCTACACTTCTTCCAAATCCAAGCCAGATGGGGACGAAAATGCAGTATCTGATTTGCTGCTGATCATGCTGCACTGGGGCTTGGGCTAGAGACAGGCTGAAATGTGACTTCCTGTAATCTTTTCCTTGAATTTACCCATAAAGTTCAGGAAGAAGTGCTAGAGAACTGTAGCCCATTTTCTTTTAGTGCAAGTTTGGGGGCCTGGGGATTGCCTTAGGGGTTGAAAAATCAATCACAAGCCTGTTTGCAGGGCTTGGTTTATCTGTGGAAATTGCACTGTCTTGAAATCTCAGAGGGAGACCAGCGTATTCAATTTCTGGGAATTCAGTGGGCTGGCGACTAAGATAGCCATCACACTGTGGCTTGGTTCTTGAGTCCAACCTCATTTTGAAGTTTCTGTCTCTTAGTAGTAAGTCTCTTGCCGTGCCTCTTGGTCCCTGTCCTTGGAACCATAGGCTGGGATAATGGTGTGGAGTTCATTCTAATGGACATCTTTTTAAATAGAGGGAAATTACAGTTCTTTGGGGGCAGGGAGTATATAGGCAGAGGTATTTAATAAAGACCTGGGAAACAGGGGTTCCTCCGAGCCTTAGCTCTTCCCGAAATTACCTTCTTTTAAAATAGAAAGATCAGTTTTTGTATCTGCATAAAGATTGCTGGGGGAAGAAGTAATCTCTTTGGTGAGGCTATGTGCAACTTTCCCTTTCTGCTGTCAGAGAGTTAGCACATAGTCTGAGACTCTTAGGGACTGTCCCAAAGGCTGTGAAATATGGTCAACCCACTCTAACTTTGTCACAATGGATTCCCCTGACATACAGAAATGAACTGGTTTGAGTCCCAAAACACAGATAGGAAAAATCTGCCCAGCTGCTTTGTTACCACTTACCAAGCCCTGTCGTCCCTCGAGAAAATGAAAGGCCACTCTCACTGTCTGGCATCTCCCCTGCTCTCAACCTAATCCTCATTGTAATGCCTGTCAATTCCAAACCCCACTTGCAGGTACTGATCTCTGCATTAGGTAGGGTTCTGTGGGTACAAGTGATAGAATACCCAACTCAAAGTAAAATATGGCCACAAGTATGAAAGTCCAAGAGGTATCTCTGGCTTCAGGCTTGGCTGTATCCAGGGGTTCAAGCTACCTTGTGATGATTTTCTCTCTCCACATCTTGGTTCTTCCCTCTGGTAGTTTTTAGCTTCATAGAGTCTGTATTTTTATAACTTCTTTCAGTATCAGAGAAAAAAAGACCCTTTTTCCCCCCCAGAGACCCTATCTCAAATATGACAGAAAAGGTCTGAATAGCACACTTAGGGGAAAGCCTCTCCCTTGACCAGTTGCAGTGCCCAGAGGGATGGGCTGCTCTGGGTAACCAGGTCTGGGTCAGATGTCATGTGCTTGTCTTTGGGGCACAGAGAAGCAGGAGCGGGGAAGATATCTACAACTTAAGGAGGCTGGGGTGTCCTGAAGGAAGGGAGCACAATAGGCAAGGAACTGGCCTGCTCCATGGACCTTCTGGTGTTGTACCATAATCACGTGTTTATAGGTCTCCTTTGGTCTCCACATTACACTCAGAGATAAGCACGCCAAAGGAGATCGGAATTTGTCCCCCTCACAGTCACAACGGGATGGCGAAGTCTAGATTTCACTCATTTCAAAAGGACACTGCAGCCTTGTGGCTGTGTGGCATTGGCTCCCACTGCCACCGCCAGCTGGGTCCGCACCCCTCAGTCACATGCAGAAAGGATGCTGGCATAGCCTCTGCCCCGCTGAGCCTGGCGCCTCCCCTGCCAAAGCCGAGGCTCAGCGCGGCCATTGCCTGGGAGGGCTGCAGAGATGTGGCCCCGGCCACGCCGCCTGCTCAGGCTTTTCCCACCCTGCATGCTGCCAGATTTTCCCAGGCCACGGGGGCTTCTGAATACAGGACGAGGCATTTTCTGTGACTCGGTGGCACACCCAGTTTTGGGTCCTGCACCCCAAGAATGCCCTGTGTTCCACGTTCTTTTGTTATAATGCCCATTTTAAAATAAATTTATTGGGGCACCTGGGTGGCTCAGTTGGTTAAACCTCCGACTTCAGCTCAGGTCATGATCTTACGGTTTGTGGGTTCGAGCCCCACGTTGGGCTCTTTGCTGACAGCTCAGAGCCGGGAGCCTGCTTCGGATTCTGTGTCTCCCTGTCTCTCTGCCCCTCCTCCTCTCATGCTCTGTCTCTTTGTCTCAAAAATAAATAAAACGTTAAACACATTTAAAAATAAATAAATAAAGGGGCGCCTGGGTGGCTTAGTCGGTTAAGCATCCGACTTTCGCTTAGGTCATGATCTCGCGGTTCGTGGGTTCGAGCCCCGTGTCGGGCTCTGTGCTGACTGCCAGCTCGGAGCCTGAAGCCTGTTTCAGTCTGTGACTCCTCTCTCTCTGACCCTCCCCTGCTCACGCTGTCTCTCTCTCTCTCTCTCTCTCCTAGAAATAAATAAAAAAATATATATTAAAATAAAATAAAATAAAAATAAAATAAAATAAATAAAATAAATAAATAAATAAATAAAAATAAATTGATTTGGGGACACCTGGGTGGCTCAGTCAGTTAAGCATCCCGCTTTCGATTTTGGCTCAGGTGATGACCTCATGGTTCATAAGATCAAGCCTGGCGTCTGGCTCTGTGTTGACAACTCACGGAGACTGCTTGGGATTCTCTCCCTGCCCCTCCCTGCGTGTAAGCACACTCTCTCACACACAATAAATAAACATTTAAAAAATATAAATTTATTTTGAATTAATTTTAGTTCTACCAACAAGTTGCAAAGGCCGTACAGTTTCCGGATGTCCTTCACTTCGCCTTTCCTCTTGTTAACCCCTTAAGCCATGATGAACTTGTCAGAACTAGGAAATTAGTATTACTATAAACTAACATACAGACTTTATTCAGATGTTAGCAGCTTTCTCACTAATATATTTTTTTCTTTCAAGAGATCATATTGCCTTTAACTAAGTTCTTTCTATATACTCATGGAATTAGTTTTCTTATGTCAAGATGTTGGTGTATTAGCTTAGTTGCCCTAACGGCTTTCATTTATCACCCCCTCTGTTCCCATGCTCCCTGCAGTGTGACATTCTAGCACCTCCTATGAAAAGATGGTCTACTTTCCCCATCTTGAATCTGGGCTGGGTTGTGAATTGCATTGGCCAGTAAAAGGCAGCAGATATGAAGATGTGCCCATTCTGAGCCTCGGCCACAAGAGGCCTTGGGTGCTGTTTGTTCTCTTGGACCCCAACTTTCTTTATACAAACAAGGCTGAGCCAGCCTTCTGGGTTGAGGAACTGCATGAACCAGACGGGAAATATTCCAAGTGAGTGCTAAGGCCACAGTAGAAAACCAGGCCCCAGCTGGCTGCGCATCTATGAGTGAATCCAGCCAAGATCAGCTAATCCTATCCCAGAGCAGTGGAACTACCCAGATGGCCTATAGATTTGTGAGCAAATAAATTTTTATCATCATGAGCCCATAGGGGCTTTGTGATTGTATATATGCAACAGCACGGTGGTGACTGGTAATATACAGCTAGATCAGGATGGATTGTGATATTGGCCTTCTGGTGACTCAGGTTTCATGGTCACTGTCAAGTTCAGTTAAATTTATTAAATTTTGCAGATTGTGAGTCTTCTTGAGACTGGTCTTAGACTTTTGTATGCAAGTTTAGGGAGCACTTCTTATAGGAGCCACCTCTGTTGAGCTGAGTGAATTTGAGTAGAAAACTCCTACGTTGAAAGTGTTTCTCCTATGATCTTGAGCAGTTCTGGGTGCGGATTTTCCCCAACTGTCCTTGGCTCGTGCATATTGACTGAAGCTGTGGTCTCTACCGTACATCTCCAGATTTCTCTCTTGCTAATTCCAATGATAAGGAATATATGCACACTGGCTCTGGAATTTTGCTGCCTCGGGTATTTCCCAAATAAGCTGTCAGTATTGGTAGGGCTTTCTGCTGACTGCGGTGGGTATAAGTCTGGAATTTAAATTTGATGAGTTTAGCCATCTTAGATTAAAACCATTTTCTCCCCTCTGCTAGGGTATAGACAGTCGTCTTTTTTTTTTTTTTCTCCTCTTTCTCTTTTTTTTAGTGCTCTCAAAACTGTGGGATGTGCTTTGGGACAAAACCGGTTGAAAAGGGACATTATAACATCTAGCATAATGCCCATGAAACAACTTCACTTTCTCAGTCTTGGAGCCACATTCCGGTTCCCCTGGAGAAGGCTTTGGCCTCCACCATAGAAGGTCGCAAGCCTTTCCTCTGCCCTTTCCACTCTTGGATTCCTCCAACTTCCTACTGGGATAGTGGCAGTTTTCCCAGGATCACGGAGAAGCAGTGGCAGTCCTAAGCTTTTTGGTTTTCTCCCTACAGAGAATGTCTTCCCCTTACCTCCCTTCAGGAGAAGTTCAATACCTAATGGGCAGGAAAGCCGTGGAGGAAGCTACAGCAGGCTCTGAGCTCTGATCAGCAGCAATGGCCTGATGGGTCCAAGGAGGATGCAGGTTAGAGGTCTGACTCCCTATTACAGGCTTGCGGGTGCTCCTGTTTGCAATCCCTTGCTTAACGTTTTGAGGCAACTCTGTCCCCAGTGCCCGAAACTTTCTGGGTTTTGTTGAATGAAGTGATATACTTCCTGTTAGCCTTCTCCTCACTGTCCCTGCCACTCAAACAGGTTTCTCAGTTCCTTAACACTTTTCCATCTTCCAAAAATGTGCTGACACCTCTTTTTCATTCATTACTTCTCTTCATCCTTCTGGGTTTATATCTTGGTTTTACTCCTCCAGTCTGATTTTAGTGGGGCTTTTCAAGAGAGCAATGACTGTGTCCCATCTGCCATGTTTAGCCTGAAGTTGTCAGACCCTTTAGGTGTTTAGGACTATATATATAAATTTGTCCCGCTACAGTTCAATAATTGTCTTCTTCAGGAATTTTGTCTTGCTTTAAAAAAATCATGTAACTAATTATTTTAATAGATAAGGGGGTTAGAATTACAGAGGTTAGAATTTTGAAGCAAAAATATTTTTTTACCTATTGGGGTTTCAGTAACTCTTCTAAGAATAGCAACAAAACCTACACATCATGAAGCACATCTAACATTTTATGTGCTGCTTTGTTCAAAGAATGGATTTTCCTATCATGCTCAGCACTCTCTAACACAGACCTCATCTTCACTCCTCATCTCAGTCATCCATTTTACTCATCAACAAAGGAGGTAGTCACACAAAGGATGCTAAAGCTTCTCTTCTGTGGCCCCAGGAGAGGGACAATGTCATGCAGAGGCTGTTCATAATGTAGCAGAGATGCGACATGATAGTCAAATCATACTAAGCTTTTGTGCATGCAAATACTATTTTGTTAAATATAAACGGGACCACACCACACCCACTATTTTGCAATTTGCTTGTTTCTCTATCTCATATCACGAGCCTCTTCCATATCCATCCATAAAGAACTAACTCATTCTTTTTTTTTCTAAAACAACTTCTTAGATGATTTCTAATTCAAAGCAATGTTGTCATGAGCATGCTTTCATATGCTTTTTTTTGCTCATTTGTTTATGTATTTCTGTAAGCTTTTTTCCCCCCCAAAAGGCCCACACCTGTTATATTTTGATAGATAAGGCCAGATTGCCCTTCAAAAAACTATCGACTCATGCTTCCCAAGAAATTGTCAGAATGCTCATTTTCTCATCTCCTCTCCAAAACTGTGTCTATTTTCTCCTTTTAATCTTTGCCTGTATGATAAACGAGACAGTGTGTGTTGGTTTACACTCCTGATTATCAGCGTGGTGATATTGCTCTTTGCGCTACTACCGTCTCCAGACACAGATACTTTTCTTACATTTCTGATACGGTGGAAGAGTGAAGTCAGCCCCAATATTTTCTACAAGTCTAAGTGCCTGCACATTAAAGGGTAGTTGTCCTTGAGAACACGAACGACCTCAATAGCTTATGTTGTTTACCTCCTGCTTGTATCACTTTGGTAGCATTTTAGAAATAGGCCAGGTCAGGACTCAAATGCTCTATCCCTCCTGTGCTCAGAGAAGAGTTTGAACTCTCACTAAGAATTGATTCTCAGTAAGTAAGAATTTTAACTGCCTTTCTTGGTGCTTTAGTCCAATCTTTGGAGCTTCTTTCTTTCTGTATCAGTTCCTTCTAGTAGTTACTAGAGACAAATTCTGATTTTTCCTTTTTAGGCTTTTGAAAGATTTTCTCTCTCTCACTCTAATACCCCTCATGAGATGTGGCTTGGGGAAGTAAACACCCTAGAGACAACCTTGCTCAACAGGGGCTGGGTGCTGCTGATAAGTCTTCCTTTCTTCTCTTATGTGGCTAGCCCTGAGATGAATTTTGTGCTTAGAAGGTTCCACAGGACTGAATTGTCCATAGGAGTGGCCACTGTGTCTGTGATAGGCTGATGAATGACACCCCAAAGATGGCCATGTTCTTACTCTGGGATCTGGAAATACGTTATCTTTGGTGGTACAAGAGACTTTCTAGGTGTGATTTCGAGATGGGTAGATTATACTGGGTTATTTGGCTGGGCCAAATATAGTCACAAAGGTCTTACGAGAAAGAAGCAGTCGAGTTACGGATAGTATACGGTGTGATATTGGAAGCAAGAGGTTGGAGTGATGTGATAAAGGGGTCACAAGCTCAGGAATTCTGGAATTCTCTAGAATCTGAAGCAAAAACCAAGGGAATGGGTTTTGTTTTCAGAGACTTCAAGAGAAACCAGCTCTATCAACACTGTGATTTTAGCCCGTAAGACACATTTCAAACTTCTGACCTCAGGACTATAGGAAAATAAATCTGTACTCTTTTAAGACACAGCAGCAGTCACAGGAAACTAACACAGCACCCCGTTTCATCCCCTCATTCTTCACTCCCGTTCCTTGGGATCACAATCCCAAATTAAGTGCTCATGCAGAAGCCTTTGTTTCAGAGTCTCCTTTAGGGGAATCCTGGGTAAGACATGAAATAATTAGATTTCCACTGATAGTTTTGACTGTGTGTTTTTCCCTGGGGACCTGATCTATGACAAATGCAGTTGGCCCATCTTACTTTTTTTTTTTTTTAATTTTTAAAAAATGTTTTATTTATTTCTAGGAGAGAGAGAGAGAGAGAGACAGCGTGAGCAGGGGAGGGTCAGAGAGAGAGGGAGTCACAGACTGAAACAGGCTCCAGGCTCCGAGCTGACAGTCAGCCCAGAGCCCGACGCAGGGCTCGAACCCACAAACTGTGAGATCATGACCTAAGCGAAAGTCGGACGCTTAACCGACTAAGCCACCCAGGCGCCCCGGTCCATCTTACCTTCTATCCACGATGGCCATTGGCTGGGAAAGGAGTCCTCAACTGAAAGGTGCTCAGTTGCTTCCAAGGACCAGGAATTGAGGGAAAAGCTGCCAGTGGCTGGTCAGACCACACTCCCATGTCAGGGGATTGAAGGTGAGGCCCCTAGTGATGGGGGAGAGGTGTGTATGTGTGTAAGAGCACATCGTTAGAGCCTAACTGGGAAAACAGAAGCACCTTCAAGTGCTTACAGAGGTGGAAATTTACTGCAGGGAATTGTTTATACAGATGACAGAGGAACTGAGAACCAGACAGGGAATGGGGAGGTAATCGAGAGACTGGCAAGAGCAGGAAGCCACTACATCCTTAGGCTGGAGGACAAAGGGAGAGGTGGCGTGACTGGAGCCCATGGACTGGGCCCACTGGAAGGAAGGTGGAATCAGAGTGGAGACTGAAGAGCTGGAGAGCCCATCCTAAGTGAAATGAGATGAAAAGAAGTGCTTGGGTGTCTTCCTCCCTTCCCACTTTCTATTCCCCACTCAGGGCCTCCAACTAGCCAAGCCCAGAGAAGCTAGCTCTGCTGAAATACACAGCAGGTGGGGTAAAGGATGGATCTGAGAGCAAACAGACATAGAACAGGCATCAGCCATGCTGCCAAAGAGACCGTGAAGAAACACCCACGGGAGGAAGAATCCGTTTTAAACACCTGCCAATCTCTGTGGAAACCAATTCCAGATTAGTGCCAGTTGAGCAATATTTTTTTCCTGCCTTTAACTCCTCTTGCTTTCCATGCCCCACACCCTGAGAGGTTAGAAACTATAGCCAGTATGTGGGGCATGATCGTGGAGATGCCAACAGAATGAAAAAGAAGGAATCTGCCTTCTGCGTTCTTTTCCACTGCTGACTTCCTACTCACTACAGGCCTGAGCTAGGGAAGGTGGAAGCTTTACCGCTGAATGAAATTGGGCTTTTGGTTGTTACATTCAAACACACACTTATTACTAAAGCAAGTCTATTTGAAGCAATTCGGACATGACTGGAGGACATGACATGACATGTCCTTATCTGAGGACAGTCAGATAACCTATGGGGTCTGCCCTACAGGTGACCTAAAGTAGTAAGAATAAGCCTTCTCTCTCCAGGCTGAATGGTTATGCAAAGAAGGTTGTGAGAGAAGAACTCAATTTAATTGAATTCTTTAATCCCATCTGTGCATGGAAAGCTTGTCAATGGTAGCATTGAAGTTCTTCTCACTTAACTAGAGGTATCCTCACTAGTGGGTTAGGGGCCAATGGTCACATAAACTGGTCTTTTTTACGCACCACCCCTCCCACAGGCAGTTAAATGTGGGAATGGCGTCTATTGCTATATTGGCATCTATTATTTCGAAGCTTCAGTCACAGCTCAAACCGAAGCATTTTATTTTAACGTTCTTTAATATCCATTTGGAATGATTTACATTTTTAAAAATGTGTTGTTTTATTTTGTACTTAAGAGAGAAAGAGAGACAGAGACAGAGAGAGAGCATGAGCAGGGGAGGGGCAGAGAGATGGAGACAGAATCTGAAGCAGGCTCCAGGCTCTGAGCTATCAGCACAGAGCCCGACATGGGGCTCAAACCCATGAGCAGTTAGATAACCTGATCTGAACTCAGTTGCTTAACTGACTGAACCACCCAGGCGCCCCTGGAATGATTATGTTTGTATCATCAGCAGGAAAAAAAACGATGTGTATGAGATGTGTTTCGTTATGAAGATCAAAAAAATCTCCACTTCTGCGCACTCATCTTTTGTGGCTGTTGAAATTCATCTCCCTTCCACCGGCACACTTGTCTGGAATTCTGAAGAGTCCTTGTTTGAAGCACAGCTGGTCCGCAAACTAATGTATATAATTCTAGATGAAAATTGGAACAAGTCAGCTTGAAATCAGAGGTGTGTCCCTCTGAGAATAATGATGTGTGGCAAAGAAGTCAATTCTCAGAAATCCCTGTGGATTTGGGAACAGAGGCTGCCGTGAGCTCATGACTGCGAGTGGATCACAGAAAGCGCTAGGCTTGGAAAGACCCCAACTTCAGACCCCAAGGGGCTGAAAGTATTGGATCTCTTTTTGAGGAAGGAATGCTGTCCTGTCTTAGATGAGAAGTGTGGAAACCTAGAACATATATTAGGAGAGTCTCTGCTTGGAAGGCAGAGACTGGCTCCATAACGAAGCAAGAGAGGAGATTTTAATGTTAGGAATTGGGGCGTTAAAGTGGGCTTGGGAGATCTCGCTGAGGGAAGTGAGAGAAGTTCCAGAAAGTAGAACAGAAACTACCTCTCACACTAGGTGACCGACCACACCTCACAGACTTGGTGACTCTGGGGAGGGGAGGGAACACAGGAGATCAGGTTGGTATTTTACCCAGAACTATTCTCTATGCTTAGATAAGGACAGCTGCTCGCCCTTGTTGAGCAAGCCTATTGGAAACTAGGACACTCCCCCACTGTCAAGGGAAGCCACACCTACATCTAAGACTGAGCAATCTGGGTTGGGTGGAATGGGTGAGGTCAGTGATGCAGGGAGAAAAAAGAGTGTTCTTAGAAAACAGAGTGACTCCCTAGTGGAAAAATATGAGCACTTCACCAGCATTTAAGTCCCTCCTATGTGCTCTTGGATAGCCTCAGATTCTGGATGTTAACTTTGTCGCCGCCTTTCTGGGAAGGGCAGGTTGTGTGGGGCGCACTAGAGGCCATTTGTAGAAGACAAAGTTTGATGGGGTGAAATGAAGGAGGGTGACACACGTGTGTGTGCACACCCATTTAATGGAAGAAAACAGCTAAAGAGCGTAGGCAGACTAGGTTAGGGAGGTCAGCGTTGGGACCTGTGCCAGGTGACTATGCATGGATAGTGACACTCAAGGCAGTCAGTGGGCATGCAAGGAGAGGAACAGGCAGAGGAGCCCGAGACTATGGGGGCTTCTGCCATGTGACTGCTGAGGTCATGGTGGCCCTTGTCAGTGGGTCCATCCCCATCTAGGAGTCACAGCAGTTGGTTTCCTGGTGGATATCTAGTGGGCACCTCCATCACGAGCTGATGTGATGGGCAAAAGTGATGCTTGTTCAGCTCTGGTGAACCCCTTACTGAATGTCCTCCTCATAGTGACCCAGAAGACTCCCAAGTTCCAATGTCACTCCCAACCCTATCTATAGAGTAGAAAAGCAAAAATGTGGGCCTTTGACACTTGGGGCAATGTGGGGCGTGGAAACACCTTAACTTGAGGAAAACTGAAGAGAAACAACCTGAGATTTATTTCCAGAGACGGGGCATGTAAAAACATGGCCATATGTATCATCCCTGTTACATGAACCACAAAATCACCTTTTCTGTGGTCGAGTCCCTATCCCTTAATTCACGTTGCTATTACAATGAAACTCAATCAATATTCTACTTCAACTTTGATTTCTAAAAAGGACCCAAAATATGGGTTTTACCAAGACTTTCATCATTTGCATTTCTCTTTGACACTGCAGTACACATTATCTTCATAATCTTAGTATCAGCAAATGTTACCTAGAGGTTTATAGATGTTACTAAAACTATAAGCTTTCCACTCCCTCACCTGGCTTGAAGTATGGTTGGTAAGATCAATAGACTTCTTTTTTTTTAATTAAAATGTTTTTTATTCTTTATTTATTTTTGAGAGAGAGACAGAGAGACAGAATGTGAGCAGGGGAGGAACAGAGAGAGAGAGGGAGACACAGAATCTGAAGTAGGCTCCAGGCTCCAAGCTGTCAGCACAGAACCCGATACGGGGCTTGAACTCACGAACCGCAAGTTCATGACCTGAGCTGAAGTGGGACATCAACCGACTGAGCCACCCGGGTGTCCTCTTTTTTAAAAAAAATATTTTTTATTCTTTATATTTTTAATTTAAAAAAATGTTTATTTATTTGGAGGGAGAGAAGGAGTGAGGGACAGAGAGAGAGGGAGAGACAGCGTCCCAAGCAGGTTCCCTGCTGTCAGAAGAGCCTGACATGGGTCTCAAACTCACCAACTGTGAGATCCTGACCTCAGCCGAAATTAAGAGTCAGACGCTGAACCCCCTGAACCAGCCAGGGGCCCCCAGATACACTGCTTCCTGAAACAGCTTATTCTCATTTGAACGATCCACAACATAGGCAGAAAAAGTCAAAGGTTATTGTGTAACTCTTAGAAGTTATGAAAATTTAGCATCCTGCTACACGGGACATAAATTTGCTTCACTGCTTTATATGTGCTTTTGGGTACAAGTCTAGAAATACACTTGGCCCAATTCTGGAAAACTTATATGAAGACATTAGAGCAGAAACCTGTGCAGCTGAGGCCTTCAAGTCTTGCCTTAAGAGAAAAGGCCCATCTCTCACAGGATCTGATATAGAAGGATAATTGGGAATTTCTTCTGAGTGATTCCTCCATGCATATTCGAGTATCTTCTGGTAACCTTTCAGGCTGGTGGTGAAAACATTAGGAAAATGCTGTGTTTGGAAAATTCACTTTATCTACTTGTTTTGTTGTTTAAGTAGATAAAGCCATTAGACTGCTATTTGAGGTAACTGGCTTTCTAATTTCAACTTGTCAAACTCAATCTCTTTTGAGTTAGCCAAATGTATACACAAATACAAATCTTCCAAAAATATTTTTGACAAATGTAAAAATTAGTTACCCATTTAAAAACTATTTTTAAAGTCCCCCAAAAGTGAAGATAAGGTTGAAAATTAGGTCTTAAATAGGGTTTAAAGTTTTTTTTTTTTTGAAGTTTACTTATTTACTTTTGAGAGAGAGAGAGAGAGAGAGCATGGCAAGGGAGGGGCAGAGAGAGAGAGGGAAAGAGAATCCCAAGCAGTGTGGCTTGAACTCATGAACCGTGAGATCATGATCTGAGCCCAAACCAAGAGTCAGGGGCTTAACCGACTGAGCCATCCAAGTGTCCCTTAAAGAAGGTTTAAAGAAAAGTATCAGTGAAGGCTTGGACCACAAGAGATAATTTTTTTAACCCCCCAAATTCATTTATCCTTATAAGCATTTGGGAAAAAAACATACTTTCTTTTGGTAATTTCCATATAAGACTCTACAATTCTCATAGTGCATCTTCTAGTTTTAGACATGGTATGGTAGATTTGGTGAAGTATGAAAGGAACTAACGCTTTTAAATTTTTCATGGATTTTCTTTCAGGATGGGAAGGGATTTTTACTTTTTTTTTTTTTTTAATTTTTTAATGTTTTATTTTTTCTAGAGATGAGCAGGGAGGTGAGAGAGGTCACCAGGCTCTGAGCTGGCAGTCAGCACAGAGCCCGACACGGGGCTCGAACCCACGAACCGCGAGATCATGACCCAAGCGAAAGTCGGATGCTTAACCGACTAAGCCACCCAGGTGCCCCAGGGATTTTTACTTTTAAGACTGTTTTCAGATTTCCCTCAAATGTGATTACAGTGACATTATAGTGAGAAGTGAATATGACTGGAAAATCAGAAAGTGAGACGCTATTAACTAGTGATAAACTGCCCTGTTTGTGGAGGTCAACACCTCTCTCCCCATGTTAGGGCACACTGGTCACTAGTGAGAGGCCAGCTCTTTCTGACTTTAGCATCATATAAAGACTTTGTGGGAATGATTCTGGGTAGCTTGCGGATCCTAAGGAAGTGCTGAGTCGCCAAGCCTGCGGAGGGACCGCAGCTGGAACAGCTCCAGGGAACTAATAGCAATTCACTGCAGTGTCTTCTCCGGACAGCGCCCTTGGACAAACTCAGCCTCAAAGGCTTCCATCTGCTTTTCATGCTGTTATAGAGAGAAGCAATCTCCCAAAAAAGGGAATCCAATTGGTCTGTCCTGGTCACATGCTGTCCCTTCACTGCCCTTGAGAGAGTCCAGTGGGACCAGAATGGGAAGGAGTAAGGTTCTTTAAAGGAAAAGCTGAGGTTGTTGCCAAGAAAGAGGAAGGGAGACTACGGCAGCATCACCTGTTCTGTGCCAAAGGAGAACCATCAAATGGAACTTTATTTCCTGCTGTCCCTGGAGTCTTATTGTCTAGCACAAAGTCAACATGAATGCAAGTAGAAAGACAATATTCCGATTAAAAGTATGCATCTTTGACTTGCTTTTCATGTGCTTCTGATGCTTTTCTATGGATCCTCGGTGGAAAATTCTGGTAGGCAAGGCACTGAACTGAAGGAAAGGCACAGATTAGGAGAGCTGGGTGGTCAAAGCCTGCTGGCAGCGGGGAGCCTGGGTGGCTCAGTCGGTTAAGTGTCTGACCTCGGCTCAGGTCATGATCTCATGGTTCGTGGGTTCGAGCCCCGCATTGGGCTCTGTGCTGACAGCTAGCTCAGAGCCTGGAACCTGCTTCGGATTCTGTGTCTCCCTCTCTCACTGCCCCTCCTCTCCTCAAGCTCTGTCTCTTTCTGTCTCAAAAATAAATAAACATTAAAAAAAATAAATTAAAGAAAAAAAGCCTGCTGGCAGAGAAGACACCTCTTTCGTCTTTCTTAGACATGCATTCCTTATGGCCAGGAGAATTTTACAAAACAAGCACAGTGAACTTTTTGTTTATCTTACACCTATAATTATAATAATAACAGGTTCTGTAATTCATGCAGATTATTCACAAGTCTTAATAAGAGTAACTAGAAACCAGAGCAATCAACATTCTATATATACTTACTTTGACACTGGAAATTAACATGTATTTAAATATAATGACATAAACTGCTCCTATCTGATTATAGTTACATAATGAGATGGTTTCTATATCAGACATGCATTTAATTAAAAGAATGTGTCAATGATGGGCATATAGGAAACGATTTAGATAATTAATGATAAACATTGACTTTACAAACAACTTTATTTTTGTATATTTCCATCCGTTCTCCACTCTACCCAGGGTTCTGAGGTTCTTGCTTTATATGAAGAGTCTCAAACACTATTGTGTTTCTTTTAGGAAAAGTCCCCACAGTTTGATTCATAGGCAGAGAGAGGTTTACTTTGAGGCAAATGAAGCTTTAGTTTTGTTAACCCTTATTTGTATGGGCTACTTCCAAGCCTCAGTAGCTAACTTTGTGTTTCTGTGGAAGTTCTTTTCTGTTTTTTGGTTTTTTTTTTCCCTCTAAGTAGACTCCATGCCCAGTGTGGAGTCCAATGCAGGGCTTGAACTCACAACCTGAGATCAAGACCTGAGCTGAGATCAAGAGTCAGATACTTAACCAACTGAGCCACCCAGGTGCCCCTGTGGAATCTTTTTCCTTAAAGGGCACTCCCCTCAATATTACTTTAGGGCCCAGGAAACCTGGATCTGCCCTGCTTACGGATTCTGCGTATGAACCACCGCTCCCCCCCAACCCCCCATCAGCTACTCCTGCACTCACTCACATCCTGATTCTGTTGCAGGCTGCATCAACCCAGATTTGGAACGATGTACATTCAATCATTTTGTCAAGAAATCCAATAAACACCAAGGATTTCTACAGGGGTGTGTGTGTGTGTGTGTGTGTGTGTATATATATATATATATATATATGTTTTTTTTTTTTTTTTTTTTTTTAAATTTTGGTAGTGTTTACTGAACACATTGAGTGGGGAGACCTGGTGCAGGGAAAGGGAGTTGGAGGGGCAGAATTGAGTAGGAGTGGGAATCCTACATTATGTAGCAAAGCATTTTTATAAAAGTGTCGCACTAGATAATTTATGTTCATTGGAAGTCTTTCTTGGCCTTGCCTCTACCAAGTCTCCGTGGCTGTTCGTTTCTTTTTTCCTTACTCCCCTTTCTCTGGATGCTCTTTGTTCTTTTGAATTTCCCCAGAGGTCTTCAAGTTCCTTTGCCTTCTATTACACAATGCCATGTGGCTGTCTCCCACTTCTACCCCAGCTCACTTCTCATCCATCACAGGACCTAGGAACTTCCCACCACATTTAACAGCCTCTGCTCTTTAACAAAAACCTTTTACTTGAGATTATCCACTTGTGTCTCAAATCTCACTCCCGTGACTCTTTTGCAGCATTTTGTTCTCCAAAAATATACAGTGCTTACACCAAGCAGAATTTTGGTAACTGAAACATTCTTCATCTCCATTTTATTTTTACATGCACATTTTCACATGTGAATGGTACACAATTGGAAAATCCCGGGGATTACACGATTGGCTGCCAGATTACAGACTTGTCTCCTCATCTCCTTGCTGGATAGTAGTAACAAATACTTGAGGCTCAGTAAATGAATGTTGACTGTTTATTAAAGGAAATTACCATTTTTATGTGGATAGTGGTATCCACATTTTTAGTTTGGCCTGATACAAAAGCTTCAGGAAACATTCGCTGACTGGGTCTTTTCTCCATATGTTCACAGAAGCTGCATAGACGGGAAGAAAAATGAAAAGAAAAAAAAGGCGGAGGGGGGGCAACCAGATGAATCTCCCTATTGACAATTTAAGCGATTAGTAAAAGGGACATTTTGTCCTAAATAACTCCTACTATTGACCTATGTGTGTTTCCACATCATTTTATAAACATACTTTACAGGCTTTGTAATTTTCACAAAAAGATAAATTCTGTATGAAAAGCATCTAACTTTTAGAGCGCTTTTTAACAGTTTTGTGCATAAGAAAATAGATAAACAGAATATGTAAAACGGTAAAATACAGGCTTTATGATATAGAGAAGAGCTAACAAGTCTTTTTGATCATTTCTAATATTTTGAATCCCACTGAGTGTAATGGTACAAGGAAAAGCAACTTTCAAAATAGCAACAGAAGAAACAAAGTATTTTTAGGCCCCTGAAGTGGCGTTCTACTTTGTAGGGCTCCTGGCTTGTAATAAATGGGAATTTATATTTCTCTTCAGTTAGTGCCAATTCTCTTCTCAAAGACGAGACGTATTTTCTGACTGTACCCGTGTGTCCCTGTGGTATCATCTGTCATTGTTGCCTCATCCTTGGAGTTGACTGGGACCAACTCTTTGGTTCAGGTTAGAAAGAACGTGCTTGCCACGGATGATCAGCTTCTGGCTCATGGTGCCATGGCGTGTTCTCGGGCATGTCTTCTGTCAGCTTTTGTCTCTTAGCCACTTGATTTGGGAAGAATGAAACCAGGGAAAGTGTTATTGTCATGCAGCCAGAAGCCCTTGCTAGGTCTGCTGACCAGATGCAGTATTTCAGTCCCAGACTTACTATTAACCATTTCCTCAAATAAGCTTATAAGACTGGTTAAACCTGCTCAGAGAACCTGCTATCATTATTTCTGAGAGACAATATTAACACCAGAATTTTCCATAAGTCTTGTCTTGAGACCTTTTTTGGGCTCAGTGGAACTTATAAGGCATGAGATTCGATAGAATAAAATACAGATGAAAAGAAAACATACAGATCTGTCTTCCTATGACACTATTTATTGCAGCTCCATCTCCCATTTCTCCTCAAGATGTTTCGTTGTCGTACTTTTTCTTAGCACAGACATGAACTGAGAATCTGAACTGAAAATATTTTTAGGGACAGATTGACAGGAACTTGATTTAGTATTAGGAGACATTGTTAGTTTGCGACAATATGTTGTTTTAAAAGTACAGAGAGCCTGGGACTTCTGTAGGAATTCATTTAAAAATTCAAAAGAAATAAAGCAAATATAAGGAAAATTTCCTTTTACCTTGTTTTTCTCTCCTTGCTATTATAGTAGTTTCTAAAAACATGACAGCAGCCTCCATTTATTGCTTACCCTATTCATGTAACCATAGAGCTATCATTGATTTCCAGTGTTATGGCAAAAAGTCCAAATCTATTCATTTATTTTTGTGTGTGCTTGAGGGAGGGCGATGAGTGCATTGATCCAGTGGAGCACTGGCTGGTAAATATTTAATGTTTATTCCTATCACTGAAATTATTTCGTTTGGATATTGGCGGTCATTTGAATGTGTCAGTCGGTATGGCCCTCAGTCCGTAACTTCATCTCCAGCAGGCTACAGTGTATTTCACTTTTGCAGACACACTGACTTGCCATGCAGTAGTTCTGTAGCATTATTTTCCAGATGGCTGTCCTAGAGTCCGGACTAGAATTTCAGTTAATCTTGATGTCTTTTGGTGGAAGGATTATGCAAAAGATGCTTGATCCCTACTCTTTCTCAGTGATTGAGCATTATTAGAACTCTAACATCCTCAAATGTGCTTGAGAATTATTGACCTTGATAATTACTGCAATACTTGTGTCTTCTTGTGTTATTTCTCACTAGCGATCCTTTGCTACACCAAGAGAAAAGTTCTGCTTTCAGATTTTCCCCAGAGCAACAAATACTTTGCTTCATGCCCTTATAGTTATCCACATTTAAGGGATTAAAACTTGGTTTTAATTTTGAGACCCTTGGCCGTCTGCCTGCTCTTAGCCTTTGAAGGCATTTTCATCTTCCCAAGCATCCTACACCTGAGGAATCTGTCTTCCCAAGCATCCTACACCAGCTGGTTCCTTCAAGGAAGCATGAATACCCGGAAGTAGTGGAGGCAGTTCTCCTGGACACCAGTGTTCTGTTGGGCTAGTTCTAAATAGCTTGAATTTTGACTTTCAAGAACTTTTTGGCCCTTGTGTTGATTTTTACCTTTCACCCTTAGATTTGACACATGGCTTCTGTCTTTTGCACCTTTGAACTTCATTTTTCCCCAGTGGTCTTTGGTCTAGTTGTCCCTGTGGCTCTGAGTATTCATAGCCTCCATTGTTCTCATATAAGCCCTGGGAATCCAATCGTGAGTCCAACCAAATACTTGATTATCAACATGATTGAGTTAGATCAGTAGTCCCTTCAAGAGGATAAAAGTCATATATTGTTTGACCATTTCTATGTTCTTTAAACAAAACAGGTATAAGACTTCTGCTTTCTGGTTAGGGGCTCCAGATGTTATGTGCTATTATAGTAGGGTTGATAATTGTTTTAAAATTGTGAGTTAATATTAACTACAACTTATTCATTAAAAATTATACAGTCCACTGGTTTCTCCACAAAGTTAGTTGTGTTATTTCTCTCATCTTTTGGGGAAGCTCATGAGAGTCTGGCAGAAGTAGGGTCTCAAACTTTTAGCTAGTCATGCTGGTGAAATGGACGAAAAATCAGAAACGACTGTAATATTCTACCTATTATATGTTTGGTTCATCAAGTGCATTTTTAAAGAACAGTGACTTTTTACATGGTTTTTATAGGAGAGTATTAAAATATTCTAGAAGATGGGGCGCCTGGGTGGCTTAGTTGGTTAAGCGCCCGACTTTCACTTAGGTCATGATCTAGCAGTTCGTGGGTTCGAGCTCTGCGTTGGACTCTGTGCTGACTGCCAGCTCAGAGCCTGGAGCCTGTTTCGGAGTCTGTATCTCCCTCTCTCTCTGACCCTCCCCTGCTCACGCTCTCTCTCTCTCTCTCCTAGAAATAAATAAAAATATTAAAAAAAATATTCTAGAAGAAAATATTTTGGTTTTCTAAATTTTTATCTATTTATTTTTTTGCTTTTTGTGGCTTTTTTAAAAATACAATTTATTGTCAAATTGGCTTACATACTATTTTGTTTTTTTGGTTTTTGTTTTTTTTGTAAAAAAAGGGATGGAGAGTGTGCTGGAGACATGCTGTCTGGGCTTCAGACCTGGCTCTGTGTGATTTTAGACAAGTCAATCTTTAGACAAGATTTTAGACAATTTTCAGGGCTTTGATTTCCTCATCTCTAAATGACGGTGTTTTGAGTATAAAAGGAAATAATATATGTGGTGTTTATAATGTGGTCTTATTCATAATAAGCACTAAATAAATGTGATTAAGTATGTTACATCATTTAGAGTCCTTTCATCTGAAAGTAACAGAAGTTCGGACTCAACTGACTTAAACACTAATGAAGTTTCCTTTCTTATAATACCAGCAGGACACTGGTTACCACCTTTAAGGGATGCTGGCATCCATGCCTCAATAATGTGACAGAGATCCACATTTTTTCCATCTGTAATCTGCAATTCTTTTTTTTTTTTAATGTTTTATTTATTTCTGAGAGAGAGAGAGAGAGAGAGAGAGAGACAGCATGAACAGGGGAGGGTCAGAGAGAGAGGGAGACACAGAATCTGAAGCAGGCATCAGGCTCTGAGCTGTCAGCACAGAGCCTGACGTGGGGGTCGAACTCACAACTGTGAGATCATGACCTGAGCCGAAGTTGGACGCTCAACCGACTGAGCCACCCAGGTGCCCCTGTGATCTGCAATTCTTAGTGGCGGTTTCTTGTGTAGATAGTAATATGCTGTAGCAGTTTCCAGACGTTAAAAAATCCAGAACAAGAGATGTTATTCCATCTAGCATCTCCCTTAGGCAGGGATACTTTTCCTAGAAGCTCCCAAGAAAGCATCTTTACACTTTTCTTCAATCTGAGTTCAGTCACAACCCTGTTAATGAACCAATCACTAACGAAGGAAGTGACACTCCCTTTAGATTAATTAAGTATACCTCTGGATGTGAAGATGGGGTTTTCTGGAACTCTTATGATATGGATATTATTATGTTTCATTGAATCACTTAGTTCTCTAACTCTCCCCTCATGGTCTAGTATTTTCTTATCACTCCATTTCTTGGTTTCATCGTTTTCCATAATTTTATCTCCTATTTCACCTATTCTCTCTTCTTCTTCCTTCATCCTTGCTGTCACTGCATCTGGTTTATTTTGTACCTCATTTACAGCATTTCTTAATTTGTCATGACTATTTCTTAGTTCCTTGATCTCTGCAGCAATAGATTCACTACTCTCTTCTATGTTTTTTTTGCAAGCCCAGCTATGAATCTTATGTCTATTATTCTAAATTCTTGCTCAGATATATTGTTTATATCTGTTAGAGCAATTCTCTAGCTGTCATTTCTTCCTGGAATTTATTTTGTGGAGAGTTCTTCTGTTTTGGCTAGTTTTCTGTCCCTTATGTGTCTTAATAGCTTATTATGTGTCCTGCATCTGTGAGCACTATTATATTAAAAAAGGGTCTTACACTGTCCAGGGACTGGCCTTTAGGAGGTGTTTTTGGAGTGTATTGTGTGCTGTCTGTTGTTGTGACTCTGGTTGCTTTATCTCCCTACTCATAGCGGTGGTTTGGGCCTTCCACCAGGTGGGATTTGATTTGCTTGTTGAAATAATCCTGGAAAATTTTTAAGAAAGGGTGGTGGGGTGGTGGAAGAAGACTTATCCCATAGAAAAAGAGAAATGACAGAGAGAAAAGAAAAAAAATTGACCAGGCAGAGAATCAGAGTAACTATACAGCTTAATCCAGAAAGAGAGAGAGAGAGAAATAAAGGAGAAACAGAAGAGTTGTAAAAATAATAGATTAAAAATGCCTGCTTAAACAAACCAACAACCAGAATAACCAGAATAGAGAAAGGAAGGAATAAGCAGAAGGAAAGGAAGAAGAAAAAATATATATGTAAAATAAGAGTTGACCAAGAATCAAATCAGAAAATGCAAAACTGCTGGACTGATATCTGATGGCACTTTGAAACCAGTGGCTGTGCTGGTCTGGAGGAGGGACTGTCTGATCTGGTCAGTGTCAATCTTGTTCCCGTAGATACACAGTTGCCAGGTTCGGAGGGACGTGGTTTGGTGTAGGTGGGTCCCTCTTCCACTGTGGGACTATTATCTGGTCCCTGATGCCCCACCTTGTAGTAATGGGGAGAAAAGTTGCAACACTCCAGTCTACACCCCCCACCAACCAGGTGTCTCAAACCACTCTGTTTAGATCGTCCTCACAGTGCCATGTGAATGTGGGTGTGCCAGCTTGTCCTGCTCCACAGTCTCCCACGCCACCCTGATGTCCTAAAGGGTCCAACTGCATGTGACCCAGCTCCAGGGAAGTTCCATTCCACCGAGCCAGTCAGAAAAGGGCCCCTGGCTGGCCAGTGACTGCAGGATATTTTATCCTGAGAGGCTATATGCCTTCTTCCCACAGCACTCAAGGGGAGGATTACTTTCTGTGACTACACCTCTGAGCTGCCTGCTGAGCCCAGGGCTCTCCCCTCCTCCCCAGGAGTGAGCACAGGGCAGCAGGTCCTAGTCTGGAAAAAGCCCCACAACCCTGGAATGAGGTAGAAATTGGTTCTTTCTCCTTTTTTTCCATTCGCTGATCTGTGGTTTTTCTCTTATCCAGATTCAATCCTACACTTCCACCACCTCTCTTTCTCTTACCTTTGTCTCTCCACAGAAAGGGATCCCTCCCCTCCATTCCTACACTGCCTGTTTTATCTCTCCCAATTCTCAGTCTTGCACCTATGGCCTGCCAAGTGGTCCCTGTGCGCCCCTGGAGATGTTTCTGTTGCTCTGTAACCCAGATTTCTGGAATTCCAAGTCTTCGGGCCTCAACCCTGCTGTGTTTGAGGGACAAGGGAATTTTGGGTCCTTCTACTTTTCTGCTATGTTGACTCTGCCTCTCAAGTGTTTGTTGATTAGAAATGATCTGCTGCACTAAGGTAAGATGAAAAATCTTGAGTTTGAATCTTTCCTTGACAGTGATACACTTGTGGACAGAGCAATTAATCTCTGCCCCGGTCAGTCTTAGAGAGCGTTTATTGATATGCAAGTAAACGCATTCTCCTACAAAATTAAAACAAATGACAATTTGGTATTTAATGTCTTCTTGACTTCTTGTGGCTACTTCATAGAGTTTCTTACAAAAAAAAGACTATTTTAAAAACATGAAGCCACTAACATACCAGAAAATCTGAAGATTGTGAAGTAAATCAAGGACAGATGTGAACAAAGTTGTAATCGCATCTAATGAAAACAAACAAAAAGGAAAACCAAAAACATTCTTCAGAAGCAAACAGAATTACAGGCTTCCAAATAGGGCTTTTCAAGGACAGAAGAGCACAGTCAACTGGAAATGGGTCAACCCAATATATGCAGTTCAGGATAAGATAACAGCATCAGCATCAACAAAATCTAGGATAATTGAATATTTTAAGATGTCTGAGACCAAACACTTTCTGTCATAAATAAATATATTTCTATTAAATTATGTTATTATAATCTAAGAATAACTTTCTAAATGAATTAAATTAAATGGCACCAAGTTTTCTTATGGCCTCGATTTGTGGCTGGTGCTCTGTTGACCCATTGGAAACACTGGTAGGTTCTTCTCCATCCATGGACTTCGTTGGGAGGATTCCTCTATGAATGGCCCAGGAAGATGAACTAACATCTAGAAACTAAACCCAGAAGGATAAACATGTGGCCTTGTGCCAACATTTACCTGTTTGGAGACATCAGAAAAGTAGGTTAAATTTTTTTTTCTACCCTCACCTTGAATTCTTTCTCATTCCAAAGCTGTTTTGGTTTTTATCAATGCTTTGATGACAACCAAAATTAACAAGTTCATCTTCATGGACAGTTGCTTCAAAGTTGCTTTGTAGGCAATAAATGTCTTTATTGTGTGGTGCATTGTCTGCATAAATCTGTAGGAAGACAAATACTGACATAAAAATTAATCAGAGTGTGACATTTCCCAGTAATGTGTGGAAAAAAATGGGAATAAAGATGATTCTTTTTAGCTTTGACTACAATAGAGCTATTATTTATATTTTTACTTATATTTTTCATTTATATTTTTCTAAAACATAAATTATTAGTATTTATTTTTGATTATTTATTAACTTTTATAGTATTATTTATTTATATTATCATTTATATTTGTATGAATTTTATTTGTACACAAAAACCAAACTTTGTTATCTCTTTCATTTTGGTGAATGAAAGAAAAATTTATGGCCTCATAATTGTGTATTGTTTTTTTTATTTTATTTTATTTTAGCTTAATTTACTTTAATTTTTATTTTAGAGAGAGTTTAGAGAGAAGGGCAGAGGGAGAGAATCTTAAACAGGCTGTCCATGCTCAGCCCAACATAGGGATTTATCCCACGACCCTGGGATCATGACCTGAGCTGAAATCAAGAGTCAGATGCTCAACTACCTGAGCCACCCAGGTGCCCTTACACTGTTTTTGTAGTAGCACTCATGTGTCTCGTCTTAATTTAAAAAGAGCTGAGAATTTTTTAAGAACCAAGCATTTTTAAAACAAAAAATGGGCTATTTCTATTATGGTAAATGTTGCGTTATTCAACATGTGTGCTGAGTTAATTAATTAACTTAGTTCCTTTCTCTGTTTTTTAAAACCTGCCTTCATTTTTGTCACTTCATCAGAGAAAATACAAATTAAAGGTTAAAAAAGAATGAAGTAACCATGATGACTCAATGAAATAACATTGTTCAAAATATATTTTAGTCACCCATCCTGGCCTTGTATCCTTATTTGTTAAGGCCACTTCCAACCCTGAGTGTCACTAAATTTTAATGATGTGCTGAATCACTCACTTTAGCCTCTTGGCTGTTTCGGTCTAGTAGGGAATGGCAGACCATTTCAGTTGACAGTGAATCTATGCCAATTAACTGCAAACAACTCTGACAAGTTGCTTTTCCACCAGTACATTTTCATGAAGGATTTCTTCACTTAGGTAAGTATTTGAAATCATACCTTAGGTAAAGAGCAGAGGTATCTGAAAGTCTTGAGATAATTGCTAATTCCTTCTGGAAAATGTATTAGCTGTAGTTTTAGCAATACCTTCTATTATTAATCTTCTAGCTACATTATTAAAATATTTCTTAGGAAAATGGATTAATTCATTAAATCTGACAAATTCTACTGATGTTAAGTGGTAGGTAAATCTGTAAGCTCCAGGGAGTCATTCAGTTATGTAGATCTTTGGGAAATATTTCCTGAACTGTGAAAACTGGGAGATGTTGGTGGAGGGAGTGGACTCTTCGCATGTGAGGAAGGGTGTCGAAGGAATGTTGTTTGCTTGCGGTGGTTTGAATGGGTCCAGGTGCATTGGGAGAATGGCTAAATGACTTCAGAGATGTCTTCAAGACCAAAGTCTCAATGACCTTTTCTCATAATGAATTCCAACCAACCTTGTTCAGTACTGGTGACTTCCGTCTCTATATCCAGACCCCTCTGTGCTCCATTGCATATACTGGTGTGTAATCTAGATATGAAATAAAGCTTCTCATGCACCTCAAAACCAAATATTATTTTTCTAAGAATTTGCTAAAATCAGGGATTTGAGAGTCTAGAAGTTGCCTCGTGATTTCTGTTAATTGTTGGGGCTTTTACTCATATAGTCCTCTATTTTTCTGCCTCTCTTCTTCCCACATCAACCACAAAGTGCAAAATCATTTTCCTGTGTTTTACAAAGCTATTCTTATCCCTTTGCCCCAACCTCTTACCCCTGAAAAACTGGCATACCCTAAATTCATAAAAGTACTCAACAGAACAAAGGAGGCTTCACTTCCTTATATAGGAGCATCATAGTAATATACTAAAAAGAGAAATATACACAGAAATAGAGAAGCTAGGGAAGAATGAAAGGTCCCTGGGCTACCAGTGTTTCTCTCCTTGTACTTTTTTAAAATCAAAAAATTTTAAGTGATAACAGCCTGTCAGATGTTTTTCTGGCTTAATTCAGAGAGGGTTACCTTCTAAACTAACTTGTCACTTTCACAAGACCGTGACTTATTAAACATATGTCATATTTGACCACATTAACTCTCCTTTCTCCAACATCAGCTGCAAAAAGTCCATTCCTCTCTCCTTTTTACAGCCTTGCTTCCTTTAAAATCATCTTAAAAACTGTACTCCATGGCATAGTAACCCGTCTGGAACCATTGGATGTTGCCCGCATGTTTATCTGTAGCATCATCTCTGGATATAATCTGTCTAACTTCTCCATTTACAGAGGATATGATCTGTAAAAAAATTGCAACACAGTTTATATGGATAAGCCTTGTTATTTCAGCCTGGTCTCTGTTAGAGATAAAGATGAAACTTTAGTGAAAAGGTAGCATATTGAGACAAATCAGAAAGGTAGGTGTCAGAATGGAGATATTTTCATTGTAATTTTACCCCTTTTTTCCTCTGCACTTATAATCAAATCCTTATTGAGCCTCTGGGACCACCTGGTAGTGCTATATTGAATGATAGATTCAGTGTAGATAACATACCTAGCTGAGAATATTGAAGAAAATGCAAAATACTGCTTTTTGAAGTTTTTTAAAAAATTTTTATTTATTTCTAGGAGAGAGAGAGAGACAGTGTGAGCAGGGGAGGGTCAGAGAGAGAGGGAGTCACAGACTGAAACAGGCTCCAGGCTCCGAGCTGGCAGTCAGCACAGAGCCCGTCGCAGGGCTCGAACCCACAAACCGCGAGATCATGACCTAAGTGAAAGTCGGACGCTTAACCGACTAAGCCACCCAGGCGCCCCTGTTTTTTGAAGTTTTTAATAAAAGTATGTTTTGGGATGCCTGAGTGGCTCAGTCAGTTAAGCATCTGACTCTTAATTTCTGCTCAGGTCATGATCTTACATTTCTGGAGATCGAGCTCTAGGTTGGGTTCTGTGCTGACAACATGGAGCCTGCTTGGGATTCTCCCTCTCTTCGCCTCTCTCTACCCTTCCCCAGCTTGCGCTTTCTTTCTCTCTGTTTTCCTCCATCTCTCTCAAAATAAATAAATAAACATTAAAAAAGAAAGTTTTAATGCTTAAATGAAGAACTGTGCAAAATTTGGATTTAATTGGGTGCTGGTCTAAATTAGAATAAACCATACTTGAATATTTTCTTATGACTTGAGAAATGCTATTGAATGTCTTTTGATTGTTTTCAAGCCACAGCTGAGTGTAGCAATTTTTTTGAATGTATTTGAGAGTGCAACCTTTGCTTACAATAGGAACTTAAACAATTAAGGTTTGAATTCACTTAGCAGGACTATGAAGCAATTATGTATTTACATCCATAGAGTGAAGCTCCGGTGTTTAGTTGCATGCTGCAGCAATGTGGCAAATCTACTATAAATTTATCTTTATTCTTATTAAGCTTACATTTATCTACCTACCCTTTGGTAGAAGGTATCTTCGAAGGTATCTGTTTTCATTAAATTCTGAGATTTTTCATCTTCCTTTAATTTTTTTCATCTAATCCAAGGATTAACTTTGTTATTTCTTTTCTTTTTTTCTTCCCTAAGAGCTGCAACATTTTCATGATGTCCTAAATCTTACAGCACTGAATAGAATATAAATGGAAATCCAAACAAGCAAATGTAGCATTTATCACCCTTTTCTGGGGCTGCCACTTATTCGAGGAAGTTCATTCTTGGCTTTCAGGGTTTTAACACATACATATTATTTTCACTTAGGCATTTAAAATACTTCATTAAGCTCTAGTGTTTTCGGAGTCTCTTCTATTTTTATAAAAACCGATATGCCGAGCAAGTAGAATATTTCTCTCCTTCTATGGTTCCACGATTGGACTCTTCCAAAGAAAGATGTTCCTTTTGAGGAAAAAAATCCCACAATATATGTGCCAGATTTAAAGTCACAAGGCTAGCAGCAAATTATTCAACACTAGGGCTCCTTTTTTTTTAAAAATTTATTTATTTTTGAGAGAGAGAGAGAGAGAGAGAGAATTAGTGGGGAAGGCACAGAGAGAGAGGAAGAGAAAGGAATCCCAAGCAGGCTCTGGACTATCAGCGCAGAGCCAGATGTGGGGCTCAATATCATGAGCCATGACATCACTACCTGAGCAGAAATCAAGAGTGGAACACATAACAGACTGAGCCACCTAGATGCTCCTCAACACTAGGATTTCTGATTAAAGGACCAATCAGTCTCCTCATTTGACAGAAATGAAACTGAGACTCAGAGGAAGCAAAGTGACTTATGTAAGTTAATGGTAGAGCTCATTACTCTTTCTTGTACCACCTGCTGCACAGAAATCTTTCCACATTCATTCTTCCTACTGCACATCAAGACTGTATAAGGGATTTTTAAAATTACAACCTTTTTCAACTTTATTGAAATATAATTGACACATGACATTGTGTATAGTAAGCTGCACAGTGGGATGGTTAGATCATTCATCACCTCATATAATTTTAATTATTCTGGTGTGTGTACAGTAATAACATTTAAGACCTATTCCTTTAGGCAACTTTGTTGGTATGCATCTTCAGATAATAAGACACAAAATAAAAATCAAATGATCATGGGCTCTGATATCACAGGTTCAAATCCTATCTCCATCATTTACTGGTTATTACTCTTGGCCAGGTTACTTTGGCCTAAGAGGAGACCAACATACACATAGACATATGTTTTATATATATATGCCATGTGTGCTGATCAGAACATACACAGGGTGATAGGAGAGCATGGAGAAGAGGCCCTAACAAAGTTTGGGACTACTGGAGAAGTCATACCTGACCCTCTGTAACTGAGAGGCTACTACAGCCTACAGAGACCTGTAGTAGGATTTGTGAGGTGCAAAAAAGCTCTCTTATTCAAACAATGTCTCTCTCCATCATCAATCATTGCTCTCAGTAACATACCGCTGGCATGCCTAAAATGGCCACTGTTGTAATCACTTTTTTGGGACAAATCTTTCTCTAAAATGCCTCCGTAAAATACAAGTGTGTCCAAAGAGTAGGGCAACATATTCAACATGCTTTCTACCCCCTACCCCGTTGCCCATGCTTTCCCCTTTCCCTTGTTACTTGAAGACAGGTCAGGGATCTAGAGAAATGAGCAAGGACAGACGAGTTGTAGCTGAGAGTCTGGGAGAGCTTTGGGGAAGGGGTTGATTTCCCCATGTCTGGAATGGTGCTCCGCTGGAGGAGGGAAGATGTGGGTGAGGTGGATGGTAAGGACAAATTTTGCTGACCCAATCATTTCTCTGAGACCCAGTAGAGTTCCTAAAGGTGGAGACAAATTTTGGGGACAGTGACCTTATAAGACACTAATGGTTGGAAAACTGAGACTATCAAAGGAAAGCTTTCCTTTATGTATGGAACTAGCATGCACATTTTATATTAACAACAGCAACAAAAAGAGAGGACCATTGTAGGACATCTACAAATGGGGAAGATGAGAAAAGTAGCTACTATGAAGGAATTGCCTTTCGTATGAATAATATTCTATATTTTTGTCAAACTCTAACACCAGAATTGAATGACAACTAGAACCTGAAGAGAAATCTTTAGAAGAAAGTATTTAACCAACCCAAAGCTGCAGTTTCCAACCCTGTGTGTTTGCTTACACTGACCTACTGACTAGGTGCTAGGAAATTCCAGAATTTCTATCAGAACCTTAAGTGCACCAAAGGGCACCTTGGGCCACTATGTTTGGCTTGAAAAATATGCTCTTGGGCTTCCCTCTTAGCCCATGGAAGGCAAATAAATAAATAAATAAATAAATAAATAAATAAATAAATAAATATTGGCTTTATTTCTGGCATCCTGGCATTTGTACTTTTAACACAATAGATTTCCATCCCATCTTATCAGCATAACAAATCGGTGATGTAAGCAGGGCATGTTTTTGAGTCATTGTTAATATCTGACTTCACTTCTAAGTATACATGCCTGCCTGATATATCTTGCAAAATAATACCTTATGTGCTTTACATGTTGAAATTCTATCATACAAGGCACTATGAGTGAATGTTTTATCCAACTCGAGTATGTTAGGGAAGGTCACTTATGAAGAGGGACTGTAGCCCGACCCAGACGTATAGAGCCAAAGACTCAATACATTTTGAAGCAAGTAGTCTTGGTTTATACTGCTGTCAGAAAGGAATTTTCCAGGTAAAAATCAGGATCCTAACCTCCACAGTGTGATTTATCATATTCCTAACCTAAATAAATATTTTCTAAAATTTTTTTCCTTGGCCAGTGTTCATGGCCAGAACCCAGGTCATTAAAATCTAACCAGCCAATATGTTGGCGATCCTTGCTTCCATGATCTCATTAAATCACTTGTGTAAGCCGTCCAAAGAAACTCTGAAGTTGCAATTCCCTGCTGTTATAAAATGCTCTAATTCCAGGCAGTTTGATGAATGAAACAGAAAAAAGAGAACTACGTGGTAGTTTTTGGAGTTTGCATAATGTTTTCAATAATACTACTGATATAGGGGACAGATAAATGAACCAAACCATAGGTGAGTCTCAAAGGGCCCAGCGATATGGCTGTAGCCCTTCTGTTGAGCCATCCTGCATGGAGGTACATCAGGAGGTTCAGTCCTATTTGGTTTCCTATCAAGGTATTTGTGTGAACTTTATTTCCCCTGGGCATAACCAACTCCCAGGTCTATTGCCATGGCTTCTGATACATTTTGAAGATGTTGGAGACCATGGATTTTCAAGGGCTTCATTCCCTCTAAATGCTGGACAGAACTTTCCAAGGAGCAGGAATTCTGGATGTTGGCTTGGCTTGGAGTAGTGGGTGGGAAGTCTAGGAGGGCAGGTCCTTTTATAGAGCTGAGCATGAATCAAAGGGCGATGTCCAAGGTGGAAGCTGACTGACAGCAAGACTGTCCACTGGTGTTTTCATCCAAAATGAATAGTCAGAGGTTGGGGAGGGGAGTTTCCAAGTATGAAGTCATAAGACAAAGATAAGGGAAAAGAAATCTTTTTATTTAACAAATACTTATTGCAACAGGATACATACACTAGGCACAGTTTTAGGTATACTAAACCTGTATACCTAGCAGATCTGCTTCTGTGGTTTGTAAGGGTACAGTAGAAGATAGAGTAGAGCCTGAAGGGGCCTTTGTAGCAGGGAGTGTAGCCCCGGCTGCTTTGCATAGAACATCTGAAGCCCTGGGTAGAACAGCTGCGGGTTAAAAGATCTGATTGAGGGGCTACATCCAATTTCCTTAATATGAGTTACATTTCTTGCACTAGCTCTTAACAATTTAGCTTCCAACCATCTCAATAACTATTTTCAAAACAAACATTCTAGCCATAATAGACTATTTATTTACTCATTTATGACCAAGGCATACTTTCTCTTGCCTCTGGAACTGTGAACATGCTCTTTCTTCATTTTTGAATAATTCTGCCCTCCTCCTTCCTACATTATGGATACATATTTCCTAGCTAACTCCTACTTATTCATTCTTTCTAGGTCAGATACTGCTTCCCTTGGGAAGTTGTTCCCAATTCCTAAGCCTAGGTAATGAGCGTCTCCCAGGTACTTCCATAGAACCCTGTACTTACCATTGTTCTCATGCAAAACACATTTGATCATGATTTCTGGTATATTCTTTGTACTGACCACAAAACTGTAGCTTATTAAGGGCAGAGATTCTGTAACCTTATCATTATTTCTCCAGACCCTAGCACAGTGACTGAGGCATACCAGGCACTCTCAAATATTTGTAGAATGTATGAGTGGTTGACAATGTCTGAGAGAAACGGTCTTCAGTAAACCAAAGGGGAGGCTGAGAAATGTATTGCCGTAAATCATTCATTCATTCATTAGTTCCTGCATTTATTTATTTTTGTAGCCAAATTTGGAAGGCATGACATTTCATTTAGGGAGAACTTGCAGGATTGTTTCAGATGCATCTGGCACTCTAGAAAATTATATTTTCTAAATATGGGTTCACCAATATATATCCCATTCCATATGCTCTTCTGAGAATGTGACACAAACAATATTCTTTCTGCATTAAAACTAGATGTGTGTTTGTATCTGCCTTGACCAATGGAATGTGGCAGAAGTGATGCTGCGTGACTTTCAAGTCTAGGTTATAATTAGGGATTATGAGTCTATCTTGCTCTCTTTTGTTTCTCTCTCTCAGCTTGCTCTCTTTTAGAACTCAGCCACCATGGTGTGCAGAAGCCCAGGCCACATGGTGAGGCCATGTGTACGTGTCCTGGCAAATTGCCCCAGCTCGGGCCTTAGCTGACTGCTAAAATCAAATGCCAGACTTGTGAGTGAATGAGCCTCTAGATGATTCCAGGTGCCAGCCTATAAATCTTCCAGCTGAGGCCCCGGACATATTGCAGGAGAGGCAAGCTGCCCTGGGGTGCCTTGTATGAATTTCTGACCCACAGAAATCAGGAAAGGCAAGAAATGCCTCTTGTTGTTTGAGCCACTGCATTTTGGGGTGATTATTATTATGCAGCAGATAATACAGGCAGCAGGGTACTTTCCCCACCTCTTATGTTTGCTGACTTTTCCCCCTGCAATGAGAACATGCTTCTTCGGAAACACAGTCAATAGATTATGATTATATAAGGAAATGCAAATGGAATCCTAGGTGGAGGGGCAGATAAAAGGCTAAGAATGGTCATTTAAATAAACATTGAAATTTTTTTGAAAAAGGGGGCACCCATGTGGCTCAGTCATTGAAGTGTCTGACTTCGGCTCAGGTCAGGATCTCAGGATCTTGTGAGTTTGAGCCCCACATCGGATTTTCTGCTGTCAGCACAGAGCCATTTCTGATCCTCTGTCCAACCACTGCCCCCTGCCCCTGCCCTCTCTGCCCCTACCCTGCTTGTGTTCTTTCTCTCTCTCTCTCTCTCAAAAATAAACATTAAACAAAATTTAAAAACTACAAAGATTAAAGGTAAAAGTAAATGTTTTAAAAACTAGACAAAATTTTAACGCAAATTTAGGAATAAAATAAATAAATGAAATGAATTAAACATGTTAAAATGAGAAATTCTCTCTCTTTCTCAATGTTCCTTATCCCTGTCTTCCTTCTTTCCTTCCTGCTTCCCTCCTTCCTTTCTTCCTTTCCTCCCTTTTCTGCTCACAAAGAACCAATTTTCAAAGAAAAGCTAGCTTCGTAAAATAAGAATTGAAATTATGAAAAAAGAATCACTTTCACTCACAAAGACATTCAAGTTAAAATTCCAGTGATTTATATGCACGTATATGTACATACATATATAATATATGTGTTTCATACTGGCTGGGCCAGTCAGGAGTCCGTAAGAGAGGTTGTCAGGAAAAGCAGGCTGTTAGGAAGGACAGGCTGGAACTTTTGGGTTACTAAAGCTGCAGTGACTGTCCACATGTGAAGTGAAGGGACTGAATCAGCCCTGTCAGATTATCTAGGATAATCTCATTTACTTAAAGTAAGTAATCAGAAGTAAATGATTACGGACTCCTATCAAATCTACAAAATACCATCTTAGCAACACCTGGATTAGTGCTTGATTGACTAACTGAAGACTGGCTCAGCCAAGTGGACACATAAAACCGACCTTCATGCCTTCATTTATTCGTTCTCTGACCATCTTCCTTTCTTAATGTAGACTGAGTTTTCTGGCCATATCCTTTTCCTTCTGGCAACACTTCTGCTGGTGGTAAATTCCATGTTTTTATTTGTCTGGAAATAAAAACCTTAGAAAATCTTTATTTCTCTTTCACTTTTTAAATATAATTTTGCTATTATAGAATTCTAGGCTGGGGGTTCTTTTCAATACTTTAACTATTTCAGTCCATTCACTTCTTGCTTGTATGGTTTCTAGTAAGAAATACACATTTTTATACATGTGTCTCTAGAAGTAAGGTGTTTTCTCCCCACTGGCTTCTTTCAAGATTTGTGTGTGTGTGTGTGTGTGTGTCTAATTTTCTGCAGTTTGAAGAATACGCATAGGTTTAAGATGATTTTTTAAAAATCCTGCTTACTGTTCTCTAAGTTTCCTGGATTTGTGGTTAGGTGTCTGTCATTAAGGTTGGAAATTTCTTGGTCAATATTACTTAAAATATTTCTCCTGCTTCATTTTTTCTCTAATTTCTTTCTGATATTCCAATCAAGTATTCTTGTATCTTTCATATTGTTACACAGTCCTTTAATGTGCTGCTCTATTTTTTAAAATTTTCACTTTTCTTTGATTTCACTTTGGGAAGTTTCTATTGACCTATATGCAAGCTCATTGATTCTTTCCTTACTGTGTTCCAGCCTACTAATGAGCCCATCAAAGACATTCTCTATTTCTGCTAGTGTCTTTGAGTTATAGTCTTTCTTGTTAATTACTTCAAATAGTTTCTTTCTCCCCACCTTACCCACTTATTTTCATACATTGCCTACTTGTTCTATTAGAGCTTTTCATGTATTAGTCATAGTTATCTTAAATTTCCCAACCAATCACTTCAACATTTGTGCCATATCTCTCTGCTCTGCTTACTGCTTTGTCTGAAGAAAAGTAGGTACTTCACTTTCAGTGGAAAGAGTGAATGAATGAAAAATATAATAAATAAAGAAAACATAATGTTTTATTACTGAGGTCCAAAGATTTAAAAACACACACAAATGTATGTTTAGTAAGACAAGTTAAAATATGGAAAGAAGGATAACACACTATGATATGCTGAATAATGAATGGCTCCAGAGTATATCCATATCCTAATCCCTGGAATCTGCAAGTATCATCTTATATGATAAGAGATTTTTCAGATATGATTAAATTAATGATTTATTAATTTATTAATCCAGAAAGTTATTCTGGATTATGTAGGCGGCATTTAAATGCGATCACAAGTGTCTTTACAAAAAGGAGGCCAAGGGAGCTTTGATACAAAGAAAGCAATGACCACTGGAGCAAGATTCTATGATGATGGTTTTGAAGAAGCAAGATGGACCCAGAGCCGCAATGCAAGGAATGCAGCTCTAGAAACTAGGAAAGACCAAGGAATGGATTTTCCTCTAGAGCATGGGCCTGCATTTACCTGATTTCAGTTTAGTGAAACCATTTTGGACTTTTGGTGTCTGGAGCTGTGAGAATAAGTAAGTGTTGTTTAGGCCATCAAATATGTGCTACTTTGTGACAGCAGTCAGGAAACTACTGCACATAGTGATGTCTGAAGTCTGAGTTGCCTCTGGCTTCCTATAGAATGGAAACCTTCTCTGGGGTGGAGAGTGGGGTGAATGGAGAGCCTTGGGCAGAATACCTCAGATAACTCTTCTTTTCTGCCTCTACCTCACTGTCTAACAACTTGTGCTCCTTGCCAAAGCATCTATTTCAAGTGGTGTTTACTTGCCAACAAATTTGAGGTTATTAAGTGAAAAGAAGTGATTCATGCCTCTTTGTCTGTGTAGACTGAGGTTTCCAAGGTTGAGCATCTGGCATAGCCACAGAACTAAATGCTCAGAAAAAATTTAGACAAAATGAAAGTTGTCTTAGACAAATTAGACAAAAACAAATCCTTAATATGTGCAAAATAGGAAAAGATACCTTAGAAAGGATGACAGAAATATCAAAGAGGCTGAGAACATGCTAGCATATAGAAAGTGCTGTTAATGAATTCTTTTTCGAAATAAGAAATTAAACAGAATGCTTCCAGGTTGGCTAAAGAGAGTTTTGAAGTTTAGTTGTTCAAAATAGAAGACTAAAAGGGTAGAAAAAAAATGTCAGGAGGAGTTACACTGATCTAGCATAGATAAAGTAATAAATTATGAAAAAAATGGATTTTAGGTAAATATGCCATTAAAGAGATTGAGAAGGAAGTGAGTCCATATATTCCCATGTGTGGTATGATGTAATTCTAATATTTAAGAAGGCTACAGAGGCTCAGTCAGTCAGGCGACTGACTCTTGATTTTGGCTCAGGTCATGATCTCAGGGTCGTGATCCTGGGGTCAGGGCATCAAGCCCCTCATTAGGCTTCACGCTGAGCTTGGAACCTGCTTGAGATTCACTCTCTTTGCCTCTCTCTCCTGTTTGCATGTTCTCTCTGTCTAAAAACAAATTAAAAAAACAATAAAACAAAAAAACTAAGTGTCTATAGCACATATCATCCTCGTAAATCCTAGTATCATCTTAGTAAATAAAACCCCCTATTTTACTCTAGTTAGTGACTAAATCTATTCAGATGATTGTATACCATCCTTTCAATTCAATAAATATCCATTGAATATCTGCTATGTGTTGGGCACCACTACAGTTCCTGACCCTAGGAGCTCCCAAGAATTTGAGGTTTGGTGGACAGTAATGTATGTGTGTGATCTATCATCATCACCTCTAAACAAATGGGTCTCAGTGAAAGAATGATACTGTTTTCAAAGAATGCATCTGAATTAAGCTGCTGAAGATATTGTGCCAATAGATTTCTTGTATGTCCACATATTTCTTTTTTTCTAGTTTTATGGAGAAACAATCAACATACACAACTGTAAGTTTAAGGTAAGCAGTATGACACTTGCATATTTCTTAGCGGCAGCGCTCAGAGCCGTTTTTCATTCTCAAAATTTTCCTCTCTTGTGTTACTTGGAAATTTAAGGATAACTTAATCATTATCTGTGCATAACAGGGTCATGTCCTCTGCTCTATATGTTGGCTATTTTATGACACACATCCCTAATGTTTCACATCTATGCTGCTCTCTTGATACCTCCTCTTTCTACTTATTATTCACTTTTACTGCACTGTTTGGTTTCTGCTAAAAATCGTAAGGCTAGACCTAGCTGAAGAATTTGTTTTACATAAGAAATTTTGGGATGGGGATGCAGTGACCTCATTATGTTGATCAGTTGCAATGGCATCTGGTTTTATTTATTTATTTATCTTTAGCCTATGTAACAGAAGTTGCATCGCAAGAGAAACTATCATTCACAGAGCATCACTGAAGTGACATTATATATATCAAATCTGTTGGCTCACTGCCCTGCAGAATCTCAGTTCCAGGAGTCAGATTATTTTTGTGTCTATGGATGTGGCAAAAATATGGCCCAGGCCCCAGGCATTTAGCAAGCTCAGATAGAGGATCATAGTCACGCCCGCTTTGTTTGGGTCCTCTTAGAATCTTGGCCCAGTTAATTGGTCTTTCAGGAATTGTGCCTCGGTGTCACTTTCCATACTGTTTTATACTTGGGTGCCCTGCTTAGGAACCAAGTTCCTCTGTGACCAAAGTTTACCCTGGTTCTTGCCAATCTTGTCAAGTATGAACTCTTCTCTTGTCTCTGAAGCCCAGGCATCAGAACTGGACTCCAGTTCTTTGGTGTCAGACCCTTCTGCCTAATTTTCTTGATATTTTAAAAAAAATTTTTAAATGTTTTTTATTTGTTTTTGAGAGAGAAAGAGCGTGAGCAGGGAAGGTTCAGAGAGAGAGGGAGACAGAATCTGAAGACAGGGTCCAGGCTCTGAGCTAGCTGTCAGCACAGAGCCCAACACAGGGCTTGAACCCACAAACCGTGAGATCATGGCCTGAGCTGAAGCCAAATGCTCAACCAACTGAGCCACCCAGGTGCCTCTAACTTCCTTGATCTTTACTTCCTATCTGATGACACCCTGGGTCTCTTCCCTGCGACTGTGCTCTGTCTGCTGAGAATCTGCCCTTGGCCGTTCACAGCACTGCCTCTGCTGCTCTTGACTTTCCTGAATAGGCAGTGGTAAGAACCTTTCCTCATTACCTGCTATCTCCGCCCCATTACCAGGTCCAAAGCATGACAATGACAGCATTTCTTTATCTGCAAGTAAAAGACAGAAGCAGACTTGAAAATGATATTTCCTTATCAGGTTCTTTAAATTTGGTGAATCATTTTATGAAATGTATCCTTTCTCAAACACATCTTGCAGTGAAAAGTACCTTTCCTCTCCCTTAATTTTACTCCTTGAAGAAACTAAAGTTAACAGTCTATGAGGTGTAGTTTTCACCCCCACCTGCATGTTAGAATTATCAGAGGAGTTTTAAAAAATACGGATCCCTGGTCTCCATCCAGTCGTGTGCCGCTGTGTTGAACAAGCATCTCTGTGGGGTGGGGCCTGGGGGAGGTGGTTAGTTTGTGAGCCAGCATGAGCTGCCCCACCATCCACTGCCTCCTCCGCCATCTCATCCCACCCCTCCATAAATTAACAGAATCTCTGAGGATCAGTCTGAGGAAATCTCTCACATGGAGCCCTTATAACACAGTGCTTGGCCCCTGGATTGGTAACCTGTCTTTATCACTTAATGTCTATGTAACTTTGGGAAAATTATTACGGTTCCATTTTCTCTAGCTATAATATAGTGTCCCTACCTCATAGGGTAATTACAAAGATTGAATGAATTGATTTAAGGCCTCAGATGAATGCAGGGTGCATTAGCTCTTATTAGTTTCTCTTAGCTTAGTTTCTTCCTTTTAAATGGTCCTCTTTGAGATGACTGTCCGAAATGAATGGTAATTTCTGTGTGTATTAGGTTGTCCCCGGCAGCTCAGGAGTCTGTGTTGGAAAGAATTGAAGATGAGCCTAGATTAAGAATTTAGACTGAGGGCAAACAAGAATTTTAATTAAAATGAAAACCAAAACTCACAGAATACTATTTCATTCCTTGCTCCCAGGCTGGGGCAAAAAGGTTAGAAAATTTTTCATCAGCTCAAAACATTTCTGTGGACTTCCCCAATATTGTGCAACCTAGGTTAAAAATGCATGCTGCTTTGGCAGTGCACATCACATAAAGACACGCTCCTCTAAAGAAGTTCGCCTCCATGGAGTAAGTACAGGCTTGGGCTTTGATGAATACTGAAAGCAGAAATCAGTCCCTTGAAATGAATTTCTGAAGAAGAGCTTAAGGGTTCAGATCCACCGCTCATATCATTAAAAAGCTTGCTCTCTTAAGGAAACCCTGCTCCCTTTAAATCATAGAAATTTAGAGCTAGAAGGCACCTTAGAGATCATTCCTTATTCACCTAAAAGAGAAGAACTTATTGCTACCTGGGTCTGAGGTTTAATAAGCAAGTTCTGAACAAACCCCTGGCATTTTCTCAAATGTTCTCAGGCTCTCCATTTTTCCCCTCCCTCAACTGAGACTTCTGAATGGATATTTAAAAATTTGCTGCACGTTCCTGTTAATCACACTTTGCCAGGTCACTCTGAACAAAGGGACACCTACTAAACAAGAAGATAAAGGGACATAATAGATGTTTATTTCTAAATAATGACACTGCCTCAGCTTAGAAATATGTCCTTTTGCAAGAACACTGCCTTTGCAATTGTATGCAGGATTCTATTCCAAAACAAGTTTGGGTCAGTGCTCGTTGATCATGAGACACCCATTCTGTAGAGATGACCCACATTCCCATGGCTCTTTGGATAGGGAACACTGTTTACAGTGGAAGGAGTTAAGACACCAGAAAGATCCAGTTACTGTGTAGGCTACCCAACACGGCAGCAATTATGCTCCTAGCTTTGGACAGTTTCCTCTGTGGTTCAGAAATCTGGAATTTCATCCTTTTAAAAAACATTTGAAAATTTTGTGCATAATGTGAAATATCAAAGGGGGTAGAGAAGAATGCCAGCATTCTTTAAAGTTCTTGTTTCACACAGGACTCTGCAAGTGATGGTTTACATGTGCCCTACTATGAAACCACACAACAGTGATAGCAATTAGGTTTCATGATGTGTCAGATTGCTAGGGTTAATACTTAGAAAAACTGTTTTGCACAGCTATTTCGGACTCAGACCTCTTGGTCCAGTACTATTAGGCTCATGCTACTGATGAAGAAGATAGATGCAGGATGAGAGCAATATGGCGGTAAGGGCATTACCTATTTAGCTGTTTGCTTTGCCCATTCTTCTATAAACTCCATTGAGAAGAGACACCATTTTTTTCTGTTTTACACTATCACCAAGCATGGTCTCCTGGTGCACAGAGGAATGCCCAAGGCCTGCAGTTGGAAATATTGCAAGGTTAACATATGATTATATAATTATAGCTTCTATCAGACTTTTCGTGACTGGATTTTCAATCTTGTTGATAGGGAATTAAGTAAGATGTAATACGTCACCCCATCTCAGCACTTAGTATTTGTTAGACAATCATTAGTTTTATTCACCCCTTTTATGCAGTTCTGGAGATAGAACAAGGAAGGTTGTGTGTAAGGAGTAGGTTTGGTGGAGTGTGTGATGTGTTCTGGGTTGCTCGAGTATGTGTGGAGGTCTATAACAATGGGTGGTGCCATTAGTGTCAAATGGAATCAAATGTGCTGATGAGGACTGGTACCATCATATATGCATCTTTTATGTGATTGTCTCCATGAAGAAATTCACTGCATTCTAAATAATATACAAGAAACTTTTGGGCCAACACCAGTCTATATTTTGTCTGAAATGCATAGGACTCAGATGCATTTTCAAGTAAATTTGTTGAAATTATTCAAGATGTTAAGGCTTCCTGAGGAAATGCTGAAGAGTTTTATCTTTCCACCTTTATTATTTAATATTCATGGAATAATATCTTCATGGCACACGTTTACAAAGAAATATATTATCATGATGAAGAATTACTAAATGAGAGACCAAAGGATGTTTGAAAACATGACATCTTGTGTGAGAAGCAGGCCTGGGGAACTTGCTCTTAGATAATACCTAAGCATAAGCCCTTGCTTAGAAAACATGTGGAGATTCTTTGCCCAAAGATGATATAGTTTCAAGAAAGGCAGGAGGTAGCCAGACAAATGTCCAAACAAGCAGGAAAGAATCAGCTTCTTTCACAGAAAGAGTCCAGGTTGTATGTTCCATGGTTTGGGATGAAATGGAGAATCTGTAGACGGCAGGTTCTAAAACCTCAGAGTTTTAGCCGAGAGATCACAGAGAAGCTAGAAAATACGCTCTGGGAAGGTTCCCACTGACACCCTTTGAAGCTGCATGAATTTCTTCAAAGTATTTTGAGGCTTAAAAGCCTCCTTTTTTCAAGTGCCCACTGGAAGATTGGGACTGATTGAACCCAGATGAACCAGAGCCCTTACCGTTCTCTTGCCATTCAATTCTTCAGACTGGATTCATGGTACTTTAAGTGTGGGTTGAAGTGGCTAAATGTGGCATTTGGATGATGAGAAAACTATAGTTTTCCTCTTGGGCCATCAAGATGTGGGAAGAAACTAGCGGAGGCATTCAAAACAAAACAAAACCAAACAAAACTCCCAACAAAAACTGCAAATCAGGAGAAAAGGAAGCAATCAACCTGTTGACCTTGGAGAACTCCCTGAAAATCTTCCCAGACTTTGCTATTCTATTTAAAAATCTTGTTTCTGCCCTGTGTTGATAGGCATTGGCTCTTTTTATTATCTCTTTCATCTTTATTTTTGTCTGGTTTCATATCCTTGAGTTTGTGATCTCTCATGACTGATGTCGTATCTGTGCTAAATGTCAGTTATTGTTTGGGATGGGAGCAGGGGATGCTTTGGTGCTTCCCAAAGCAGTGACTGATTCTAGTGCCTGATTCTAAAGTTAGTTCCAGCCACCAGATGAATATTTAGATGTGAGGGTGAAGAATTATAATCTGTAGGAACTGGAAAAAAGAACCCAAAACTGTGGTAGGAGCAGCCAGGGGGAAAGAGGCCCTGGGATATTTGGGGCAGGCCAAGAAGTTGGGGACTAGAGTAGGGATATGTGTAAATATCTCACAAAGCCTCCATGTGAGGTGCCCACTGGGAGATTGGGACTGATTGAACCCAGATGAACCAGAGCCCTTACCTTTTTCTTGTCACTCAATTCTCCAGACTGAATTCTTGGTGCTTTAAGTGTGGGTTGAAGTGGCTAAACGTGCCTGGGTAATGGAAGGGGCAGACATAGGTTGGAATTTGAAAGAGAATCCAAACGCTCTGGGATGTTCAGGGAGATAGGACCTAATTCCGGAACAAGCTCGTCTTCAGGGGCTGAAGAGTCACAACTGGTGTCTTCTAAGCTAAGTTTTCCTTTGTTAGTCATCTTTCCTCTTGGATTCCAGTTTCTTATGGATACATAATTCATATACTTTACTACGTATGTCAACTTTTCTGAAAATGTTAATCTTACACGTCTCTGTTGCATGATAATACCTCTATTACATAGCACTAACCACTTTGTAATATAGTAACTGGACACTCTTCCTTCCTTGCGGGACTATGTGCTCCCAGCGCACAGGTCATGTTTCATTTGCCCGTGCTGTTCCAGTGCCTGTAACACCGAACTCTTTGTTGAACTGAAATGCTGCTTTGGTGCGAGTGTGTTGTCATAGTTGAAGTATAAGCACTACGAGGAAAAGTAACACTTGGATGAAGATAAGGAGGGAGAGAATATGCTGTGGTATGTCACATCCACTTTGTAAGATATACACGATTTCACTTCCCATCCTTTACAAACTTTGTGCCTTCTCCTAGAGCATAACCGAATAATCTTCTTTTATTTAAAGTATGATTGCAAACCCCTGAAGATTGAAATGTAGGGAAAGGTTGACAAGGACTATAAAGAAAGGCTCCAAGGTATTTATAGAACAATTTATTAGACACAAATGCCACGTGCTTAGAAACAGGTGGTGCCCTGCAGCCAACAACAACAACAAAAAGTGTAATAAAAAAATTAAAATGCCAGGAAAAAAGTACAGGAAGGAGGCAGAGAAGCAAAAGGCAAGTCAGATTTAACAGAAATTCTGGGGCCAAGGGGTGAATAAAGGTGCCGATCTTATTCTAAGAGGACAATCTTGAGATTTACTTTATTTTTAAAAACACTTGGACACATTATCTAGTGGAATAGAAACATAAGACATTTCTCAGTAACTAATGGTGGAGTTGATAGGATCATTCCAATTATTTCTCTAGCTATTGTGACAAGGGCATTAATTGTTTACTGTTACAGTTTAAGAGTATAATGCACTACTTCCTTCTCTCAGAAAAATACAGTAGTCTTTAAAAACTGACACCTAATATTGATGAAAGGATATTTATTTCACTGAAAATAATTCGTTTCAGTTTCTTTTAATTGCAAATTTCCTTTGTATACTTAACGTAGCATTCTTACTGGAGAAAGTTTCAAAAAGATTTCAGCTGATGCTTGTGGAAATTCAAGAAATACTTGCTTGCTTCTTATTCAAAGGACTTGCCTCAGAGAGGTAGAATCAGGGAGAGGAAAGAGGACTTGGTAGCTTTGAGGTCTTGAACATCTTTTATAGATGCTCTGCTCTGACTATGTAAAAAGGGCTGAGATAGGTAGTTTTTTTTTTTTAAAGTTTATATATTTTTGAGAGAGAGACAGAATGTGAGTGGGGGGGAGGCAGAGAGAGAGAGGGAGACACAGAATCTAAAGCAGGCTCCAGGCTCCCAGCTGTCAGCACAGAGCCTGACATGAGGCTGGAACTCACGACTCATGAACCGTGAGATCATGACCTGAGCGGAAGTTGGACACTTAACCAGCTGAGCCACCCAGGCGCCCCTGAGATAGATGTTTAAAGATAGCTTCCAGGCATCCTCTCTAGGTGTACGATTCTGCTACATACAAGGCAAGTTCTCACAATGGTAAAATTCTCTTCCACCTTGTATGTTCTGGAAGATGATCCAGCCAGAGAGCAGAAGGGGCAGGTTTGTCTGATTCTAACACATTCTCCCCTGTCTTTGGTTCCCATGCGGGTATCGATCACGTGCTGTGATGTGACAACAAGAAGGGAAATCAGTAGAGCTGTACCCTGACTCTTTCAGGTTCTTTTTTGTTCCAAAAATGCCCCTGCAAGTAGCAGTCATGTTTCAGTGCCTCCGGCCACTTCCATCCCTGGTTCAAATGTCTCTCTGTCACCTTAAATAAAAACTACCCCCTTAACCCCAAGTCATGTGAACCAATGTATAGAACAAAATATTTTATAATTAATTACTCAAGCAAAACACTGACAAATGTATGCACCTGCCACAGATCTTTGTGCTGCTTTTATGTTTGCACTTGTAATGCCTGCATGGCTTGGTGAGGCTGGGGACTGCATGTGTCTTGTGGGAGTGAAAATATAACTGCCGGAAGCTTAGAAGAGAACAGGGTAGCATTTGCAGGATTCTTCTTTCTCCTCCTTGAATTTGAATTCCAAACTGATACTTTTTCACTGGCCTATTTTACTAGCCTGGCAACATCTTTATTTCTCTACATTTTTCAGAACAGGAAATTTATTTTTAGCACACATGTAGTCCAGTAGGCAGTCTTCTATAATTCATGTGGTTGATCCAAAAACTGAATGTTGCTGGGAAAAAAAAAAAGAATCAATGAATGGCAACATACACCCACTGTTTGAGATGTCGGGAGTGCCGGCCCTCTTCCGAGTTCATCTGGCAAAGCCAAGTTCTCTTTCTCCAGGATTCTGCTTCAAAGGCTTAGCCCCAGGTGGTTGGTAACTTTCTGGTGTTTCAAAAGATACTGCTGTGTATTTCTCTCTAGGGATTCAATGTATGTTACATTAAGAGATTATCTCAGCCTATTTTAATTTTTTGATTTCCTTATCTGTCTCCTACATTTCTCTGAATTTGTGGGGATTTGGAACCATGAATAAGTGAATTAAAGACCATAAACACACCGGAAAGAAATGGCTGTGAGAAGAGATGATCAGAAATGATATATTTCAAGAATGAGTGAGAAAAACGTGCTAAGAAGGAAGATGGAAAGGCATAGAGAGAGGCAATAGTCAATCCAAGAAAGGAGTGATAGAGAAGTGAAGAGAAAGAATTTGTATTAATTAGAATGTGTGAGCTTATACTAGAATAGAGTCAAACGTCCATTTTCAACCAGTCAGTAAGTATTCCATAAAAAGTATTTAGTAAAAATCTGTAATTATGAAACACATGCTCATTGAAATTGGTGAAACATTGCAAAGATGTATTAAGAGATGGTTTTTTTCTCCTTCCCTCTACCCCCAGGTGTTTCAAACTGATACGCATGTTAGATGTTCAAGTTCTGGGACTTTCTCAGTGCTCATATAAATAAACACATACACATCTACAGGATCTCATTTGTTCTTTTCCAAAAAAGTTGTCATACTATACTTAATCACATGCAACTTAGCAATGCATCTTTGATATCCATAAGTGAATAGATACTGATGTAAGTCTTTTTTCTTTTCTTTCCTCATTTTAAGATTTTATTTGATTGTTGTAAGCACACTTAACAAGAGATCTACCCTCTTAACAGAGTTTTAGATTATAGTGTTAAGTAAAGGGACAATGCTGCACAACACATCTCTAGAATTTATTCATCTTACTGCAACTTTATACCCACTGACCAGCACTCACCCATTTCTGCCTTCTTTTCTCCCTTTTTTTCAAAAGCCACATCTACAGAATGGATATCCCACAGTGTATTTCACTATTTCTGTATTGATGACATTCATTTGCTTTCAAGAGTTTTTGTTTTTCCTTCTTTATTGCTACAAAAATTGCTGCAACAATCAGCCTTGGATTTATCATCACACACCAGTGCTTTTGTCTCTGTAGATTTTCTAAACTGAAATTGTTTGGTCAAAAGGTATGTGTATTTCGAATGTTTATAGCAATTGCTCAACCTCCTAACTTTAGATTGCTGCCAGGACTTCAAGTCCCAGCGATAACATGTGAAAATGCTCCTTTCCTCACATCTTCATCAGCACCAAATGCCATACATCTTATTTTTGATGATATGGGTGAAAAATGCCACTTTAATTGTGTGTTAGTTTCTACTTCTCTAGATAGTTGTGAAGCTGAGCATCTTTTCCCATTTATTGGCCAACTGGGTTTCATCTTCTATAAATTGCCTATTTATAGCTTCTGTCCCTTTTTCTTTCAATTCTTCTTTATTTTTCAAATTAGAGGCGTTCTTTTGCTTGTTAGATATAGTAGTCCTTTGTTGTATGAAATGCCAATGTTTTCCTAGTTTATCATTTTTTATTTTGTTTATGGCTTATGGTGGATTTGACATGTTTTAATTTTATGAAGTCAAAATACCTCTCTCTTGTTTATGGCTTCAGACAATTATGTTTTGCATAGAAAGTTTTTTTCCTACCTCCAGTTTGTGAAAATTTCTTAATTTTTAAAAACTTCAAAAATATTTTTGCATTAAAATTTTATCCATCTGGAATTCATTTTGGCATATGGTGCGAGGTAGATCTAGCTTGTTTTCTTGTAGACAGATAGCCAATTGTGCCAGGATCGTTTATTAATAAACCAATTATTTCCTACTGAATTAAAATATCACTTTAGTGGATTTATTTCTGGACTCTATTTTGTCCCACAAATATATTTATTTATATCTGTGTCAGTGCCAGGGACTATAGTGACTTTATAGTAAATTTAAATATCTGGTAAGGTATATATTCCCCTTACTGGTTTTCTTTGTTCACCATCTTCTTTTTTATTGTTGACACTTCTTTTATCTTATGAATCCTAAAAATGTTTTATCCATCTTCTCCCCCCACCAAAAAACCCTCAACAGGATCATCAAAATTAGGATTCTAACTGAAATTCCATTAAATTAATATTGGCTGAACTAATTTTTTGACAAAAGCTCTTACTTTTTATAAGTATTGTTTGGGTATTTGTGCATTCATCACAATAGTTTTGTTTACTGTCTTACATGACTTTCAAATATTGATTCCCCAACTGTTTATTTTTTAACTCGTTGTAACTTTTATTGAGGACATTATACATACAAATCATAAATATATAGGTAAGTGAATTATCACCATAATTCTTATGTGTCATTCTTAAGGCTTTATAGTGATACTTATTTATGATATTAGGTTGCATTTCCTTGATTACTATCAAGGTTGGACAGTTTTCGTAACTTTACTGACAATTTGGTTATCCTTTCTGGACCTTTTAGTTATCCTATTCAAGGGTGTAGAGCTGTCTCCTTAATGGTGAGCTGTAGTAGCTTTTCAGACTGTGTTTGGGCCCTTTGTTGGTTATGGGTGTTGCGAATACCTTCTCCAATCCTCTCACTTGCCTATTTACTTTTTCATATTGGATCTTTCAATAGAGGTTCTTAATTTCACTGTTATCTAATATGTCAGTCTAATTCCCTGTCATTAGGACTTCTCTATTCAGTTGAAACTACTTCAAGATCCTAAAGATATATGCCAACATTTCCATCTAGGAACTTTGCTCAGCATTTCACATTTAAGTCTTCAAACCACATAAACTTGATTTTTCTGTATAATATGAAGTAGAGATCTAGTTTCATTTATTTTTGAATTGAATATCCAATTGACCATTTATTGAAATAGTCTCCTTTCCTCTAGTGTTCTGCAGTGTTACCTTTATCATAAATCAAATCATCCAATATGTGTAAGTTTCTTTCTGGACTCTTTTATAGTGTATTTGCTGACTTGTCTATCCTTGAGGTAATACCACACAGTTTTAGTTACTGCAGTTGTATGGTTAGTTAACTGAGTAGTGTTATTTTGTTCTCCACCTGGTTTATTCTTGGTCTTTTGCATTTTAATATGGAGTTTAGATTGCCACTTGCTATCAAAAGCCATAGAAATTCTCATCCATAGACAAATTTTGAATCCATAAATTTTAGAAGAGCTGACACCTTTACAACGTTGAATTTCCCAATGTATGAGAATGAGTATATGCCTCCTTCTATTTAGGTCTTATTTAATTTCTCTCAATAATATTTTATAATGTATTGATTCCTAGGTATTTGATACATTGATGCTATTCTAAATGCTATTTTAAAATATTTTATAATTACTTGTCTGTTCTATAGAAATAATATTGATTATATATTGATTTTTATTTTTTTTAATTTTTTTTATTGGTTCATTTTTTTTTTTTACAAATAGTTTATTGTCAAATTAGTTTCCACATAACACTCAGTGCTTATCCCCACAAGTGTCCTCCTCCATGCCCATCCCTCCTTCCCCCCACATCCATCAGTCCTCAGTTTTTGTCATCATTCAAGAGTCTCTCATGGTTTGCCTCTCTCCCTTTCCCCCACCATTTCCACCCTTCTTCTCCCCCTTGTTCCTCCGTCAAGTTCCTCCTAACCCTCCTATACATGCAAACATATGATATTTGTCCTTCTCTGCCTGACTTATTTCGCTCAGCATAATACCCTCAAGGTCCATCCATGTTGCTACACATGGCCAGATTTCATGGTTTCTCATTGCCATGTAGTATTCCTTGGTATAGATAAACTACATCTTCTTGATCCATTCATCTGTTTGATGGACACTTAGGCTCTTTCCATGTTTTAGCTATTGTGGAGAGTGCTGCTATGAACATTGGGGTACATGTGCTCCTATGCCTCAGCATTTCTGTATCCCTTGGGTAAATTCCTAGCAGTGCTATTGCTGGGTCATAGGGGAGTTCTATTGTTAGTTTCCTGAGGAACCTCCACACTGTTTTCCAGAGGGGCTGTACCAGTTTACATTCCCACCAACAGTGTAGGAGGGTGCCCGTTTCTCCACATCCTCGCCAGCATCTAGAGTTCTCTGATTGGCTCATTTTAGCCACTCTGACTGGCGTGAGGTGGTCTCTCAGTGTGGTTTTGATTTGTATTTCCCTGATGAGGAGGGATGCTGAGCATCGTTTCATGTGTCTGTTGGCCATCTGGATGTCCTCTTTGGAGAAGTGTCTGTTCATATCTTCTGCCCATTTCTTCACTGGGTTGTTTGTTTTTCGCGCGTGTAGTTTGGTGAGTTCCTTATAGATTCTGGATATCAACCCTTTATCTGATATGTCATTTGCAACTATCTTTTCCCATTCCGTTGGTTGCCTATTAGTTTTCTGGGTTGTTTCCTTGGCTGTGCAGAAGCTTATATATTGATTTTTATATCCAGGACTCTTACTAATATCATATTAATTTTAGTCATTTTTCTCTTCATTTACGCATTTTTCTATATATTATAATCATATATCATTAAAAATAAAATGTGTGTGACTGTTTTAGATCAGGGAACCAGGAGTACTTCTTTGTAGAGGGAATATTTAGAAGAAAATTTCCTTTTGTTTTCTCAGCCTCTCCTTAAAACAGAGGTCAAAAAGTCCTTTAAAATTAGGCCAGGTCATGTGATATAATTGATTTTATACCTTCTTGTTTGATATTTGCTATTTATTTTTCCCTCCCCATTTCCCTACTTTTGTTGGCTTGCTAAAATTTCCTTCTGTTTTTTATTTCCTTGTCAGTCTGGAAGTTCTATTATACTTTCAGTTTTGACAGATGTATAAACCTATTATCTACTACCACAATACAAATATAGAACATTTTCATCACCCCCCAAATTTTTCTCATGCTCTTTATAGTCAAACACCTGATGCCTCACTCCATGCAACCACTATTTTTTTTCCCCAGTCATTATGGGTTAGTTTTACACATTCTAAAATTTTATATAAATAGAGTCCTGCAGTATATATTGTTTGATTCCAGTTTCTTTTGCTTAGCATAATAATTTTGAGATTTTAGCTATGTTGTTTTATTTACCAGTCGTTCATTCCTTTTTATTGCTGAGAAGTACCCCATTGTATGCATATACCACACTTTGTTCATCCTTTTATCTTTTGATGGACATTTGGGTTGTTCCATTTATTAGCTATTGTTAACAAAGCTTCTGAGAATTTATGCCAAGACTTTTTATAAATACACATTTTCATTGGTAAATATCTAAGAGTGCAATTTCTGGGTCAAAATATTCTTCAGTATGAGTGCACCATTTTATATGGCCACGAGTAATGAATATATGAGTATCAATTGCTCCACATTCATGTCAACAGTTGATACTATCAGTGTTTTAATGTTAACAATTTTAATGAGCTTGTGGAATATCTTGTTTTAATTAGTATTTCCCTGATGACTAAAGATGTCGAATATCCTTCTGTATACTTAGTAGCCATACATATGCCTTTTTTGTGAAGTGTCCAAATCTTTTGATCACATTATTTTTTAATTGGGTTATCCTCCATTTGAGTTGTATTGTATTATTCTGGATGTAAGTCCTTTGCCATGTATATATATTGAAAAAATCTTTTCTGGTCTTTGACTAGGATTTTCCACCTTCTTAGTGGTGTTTTTGAGGAGCAAAAGTTTTAAGTTTTTCTAAAGTCCAATTAATCATTTCCTTAAAAATGATTCATGTTTGTGTGTTCTCTTAATGAAATCTTTGCCTACCTCAAAGCTTCAAAAGGTTTTTCTTTTTCCTGTTTTTTTTTTTTTAATTAAAGAAGTTTTATAGTTTTAAAGTATCTATTTAGGCTGATGATTTGGAGTTGATTTTTGTATGCATTCTGAAGCAGCGATCAAAGTCCATGTGTTTTCCACAGTGATATCCTAGTTGTTCACTTACATTTGTTGAAAAAAACATTATTTTCCTCCCCAGATTACCTTGGGGATTTTGTCTTTTTTTTTTTTTAAGCCAACACCCTCCCCCCTTTTTAAAGTAGATTTTACCCATGCCTATGCAGCCCTTCATCTTGGAGTCTTGAGTTTGAGCTCCACACTGGGCAGAGAGATTACTTAAAAAAAATTTTTTTTTAAGCCAAAGACCAAAAACCAAATGAAACCGCACCAAGAAAAACATTAAAGACCCCAAACTGAGCGATATGTGTGGAACTATATTTGGATTCTCTATTTTGTTCCATTTGTTGGTATGTCTATTTTTATGCTACTATCACACTGTCTTGACAATTGTAGTTTTATTTTAGTAAGTCTTAAAATAAAGCAGTTTACATCTCCAAAATTTGTTCTTCATATTCAAAATTGTTTCAGCTATTTTAGGTCTCTTCCATTTCCACATGATTTTTAGAGTCAGTTTATCTATTCAAAAACACTTCGTGGGCTTTTTATTGAAATTGTGTTGAATCCATAGATCAATTTGGCGGGAATTGATATCTTAACCTTGAATCAGTCATTCCATGGACATGGTATGTTTCTCTGCTTGCTTAGGTCTCCATTAATTTTCTTGGCAATGTTCGGGGTTTTCAGTATGGAGATCTTGTATTTGTATTTTAAGTTTATCCTCAGTATTTCATTTGTTAATACTATTGTAATGGCATTTACAATTTTTAAATTTCCAATTGCTGATTAGAACATAAACATTGTTGTTGGTTTACAGAAATATGGTTGATTTTTTCACATTTACCTTGTATCCTTTGACTGTGTTATATTTATTTATTTTTTAGCTTTGATAGCTTATCTTGTAGATTCATTAATATTTACTGTGTATAAAATTATGTCATCTATGAACAAGGCAGGTTTTACTTCTTTCCTTCCAATTGGAATTTATAGCAAGACTGGCTAGGGCTTCAGATATAATATTATATAGAGATAGAAGGAACAGACATCCATGCCTTGTATTCATTGTATATCACCTGCAATTTATTTTTATTGTCTTTTTCTTTATGTATATATTTTCTAATTTTCTATAATAAACACATTACTTCTTACATAAGACATTATTTTAAAAAAACATAGGAATTGTTGATCTCTGAATATGGGAATTAATATTCATAGTTAGCTTTCAAGATTTTGGTGAATCAGGTACAATCTTAGTGTTCTCTTTGTTGAGATAAAGCATATATTGAGTTCTAAAATTTCAGATATTGGTATAGGTCTTGGGTTTGAAGGTTGTGACTACTATATTAAAATGTGAAAAAGTTTTATTGACACTCTCAGGGATGTATGTTGTTCATCACACAGTTATTTGGCCAGGGGAGTTGCTACTGACCACTAAGAGACCGAAACGTATAGGTTGGGTTTCTCTCTTGGTGGTATCTGGTGCCTGAATACAGATACTTACAGGCTCAGTTTCTTTTATTGCAGCCATTTTCCCATTGGATTTAAAAATTTAAAAACTATAATTTATATTTTAAACTGTTTCTCAATATTTAAATTAAACACAATTTTTACTGTCGTGATGCATTGAATTTACAGCTATATCCGTCAACAACACCATCATACTTGCATGATTTTGCCTATGGATCTTGTATAAATATAAAACCTTTCTCTTGGAAATGACAGGCAACCTCACTGCAAACAATTTCCTTTGGTTTGTACAAAGTGGTTTCATCAAATTGGATTTTGATGCCTAAATTCTTTCTGTTTGTAGAACACCTAGTCCTCAAACTCGTTTTGGTGCATGGACTCTTGCCTGAAATTTTTAAATTAATATGGTTGCCCATTTATATTTACCTTTGTTCCTCTCGCTTCTTGGCATTTGTGGTTCCTTTCCAGATCCTTTCAGACCAGAATAAAAGATATAAGACATCTGCATATAGCTCTCATACAATGTTAATGTCCCCAGTAAGCCAATACAAAGTAAGTGGGGGAAAATAAATCTAACTCTGTTTAATAATTTTTGCCTGTCTTCATTAGTCTGGCCTCTTAATTTTCATTAATATTATCCTGATTTCATTAAGATTCTGACTATTTGCTTACAGTGCTGCCTTATACTTTATATGAAGATATTTTTTAGTGGATCTATTTTTCTTGGAGAGGTCTATCTCCTTTAAATTGATCACCATCCCGGTCTTTTGAGCCCCATCTGTGGAGTCAGGAGGTCTGGGTTTTTGTTCCTATTCTGCTTCTAAGTAGTTGTGTGACCCTGTATAAAACATTTGCCCTTTCTGGATTCAGTTTCCTTATTTTTTAGATGATGAGATTGGTCTAGATGGTCTCTGGTCCTTTATACTTTCAATGTGTCAGGATTATAAATTAATTATGTTCCTCATTAGAAATTTCAGTCTTCAAATGGACTCCTGTATGTAGTTATTTGGTGTTTCTGTCAAATTTGTCTTGCATGTGTATATCACATAAATGATGTCAAATGGGTTATTTTAAAGAGTACAAAATCAATATATTTATAATAGCAGCCATAGTGAAAAATAAAAATGATGCATATGTCACATCAGTAAAGGAGAAAGACATTCATGCAGTTATATTAAATCACTGCATTTGTGTTTATTGTTTACCTAGAGTAAAACAGACTATTTTGTCACATTTCTGATTCCCAGATGGAACGGTCTGCAATGTGATCTCGGAAACTACAGAGGAAATTATTTTTCTGGTTTCAGAAAGCACTTAGGCATCAAAATCCAATTTGACATCAAAATCTAATTTGACCAAACTACGTACAAAGCAAAGAAAATCTTTTGATAGTCTTCCGTTGGTTCGAGAAATCATCCCGTAGAACCAGTAACTTTCCATTCGCTAGGAATCCTAATCTTCTATTTTAGAACTCTTTTGGAGCAAGTTTTGTATAGACTGGATTACTGAGTCCTCACTGGTACTGTCAGTTTACCAAGCACAATTGTCTATGATAAAGAAAAACCATTTATGGCCTCCCAGCTTCTCACCTTTTATATTAGAAGGTTTCAGATGAAATGTTCCCATGGACTTCCTGGGAAGCCACAACCAAGAATAGCTGAAATTTCACCTTTGATATGCATGGCACCTGTTTTCAATGTGTTTACATGACTCCTTGACTCCCTTCCTATATGACATCCTTTTCATATTCCATGCTAATAGAATTTGGAGCACTTTAGCAGACAGGGTTCACTGTCCTGTTTTTGTTTCTGATAATAGCTATCATCTGTTCAACTCTATGAAGTTCCAGACACTGTCCTATGCACTCTAAAATATCCAACATCATTAAAGTCTTACAACATTTAAAAGAATATTGCCCTTTGCGGGACATGGATGCTAAAAATCAGCAAGGTTATATAGTTTGTTCAAGTCCACACAGTAAGAGGAGGAGCTGGGGGATGATCTCAGGTCTGTGACTACAAACCCTTTGTTTTTTTCACTGAGTCTTAGGTATGGTGTATAACACAACAGTGTTTAAATATGTTAACTCAGTAGAGCACCCAGGTGGCTCAGTTGGTTAAGCGTCCATCTTCAACTGAGGTCATGATTTCGCGGTTCGTGAGTTTGAGCTGCATGTTGGGCTCAGTGCTGACAGCTCTGAGCCTGGAACCTGCTTCAGATTCTGTGTCTACCTCTCTCTGCCTACCTCCCCCAAATTGCACTCTGTTGCTGTCTCTCAAAATAAATAAACATTAAAAAAATAAAATAACTGTTAACTCTGAATATGAAAGTTGTCCATTATGCTTATTATATTAGGTTGGTTATAGATGAAACAGTGAGATTGCTGCTTTGTCCATCAAATTAAAAAAAAAAAGGCTTCCCCTTTTCTAGTCATCTGCATCTGTTTTCCCCACTTATATTCTGTTAGAGTTATTTGCATTATGTTTTACTTGTATTAAGCCCACCTCTTGCAAATAAGGCCATAGCCTCTCTTGATAATGGCATAGATATACAGGATAAGGCTTTTTTTTTTTTTTTAATGTTTCATTTATCTCTAGGAGAGCGAGAGAGACAGCGTGAGCAGGGGAGGGTCAGAGAGAGAGGGAGTCACAGGCTGAAACAGCCTCCAGGCTCTGAGCCGGCAGTCAGCACAGAGCCTGACGCGGGGCTCGAACCCACGAACCGCGAGATCATGACCTAAGCGAAAGTCGGACGCTCAACCGACTAAGCCACCCAGGCGCCCCTACAGGATAAGGCCTTTAAGTGGACTTAACTCTTTTAAAAAAAATTATTTAAATTCCAGTTAGTTAGCATACAGTGTAGTATTAGTTTCAGGTGTACAATAGAGTGATTTAACACTTCCATACATCACCCTGTGCTCATTGCCACAAGTGCACTTCGTAATCCCCATCACCTGTTTAATCCATTACCCCCACCCATCTCCCCTCTGGTAACTAGCAGTTCTCTGCAGTTAAGAATCTGTTTCTTGTTCCAAGGGATACAGAAATGCTGATGCATAGGAGCACATGTACCCCAATGTTCATAGCAGCACTCTCCACAATAGCTAAAACATGGAGAGAGCCTAAGTGTCCATCAACAGATGAATGGATCAAGAAGATGTGGTTTATCTATACCATGGAATACTACATGGCAATGAGAAACAATGAAATCTGGCCATGTGTAGCAACATGGATGGACCTTGAGGGTGTTATGCTGAGCGAAATAAGTCAGGCAGAGAAGGACAAATATCATATGTGTGCACATATAGGAGGATTAGGAGGAACTTAACAGAGGACCAAGGGGGAGAAGAAGGGCGGAAATGGTGGGGAAAAGGGAGAGAGGCAAACCATGAGAGACTCTTGAATGCTGACAAAAACTGAGGACTGGTGGATGTGGGGGGGAGGAGGGGTGGGCATGGAGGAGGACACTTGTGCGGATGAGCACTGGGTGTTATGTGGAAACTAATTTGACAATAAACTATTTGTAAAAAAAATAAAATAAATTTCAATATAAAAAAAAGAATCTGTTTCTTGTTTTGTCTCCTTTTCCCCCTCTTTGCCTGTTTTTTTTTTTTTTAATTTTTTTATGTTTATTATTGAGACAGAGAGAAACAGAGCATGAGTGGGGGAGGGGCAGAGAGAGAGGGAGACACAGAATCCCAAGCAGGCTCCAAGCTCTGAGCTGTCAGCACAGAGCCTGACGTGGGGCTTGAACCCACGAACCATGAGATCATAACCTGAGCTGAAGTTGGACACTTAACCGGCTGAGCCACCCAGGCACCCCTTGTTTGTTTTGTTTCTTAAATCCCCCATATGAGTGAAATCATATAGTATTTGTCATTCTCTACCTTACTTATTTCACATAGCGCAATACTCTGTAGCTCCATCCATGTTATTGCAAATGGCAAGATTTCATTCTTTTGTATGGCTGAGTAGTATTCCATTCTATATGTATATACAACTTCTTTATCCACTCATAAGTCAATGGACACTTGAGCCGTTTCCATTATTTGGCTATTGTAGATAATGCCGCTGTAACCAGGGGTGCATGTATCCCTTTGAATTAGTATTTTTGTATTCTTTGGGTATATATTTAGCACTGCAATTGCTGAGTCATAGGGTAGTTCTATTTTTAACTTTTTCAGGAACTTCCATACAGTTTTCCACAGAGGCTGTCCCAGTTTGCATTCCCACTAATAGTGCAAGAGGGTTGCCCTTTCTCTAAATCCTTGCCAACACCTGTTGTTTCTTGTTATTAATTTAAGCCATTCTGACAGGTGTGCGGTGATATCCCATCGTACTTTTGATTTGCATTTCCCTGATGGTTAGTGATGCTGAGAATCTTTTCATGTGTCGATTGGCCATCTGGATGTCTTCTTTGGAAAAATGTCTATTCATGTCCCCTGCCCATTTTTAAATTCGATGATTTATTTCTTGAGTATTGAGTTTTATAAGTTTTTGATAGATTTTGGATACTAACCCCTTATTAGATATGACATTTGCAAATATCTTCCCCCATTCTGTAGGTTGCCTTTTAGTTTTGTTGACTGTTTCCTTCACTGTCCAGAAGCTTTTTATTCTGATGAAGTCCCAATAGTTTATTCTGGATTTTGTTTCCCTTGCCTCAGGAGACATATCAGGAGAAAACAGTTGCTTTGGTTGATGTCAGAGAAATTACTGCCTGTGCTCTCTTCATGGATTTTTATGGTTTCAGGTTTCACATTTAGGTCTTTCATCCATTTTATTTATTTTTGTGTATGGTGAAAGAAAGTGATCCAGTTTCATGTTGTGGTATTTTAAAAAGTGGATTGAAGTCACTTGGCATTAAAGTCACAGTAAGCAGTGTTCACAATAGACCAACCACATCTTAAGATCTGTTAATGACCTTGATAGTTGTGGTGGTTATTCTCCATTTGATGCTTTCATCTTAATCCATTCTCTGTTCATTTTCTCTGTACTGCTTGGAAAGAAACACACTTGGCTGATATCAAAGAGGTTACTGTCTGTGTTATCCTCTAGGATTTTATGGTTTCAGGTCTCACACTTAGGTCTTTAATCCATTTGAAATTTATTTTTGAGTTAGGTGTAAGAAAGTGGTTCAGTTTCATTCTTTTGCATGTTGGCGTCCAGTTTTCCTAACACCATTTGTTGAAGAGACTTTTTTCCCATTGGATATTCCTTCCTGCTTTGTCGAAGATTAATTGACCATGTAGTTGTGGGTTCATTTCTAAGTTTTCTATTCTATTCCATTGATGTATGTGTCTATTTTTGTGCCATTATAATACTGGTTTGATCACTTTTGGGCTTACTCTTACCCCCAGCTATGGGTTCTTTTATTAAAAACATTTAGCCTCTGATCCTTGCTCATAGTTACAGAATCATAAAATTAAAAAAATTGAGATTATATGAGAATAAGACTTTACTTCACAATATAGGAAAATAAGGCCCTAAAATGTTGAATATTGCCCATAATGGTGCAGCTTCTTAAGATTTTTCAGTTGCTTAAATTGCTGAAAGAAAAAAAGAAGACCCCCATTACTGTGGTTCAGTCTGCATAATGATATATAATCCAAATAATTTAGTCCTAATTCTTAATTTCTTGGATATCCTGTCTGTAACAATTTATAAAATGATTTTAAAATTACTTTTCTCCTAGAGCTTCTTATTATGACCTGTTTTCGGGCGTCTAAAACTGTTCCTAATGTATGGCTGCTTCATGTTTTGGTGAAATAAACCAGTCTGTACAATAAGGGCATCTTTGTTTAAGACAGAGTCTGATTCATTTGACCAAGCTTAGTAGAGTTTACAGAGTTCATATAGAGGTCTCAATACCAAAATTAAACACACACACACACACACACACACACACACACACACACACACCCTGTTAGTAGATAAAGATACTAATACCTTCCCCTTGTAGTTATCCCACGTAAAGAGATAATTGAATGATACAATATTTATTTTGTAAGGAATTAAGAATGAACTCTCAAAGTAGAAGACACATAGGTTTTAATTGAAGACCCTTGAATTCTATTTCTCGTTTTTGTCAGGTTGGTAATTCTTGGCTTTGAGCAGATATTCTGCCATATACACATATTCTGTTGTACTGAAAGAAAGCTCATTGCATGCTGTCGTGTAGGTGATTAGGTATGTTACACATCCACTCATTTCCCAATGACTCAACTTTGTTTTCATAGTTCACCATCATAAACCCATAACTTCCCTAAAGTCCTTCATTTGCTCTGTTGTACTTGCCTAGTTAAACCCTGTTAGTCATCTGCTCAATGATGCTGTCATAGAGGACAACTCTACTGTATATCCCTTGCATATTTCATTTTTCATTTTTCAAAATAATTTCAAACCGTGTCTCAAACTCTCCTTAAACTTTTACGTACTCTACTCCCTCACACTTTGCTGATGACCTTGTCTCATGTTTTACTATAAAAACAGATGTAATCAAACAGAATCTCTCCCAGATCTCCAACTACCAACCTACCCACTTCTGAAGCCAACTCTCTGATTTGTCCTCTGCTACTGTGGATGGAGTGTCCCTGTCAAGGTCCAAACCCCTCAGTTTGTTTGCTTCGAATCATATTTTTCTTAACTTCTTAAGGTCTTTGCTCTATCAGTTTTCCTCTTCTGTCTCTTATATATTCTGTATTCCTCTACTCGATAATTTCGTCAATATCTAATCAAATTTCCCCCCTGCCTTAAATATCTTATCTTTAAAAAGATGAAAAACTGGGGCACCTGGGTGGCTCAGTTGGTTGGGTGTCCAACTTCTGCTCAGGTCATATCTCACAGCTTTGATTTCAAGCCCCACATAGAACTCTGTGCTGACAGCTCAGAGCCTGGAGCCTGCTTTGGATTCTGTGTCTCTCTCTCTCTCTCTGCCCCTCCCTGCTCATGCTGTCTCTCTCTCAAAAATAAACAAACATTAAATTTTTTTTAAAGATGAAAAGCTCATTCCTTTGTGGTGACAGCTCTATTTATCTGCCCTTCTTTGGAACAAAATTTCTTCAAAAGAATTTTTCCCCCCATGTAATATTTATATTCTTTCCTCAGCCCAATTCTAATTTGGCTTCTATGCTGTCAACTAAACTGGGTGGCTACTGTCAAAATCATGAATGATCTTTGTGTTGCCAATACAATGGTCATGTCTCTGTTTTTATCCTTGTTGACTTGTCAACAACATTCAGTATTGGATTTCTTTGGTAATTTCACCCATCCCATTTTTTTTAAACAATGTATATACCAGTGACTCCAAAGTCTATATCTTAAGTCTTTATATTTGCCCATAATTCTAGATTCACATATCCAAAGCCTACTGGAAATCTCCACATGGAGATATGACACTGAAGTTAACATGGCCATAACAGAGTTTTTAACTCGAGCACATCTGAAGTCCACTGACTTTTTAAAGTCTTTATCATTCTTGCAGATGGCGTTATCCCTTCAGTTGCTCAAGTGAAAAATATCTCACTTTCTACATCCACTCTCCAAATGAGTTTTATTGATCATATTTCAAATATATTAACTCCACTCATTTATGTTCATTTCCACTTCTACCCTCCTGGTCCAATCTACTCTAATTTTCATCTGACTTGCTGCATCCACCTCCTCTTGGTCTCCTTGGCATCTATTTTTGTCCACTAGGCTGGTCAACTGTATTTTTGTTCTCTGATCTCTTCTTCAGCTCTCTGCCTCAGAGAACTAAATTTCTCAGCCTCCCATGCCCTCTGGCTTCCGGGTAGACTTGCTTAGTAAAAGGAATTAATGGAAGATTGCTTGTTGTAATGGCTCATATACTACATCTTCTCTGTTGCTCTGGCTGCTCCAGATAGCTGAATCTTCTGTAGACCTAACTCTACCAGGTGGCCCCTCTCACGATAATGTGGGTCAGATGACTCCAGCACCTGCGCCCTGGTCATGCTACCTCTCTTGGTTCCTTAAGTCCTGGAAGTAGTAGAGGCCGTAGTGAATCTCAAGTTCCTTCATCACACCCGGTTTGAACTCTTAGGTCTTCTACTACGTGTGTCACCAATTCCTAGTACTAAATAGTCTTTGTTTAAAAGACACTAAGTAATTTTTTAAACACTTTTCATTTAACACTAATTAATATACCCTGCACAATATAATCCCCAAATGGCAGCCAGAGATATCATTATATTTTTATTTTTTAAAAATTTATTTATTTATTTTCAAAGAGAGAGAGAGCAAGTTGTGGAGGGGCAGAGAGAGAGGGAGAGAGATTGGATCCAAGCAGGCTCCATGCTGTCAGTAGAGAGCCTGACACAGGACTTGATTTCACAACCCTGAGATTATGACAGGAGACGAAATCGAGTCTGATGCTTAACCAACTGAAACACCCAGGTGAAAATTTTAAAAATGTAACTTAGATTCTCTCACCTCCATCTTCCTTCTCCCTTCCCAAACTCACTTAAATCTTCTCCCAAACATATCACAATGAGAACAAAATATCAACTGCTTATACTGGTTGACAAAGCCTACCATGATCTGGGTCCAGTTTGTGACTCTTATCTCACTTCTACCACCTTCCTCATTATACTCAGTCATGCTGGCCTGTGTTCTGTATTCTTTGAATGAATCAGGCTTGTTCTGTCTTCAGAGCTTTTGCACAAATGCTACACTTTACCTAGAGTGCTTTTCTCTCTGACCTCACACTATAGTTCCTTCTTATCATCCAGATCTGAGCTTTAGTAGCATCTCCTCAGGAAAACCTTTCAGGATTTGCATTGTAAAGTGATTATTGTTCACTTTCTCACCTCAGTCTATATCAATTCCTCACACAACATTTCTTAATACATAATCATTTTTATTCCACTTTCTGTCAATTTTCTGACTTATTCAAATATTTTTTTGTCTCTATCTCCTAGGCAAAGCTCTTGCCCATCTCATTCTAGTTCCTAGAATAATGTTTGGCACATAGAAACCATCAATACATATTGAATGAATGTATAAATGAATGCAAACCAGCATTTTGATTAGACAAGTCTTGAATGGATAAGCACTAGAATCCCTCAATTAAGTGGTTAAATAATCAGTTAGTGTTTAGAAGATAAGTTGAAAGTTCAAATGCTTCTATGTCTAGAAGAAGACTGTAGGCTAATATGAAAAAAGATAAAATGCTGGGGTCAAGTTCACTACTCTATGTCTGTATGTTGAGCCCTGAAAATACTCTCATGTTCTTTGTAGCTGTGTGGAAAGAGGTTAAAAAAAGTGACTGCAGGTCTCATCTGCCTGGGATTTCCACTTCTGGTATGACTGATGAAGTAATTCAGTCCAACTATCACAAAGAGGATAGCTAAGAAAGGTGGAAAAATAAACTAAAAATATCTGCTTGAAAGCGTAGTGAGTTAACAAGGTCGTAAAGAATTATAGAGTGAAGATCCGGATGAAAAAGGAAGTTCAGATAGGTAAGTCCAGGATTTGGGTCAATTTTTCCCAAGGGATATCTGAAGATTCTGAAAGAGGTAGCAGAGAGGCTAAGAAACACAGCAGCACTTTTGACAGCTCCATGGGACCAAGGGGACAGAAATGGAACCAAGGTAAGTATGGACCAGAAGTAGAATTACAGGTAGCTGGTACCTTTTAGGAGGTAAAAGGAAGCAGTTATTGAGGGAGAACAATAGGTTCTGTTTCTTGACTTTCGTAGTGGTTATGTAGGTGTTCATTTTGTGATATTTCTTGGGGTGCATTTTTCTATTTGAGTGTTCTATATGAAGAAAAATGTTTCAAAGAAATGATTGCCATAACTTTCGGCCACATACATTCCCTAAATAGTTGGAGATCATTAGGAGGCTACCTTTCCTTTCACGTACTGTCAAGTTTTGGTTAAATACTTTGAACCTGCTCATAGCGAACTTGGCTTTTACACATAGGATTGAAGTCTGCCTTAGAAAATCAGTAGTGTTCCCATTAAGAAGAAAATTTGTGGTGGTGTGTAAATATTCTTTATCTGAAGTGTAATCACTTGAATTTAGCCTGTATAATGGTGCCGGAGTCCATTTGAGGATGTGAGCCATGGAGGAATATAACATAAAAAAAGTGAAGTCAAATGTTCTGTAACCTTAGGTGGTGGGGAATGATTTTAAACAAGCTAAGGAAACTCCCTCTGCACCTCTCATCACGATTGCTGCAAGGGTAGCTCCAGAAGGTAAAGACCTCTGGACTCTGCCCTCAGAGATAGATAGAACCCATCGCTTCCTCTTCTGGTTACCTTACCACTCTGCCATCTCCACCTCTTTGTCTCTGCTTTTCCCTGCGTTCCATTCTCATTCTACCTTTATTTGTTTTTCTTTTCCCATGGCTTCTGCTCAGTCATGCCTACTTCTGTGTCATGGCTGAGTCTCATCTTCTCTTTCCTGGGTGATCCCTTCAGTCTCTGCTCCTGGCCGCAGTATGTTGTGCATTCTGAGTCCCTGGAAAGACCTGCTCAGGTCCTGTGCGATTAGGCTGGTTCAGAATGGTCATATTTGGCTGGCTTCTCCAGCCTGATACCCCACAGAGGCTGCTGGCTCTCTCCCTCTTACCTATTGAAGAAGGCATTTGGGACAAGGCTGATCTCTGGGCCCTGAGCCCACAGTAATTTCTGCTTATGAGTGGGTATTGTGGCTCTCAGAAAGTATGATGCATTGCCTACGTATGGGGAAAATGTTTGGCAGAGACTCTCATGTAGAAGGAAGAGGGGGCAGTGTTGTTAAGTGATAGGAAAATTGTAGAAAGAAGCACAATCTGTGTTTAGATAAGAGATGACAGAACAGAGTATCTGGAGATCAAGAGGTATCTCAGAATTCCTAGCTTTCTTAGAAAAAAGTCTCTGCTATTCATTCCAGAAGCTTAAGTGGCTGCGGGGAAATCATTCCTCCTTCTTTGGGGTGGGGGGGGGGCTAGGAATTTGGAAGAAAATGCTCAGACCTCAGAGTTTTCATTCTAAACAAGTAAGGTCAATAAGAACAAACTGCTTTGATGAATACATTGTGTTTAACAAATGCAGTAGCTATGCAAAGTATAGACTATTTACAGAGAAGTAGTCTAAAGTAAAACTTTAGAAGTTCCCTAAACTGGCCATGCATGTGCTCCTCTGTGTGATCCAGAGTCACCATTCACAGCTAATCTGAGCACTTTGGAACTCCTGGTATTTGAATTACATAGCTGTCTTTCCAACTTCTGGTGATGGAACCTCCGAAAAAGAATTTAGGGACCTTTCTGTGTCTTAGGGCTTTGCTAGGAGAGAGTAATAGCCCCGGTTCAGTCTACTAAAAGGAAGGCCTTTTAAGGAAGTTAAAAAAATACTCTGAATCTAGGAAGAATTTAATGGGCGTAAAATTTCAATTATGCAAGACGAATATGTTCCAGAGATCTGCTGTATAGCATACTGTCTATACTTAACAATGCTGTATTTTGTCCTTAAAATTTTGTTAAAAGGGTACATCTCATGTTAAATGTTTTTACCATGCACACACACGAAAGAAAACAAAGGGACACAGGAAACTTTTGGAGGCGATGGATAGATCTACTACTTTGATTGTAATGATGATTTCACAGGTATTTGCATTCACCAAATGTATACATTAAAAATGTGTAGTTTTTGTGTATCAGTTACAGTTCAATATAGAGTTGAAGAAAATCAATGGATCTGCCTTCTGCCTTGGGAGCAAAAAGGAATGTATTTTGAGAAGGGGTTCCTGGGGGAACTGAGAACATAGAGTCTTCACATTCTTTGAAAGAACTACAGAGTTAGTATGGTAGGAAGCTTCTTGGAAAGGCCTTCTACATCACACACACCCTAATCCCTGGAATGTGGCAATGTGAAGAGTTATCACTTCTTTGATTGTGTTATGTTACATGGTGTATCAGTTTGCTAAGCCTGCTGTAACAAATCACCGCAAATAAGATGGCTTAACACAACGGAAAGTCACAGTTCTGGAATCTAGATTGATAGAGTTCTGGAGTGGTGGTGGGGGGGGGGGAGGGGTTTGGAGCTGACCGACAACAAATAATTCTTGAAGACATCTTTGGTACAAAAAAGTAATTTTATTAAAGCATGGGGACAGGACTCATGGGCAGAAAGAGCTGCACTGAGGTTATGAAGAATGACTGGTTATATACTATGGAGTTGGGGGAGGTAAAGTCAAGAGGAAGTTTCTTAAATGGACTTCCATATGCTAAAGAAGACTCACAGAATACTGGAGCCCTAGCTATTGTTAAGCTAAGGCTGTTTTTCTCTCTAGAAAAGCATTAACATGAAGAGGGCAGGGAGTTCCTGGATCTATATTTCCTTCTTGTCTTTGTTTCCCACATCACTAAGGAAAGGAGGGTGATATTGGGGGGCTATAGGTTTCTGGAGATTAGGTATTGATAAGATTGCTTTTTTCTTGTAATTTAGTAAGATATTTGTAAATGGATGGAGACTCAGGTCTTGTGATATGTATCAGCTCAAGCATTTGTTTTCTGTCCTTTCCTTTGTTTTTGGGCAGCCAGGTGTGCCTGAGGAATATTACACACATCCCACGGGGCAGGGCAGGGTATGGTGGCTGTGTTTTGCCCTCAGCTTGCCTTATGCTCCCTCATCATTGATGTCTGAATCAAGGCATGGGCAGGGGTGTGTTCTCTCTGAGACTCTGGGTAGAATCCTTCTTGGTCCTTTCCTGGCTGCTGGTGGTGGAGGGCAATCCTTGGTGTTTTTGGTCTGCAGCTGCTTCAGTCCCATCTCTGCTTCTGTCTTTAACTAACATTCTCCCCGTGTGTCTTCACATGCTCTTCCTTCTGTGCCAGTCTGTATGTCTGGATTTTCTCTTTTAAAAGAATACCGGGTATATTGGATTAAGGTATACCCTAGTGATCTCTTTTTAACTTGATTGCCTCTTTAAAGACAGTATTTCCAAATAAGATCACACTATGGCATACGATAAGATAGGACTTGAACATATCTTTTGGCGGGGGGGGGGGGAAGGAGGAGACACAACACAACCATAACATAAAGTTGCCCTTAGCAAAGGGAGATTAAATGTTCTTAAATTTAATCATATGAACCTTTAAAATTAGAGAATTCTCTTTGCTTTGTGGCAAGAAGTCAGAGAGATTGGAGGCATGAGTGGGATTTGATGTACTTGAAGGTGGAGGGGCCATGAATCAAGGAAGTGGGTTCCTTCTAGAATCTGAGGGTGGACTCTGGTTGGTAACCAGCAAGGAAAGGGACCTCAGACTGAGAGCTGCAGGGAACAGAGAGTTCTGCCAACAGCCAGAATGGTTTTGAAAGTGAGTTCTTCCTGTGAGTCTTCTGGTAAGAGTCAGTTCAGTCAACATCTTGATTTTGGTTTTCCGAAAAAGCTAAGCTACAGAACTTCTGACCTACAGAACTGTGAGATAAATGCATGTTATTTTCGGTCACTAAGCTTATGGTAATTTTTATACAACAGTAAAAAAAAATACAGTAAGGTATAGAGTGCTATAAATTCCTCTCTAGGGTTCCTAAATGAATGCACTGGGATCCAGAACCATTCTTAGATGACATTAGGTTCCCCTACCTTAAAGTACCTGTTGATACAATCAAATGTTGGGGATAGACTATGACTAACAGTGGAAATAGATCCTGGAATCTGCACGGAGCTAAGGGACAATTCAAGAACTTTCTGTATTGTCGGGGTGCCTGGGTGACTTAGTCGGTTAAGCGTCCGACTTTCGCTTAGGTCATGATCTCGCGGTTCATGGGTTCGAGCCCCGCGTCGGGCTCTGTGCTGACTGCCAGCTCAGAGCCTGGAGCCTGTTTCAGTCTGTGACTCCCTCTCTCTCTGACCCTCCCCTGCTCATGCTGTCTCTCTCTCTCTCTCTCTCCTAGAAATAAATAAAACATTAAAAAAAAAAAAAAAGAACTTTCTGTATTGTTAATGGGCACCTGAAGCCATGATTGAGACCTGGTAAGGGTTGCTTCCTGGAAGTGCCAGAATAAACATTGACAGAGGCTCTCACTGGAAGCAATGAAGACCGTTTTAATTGAAAACTTCTGGTCTTCTATATTATTGCTTCTGAAATAGGGGATGGACACAAAAATAGGTACGTATAGCCTGAGGCAAGCAGACTGCAGTTCAGAGTAAAACTCAAGAGTCAGTAGGGGAACTCAGGAAGCAACTAGGAATAAAAGAAGCCCTCTCTGATTGGTGCGCACACAATAGGACTCAGACATAAACATGAAGCTTGGGGGCAAACAGATCTCTAAGGGTTCGCTTGGGGCAAAGTGGACAACATCCACAGGGCAGCCCGACTAAGGGCGGGGCTAAAGCTCCTACAAATGCCATATTAAGGCTGCCTAGAGTTTAGCAAGTAGCATGGAAATCTTCAATCCCTACTTTCTGGCAGGAGGCTGGACACATGGGGCTGACCTTATGTGGCTAGAAACCCCCAAATCCTGGATGAAATCTATCAGTGAACTGAACCCGATATTCATATTGTCAATTTCTTGGGGGATTATTTGGGCTTGGGAAAGGAATACATTCATGCCTATTTCCTTAGATCCTTTATCTAACTTCAAAATCACTATTTTCCCTGAAGTACTTTTTGTTTTTTATTTAAGAAGAACCCAGTGTGAGTAACTATTTCCATAGAAAGGGAAGGTTGTATGCTCTGTTGTGAGATAGAATTTGGCTTTTTATTTATATTCAGTTAAAAATTATGCACCAGTAACTTAGGCAGTCAACACGATGGGAAGGAAACAGCCTCTTAATAACTGCTTGGTCTCAGCTTCTGTATTCTTCTCTCCCTTCAGCCGGGGTCATTGGTCCCCTATGTGAGACGAGCTGGGTTCCAGCCCCTGAATGTAGCTCTGCGCCACCTCAGCTCAGTGGGCGGGTTCAGGTCTCAAATGGGCCCATCCAGCTTCAACCCTTCAAACCTAGTCTGCTTTGCAAGCCTTCTGGGTGTCTTCCCTGGCCAGGCTGACGTGATCGATCTCTACCCCCACCCCACTCTATGCTTCATGTCTATAATTCAACACTTAGCATAAGTTACCTTGTCTAGATATTTAAAAAAAAATTTTTTTTTTGAGTATAGTTGGCATACAATGGTACATTAGCTTCAGGTGTACTGAATAGTGATTTGACAATTTTATACACTACAGTGTGTTCACCACCAGTATACCTATATCACTGTTACAATATTATTGACTGTATTTTTTGTGCTCTGCTTTTTATTCCCATGATTTTAGATATTTATGCTTTTTAAATCTAAACTCAATGATATTTTAGAGCTATGAAAAGTCTAAGCAAGTCTATTCTAATCTTCCCATTTCGAGAATATGAAAGTGGCCTTGAAGAGATTACGTATTAGGTTAACATCATATCAAGGAAGAGCCAAGGTTAGAGTTATATGAAATAATTCCCTGTTTTCTGTTATTTTCTGATACAATGATGCTATAATTATATATGTATATTTATATTAAATATATATATATATTTATATATATATAATATGTTGACTGTGAGGTATTTTGACTCTACACTAACTGATGACTATACTACACCACAATAATGTAAACATATAACATTTCTTAATGAGTCAGTAATGTAAAACGCACACTGTGATTTGCTGTAGTCTGGTAATGAGGCTTATTAATAAATTTAGTCAGAAAGCTAGATGTCTTTTATATATATATATTTTTTTAATTTATTTCTAGGAGAGAGAGAGAGAGAGACAGCGTGAGCAGGGGAGGGTCAGAGCGAGAAGGAGATACAGACTCTGAAATAGGCTCCAGGCTCTGAGCTGGCAGTCAGCACAGAGCCCGACGCGGGGCTCACGAACCGCGAGATCGTGACCTAAGCGAAAGTCGGACGCTCAACCGACTAAGCCACCCAGGCGCCCCAGAAATCTAGATTTCATTGGCATACTTCAAATTTCTGGTGTTCCTTGATTAGAAAGGTTATTTCCTGATACCACTGTTGAGATAAAAAGGTAACAAGGTCGACACACCTATTTATTTAAAGGAATTTGAGTTACCCGTGCAAGAATCAAATAGTTTTCTGGTAAGTTATTAGTGTCTGTTCTGCATCAAGGAACAGAATTTCAATCAACAGTCTCCTTTTCCCTCTTACCTTTTAAAAATGACTGCTATTGTGTGGCAGCTATTACTATAGGAAACACATTAAGCACTTGTTCAATATTCTTCGCTGAATCTGGCAACATACATTCAAGTGTTAAAGGATTTAGTTGTTACATTTCTGCTGACTCATCAGTTGGGCCAGAGAATGAAAGACTGGATAGACAATTAGAATAAGCAGTAACCAAAAAGTAGCAGCTTGGATCAACCCTGGTACCTGATAGGGGGTAGAATAGGCTTACAGAGTGTCCTTCGAGGTCCTTGGGTGTCTAGTTGTGGAGTTAGCAGTCACAGGCTTGCAGAGCATAAGGGAAACTGTACAGCCACATCAGTGATCCAGAAAACTGTCAGCGGCCACTGGGCTGACTAACCCCGCCCCCTGCCCCTGGCAACAAAGCAAGTCAATTGGCAAGTTTGGCAAGTGATGCAGGGAACCGGCTTTTTTTTTTAGTACAGTGCTCAATCTAATCTAAACCAATGATTTTTTTTTTTAATTTCCTGGAAATGGCTTAATCAGCTATGTCATTTTAAAGTCAATTTATCAATAGCATTAAACACCCTGCAGTAAACCACAACAGTTTCCAGAAAGGTGGATGTCCCCTCAGGTCTGAAGCCAGCACACACAGCCTGAATCAGATCTGTTCCCCAGACCCATCTAAGCTGCCTTGCTTACCCCTCACCACGGAGACTCTGGGCAGCTTTTCCCTGGGGCCACACAGGGCTGGCTCAGTGTCATGTGCCACAGCATAATTCTGGGGGAAAGAAAACCTGAAGCACAAACATTTTTGGAAAATAGTCTTTAACCATGCATAATAAACCATAAAAAAGAGGAATTTCTTTCTGGAGGAGGAGCGGCACGGGTTTTTAAGTTTCCTTTTTTTTTTTTTTTCTTTCAGTCCAGTGATTAGGTTGCCATATGAGAAATTTCTGTTGTAATTTACAAATTTAGTAGAGTTACAAGAAATGTAAAATGTCAATTTATAAATAAACTCTGTTGTTCTAGACGAAAAGAGAAGTGTATATGGGGCGCCTGATGGCTCAGCTGGTTAAGTCTCCTGCCCTCGGTTTCGGCTCATGTCATGATCTCACGGGTGTTGTGGGTTTGGGTCCTGCATCCGGCTCTGCGCTGACAGTGTGGAGCCTGCTTGGGATTCCCCTCACCCCCCCTTCTCTCTGCCCTCCCCTACTCACACTGTGTCGTCTCTCTTAAGATAAATAAATAAACTTTTAAAAATAATTAAAAACAAAAAGAGGAGCGTGTGACCGAATGTGGCCCACCTAAGGGAAGGTGTATGTTTGAGCTCGTTACTGGGAATCCTGCGTCTGCTCTTCCTGGACAGAATTGGCTGCTGGGATTCTCCCTGCATGCAGTTATCTACCTGGAAAGCTTCCTCATCCTTAATACCTTTCCAGTCAGGTGGATGTTCATTTCTGGTCCTTATTGTTGATGTCCTTTCTTCCCCAACTCTGCCTGCATGTACAGTTTACCACTGCTCGACACTCTGCTTATACTTAATCAATCCATGTTTATTAGTTTTGCTTCCCAAGTCAAGCTTGTGTCCCTGCAAATTCTCAGAAGCTGAAAAATGTCCTTTCAAAAAGGAGCCCACTGTAGGACTAAGATTCTTTGTTAGAGTGATTGGTGGCACATGGCATAGGTACATTGACAAATCATGGCTGGCAGCACTTGGCACATCTATTGGGCTTTGCTGGTCTCAATATGGTCAATTGATAACTTGCTTGTGAAAATCCTGGTTGTTTTGCTCAAATGTGACTCATTAATTGGGTTAAAAATTAAAAATGTTTTCCTGTGATCTTAGTTTCTTTTATTTCAAGTTGAAAGAAAAAAAGAAAGAAAGGAAGAAAGAAACAAAACAAAGAAATCCCGACCAAACTTTACTTGAAAGGCTCTGTGTAACAGGCCAAAATATTGTATGATACTAAGTAAAATAATTGATAGCAGGTGGCCAGCGAAGTTCTACCAGATGTAATCATAATAACAAAGAGAACTTTCATGATCAAGGTCAGGGTCTGGAACATACTTTTGATGTTTGGAAGCTTTGTAAGGGTAAGGAATAAGAATACAATGGAATACTGTATTAGCAAAGGGACACCGAATCCTGAGAAAACTAAAAAACAATGGTCATTTTTTAATTTAAAAAAGTAGCTTATATCCCTTATAACAAATCCTTACTTTATTTCCTACTTTTCACTCACAGATATAATTAAGGATTTACATAATTAAAGAGAAGAATTATTTTGTTTACTACTTATGAGAGATGACTGATGACCAGAGTTAAAGTAAAATTACTTGGGGAAGCAAAACTTGTTCTTTTTTTTTTTTAAGTTCACTTATTTGTTTTTGAGAGAGAATGAGAGTGAGAGCAGGGGAAAGACAGAGAGAGAGGGAGAGCAAGAAGCCTAAGCAGACTCCATGCTCAGCATGGAGCCTCACGTGAGGCTTGATCTCATGACTGAGGGATTATGACCTGAGCCGCTATCAAGAGTCCGATGCTTAACTCACTGAGTCACCCAAGCATTCCATTTGTTCTTACTTAAAGTAATAACATGTGTTGTTTAGATTAGTTAGTGTGTAATGTTTCTTTGGAAAGAGTGAATTGCTTTATTTATAAATCTATTTGAATGCATCATGTACTTCTTGAAACCATATTAGAGACAATGAGACTAAGGATTAAACCTCATAGATGCTTGATGTACCAAGGTAAATAATCACAGAGTTGGTGGAAATAAAAATATACTCTAAGCAAATGAAACTAATAGGTGTTGACCACCATGTTAAAAAAAAAAAAAGTCAGATTAGAAATGCCCATTGGACTTGGGTGCTATTTTCTAGTATTTGACAAGAGCTTCAGTTTCCATGTTACTAGTATCTATGTTGTAACTATCCATAAATTTAATATTCTTTTCTTTTACCTTTGCTATTGTTGTAGGGGGAGTCAAAAGGAGAAGTGCCTATACTCTTTTTCTTACTGAAGGGAGTGCCCTATTTCTCCCTTTCAATTTATTGCCAACTTGTTCAAAAATTAATAGACCATCTACGTATTGCTTTCTGACCCCTGGAAATCTTTAATAATGAAAAATAAAAGCAAACATCCATGCAGAGCTCCTGTCAGGCAGGAGTGGTTTCAACTCTTTACACATTAACTTTTGTGATCCTCACATCAACTCTCCAAAGTAGGCGCTATCATTATCCCCATTTTATAAACGTGGACACAGAGGCAAGAATTAATAATCTGTCCAAGGGCACAGTTTCAGCGAGGATGCAAACCTAGGCAGTCCCATTCCAAAGTTACTTGGGTGCCTCCCACTCAAGGTTTGCTTGATCTTTTAATTACCATATCTAATCATCTTTTTCAGTTCTTTTGTTGTTTAACACCTTGATATTACTTGACACTGCTGCTCCTTCCTTGGTTTCTGTGACCAAGAAGTCTTCTGGTTCTCCTACTTGTCTGCTTGCTTCGTTTGGGGGGAATTTTATTATACTGTTTACATTTTCTGTGCTCTATTTTCATACATTTACCAAGGTGCTGTCCCCATTCATATTATTTATTTTCTCTCTCTACTGTCATTCCTTTGGAAATCTCTTCATCTATCGTTGCCTCAATGTTTCTCATGTATCTATCACTGTCCTCAACCTCTTCCTGAATTATTTGCTACATAGATCTCTCTTCTGAAATGTTTCATAGATACCTTGAAGACAGGGCCTTAGATACCTTAAACAGGTCCCCAAGTTTATTATATCCTCTATCTCCTTAACCTCCCAGACCTCCCAGATCTGTCCCTCACTGTGTCTGCATCTTAATTCACTTAATGGCACCATTTTCCTTCTATCTATCTGGACTGGGCACCATTGGAGTTATCTTTCACTTCCTTCTCAGATATAGTTTGTCATAAGGAATTCTAGACAGAAAGAACAATTTGAGTAAAAGATAGAGACATGAATGTTCTTAGCATTTCAGGGGAATTATGAATAGCCTTGCGGATCAAAGGTAGAAAGGGTAAAGCAAGGAGAGAAGAGATTATAAACAGTTGATTGAACACAGTTCATTGAACTTGGTACACAAGTGTTCTGTGAGGCCAAAACATGTTATTGACAACTGGCTCTTCAGCAATGGGGTTCTTTTCTTCATGTATTCCAGGCTTTGTGAAGATATTGAAGTCAGAACCAATATTTATTTCTGAACCTCGAGGAGCTTGGCATTACTATTACTTCCAGAGACCAGGAGACTCTCAGAGATGAACTAATACCAATAAAAACACCATCAGTCAGTCATGGGGCCTGGCAGTAGAAATTAAGCTTGGGAGAGGGGAGCATTCCTTTCCAGTGCTTATGGCCCTTATTTGGGACACAATCCCAAGCACAATGCTGCTGGAGAAGACAATCAAGTCATCAAAGTAACTTGTGAGCCTGGAGACAAAGTAAGGATAGCAAGTAGCTTGGAAGCAGGGAGGGTGGTCTCTCCTCATCCCTGCAACCTGAGAGCTGTCACTTCACAGCAGGAAGTGACAAACATTCGTCTCTCCTGCGTCATGTCAGGCGCACGCACCAAAGGTACTACTGCAAATTCTATTCCATATCCTCATTCTGGACATCTCCTTTCAAGCAAACATTCTTGGGTAGGTTAATATCATTGGTAAGCTAGAGGAGAGGAGAAAAATCCTTATGCTATGGGAAGCATTTTCACTCCTTTTATTCTAAGATCAAGTCCATTCTCAATTTGGGGGTGGCGTGAGATTTAAACAAATAACTGAAGTTTTAGTACATAAGAATAGGCAGGTACTTAATCTTGAACAGAGAATCTGTAATCCTCAATTAATGCAGTGATTTGGCTTTGGGGTGGGGGCCTCTAACTGATGTCAGACTTAACAAGACAGTCTGGGAGAAAGCACCAAATATCTGGGAAGTGGAAAGAGGGGAAAGAACCTCAAATGAGAGGTACTTGCTTACTACTTTCATGAGATTCTACTAAGGCTCTTAAATACTAGGGCAGAGTGGGGAGTGTCCTGGGGATTTCTAACTAGAGATATTTGGTTTTTATGTCAATAAAGCCAGAGTAAGAAAATGTATTCTCTCAAAATGCTCAATTAGCTTTCAGTTCCTTTGCACTTGTTTTAGGAAGCTGGCTTGTTTGCAAATTGAGCAAGTATCCCCACTCCCTTCCTCCACTCCAGCCAAAGAGATATAAAACACAGAGCATCCTAGACAGGCCACCTCTGAGTTGTTTTTGCTCCCCTTGAAGCTCCAAGGTTGAAAACAGATCATACCTCTGTGATGGGAAATATTTTGATCGATCTTTTTGCTTTATTTTTTCTTTGTTTTGATTTCCTCACTATGGTTACTTTACACTTAGTCTGTTTTATAAATTAAGAATTGGCAATTTTCCAATGAAAAGAAACCATAAACTGCTAAAGTAAGGGGGGGGGAGGAAATAGACGTAGTAAAACATAGAAATCGGAACATATGGTGACCATATTTCCTGCATGAAAATTCAGTACATGTGGCCTGACCAGTATGTGTCTACCGGAGGACAATAACATGAAACATACAAGTTTTCCTGACCACTTGGCTCACATGATTTCTAGTCTCACATAGGCCCTAGAATATGGAATATACTTAGGCACCTCCCACCACCTGCTGCAGAGAGCACAAATGGATCCTTGGTGAGGATGAAAGCCCTCCATTCCTATTAGGGGATACTGCTAGAGAAGAGACATTTATTCCCTCATTCCTGTGAAAGCTGCAGTAAGCTTTGCATAGCAAACTCTCAACAAAGTTGAGATGTTTGATGACTGGGTTTTCTAATGCAAAAACTTCAGGAAAGCATGTATAAATCTACCAAGAGCTCAAAACTGCATATCCTAATAGCCTTATTAGGCATTAAAAAGTTGATTAAAATCAGGTTTGATTTTTACTGTATCATTGTGTTCTTCCTATTTTAAAGTGATTCACACAAAGCTATACACTTAAAAAGAGGCATGTGTTTTTTCTAGAGGTAGAATAGCTCTTTTTTTTTTTTAATATTTTTTTAATTTATTTCTGGGAGAGAGAGAGAAAGCATGAGCAGGGGAGGGTCAGAGAGAGAGGGAGACACAAACTCTGAAACAGGCTCCAGGCTCTGAGCTGGCAGTCAGCACAGAGCCCGACGTGGGGCTCGAACCCACGAACCACGAGATCATGACCTAAGCGAAAGTCGGATGCTTAACCGACTAAGCCACCCAGGCGCCCCAGAGAGGTAGAATAGCTCTTAACTATAGGTGCTCAGTACCTTTTATAGCTTTTATGTATCTTTTATCTTATATCTTTTATGTATGCACCTATTTGTGTTCCATGGTTAGAAATATTTTTATGACAACAAAGAATATTTCCATAAAGAAGAGTCCTGAAGAAGTGTTCGTCTATTTTAGTATGCTTGATAACTTCAACTTTTATTCTATCCCTGCTGGATAAGACTAGAAAGAATCAATGATTAAGACTGTGTTTTAGGTGCACCTGGGTGGCTCAGTAGGTTAAGCATCCGGCTCTTGACTTCGGCTCAGGTCATGATCTCATAGTTGTGAGATTGAGCCCCGTGCTGGGCTCCATGCTGAGTGTGGAGCCTGCTTGGGATTCTCTCCTTCTTTCCCTCTGTCTCTCTCCCTCCTCCTCACTCTCCCTCTCTCAAAATAAATAAGCATTTAAAAATGGTTATGTTTTAGATTACATATATTATATTTGTAATATTATATACTATATATTATATATAATCTATTATATATAAAATCTAAATATATAGAATCTTATAATAAATATAATCTAAAATGTAATCTAAAAACAAATGTATGCTTATATTTTTACTCTTTTTCCTTGAAGTCATTACAAGCTGCTAAAACACATAAAAACATAGAATATGATGGGGAGGGGAAGCTTGGGTTTTGTGACTATGAAGAAAAACATTTCTTGAAATGTCTTCCTTTCAAACTGTCATCATTCCTGGGGGAATATTTTGGCTTTGATGCTTTAATAGGTCTGGAAGTCATTTTAGAAGTGCCAGCTTCCTCCATTCTTTTTCTTGATTTTATACCCTCCTCCACAGTTATAACACTGATGAAAATTAAAAGATAACATTAGTCTATGGGGAGGAAAAGGGCCTCTCCCACGTTTTGATCCCTGTCTTTCATTCCGTAATCCTCCTCAGTAGGGGAGCTAACATCCTATTTCTGCCAGCCAAGCTTAGAAGGCAAAGAGGAACATTAGTAATATGACTTAGAAGTTGTCCCAAGCTAAGGCTGGAAACTGTAAAGGACATACTGGTCTCCAGGGTGAGGAATTCATTTTAGTTTTAATTCAGGCCAACCCCCTGAGAACTATCATAAATAGGGAGCAAAAGATTCAATCCCCGCACCACAAGATATTCCTTAGCTGCTCCTGTTTTTAGCTAAGAAATTTCACATGCTCCCTGCCCCTCCACCCTCTGCCCGTGTTCCCAAACTCCTGCATCACAGAAATTTCTGTGGAGGTTGGGTTTCCAATGTCAAATACAAGGACAGCTGCACTTACTGCCAGAAAGTAAAGGTCGCAGTGTTCCTGCTCCATCTATTACCAAAGAGAAGGGTTTAGGAGCCCTGTTTTGTTAAGTATCAGTGTCTGGCCTTGTGTCAAAAAAAGCTCCCTTTCTCTCTTTACTACACTTTAACAGCTGTGCTCAAAGGTAAGCAATTGTACCTTCCTCATAAAGAGCTTTCGAAATGCCTTACCTGTAGGTCAGCACGTATTGTACTCTCTTCAGACATTCTCCATAAAAGTATTAGGACACAAGAATCTTTGGTCTTATTTCTATTTTCCGCCCTTGTGTTACATGCTCAGAAACTTTCTCATATAAAAATGGGCCTTCTCATTGATTCAGAGGGTCAACTTCCACAGAGAACGTTAAGAATCTTGGCTGAGATGGTTAAATTTATGTCAACCTAATGAGGCTCAGGGATGCCCAGATTGGTGGTAAAACATCATTTCTGGATGTGTCTGTGAGGATGTTTCTGTAATCGATTAGCATATTAGTTTTACTAATAGATTAGCGAGGAAGATAGCCCTCAGTAATGGGGGTGGGCATTATCCCATCTATTGAGTGCTTGAGTAGAACAAAAGCAGAGAGGAAGGATAGATTTGCTCTCTGCTTAAGCTAGGACATCATCTTCTCCTGTTCTCAGACATTGATGCTCCAGGTTCTTGGGCCTTTGGATTTGGACCGAGAATTTACACCATTGGCTCCCTAGGTTCTGAGGTCTTCAGGTTTGCACTGGCTTTCCTGGACCTCCAGCTTGAAGATGACGGATCATGAGACTCCTCAGCCTCCATAATCATGTGCACCAATCTCTTATAATACACCTTTTTTTTTTAAATATTCATATATATGCCGTATTGGTTCTGCTTGGGAGAACCCTAACTAATACACTGGCTAAATGTCACAAAGTTCAGACCAGTCATGTGACCAAAGAGCTGAAAGAGCCTTTTGGGAACAGTTATTAGGAGAAGGCTCTGAAGCCAGGCTGTTGGAGCATATATCTCGGCTTTGCCACTCACGTTACCTGTCTATCTTGAGGAAGTTATTTAACATTGATTTGCTTCAAATTTCTGGGGGTGTGAATAGTATGTACCTAAAAGATTATTGTGAGAACTATAGGAAATATGCATGTAAGATCTTCAGAATAGTATTTGTCACATGTTAGCCGTTATTTAAAAATTTGCTATCTTTCCCCTTACTGCCATTTCTCCTTCTCCCTTTTTCTTTCTTGATCACTCGTTCTGGGTCGTCATACTTGTGACAGTGCAGGCACCATATATGCATGATGACAATACCCTATACTCTTGGACCTACTCCTCCTCTTACAAATAAAAGCCTTGTCAACGGGGTCCTCCATTTAGGATATAATGAAATCACTTGCCCTAAGATGTTAATCACTGAAAATATCTATGCCTGTTCCTTCTTCCTTGCTTTTGCATTTTAACAGGGCACAAGGTCCTAACTCAAAGGCATTAATTCCTAAAAGTCGGGCTTCAAGATGGGCTATATTTCCATTGGTGGTTAGGGCTAGAATTTTTCTGATATCCTTCAAGTTATATATAGAAGATAGTGGTCAACTCTAGCTGTTTAAAGTTCTACTAATTATCTTCCTTACCCATCTAGGACTTGTCATCACCATCACCATCATCATCATTATCATCATCATTTTGGTCATTATCATCATTTGAATCAGAGTTGTTATTTGAGTACTTTCCTTGGTATCCAAGATTATCTGAATCCTAAAAATCTCTGTGAGGAAGGTCTTACAATAGCCTTTTTTTTTTTTAATGTTTTATTTATTTCCAGGAGAGAAAGAGAGAGACAGCATGAGCAGGGGAGGGTCAGAGAGAGAGGGAGTCACAGACTGAAACAGGCTCCAGACTCCGAGCTGGCAGTCAGCACAGAGCCCGAGGCGGGGCTCGAACCCACGAACCGTGAGATCATGACCCAAGCGAAAGTCGGACGCTCAACCGACTAAGCCACCCAGGCGCCCCACAATAGCCTTTTTACATATATGAGAACCAACTCTCAGAGAAATTCAGTGACTTGACCGAAGGCACAAAAGGGGTAAGTATTTGAGATGTGAGACCAGATTGTGCTCCAGGTCTGTCTGGCTCTCAAGGTCGTGCCAGGATTATAGTAGAAATATAATGGACAGCTTCCTGGTTCATGTCATTCCTCCTCCTGTGGACAGCCATGGGAGAGCAGGCTCATGTCTGCCTCTTCTCATGATCATCAGTTCCTAGAACAGAGCTTTGTTCGTGTGGTCCCACGTTTGTGGGAAGAATAAGAGGATGTGTGAATGCGTAACCTCTGCACCTTCCTCAAGGAATGAGCTGTAACCAATGACTCCGCTGGCTCTATTTGTTCATTACCATCTAATGGCCTTAGAAGTACCAGGGAAGTTAGGGGCGCCTGGGTGGCTTAGTTGGTTAAGCGTCCGACTTTCGCTTAGGTCATGATCTCGTGGTTCGTGGGTTCGAGCCCCGCGTCGGGCTCTGTGCTGACTGCCAGCTCAGAGCCTGGAGCCTGTTTCAGTCTGTGACTCCCTCTCTCTGACCCTCCCCTCCTCACACTGTCTCTCTCTCCTAGAAATAAATAGAACATTAAAAAAAAAAAAAAAAAAAAGAAGTACCAGGGAAGTGAACTACCTCATCCGCTCTTCACAGATCATCTTGGCAACGTTGGTAAATCAGAAGTTCTGGGTATCTCAATCACATTCATTTGTGCCGTATGCAAACAGAACTGCCTACACTTGTAAGCAATATCTGACAATTACATAATTAATTTGATGGTTGAGAAGAGTTGTTCCTAGACGCATATTAGGACTTAAATGATTTCAGTTAGGCAGTATCCCTTGTCCAAGTTAACTGATCCCTACCAAATCTTCAACTCTTTGTGCTTTACTTGCTCAACCAGAGATGGTGTAGCCTATTGGTTTCCGTGTTACTGTATTCTGATTACAGTCCTACCAGCATCAGTTTCAGCATGGTGGGTGGAAACATATTTCTCATTGCACAGTAAGACTATTATTGCAAGCTGCATGGCAAAACTCTATAATGTTTTTTTGTGCCGAAAATGAGTCTTGTGGTGTCTTATATTTTACTGCCTATGAACCAATTACCGAGCAATAACAAAAATAATAATAACTGAAAGCAGAGATCTGGTGTCACTACAATTCCTGCTCCAAAGATTAGCTTTCCATTTTTACCCAAAGGAGCGGTACATGTCTAAGAGATTTCCTTTTGATGTTTTGGACATTCTATTTTCAAAAGAACTCAAAACATTAAATAATACTGATAATGTTCAAATACAGTCCATAGCTGAGACATTTGAAAGGAGAGTGCGCTGTGTCTGCCTTGAGTGATTTCTAACTTTAAAACAACAAAAATATAACCATGGACCAAAACTTGAGGGCAAAGATCGAATATTTCATACCATGGCATGATTTTTTTAAAAGCTCCAATAAAACATGTATTTGGGATTTAAATAAATCGTAAAAGTGAGACAGTAAGCTAATTTTAAAATCTATTTAGAATTTAAAAATAGTTTTGTCACTCTGAATTAAAATTGCACAGGGAGTAACTGATAATGTGTACAATTGCTTGGAGACATGCAGAAAAACCCAATCAAATTAAAAACATAATTCCATTGCTAAGAATTTCTATGGTATTTTGTCTGTTAGGTTTGTTTTCTTTCAGGAACTTTGTTGTTTCCCCCAATGAAACGGTTCTACAGCTTTCTTAGTAAGTAAGCCTGGTGCAGTCACATAGCAGATTAAAACTGCCTCAAAAAGAGGCACTTAAGTCAAAAAGATCTGCAGCCAGCCAGTAAAGGTGGACATCCTAAAACTGTATTTTCTTTTGCTGAGCAATTGGGAGAAAAAAAATGCTTACTTTACTAGTCCCTGCTTTGTGTAGTGCTGATGGTGCTGATACACGAATTACTTTCCATATATTGATTTTCTGTTGAAATGAGAATGTGCAAGGTCCTCTAAAATGGATGGGCAGGGTCTTAACATCTATAAAGTGATATTCTGGTTCTGATTCAGAGAATCTCCTGTTTTCAAGCTGCATGTACCTCATGGAAGGAAGCGAGTTCACCCTGAAGACTGGATGTTCATCGTGCCTGAGGATTTTATGAGCACCCTAGACAGTGACACTGTTAACCTGGGCGTTCCTGAGGGGAGAAAACACTACTATGCACCTCATCACCAATGTGACTTCTCAGGCCATCGAGATGCTGAGTCTGGTCCATTTATAATCCAACATACCCCCAAGGTCACCACAATGACACAGAGGGACAAGATGTTCATCAGCAAAATAAAACCTAGGACCTCTTGGGTCAAGCCCTGGAAGAGAATCTCCAAAGGGGAGTAGTCAGCATCCAGTGCTCTTATTTTTCTCTTTTATCGTAGAGTCTTCTACTTTAATTCCTATATCATTAGAAATACACACTCAATCCCTTAAAAGGACTTCAATTTTCTCCCAGAACAGCAGAGATGGACTAGAGCTTTCAAAGTGGACTTTTTAAAGTACTAAAGGTAAACAAAGATATAAGATACAGAAAATTAGAGCCAGTATATACAGTATTAAGGTTTCCTGCTATAGCTAACCTCACCATTGTTCCTAAAAGAACATCTCAGTCAGATTCCTCATTTCCCAGCTTCCCAATTACATTTCACTTCTGTTTCCAGAAAATGCCTTTATTTTTCCCTCGGTCCCTTTGTGACAGGGTCAAGAAAGGGTGTTTTAACTCTGATCCTCTCCTGAGGCCCTCTAATTCATTTTGGTTTTTAATCTGAGGGACAAGCCATTGTGTGGAAAAATGCCAGAATAGGATACATTTTCAGGTGAAAATTAGCTCAATGTGTAGGAAATGGCTTGGCCTTTAAAGCCACAAATACGGAACTTCCTTAAACTGGCATCATAGCCATATGTATCAATTAGGTTGCTTTTGGTGACAAGTCACAGAAACTTAACTGGCTTAAACGTTGAGGAACTATATAGGGTTACTTATCAGAAGCAGGGCTGGCATCAGGGTAGGTTGATCCAGGGGCCTGGGGTGCAATGAAGGATCCAGATTTTTTTCATTTTGCCTATTTCCAGTGGAGACTTCATGTATCCTGAGCTCCACCAGTCTCCAGGTGTTCTATTTCTGCCTCCTCCAGACAACCCAATGAATTCCCTTTAGACCCTTGCTCATTACATGTTCTTTCAAGTCTATTGTTTATTCATTGAACTGTTTCTTTTCTTCCTTAAGGTTTTGCACCTTAAGAGCCAGGCAGAGACTCCTACTTCCAATTCTCTGTTTACACATGCATATTGATTGAACTAACTATTTAACCCACGTTCACAGAACATAGCCATTTTCTGTGCCTTTAATTTCAAGTTAGTCTCACTATTTATTCTTCTTTGAAAATTATATTCCCTCAGAGCCCCGAGGACTGGAATATTTTTTACAAGATGAAATAATAAATCAATATGATACTGTGGGTCATTTATTTTACATTAATGGCTTTGAGCCAGTTCGATAGTAGATAATATGACTCTCAGAGAATCAGAGTATTTTTAGAAATCAAAAACATTCTGTGCCTAATTTAAAGGGATAGTTTAATACAATCAATTTATTTTTTTACATCATTATCCTTATTTTGAAGACATCAGTGACACATTTAAAATCAATTGCACAGGAGTACCTGGGGGGTTCAGTCAGTTAAGCATCCCACTTTGGCTCAGGTCATGATCTCACAGCCTGTGGGTTCGAGCCCCACATCGGGCTTTGTGCTGACAGCTCAGAGCCTGGAGCCTGCTTCAGATTCTGTGTGTCTCTCTCTGCCCCTCCCCTGCTCACTCTCTGTCTCTCTCTCTCTCTCAAAACTAAACATTAAAAAAAAAAACCCTTAAAATCAATAGCACAGTATTTTATATATGTAGTAACAACGTGACCAGTATTTAGAATGCTTTTGGAGACTACAGAGTGTTTTCTTATTTTTTATCTCAGTTATCTTTAACCTATAGTGCCAGGTATAATTGTTATGTCTGTTTACAGAAAGTTTAAATGACAAGCTCAAGGTCATGCATGCCATATGGTCCAGCCACTGCTTGGACAAAAATACTCTAACTCCAAAACCCACACTCTTTCCATTATACTTGCCACTGGGAAATCCCTTCTACTACACTCTAAATATTTCCTTAGCCTCTGTGATCTCTCTCCATTTTTTTCCTTGGAAGGACTCAACGGACACTAAGAAAACACTTAGATGAATTTGAATAACATGAAAAATGATTTTGTAATCTGTGTGCCAAGGAAGAATGCTAAAAGGATTTTGCTACTTTTGAAAAGGCATCCTCCGCGGCTACATAATATATAGCTTGTTGATTCAGGGAGTGATCTATCTCATTTTTGTTAAAGGACAACACTATTCCTTTACAATTATATGCTAATTAGTTTCTTAGACACTCCATCTGAAAGGCAACTCGATGCCAGTTACCTAATTGATATATTGCAAACTTCATGTTCCCAGGCCCGTATTTTATGAGAACCAAAGGAAAGGTTTAAATTGAGAAAGAGAAAAGCAGCCCCTGTTAGCTGCGAGCAGGACTGGCTCTGTCAGCGAGGCGTTGGTGTTGCTAGGAGCTGGCCTGAATCTCATAGCGAGGCCTTCGTGCTGTCCTCTTGAACAGGAGCCTTCCAGAACACCACTGGACGAGGTCATTTTGTGACCATGAAGAAGTGAGACAGAAAACAAGGCCACTCTGTAATTTTGTCTACACACAAACAAAACAAGATCACTGGGCAGAACCCAAAATCCCGAATATTCCCCTATCCCACCTGCTGTGACTGCTGCTTCTTTATCACTCACAGCTCCAGCCTGACTTTGTACTCCTCCTTCTATCTAAAATATGATTCTAGAATTACAGAATTGCTCCCGCTTCCTGAAAGGATCCAATCCAGAGTGAAACTTTACTTCCTGAAACTTCCCCAAAGTCATCTAATGCAAGCCTGATACCTGTTGTAAGTTCTTTCTGATGTCCTCTTACGAGATGTCCATGGTTCCTCGTGGTGCGTAGTCTCCCTTATTGCATTGGGCGAGACATCTAACATGTTTAAATATAGATGTGTTCCTCACTGATTTTGCCTGGAGGGCACTGACAAAGTTCAGTTATTCAACTAGAGGAAAGATTTAAGTACTCCATATTCCACCATTAACCTCTTTTAGTTATACACTTTATTATCAAGGAGAAATCTTCTGGGAATCATAGAAGGTTATTTGCAGCTTCCACTGATAGGAATAGTTTATGGATTAACTATAATGATCTCCACAGAGACCACTCCCACCCAGTTATTGACACTTACTTAGAACTTGCACCTTAATGCAAGGTCAACAGGAAAGATTTTAGATGGTTCTTATATCAGTTTGCACTGGGTAAGTGGAGCTCTTTTCATGGTCTAGCCTACCACCCACGCCTGCCATTACTAGCTGGGTGACTTTGGAAAGATATTCCCCCCATTTGTGAAACAGGGACCATGATAGTACTTAATTTATAAGGATGTTGTGATGATTGGGTGAAATGATACGTCGTGTCTTAAGCACTCAGTATGTTTTAGCAACTATAATTATATGTACTCTTGTCATGACCTAGGAGTGGTATGTTAGTCAGCTCAGTTTCCACAACAAACTACCGCAGACTGAGTGGTTTAAATGGATTTATGCCTTGCAGTTCTGGAGACTGGAAGTCTGAGATCAAGGTGTCAACATGGTCGGGTTCTGGTGAGAGCCCACTTCCTGGCTTCCTTCTCACTGTGTCCGCAAATCACACACACACACACACACACACACACACACACACACACACACACACAGAGGGGGAGAGAGAGAGAGAGAGAAGGAAGGAGGGAGAGGGAGAGAGAAAGAGAATGGGGGAGTAGGGGAGAGGAAGAGGGAGAGCAGGAGAGCAAGAGGAAGGAAGTTTTGGTGTCTTCTCTTATAAGGGCACCAATTCCATCATGGAGGTCCTATCCTCATAACCTCACCTAAACCTAAGTACCTCCCAGAGGCCCATCTCCAAATACCACCACCTTGGGGGTTAGGGTTTCAACACATGACTTTTTATTTTCTTGGGAGCGGGCACAAAATTCAGTTCATCAGGTGGCCTTACCTTTCACAAATTACAAATTAACTGTTTTAAAGTCCAAAACACAAATTATTTTTGATGGCCAGTTCCCAAGACTGAGCTGGTATATGGTTCAACATTTGATACAGTAAGTTCTGTGGGCTAGATCTAAAATTTATATAGCTCAAGGTTCTAGTTTCTGAGTCCCTTATAAAGATTTTTCATGACCTTTCCCACCTCTGCTTCCCCCAGCCTCTCTGGGTTGAGGCAGATTGCCTCATTAGCTCACTCGCAGGGCTGGAGCACTTATCAGACTTCTCAGCTTTTGTAAGTGGTTCCACCCCCAGCTGGGCTGACTCAAAAAGCAAGTGGCTCTGGATTTAACTGAAATGAGAGAGTAATGCACTCCAGGTACTTAGCGGGGGATATTATCTCAAACTCTCTGCCACTTACTGTTTATTAAAAGCTCGGTTTAGAGAACTAATACTTACATATTGCAACCCATTTATTTTTCTCCATCTTCCAAATTCCATCCTAAATGTGAGTCAGAGCAAAGGATAGCTCAGTTCCCAGATTGTATTAGTTCAGCTTATGCGGGATTGCTTTTACGATTTGTGTTTAGTAGTGCCCTTAGTCCACACTGGAAGACATTTCAAACTAAAGTCTTACGATACATGTTGCTGAATCCTGTGACTGGTAGTGTCTAGAAAAATAGCGTGCAGTAAGATTTTGTTGAGTAAATGAGTAAACAAATGAATAAACTAATGAGTAAATAACTTTATAGATTCACCCTTAGGATATTTGGTATTCCTTACTGTTCATTACACTAAATTTATTAGGATGATGACAGAAATTTCACATAAAACTCAGTACTAAGATTAGAGGCATTTTACCAGTATTTTTAATATTTTATTTTTAATATTAACACATAGTAAAATTTACCTCTAGGGGAGGTATACAGTCAGTAGAATGTATGGTCCATAGGGGGATAGTAAAATTTTAACCTATGTCTATTTTCAGGTAAACGTCACCATAATAGGATAAAGAACAGTTCCATCGCCCCCCAAAAATCCCTCATGCTTTCATTTTGTCATCATACTTCCCCCCCAGCTCCCCAACTCCCAATCTGTTATTAGTCACTACAGTTTTGTCTTAAAAAATCTTTTTAATGTTTATTTTTGACATACACACACACACACACACACACACACACACACACGCACACACACACACACACAGAGTTTGAACAGGAGAGGGGCGGGGAAAGAGGGGACACAGGATCAAAAGCAGGCTCCAGGCTCTCAGCTGTCGTCACAGAGCCAGACCTGGGGCTCAAACCCAGGAACCGTGAGGTCATGACCTGAGCCGATGTCCCACGCTTAACCGACTGAGTCACCCAGGTGCCCTGAGTTTTGTCTTTTTGACAATGTCATGGTAAATAAAATCAGACAATATGTAACCTTTGGAGACTTGCTTCTTCCATTCAGTACGATGCTGTTGGGGTCATCCAAGTTGTGCGTGTCATTCATTTAATTCTTTTTTAACGGCTGAGTAGTGTTCCCTTATGTGGGTGTAACACTGTTTATCTCCTCACCCTTTGAGATACATCTGGGTTGTTTACAGTTTTTAGCTATTCTGAAGAAAACTGCTGTGACCATGTATGCAGCATTTTTTGTGGGGGCATTTTTTTGTTTCTCAGAGGAGATAACTAGGAGTGAGAATATGGGCACCATACAGCAAGGGTATGTGTATCTTCCTAATAAACTGCCAAGCTGTTTTCTGGAGTCGGTGCACTGTTTTATCTCCCCACCAGCAATGTCTGAGAGTTCCCGTTGCCCTGTGTGCTGGCCGCACCTCGCACTGTCAGCAGGTGTTGTTTTGGACATTCTAAAGGATGCTATTGTATCTCATCTCAACCTGCAACTGTCTAATGGCTAACGACATTCAGTGTCTTCTCAGGTGCCGATTGCCCTCTGTATCCTCCTTACTAGGTGTTCCGATCTTTCGCTCATTTTTAAAAACTTGGGTTGTTTATTTTCCTAGTGCTGAGTTTTGAAAGTTCTTGACACATTTTGGATAAAAGTTCTTTGCTGAATATGTGATTTGTAAATATTTTCTCCCAGTCTGTGGCTTGTCTTTCCCCGTTCACAGCGTCTTTCACAGAGCAAACATGCTTAATTCTGATTTGCTCCGATTTACTCATTTTTGCCCATTATATCTAAGAAATTTTGCCCCATTTTTGCTTTTGCCATAGAAAACATCATAAAATTTCTCTTGTTCTTGTCTGAAAGTTTTATAGTTTTGAGTCTGTATTTAAATCTGAAATCCATCTTGAGTTAATTTTTGCATAAGGGTAAAATTCTGGTTGAAATTCATGTTTTTTCCCCTCTGAGTGACCAATTGCTCTGTACTGTTTGTTGAAAAAGCTGTCATTCCGCCGGTGAGTCACATTTGCATATGTCAGAAGGGGACTGGCCATATTTGTGTGATTCTATTGATGAACTCTCTCTTTGGTTCTTTTGATCTCTATCTATGTCCATCCTTTTCCCAATATTTATATACTGTCTTGATACTATAACTTTATATTAAGACTTAAAATGGGGTGGTGGGATTACTCCAACTTTATTCTTAGTTTTCAAAATTGCATTGACTATTTTAATTCCTTTGCCTTTCATATAAATTCTAGAATTAGTCTGTCTGTATCTACCAAAAACCCTGCAAAAATTTTGACTAAAATTGGGTTAAATCTAGTTTGGAGAGAATTGGCATCTTAAAAATATGGTGTTTGCAAGTCCACAAACATGACTATTTGTCAAGGTCTTTCATATATTTCCTCACTATTTTGTAACTTTTGGTATAAAAAAATCTGTATATTCTTGGTTAGACTTGTACCTAAATAGTTCGTATTTGTGGAGCTATTATAAATGGTACTTTTTAAGATTTCATTTTCTAACTGTTTATTACTAATATAAATATGATTGATTTTTGTGTGTTGACTTTGTATCCTACATCCTTACTTAACTCGTATATTTGTCTTAGGATATTTATTGTAGATTCATTGGGATTTTTCTATGCAGACAATCATGCCATCTTTCAGTAGAATTTTATTTCTCTCTTTCCAGTGTGTATGGATTTTAATTTTTGTTCTTGCTTTATTGTCCTAAGAATTATGTGCAATTTTGAATAGAAGTGGTAAGGTGGACTATCTGTGTTCCTTATTTTAGGAGGGAAGTATTTAGACTTGCATTATTCAATATGATATTAGTTGTCCTTTATCAGTCTGAGAAAGTTCTGTTCCCAGGTTGCTTAGAGTTTTTATCATGATGGATACTGAATTTTGTCAAATGTCTTCTCTGCATCAATTGATGTGGACATGTACTTTTCCACAGAGTGTTAAAATAGTATAGATACACTAATTGATTTTCAAATGTTAAATCAGCTTTCCATTTGTTGTGATGTGTCTTACTTTTTATATATTGCTGAATTTGATTTACTGCTATTTTGTTGAGGATTTTTGCATCTGTGGCTGTCTTTCTTGTTCAGTCTTTTGGTTTTGGTATGAGAGTCATGCCGGCTTCCTAAAATGATTTGTGTTTCTTTCTCTTCTGTTATCTAGAAAAGATTATTCAGAATTGATGCTATGTCTTTTTAAATGTTTGATAGAATTCACTTATGCAACCAATTGAACATGGACATATTTTTCTGGAGGACTCTAGAATGAATTAAATTCTTTTAAATTTGTTGAAGATTTTATAATGGTCCAGGATATGGTCTTGCTATATCTGTGGGCATTTAAAAATAATTAGTATTCTGCTGTTGCCAAGAGGAATATTCTATAGATGTGATTCCTTTTTCTGGCCTCCATGGTTTCTAATGAGAAATACTTAGTAATTAAAATCATTGTTCTAGGGGAGCCTGGGGGGCTCAGTTGGTTAGGCATTTGACTTTGGCTCAGGTCATGATCTCGCGGCTCATGAGTTGGAGCCCCGCGTTGGGCTCTGTGCTGATAACTTAGAGCCTTGAGCCTGTTTAGGATTCTAGGTCTCCTTCTCTCTCTGCCCCTCCCCCACTTGCTTTCTGTCTCTCTCTCTCTCAAAAATAAATAAACATTAAAAAATTTTTAAAAATCAGTTTAAAATAATTCTTTTCATATAAGCAATGCATCATTTTTCTCTGGAGCTTTCAAGAGATCTTTGTGTTTGGTTTTCAGCAGTTTGATTTGATTTTATTTTTTTATTTTTTTAATTTTATTTTTATTTATTTATTTTATTTCTAGGAGAGAGAGAGAGAGAGAGAGAGACAGCGTGAGCAGGGGAGGGTCAGAGAGAGAGGGAGTCACAGACTGAAAGAGGCTCCAGGCTCTGAGCTGGCAGTCAGCACAGAGCCCGACGCGGGGCTCGAACTCACAAACTGCGAGATCATGACCTAAGCGAAAGTTGGACGCTTAACCGACTAAGCCATCCAGGTGCCCCCCCTTTTTTTTAATTTTTTTTATTTTTATTTAGGTTTTCAGCAGTTTGATTACAATGTATCTGGGCATGAATTTATATATATATAAATGAATATATATATGTATATGTATATACATACACGTATGTATATACATATATATATCCTATTTGGGGCTCACTATACTTTATATATTTCATAAAATTTAGGAAGTTTTCACCCATTGGTTTAAAAAAATATTTTGTTCTACATTATGCTCTTTCCTTTTATTCCGGACTTCTTATGACATAAATATTAGCTCTTCTGGTATTGTCCCATAGGTCCTTTAGGATCTATTTATTTAAAAAAAAAACACTTTTCCTTTGTGTTGTTCAAACTGGATAATTTCTATTGATCTTTTTTCAAGTTCATTGAATCTTCTCTCTGTCATCTCCATTTCACTCTTTTCTAAAAATTTTTTAAATTTTTTATTTATTTCTGAGAGAGAGTGTGAGAGACAGCGTAAGCATGGGAGGGTCAGAGAGAGAGGGAGACACAGAATCTGAAAACAAGCTCCAGGCTCTGAGCTGTCAGCACAGAGCCCGACACAGGGCTTGAACCCACGAACCGTGAGATCATGATGCGTGAGTCAGACGCCCAACTGACTGAACCACCCAGACGCCCCCCTCCATTTCACTCTTAAGCCTATGCAGTAAGATTTTTCTTTTGGATACTATATTTTTTCAGTCCTAAAATTTCTATTTGGTTCTTCTTTCCATTTTCCATTTCTTTGCCTAAATTTTCTCTCTCTCCATTTGTTTCAACTGTGTTTGCAAATTTCTTATTGGTGCAGGGGTTTTTATTTGTTTCAAGTTTTTACTTCAATTCATTAGTTAACATATCATGTAATTTTAGTTTCAGGAGTAGAATTTACAGTAGCTGCTTGCAAGTCTTTGTCAGATAATTTCAGCATGCGTGTCACCTTGGTGGTGACATCTGTTTATTTTCTTTTCACATGTGACTTGAGATTTTTCTGGTTCTTCATATATTGAGTAGATATGGGTGGTAATGTGGACATTTTGAGTATTATGAAACTGTACATATTGTTTTAGTCCAAGGGAAAGGATTGACTTTTTGTTGTAGCAGACGGTCAGCCCATTTGGGTTTAGGCTGCACATTTTTACCAATCCTCTGTTGGATGTGATTTAAATATTCTTCCATTTTCAAAGCCTTTTCAGTGCTATTCATATCCGTCTCACACATGCATCACCCAGTGGCCTGTTCTAGATCCTGGGTGGTGGTGTATATCTTGGTTCAGTTCTTAAAGTCTTCAGTTTACTATTTAGAATTAGATCTACCCATGTCCAGCTCAAGGTAAGTTTCAGTGGTCATAAATTAACCTATGGGAATCAGTTTCCTGACTTCTTCCCTCTCAGGGGCCACCCTGGTGCTTTCCAGCTCTTTGGAGACATTTTGTTCAATCTTTCCGTAGGAAACTTAGGACTTTGTTTACCGTGCACTGCCATACACTCCTGTGACTGCGCTCGTGTCTGGGGCCATGGGGTGGAAGGCCAGGGAGAGAAAAAAAGCAACAGAAATTTCTCCCATGCTTTTGGGATCACAGCTCCTCCAATCAGGGAGGAAGTTCCTCCTTATAGAGGGTTTTAGATGCTTGCTGTTCTAAGTGCTGCTGCTATAGGTGCGAGTAAACTTCTTTCCCCCTCACTGAGCTCAACTACATGCCTCTCTTGGGGCTCTCTCTTCCCGGTTTGATGCCTACCTTTTCCAGTGTTTCCTTCAAGTCCTGGCCAGAGCTACTGGGGAAGAACGATGGTAAACACTCGTCATACTTTGGATATTGGTCCATTTTCCTAACCTACCTGCTACTTTTCAAAGTCTTTAAATAGTTGCTCCTCGCATTCTGTCCATATTTTATAGCTGCATTCAGTGGGAGAGACAGAGTGGTGAGGGTTATTCCATTTTATCTAGAGCTGAACCCTCTTGTGGTTTGTTTTTATATTCTGAACATAGTGGCGAACGTAAGAAACAGTTTCTCTTTCCTTGTCTTTCAGCACCTTCAGTGCCACTTTTTGTCTAAGCTACACCCGCCCTCCCATTGCTCTGTGGTGTTTTGAATCCTGAGCCACTATGTCATGTCTCAAAGGTCTGAGAACATTTTAGGGAATCTAAGTAAATAACACCATCTCCTAAGCCTTACCTTCCTCTTGTGATTCCCCTTGAATCATAAGCGTGTGTGTACATGTGTATGTTTTATACTCTGAAGAATCTTGTTATCGAGCTAGGGTGAAAGGAAAACAAATGTGTCTCATTCTTAAGATCACTCACAGTTTTCTGAATATAATACATCATTTAATGTATTCATATTAACGCTCACAGTGCTTTTCCTATGTAGAATGCTTTTTCAATCTTTTATTACCAGAAAACTCCTATTCATCCTGCAAAGGCCTTGGAGCAAGTTTTTTTTTGTTTTTCAGACTCTTTAACTGATCTGCCCCAAGTATAACTGGTTGCCCTTTTTTTATGCTTCAAGAAAGCATTGTTGACAAGCCAGCATTTCTATGCTGTGGGATGATTCACGGTTGGCTCCAACTACCTGCTTCTTCTTCTCCGCCCTTGCCGTGACTACCAGTAGATGGTGCTGTTATGCCTCATGGTCAGGATGGGCCATGTGACTTTCTTTGGCTGGTAGAACATGGATGGGTATGATTTATTGCCCTTTCAAGTAGCAACTTACATATACCGAGAGGTTTGCTTCAGCCGTATGCTCTTGCAGTTGCCATGAGAACAGGACCTCGGTGGGGCTATCCCCTCAGCTCGTATCATGTTCCAGAATGAGAACACACATGGAACAAAGACAGGCAGCCTCCCAGCTGGCCTCCAGATTCATACGTGAGAAATAAATACTTGTCAAATAAGTCACTGGGATTTTCAAGTTGCTGTGTTTTTTTAAAAAATATTATTACTAAATAAACTCTGACTTAGAAATGTCTGATTTCCCCTGGCAGACTGCTTAATAGGATCAGAAACCCCATAGACAGAGCCTGAAATGTAAGAGGTACTTGTGGAAAACAGGTGACAAGGGGTGCCTGGGTGGCTCAGTTGGTTAAGTGTCCGACTTTGGTTCAGGTCATGATCTCACGGTTCGTGGGTTCGAGCCCCACGTCGGGCTCTGTGCTGACAGCTAGCTCAGAGCCTGGAGCTTGTTTCAGATTCTGTGTCTCCGTCTCTCTCTGACCCTCCCCTGCCCATGTTGTTTCTCTCTCAGAAAAAAAAAAAAAAAGTTAAAAAAACGTAAAAAGAAATCAGCTGACGAAAGACCAAAGAAGACAATGGGTCCAATGAGGATTTCACTGTATGAGTCCCTGGGGCCCCTGGCACTTCCAGCCTGGACCTCCTGGGGCAGATGGACAGATGGATAGGTGGGTTAAGTCCAGGCTGAAGATATACTTTGATGTGGCACACTGATTTTTTTTCTGAGTATTCTGATTTTCTTTTTGTGATTCCAACTGAATCTAGAAGTAGCAAAGTATAATTCACAAAGGCATATACAAATATAACCTATACTTTAGTGGGATTTGATGGAGGAGTCAGATAGCTTAAGTTAACTCAAATTCTGGTAAGCTGGGTGATCTTGAATAAATCATTAATTTCTCTTCTCATTCTTGTTTTTATTATCCATAAAAAGGAAGGGGGATAAGGGCGGATAAGAATTGGATTACTCATTTTTTCTTTTGTCTTTTTTAATGTTTATTAATTTTTGAAAAAGAGAGAGAAATACAGAGCACAAGTGGGAGAAGGGCAGAGAGGGAGGGAGACACAGAATCTGAAGCAGGCTCCAGGCTCTGAGCTGTCAGCACAGAGCTGGATGTGGGGCTTAAACCCACAAATTGTGAAATCATGACCTGAGCTGAAGTCAGGTGCTTTACCAACTGAGCCACTCAGGCGCCCCTGGATTGCTCATTTTCAAAGGTCTCTTTCTTAGTGTAATTATGTTCTGATTTTTAAAAATATTTTTTTAGTTTGGATGCCTACACAGGTTAGATATAGTCATAAAAGGGGCCCAAGTCATTCTATGGAAGGCTTTGGAGTAAAAATCCCATTTCAAGTATTTGGCATTTTATTAGAATGAAGAACCGCCAATTGCATCACTAAACAGAACCATAGATAATGGCTCAGTGGTTTGGGAGCTTGCTGGACTGGGGGTGTGCAGCTCTCCTGAGTGCCTTGGCTTCGCAGGTGCAAGCTACCTGCTCAGTTTCCTCCCCTGCACACCACTCTCAGCGTCCATCTCTATGGCTTCTTTGCCCTGGTCCTGAAAGGGCTAATCAGGATTCACTCTTCTTTGCTGCCTCTGCTGCTTCTCCTCAGAAAGGAAGGCAAAGGGACTGTATTATTGGCTTCTTGTATGAAATGTGTTGTCCGTTCCTCACCCTCCACAGCCTTCCCTCAGAGTTGTGTACAAAGGCTCACAGAACCATTGAGCTGGAAATGGACATTGCTCAGTTCAATAAATTTAGACAGGAGGAATCAAAACCCAGGGGTTTTGACTTACTCGATCCAGTCCCAGAACTGACTAGAGGTAAGGTTGGCTATAAAACTGGGTCTATGAGTCCCCCATACCGTGTGAATGTGCTACCGATCGAAGCCTGATAAGTCTGAGGAAAAAATAAAATATATGATAAAGTGCAAAATGATCCCTGAATTTTACTAGATTAGAAGCAGAAAAGTGATCTGATAGTTCGGTTACTGCCTCCTAGTTCTTATTCTTCTCTGCCCTTAAACACGTAATTTTGGTGTAGTCTCTGTAAGCTAGAGAGACAAATAAAGGACCTGATAAGGTAATAATAGGGCTGGCCTATGAGGTGTGGGTTGGGAGGTAGGGAGCCTGGTCAGGGAAGACTCTGCAGAAGAAGCAGCTCTAGAGTTGGGTCTTGGGAGATGGTGGCCCTTTGCTGGCAGACACAGTGAAGGGTGGGCTATTGCAGGTAGAAGAGCATGAGGCTCAGAAGCCTGAAGTAAGAGAAGACATTACTCAGGGAGGCGAGAGCACAGTGGTTGGCAGATGGATACCTGGAGAGGTCCTCAGTGGTCCAAACCCTCAGGGTCACGTACACCTCATCCCAGAGTTTGCATTGCATCCTGGACACAATGGGGGGATTTTGACAGGTTTCAAGCCAGGAAGTGCCATGGTTGGTTTGAATTTTGGGAAGAACATTCTGGCAGCAGCAATGAAGATGGAGAATGAGACTGATGCTGTGAAGACACTTGGGACACTTGGGAAATTCAGTGAGAGAAGATGTGAGTGAAAATTGAGGTCGTGTTACCAGGAGCTCAGGCTAGTGGCCAGAGCGGTATAGCTGGGAAGCAAAGGTGTGTGTAGGGGGGGCGGGGAGGCAGTAACTAGAAAGCTACAAGGTCAAGAGTGCTTTTTGTTTATTTATTTGTTTGTTTGCCCAATGTGTGGGACAAGCTTATAGTTTAAATAGAAAAATAAGGAAAGCACTGGAAATACAAGAGAGGCAAGCTTATTTGTTTATTTTTATGAGGTTTAAATAAATGACATACTAAACTGAAATAAAGTCTAGATTTTTGTAATCATGAAAAAATCAAAATCACAATATAGTAGAAGATAATACAGAGAGTAATGTTTATAATCCTTTGATTGAGAAGCATAGTAGAATAAAAGCCCCTCCAAGTAGTCCATGTCCTATGTTTTGAAGCCTGTTAACACCTTACTTTACTAACCAGAGGATTTTGCAGATTGATTAAAGCAAGGATGTTGAATTAATTGAGATTATCTGGTGGGTCCAATGTAATCACAAGGGTCTTAATCAGGGGGAAAGGGGAGGGTCAGCATCAGAGACAGAGATGGGAGATGTAATGAAGGGAGCAGATGAGGGAGAGAGAGATTTGAAAATGTCACACCGCTAGGTTTAAAGATGAAGGAGCCTAGGGTGATGAGCCAAAGAATACAGGCAGCCTTTAGAAGCTGGAAGGGGAGAGGAAATGGATTTTTCCCCAGGACATGCAGAAGGAACACATCTTATTGTAAGATGTCTGAGCTCCAGGACTGCAAGCTAATAATCATGTGGTGCCTTAAACCATAAATTTGTGTGATTTGTTACAATAGCATAGAAAGCTAATACAAGAAGATATGAGGTGAAAACCAGGAAACAAAGGGGAAAAATTTATATTTTGATTACATAAAGTATTTAACTTTTTGTATTAGTTTCATATTGTAGACCTGCTGAAAAGCAATGGAAAACTGAGAAAGGTTATATAAAAGGCAATGAATGTGCAGACCACAAAGGGTTAATAGCAACGCCATACGAAGCACAGTAAAAGCAGCATAAAAGAGCTAATCCAATAGAAAGCGAGCAAATAAAAATAAATTGGTACTGTCAGAAGAAATAAAAAAAAAACAGGTAATATGTGCCACTAAGAAATGCAAATTAAAACATGAAAATAACCTTTCTTCATCTGGACAAGGAGCAATGATTTATTAGACACTTAGCACTGGCCAGGGTGTAGAGAATGGGCGTTGCCATGAATTCTAGGTGAGGTTATAATTTGGTAAAAGCTTTCTGGAAAGCAGTTGGGCAGCTATACTTAAATGGTAATTGTATATACTTTTAGACATAGTGATTCTCTTTCTAGGATTTCATTCTTTGGAAATGCTGACTCAAGCAAAGAGACATATGTAGATAAGAATGTTTATCATAGCAATGTTTGTACAGAAAGAAATGGAAATAACCTAAAATGAGTATAATTAGGAGACAGTTTAAAAGGTATTTCTTATATTCAAATAATGGATTACTATGTTGCCTTTTAGAAGGGTGAGGTAGCTAAGAGCAAATATTTATAATACAATGACAAGTGATCAAAGCTAATTGCAGAATAATATGTACATACAAATGTGTAGGGGTGCCTAGGCGGCTCAGTCGGTTGAGTGTCTGACTCTTGATTTTGGCTTAAGGGTCATGGGATTGATCCCTGTGTTGGGCTCCATGCTGAGTGTGGAGCCTGCTTAGGATTCTCTCTCTCTCTCTCTCTCTCTCTCTCTCTCTCTCTCTCTCTCAGTTTGACTCTCTCCCCAACTTGTGTGTACTCTCACTCTCTCTCAAATAAAATTTAAAATTTAAAAATAAATAAAATGAGTATATGTGTCTTATGTGCATTCATATGTTTGTTAATCACATGAACATATAATTTATATCAGTATATTCACAGGAAAAAAATCTATCAGAATTTCTAAGCAAACTGTTAACAGAAGAAGGGATGTACTTACAGGAGACTTCTAGCTTCTGTTTTATTTCTCTTGAAATATTTTTTACAACATGTGCTTTTTCACCCAAGAATAAAAAACTTACAAAACTGTGAAAATGTATTTATGGTAGATGTTTAATGACTCTTAAGTGACTCATAATGGAGCACAGTGGAGCACATTTTTCTCTTCGTAATGAAAGACCAGTCTGTGGAAAACAGAATGTAGCATACTATTATTTTTGCAGAGTAGACAACAAATATCTATTTGCTGGGTGAATAAATGAGTAAGTAGAAATAAACTGATATGTTTTGGGAGCTAAGAAAGGAAGGGCTCCATACATCTCTCATGGGGACTAAGTCATTTCTTTGATGCTACTTGAGGAAAGAATTGTTCAAATATCTCTGGCCATGTCTTTCTTCCAGTTTGGGAATTCCTGAAGCTATGCTCAGTATCTTGACATCGGTTTGGAATCTTTAGATAATGTAAGCTATAAACATAACCTACCAGGGAAGTCAAGCACAGTGTTTCTTAGTCATGAAGTAAATTATTTCAAGAAAAAATTTCAGATGAAATCATCTTTGTAGTCCAATATTCTGAATTATGTGAACCAAGTAACAACAGCTAAATTAAGTGAGATTTTGAAAGGCATTCAAAGACCTCTCGTTTTAAATACGATTATGCTTAATTGTGTAGCACCACTCAAAAAATAATATCAGTCTCAAGAATGAAAAAACGATTTTGGCTATCAGCTACATCATGAAGTTGAGTGAGGTTGAACATTCATACAACCAATTTCAAGTGGACAAATGGAACTCAGTGATCAAAGTTTGCTTTCTATCTGAGGGAGGCTTAACAAGATTAGCCCTTATAGTTGAAGTTTTAGAAACGTTGTCTATTCAGATGTAGGGTCAGCCCCCACCCACTGTCTCCGGATCCCTGCTAACAGTTTTTGGACTGTTCACTGTTGGACAAGACATAGATAGATACCTGGTTCATTCAGCACCTCTGTCCAGGGAAATTGGAAATGGATTCAGAAAGGACAGTTCTCTGGGTATGAGTAGAACTGTAACATCTAAAGTCAGGGGCAGTGTCTCGTATTTCTCTATGTGGACGGAGAGTGGAGAAAGTCTATTGGGAGAGATAAGAGGAGACAAAGAAAGAGGGGGAGGGGGAGGAGGAGGAAGAGGAGGACAGTGGGAAAAATCAGTATGGAGGACGAAGCAGTGACAAGAGACAGTAAGCAAGAGAGTACTGCTAGGTTCCTGAAGGATTTACAGTTCCAGTTTTTTCCTAGGTCTAGATTTTATTCATAGAACAATTTCCACCTTTTCCCTCAAGCTACTTCGGTATGATTCCTACAACCTGCAAGGAAGGAACACTAATTAACATTACAGAGAAAATGGGAGTGCATTTTGTCCAATATTATTTCAGATAAGTCTGGAAACCAAACTGTCTAGATTTCCAGAGCCGCCTGTACCTAGCAGGGTCTATGTCTCATTTCCGGACTCTTCTGTTGAGTAACTGTGAAGTCCCACCCCCAGCCTCAGATCACTTCCCTTGTTCCATTTTAACATTTCAGTGTCCGCCAGAAGAAGGGGATGGCTGACCACATTGGAGGAAGCGCATCGTTACACAAGCTCTACCTTCTTCTGTCTGCTCCTGACCACAAATGCACATACCTACAACTGGAGCTAGAATGCACCTCAGAAATTATCTGGTGCACCCCCTCGTTTAATAGATAGGAAAACAGAGGTTCTGCGGGATCAGGAGACTCAGTCAACATTACATGATAAATTTGTAGCAAAACCAGGACCAGAACCTTCCAACACTAGACTATTCCCTGTGTCCTACCAGCTGAATCGAGCATCTGTGTTGGGCCACAGTCAAGGGGGAAAAAATGCTGCGGGGAAATGGTGATAAATTTCAAGACAAAAAGTAATTTTCACCAGCTCTTATCTTCTTGGGGGGTGGCTGGGAGTTCTTATTCTCTTTCACAGAGCATTCAGCCCTGTTCCACAGCAAAAATCGCATTCAACTTTACATGGCCTTCATTTCTAGGGCAAGGATAGTAAATAAGAAGAGCGCTTTGAGCTTAATTGGAACTTCTTTTGTGAAACAGAATGGAAGGGTCACTTAAATGTCAAAACATTTCCTAGTGATCTGGGCAACTTACCTTCCCCGAAAGCAATTGCCAAATTTTTCACTGTGACATTTGCATTGTAGAAAGGCTTACAGGGAATTAGAAATCACATCAGGCCAAGTTTTCATCCTCTGCAGCAAAGGAAGAAGGGAATTCCCACAGAGGTTTTAGAAATATTTTTTGTTTCTTTCAATCCTTTTTGGCCTTAATCTAGGTTCCAAGCTATTTCACAAACCATACATTGCCTACATAGAAATTGCTGTCGCTAAATCACCTCAGAGTCCAAAGTCCAACAAATTACTGGGACAAACGTATTAATCTTAAAGCAGTCATATGAATATTCACTCTCGATAAAATTAATAATCAAACTAACATCAAAACCGTATTCACGGACATGTTTTAGCAGATGATAATATATGCACTATTCATTTTGTTATTGTAATTGCTGCTCACTGGTATGCACTTTAAATTATCATTCCCAGAGTGCCTGGGTGGCTCAGTCAGTTGAGCTTCTGACTTTGGCTCAGGTCATGATCTCGTAGTCTGTGGGTTCGAGCCCTGTGTTGGGCTCTGTGCTGACAGCTTGGAGCCTGGAACCTGCTTTGGATTCTGTGTCTCCCTCTCTCTCTGCCCCTCATCTGCTCACACTCTATCTCTCTCTCAAAAATGAATAAACGTTAAAAAAATAAATTAATCACCCCCTGTCTTGTGTATTGAAAGAGGACGGTGAATTGAAACAGTCCTCTGTTTCAGTACTCGATTATTTGGTGTTGTGTGATTTTGAGATTTGAAATTTAGCTTGCCTGGTAAAAAATTTTTCATAGTTGAAGTGAATTTATAGTGCATCCAAGGTGTCAGGGAAAACAGTTGAGTGCTTCCCTCCTTCCCTCACTTCCTCGTCAAGGGAGCCCTGTACTGTGGGCATTATTTCCCACTGTTGGGCTCCTTTTAGAATTGAGACAAGAGGGACTCAGTGGTTGAGAAAGTTAAGATTGTGCAGCTTCTGTATGGATGAGCTGGAAAATGAACTTAAATTTATCTGACTCTCCAGCCTCTGCTATTTTCTTTTTTTTTTTTTAATGTTTATTTATTTCTAGGAGACAGAGAGAGAGACAGCGTGAGCAGGGGAGGGTCGGAGAGAGAGGGAGTCACAGACTGAAACAGTCTCCAGGCTCTGAGCTGGCAGTCAGCACAGAGCCCGACGCAGGGCTCGAACCCACGAACCATGAGATCATGACCTAAGCGAAAGTCGGACACTTAACCAACTAAGCCACCCAGGCACCCCCAGCCTCTGCTATTTTCTCTGCCAGGATGCATCCAACTACCTTTCATAGCAGTTTATTTATTAATTAACTTACTCATCAAGCATTCATTGGGTCCCTGTAAGACTTGGATCACATAGGTTCTGGCAGGACCAAGATGAATAAGATCCAGACCCTATTCCGGGGGTAAGAGGTGGAGATGGTTATACATGGAAACCCATGACCACCAGACAACGTGGTCACCTCAGTCACAGGGTACACAAAGCAACCATTGTAAGAAACACTGTCTTTGCTAATAATACATTTTATTTACTACTCCACAAAATGCCATTTTATTGGCGTTCTTTGAGTTGCTTTGTGTGACTCAAAAAATAGTAGAGCTCACTTTATTTCTTTAATAGCCATTTTCCCAGTAACCCAACATTACTTAGGTTTTACCTTATTTACCTTGTTCACCTCTGAGTCAGGGATATTGTAAGAGCTACAGCAAGGCAGGCTGACATACCATCCAAAGGATGACTTCAGTTCAGAGGATGAGCCAAGAGACCTGTTGTCTCTTTCAGGAACCCGAGGAATCAACGCCCTTGCTGGATCAGTATTTCACCATATCTGTTATTCTTGCAAACTTTGTCCTTTGAGATCCCTCAAGATATAACTTTGATAAATATTTTCTTGAGGTTTATGTGTTTCCCCCTCTAAGAACATTTACTGAGCTCCTACTAGCTCTTAGCTACTGCTGGAAGCATTGGTATATGCAAAGGAGGAATGTTTACTTGAAGGAAGCCCGTTTTCACTCATTCTAACAAGTTATTTCACCATCTATGAATTGGAGACAAGAGCTGCTGTGCATGCTTAACAGGGTCACAAAGGGGATCAAATGAGATAATTATATACAAAATTATTTGGGGAATTCTGTCTGATAAATATTGTAGCTCTTGTAAAGATAAATGTATGTGCTCCAAAGTACATAGTTCATAAAGTACATCTGTGTGTGTCTGTGTGTGGTTTGGAAGGACTAAGAGATTTCATTTTTGGCAAATTCTACTTGATTAGACATCTTCTTGGTGTGAATGACTTCCTCAAACACATTTATTTTATGGGTCCAGTTATTGAACTTTCTCATAGGACACACTATGTAAAGCAAATCTATTTGATGGACTTCTGTTTTATGTAATGCTTATGATTCAGTGCAACTATAAACCAGTTTAATCATCATATATTTGGTCTTCCTACAACTCCTATATATATCAGATCACAACAAAAACAAGTGGAAGCTTTTGGCACAAGCAAACTCAAAGTCTAAAAGCTTTTTAGCACCAGGCATTTAATTTTTCACAAGGATGGACCCCTGGCTGTGGGAATAACTCTGATCAACTGGTTTGTGATAGTTCCAGATCTGTCAAACTGTACTTAATGTTGCTATAATTTGTTAAAAGAACGTGCATCACAATCAAATGATTAAATCTAAGCCTTTCCTGCTGCGAAAGTTTAAAACAACTATATAAAAGGAGACAGGCTTGTGTTGTCAGCACCTACAAGTACCAGCACAAATGTGCTGAAGGAGTAGGTAATTAATGATCTCAGAGATGGGAGGGCTGAGCCGAGAACCGTCCAGGGTGGAGCTGCATCTGTGGCCGGAGCCGGCTGGTGAGGGTGGAAGTTGCCTCTGAGAGTGTGTCAATTTTTTCTAATTCAAGTTACTATTTCTAAAAGCTATAAAGGACAATCAATTTTGTGTGGGCTGCCTGGAAAAATAAAGTAAAACACCCAGTGGGCAATTGGCGTTATAAAATCATTGCATAGAATGCATTTAAGAATGAAGAGAGAAACAGGGGCAAGGGAAACTTTTTCTTCTATTTCCAGATAAATGGCAGAATCTGGCAATAAAGCTTTATTGCTCGTGAAGTGAGAGTGTTTTGATATAACAGTTCTAAGGGAGGCCTAGAATGCTACAATGAATTCCTGAAACCACAGCCGCCATCCATGAGAACGGACGGGAGGCACTGATGGGAGGAAGCCACAGCTTTGGTTTAAGGATCAGCTCTACCACTCATGCGGCAATGGTTAACTTTGCTTCCAAACCTGGTTCTCTCCTTTTTTTTAAAACGTTTTTTAGATTTGCATTTCGCTATCAGAGTATTTTTAAAGCGCAAAGATCTTTTTCTCATCAATATTCTTAGTTTTATAACCTTGTGTTTTTTATTTTGTGGATGAAGTATACTATCTTATCTCACTGAAGGTTTCAATGATAGTTCTTTCAAAGTTTCTGTTTACTGCACTATTTTTGTTTCCCCTGAGGAGGTTTATTTTTTATTATTTTTTTTGTTTGTTTGTTTGTTTTTAGATGTCTTAGCTTCTCTCTTTCATGTTGGGGACTTTTCTAAAGTGACTTACGATCCTTGGCTTTCGCTCATCTTTTAAGACTAAGGCAACAAAGGGGTGTATGGGGAAGGTTTATCAATGGATAGCTTTTTTACCGAGGGACCCCTGATCCATATGTCTTTTCTCTTGGTTTGGTCAGTTTCTTATCTGAAAGGGGTAAGCCTATAATCTACCAGTGTTCTGGAGCAAGCAAGCAGAGATCTCACCATGTACTTAATGCCCTTTTTCTCAATACAACACACTGACCCTCAGTTCTGCCCATGTGTTCTGCTCAGAATCTCTTTGGTTCACTACTTTTCAGAGTCAACCTGTCTTCTGTCGGAGTGGGAGAGACTTCTGGGGTTCTAAATATAGTCTGTGCCGATTTTCAATTGATCCTCTTGTTTCCATGGCCCATTTGTATTCCTGCTTTTACATAATAGGGTTCCTCCAATTCCTGAGTTTTTCTGTGGATCAGCCTGTCTTCCCCACGGGGCCGGTAGTGAGGTCACCTTTCTCAGCTTTACAGCAGCAATGACTTCTTATCCACCAGCTTTCTAGTTTCTGAAGTTGTTTTGCTGCTGTCCCCTGTCTTTTTCTTTTTATGCACCTTCCCTCCTTCCCTCCTCCCCACCCCTCCCCTGCCCGCAATCTCTCAACTGTCATCTTGTGTGGTTTGGGGAAGAAACTGATTAATATCATGTGTAAGTGGTGTCAGTATTTTACTTTTAGTGTTGCTTCTTAAAATCTGGTTGTAAAAGTAATGTGTGTTATTGCAGACAATTTGTTAATTAAATTATGAAGTGTAATAAAAATAATTCAGAATCCTACTTTGTGGGTAACTAATATTTTGGTTATTTCCTTGAAGTCATTTTTTCCCTAGAATTAGTTTTTTTTTTCAAATAGTTTATTGTCAAATTAGTTTCCACATAACACCCAGTGCTCATCCCCACAAGTGTCCTCCTCCATGCCCACCCCTCCTCCCCCCACATCCACCAGTCCTCAGTTTTTGTCAGCATTCAAGAGTCTCTCATGGTTTGCCTCTCTCCCTTTCCCCCACCATTCCCCCCTTCTTCTCCCCCATGGTGCTCCATTAAGTTTCTCCTAATCCTCCTAAATGTGCAAACATATGATATTTGTCCTTCTCTGCCTGACTTATTTTGCTCAGCATAACACCCTCAAGGTCCATCCATGTTGCTACACATGGCCAGATTTCATTCTTTCAAATTGCCATGTAGTATCCCATTGTATAGATAAACCACATCTTCTTGATCCATTCGTCCGTTGATTGACACTTAGGCTCTTTCCATGTTTTAGCTATTGTGGAGAGTGCTGCTATGAACATTGGGGTACATGTGCTCCTATGCATCAGCATTTCTGGATCCCTTGGGTAAATTCCTAGCAGTGCTATTGCTGGGTCATAGGGGAGTTCTATTGTTAGTTTCTTGAGGAACCTCCACACTGTTTTTCAGAGGGGCTGCACCAGCTTACATTCCCACCAACAGTGTAGGAGGGTGCCCGTTTCTCCACATCCTCGCCAGCATCTAGAGTTCTCTGATTGGCTCATTTTAGCCACTCTGACTGGCGTGAGGTGGTCTCTCAGTGTGGTTTTGATTGGTATTTCCCTGATGAGGAGTGATGCTGAGCATCGTTTCATGTGTCTGTTGGCCATCTGGATGTCCTCTTTGGAGAAGTGTCTGTTCATATCTTCTGCCCATTTCTTCACTGGGTTGGTTGTTTTTCGGGTGTGGAGTTTGCTGAGTTCCTTATAGATTCTGGATATTAACCCTTTATCTGATATGTCATTTGCAACTATCTTTTCCCATTCCGTTGGTTGCCTATTAATTTTCTGGGTTGTTTCCTTTGCTGTGCAGAAGGTTTTAATCTTGATGAGGTCCCAACAGTTTATTTTTGCTATTGATTCCCTTGCTTTTGGAGATGTGTCAAGTAAGAAATTGCTGCGGTGGAGGTCAAGGAGGCTGTTTCCTGCTTTCTCCTCTAGGGTGTTGCTAGTTTCCTGTCTCATGTTCAGGTCCTTTATCCATTTTGAGTTTATTTTTGTGTATGGTATGAGAAAATGATCTAGTTTCCTTCTTCTGCATGTTGCTGTCCAGGTCTCCCAACACCATCTGTTAAAAAGGCTGTCTTTTTTCCATTGGATATTCTTTCCTGCTTTGTCAAAGATTAGTTGGCTGTATACTTTTGGGTCCACTTCTGAGTTCTCAATTCTGTTCCATTGGTCTATGTGTCTGTTTTTGTGCCAATACCATACTGTCTTGATGATGACAGCTTTGTAGTAGAGGCTAAAGTCTGGGATGGTGATCCCTCCCGTTTGGTTTTATTTTTCAGGATTACTTTGGCTATTCAGGGTCTTTTGTGGTTCCATACAAATTTTTGGATAGTTTGTTCTACTTTTGAGAAGTATGCTGGTGCAATTTTGATGGGAATTGCATTGAATGTGTAGAGTGCTTTAGGTAGTAATGACATCTTAACTATATTCTTCCTATCCATGAGCATGGAATGTTTTTCCATTTCTTTGTGTCTTCTTCAATTTCCTTCATAAGTTTTCTATAGTTTTCATCATACAGATCTCTTGTATCCTTGGTTAGGTTTATTCCTAGGTATTTTATGTTTTTTTGTGCAATGGTGAATGGGATCAGTTTCCTGATTTCTGTTTCTGTTGCTTCATTGTTGGTGTATAAAAATGCAACTGATTTCTGTACGTTGCTTTTGTACCCTGCAACTTGGCTGAATTCTTGGATCAGTTCTAGTAGGCTCCTAGAATTAGTTTTTACACAGGTGGAGCCATTTTATAGTTATAATTTTGTATCAGATATCTTTTAGTTTTTATTCAAAGTTATAAATATTTTCTACCTTGTACAACAGTTTGTAAACATTATTTTTATAAGCTACGTTATATTTATTTCAATATATCACAGTTTATTTAGCCATCTGTCTGTTACTGGGCATTTGGGATGCTTCCTAAATATCTTAAGAAATGGGGCGGGGGGTGAAAATCTGTGTATGAATTCTTTTCTGTATTTTGAAATATTTTCAGGGATTAAATTTTAGGAAGTAAAATTATTGAGTTAAGAAGTAGGAACGTTATTAAGCCCATTTACATGTTAAAGCAATCATTATATATATTTAGCATTTGGTAGATAATAAATCAGCAGGGTAGTTACTTGGCTATTCAAAAGGATCTAGTAAACTCCTGTCTCCTACCCCATCATGACGAGTGGTTCCTAGCCATGCCTGATTTTGCCTTAATCTCCATCCTCACCACCAGGTCCACCTGTAACATTTTCAAGGCTTTGGGTCAGAGAATGAATAGACGTTCTCTGCCCATAGGCCTCCCACCTTCACTTCCCACCTGGTTCTGGGCTGGAGTGCATTGTGTATAGATGTCCCTTTAAGTCTCTTCAGTCTCTTCATCCAAATGAATCCATATCTGAAATAGCTTCACCTTGGACATCTCTCAGGGCTGGGTTGTTCATATGGGTGGTGCTGTCCATCTTTGGGAGGAAAGACGTAGGGGGTCTTTGGGCAGTCTCTTCTTAAAAAACTTTTTTAAACATTCTTTCATTTATTTATTTTTAATGTTTGTTTAAAATTTATTTCTAGGAGAGAGAGAGAGAGAGACAGCATGAGCAGGGGAGGGTCAGAGAGAGAGGGAGTCACAGACTGAAACAGGCTCCAGGCTCTGAACTGGCAGTGAGCACAGAGCCCGACGCGGGGCTCGAACCCACGAACCTAAGCAAAAGTCGGACGCTTAACCGACTAAGCCACCCAGGCGCCCCATAAACATTTACTTATTTTTGAGAGACACAGCACTAGAGGGGGAGGGGCAGAGAGAGGGAGACACAGAATCAGAGCTGTCAGCAGTCAGCACAAAGCCTAATGTGGGGCTCGAACCCACAAACCACAAGGTCATGACCTGAGCTGAAGTCGGATGCTTAACTGCTGAGCCCCCCAAGTGCCCCATCTTTGGGCAATCTCTTAAGATGACTGGTTCCCAAAATATGATCTAGAATGGGAGGGAGAGGGCATGAGCTCTAGGGAGTTACTTCTCCTGAGCTGTGGACTCTTTGCCTTGTGGGGAGGGGTGCGGCTGTAGTGAGCCTGGAGTGAGGACCTCGAAGTACAAGACCCACAGCAGAGGCCCTAGTAGCCAAGGTTTAAGGGCAGTGTTACTTACAGTCCATGGGTCACCTGTATGCCAGAAACGGACTGCTTTCAACATGATTGAATTGAGCAGGGAATGAAGGCTGTGTGGAGAGTAATAGGGAGTGGGGACGAGAAGGGATAAAGAGTAGCATTTTGTCTATTCTTCCCAAAGAGGCAAAGCTAGATTGATAATCTAACTACCACTACATATAGGTCTCCTATATGGGAGCAAAAAATAGATCTCACCAAGTATAATATTACAGTAGGTTGAATAATGATGACCCAAAGAGAATAAGTGCCAGTCCTTGAAACTTGTATTTCCTCTTCATTGGAAAAGGGGTATTTGCAGATGCAATTAGGTTAAGGATTTTGAGATAAAGTGATTACTCTGGATTATCTGGGTGGTCCCTCAATGTCATCACAAATACCCTTGTCATAGAGAGGCAAAAAAAAGTGCCACAGACGAGCAGAGAAGGCTATGTGGAGACAGAGATGTGGCCACCAGCCAAGGAGTGCTTGAAGCTGCCAGAAGCTGGAAGAGCAAAGAAAGACTCCCCACTGGAGCCTCTGGAGTGAGGGTGGTCCTGCTGACACCTTAATTTTGAACTTCTGTCTCCTCAACTGTGAGAAAATAAATTTCTGTTGTTTTAAGTCACACAGTTTGTGATAATCTGTTAGCACAGCCATGGAAAACTATTAAGAGCACTATTAAATAAAACTCCAGAGTTACCTTTCTGTTAATCCCTACTACATGGGTTTTAAGAAACAAAATCCTTAGATCGTGCTTTGGTCAAAAATTTTTGCCACAGACCAGTTAGCACTTCCATAGACTCTGGTAGTTGTCATTCATGACAAAAACATGCCATAATGCTGAGAGCCCTCATTTCTGCTCCCCTGAGCAACACAAGAAAAAGACTAGTGTCCTAGAATCAGGTCTTGGCTCTCAACTCTTGGCTCTACTCTTTACCAGTGCCACGATCTTGGGCATATTACCTGACATCTTACCTTGCGATGTGGACATTAACTAGTGCAGGTACTACCTTCAGACACACTTCAAAGGAACTATGTTTCCTTCATCAAGTCCTCTTTTGGTCAAGTCTAAGCTCATATATGTATTCCTTTAATGCAGTCTAGGGACTCATTAACTCCAAGCACCCAAGGATTTAGTGTGAAGAATACAAGTTTTCCCAGTTTTGGATAATTGGGCTTGTATTAAAATGTGAATGGTTTAATATAGTAATTTTTTATAACTTTAAAATGTTTATTTATTTTATAGAGAGAGCATGAGGGGCAACCAGAGGGGGCAGAGAATCTGAAGCAGGCTCTGTGCTGACAGCAGAGAGCCTGATGCTGGGCTCAAACTCACAAACCTTAAGATCATGACCTGAGCCGAAGTTAGATACTTAACTGACCAAGCCACCCAGGCGCCCCTAATATAGTAATGTTTAAGCCAAACGAATGAACCTCTAAGGGTAAAGATTTATATATTATGGCTGACTAATGAGGGTGACTTTTTTTTTAGTCAGAACAGCATTTTATGTATAAATTTCAGGAATGACCTATTGATAAATCAGCCCTTTTTACTCAGTATTTTTTTCTGTCTCATTAGACACAAGAAACATAAGGGTGAGGGCAGGAGGAGCACAGTTATAAAAATAATGAAAGAATAGGATTCATCATCTCATGTTATTATTGCAGTCTAGAAGGGTTTACTGTTAGAACAAGGCTTATTTCCCCTTCTGTGGGAGAGAAATCAATTGCAAACCACAAGGGATAAACAATCCCTGTTATGGATCTTAAAGAGTGGAGCTGTGAACGTTAAAATTTCCATGAACAGCCGCAGACCATCTCTAACTTATCAAACTGGATTGAAGCCAGAATTCACAGCTGCTCTTTCTTCTCAACTTTGCAGAAGCAGCTTGTCTGAAGAATGAGTCTTACTCTGTATTTCTTGTGGGGGATGTGCTCCTTTTTACTTAATCTGAAATTAAAGTATTTATTGCCAAGTATTTTGAAATGCTCACTTTTCTTTCTTTCTTTCTTTCTTTCTTTCTTTCTTTCTTTCTTTCTTTCTTTCTTTCTTTCTTTTATTGAAGTATTATTGACACTCAGTGTTACCTTAGTTTCATTAATTGCTCACTTTTAAATTTGGTCTTTTAAAAGTATTTTATACAACCTTTTGGAGGATCTGCGGGGGAGGGGGTGGGTCGCAGAATGATCACGATGCTAACAGCTGTTACTGCTGTAGGAGTATCGTGAGTGATTATGAGATGGATTCTTGATGTGTGGACCAGATGTGTTGTCGCTGGGAGAAATAACAGCCGATTTCCTTTCTTTCTTGTTCTGTGATGGGGGAGGATAATTAAACAGGTAGATTCCAAAATGGAAGGCACTGAGAGGCTGGATCTTGGCTGTCAAGTGGGCTGGGCAGCTTAAGGTGGAATATCTGATTAAAAAATAAGGACATTTTGGCTGGTGCAGTAAGGCAGGAACAGGGTCAGTGATGTTCTGGTGAATGTTTAACATCAGTCTCCATGGAAAAAAATGTAGATTTGTAGACTTGCTGATGTTTGTGAAATAAATATTCCCAAGATGGCTGATTTTAAACTACAACGTGATGTCAATTGGCTCACAAAATTTCTGAAAATCTGACATTTAGCACTGACAAGCTGGTATAAGCCAAATCCAACACATCACATCATTAGCAGGATAGGGGCTGAAATATGCTCTTTGTTTTCTAGGGTTTTGTTTTGTTTTGTGTTGTTTTGCTATTGTTTGCTGTTCTTTTTTTTTTTTCCCCCTATGATGGGATTTTTCCACTGTGGAAGTGGTTTATATGTCTGAGATTCGATCTAATGGTACAGGGTCTTAGAGATATTTGGAAACTGGGAGGTCAGGACACTGTGGGATCTCAGGTCTGCCTTTGACCTTACACATGAGTTGTTGCGATTAACATTCTGAGCATGTGTGGGTGGGTTCAAGGCCACTGTGATTTTTATTGATCATGTTAATGGCTTGAGAAGTGCCCAGGATGGCATCATGTAATGTCTCTGTGTGGCCAGTGGCAGTGTATATTGTGTCCTGTCCTTATAGAACGGAGTAACAATTTCTTTCTTGCTTCTAGGGAAACGAGAAGGCACTCATATGCACGGTGCTTTCCTTAAGTAATTGTTCAGTGGTATCATCAGATTGCGAGCGTTAGATGCGGTGGGGCCATAGACCTGTGCTAGTTTCTGCATCTTGCTAAAAGTGTGGTAAAGATTTCTTTTGCCTAACATGCTGCTGTTTCTGGGAACAAATGTTTGTATGGCAGCATGTCAACAAATGACAAAACAGACACTGAAATTCTGAGATTTTCTCAAATGCCCCAAGGGGCAGAGCAAGGTCCTAACACATCTTTAACGAGCTCCTGGGGGGTAATGCCTTGAAGGTACTATCATTGGCTGCCCGTGTTCCTATACTCCGAAACTGATGGTAGCTGAGACGCATCTTTGGAGAAACGGGCAAGAGGTCATTAGGGGCCAGCAGGTGTCCTGCTGGTTACGATGTCATACACTTCCACGCTGGGTGCCGACCAATGTAAAACCTCATCAGCAAGCACAGGTTTTGGCCCTGATACTCCGGAACAGAGTTGGCAGACCATGGCCTGTGGGTCAAAGCCAACCCCCCTCCCCACTTTTGCAAAGTTTTACTGCAACGGGGATATGCCCATTCATTTGCTTGCTGTGTATGGCAGCTTTTATACTAAAACTTGTGGCAGAGAACGCGCAGCCCGCAAAGCCAACATCTTTTACGATCTGGCCCCTTAGAGCGCTATTTCAGGGTCCCTCCTGTTTCTCTTCTCCAGCTGCCCCACATCTTCACTTTCCCCATTTCTCTGCTGCCATGTTGGCAACTGTGTGGCATGATAGAGGCGTTCAATGATGCTGCCATGGTGGTCGCATTGCCGTTTGTAAATTTATCAGATCAACATGTTGCAACATCTCAAACTTACACAATGTTGTGCACCAACTACATCTCACTACAAAAAAAAAATAAAATAAAAAAACTAACTGCGATATGGTGGATAGCACATTGTGGCTGTTTCTTTCTTGGGCTTTATTTCAGGTTATACACAGTACCTTCCACAATACTAATGAGAAGAGAGAATTAAAAAAAATAAAGAATGATGCTCAATGTTAAGTATGGGATCTTTCCTGTACTTAGATTTTTCTCTTGAAAAGTATGAGAATATGGCTGGTGGAGGGGTCAAAATATATATTTAAAGAACTTTATTAGTTTCACATAGAATAAATAACTGATTTTTCTTCCTTTTGAAAAATTTTCCTTTCCCAGAAACTGGAGAATAAACCATGCACCTCTGACAAAAAAAAACCAAGAACAGACTCTCCCTCCCTTTTTGAGGAGATTTTTATTAACAATGGTCACCAGGTATGTTCTTTTTTGTTTTCTTTTGAGAGAGAGAGAGAGAGAGAGAGCACACATGCATGTGGGAGGGGCAGAGGGAGAAGAAGAGAAAATCTCAAGTAGGCTCCACACCCAGGGCAGGGCTCCATCTCATGACCCTGGGATTGTGATCTGAGCTGAAATCAAGAACTCATCAGCCACTCCGGCGCCCCACCAGGTATGTTCTTGACAAGAGATGTGGACATCAGCTATTTACTCCCACAAATTCTAAGGGAAAAATATGTTCCCACAAGTTCAGCTGATGTGCAGAAACGTCACACTTTGGGCATATGACGTCATCCAAATATTCAGATCAAGGCTGGACAATTGACTAAGGTGACTATTAGTTTTCTAGGGCTCCTGCAATGAAATTCCACAAACTGAGTGGCTTCAAGTAACAGAAATATACTCTCTCACAGTTCTGGAGGCCGCAAGTCCAACATTAAGGTGTTAGCAAAGAACCTGTAAGGGAGGCAGGATCCCTCTTTGTTCCTTCCAGCTTCTGGAAGCTCCAGGATTCCTTCCTTTGGAAGCATTATCCCAACCCCTGACTCAGCCTTCATGTGCCGTCTTCCTTCTGTGCCTGTGTCCAAATTTCCCTTTTCTTCTAAGCACACTTACTAGTCATTGTGGACTAAGGACCCACCCCAGTGACTACATCTTAACCGGATTACATCAGCAGAGACCCTATTTCCAAATAAGGCCACATTCACAAGTCCTGGGAGGGTAAGGACATCAATACATCTTTTCAAGGGGACACAGTTCAAGCTATAACAGTGACCAAATATTTATGAACTATGACCAGACATGAAAGAATGAATTAAGCCAACCACAATCTCTATCTTGGGAATGTGAAATCAAAGCAAAATAGAGTTTTCTTTTTTGAAACAGAGTCATGGATCAGGACTGTGACTTAGCCAAAGCCACGAACGGACTGGAATTATAATGGAGCAGAAAAGGTCTCGATGAGTGGAGGGCATAAAAGAGAAATGATATGCATAGCAGACCAGGGATGGAGAGAGGCAGAAGGCAAGAGAAGGGATGGTTTGTGCTGCAGCTTCAGGTCTTCAAATGAGCATCCTTGTAGTCAAGTCCCTTTCCTCCCCCCCGCTCCCCGCCCACCCTGCCCAACTACACCCAAGAGGAGCCAACCCAAGTGGCTTTTTGCTATTTGAAAACAAAAGAACAAAGTCCTAACGTCTGTTGTTGGTCCCCCAGATTCAGGCGGGAAGGCTCAGGTTGGGAGGTGGGGAGAGGGCCAAGGGAGAAGGAGAAGCTGCCCACTCCTTCCCTGTCTATTTTGTTTGTGCCTTGTTGCTGATCTTTGTTTTCCTCCATGGATCCTCGTAGGCAGTGTTTGTTGGTGAAATCGCACTGACCTTCAAATCCAGCTAGAACAAAGGATGAGGAAAAGCTCTTATTGATATTACATCCCTTTATTAAGTCATGCATCTCTCATTCTCCTGGGCTTAGCTAGACAAATTGAAAGAAGCAAAATACATACACACGCGTGCGCACACGTGCATACACACTCTCTCTCTCTCTTTTTTTTTTTTGGTGTCTCAAAATGACTCTCCAGTCTTAACTAAAAATTCTCCTCATAATTTGGGTTAGAGAACCCAGCTGCTGGTGCAAGGGTACCCTTCCTCACAACTGGAGCCTGCTGTCACTCCCTCCTAAAGATTTGGGATATTATTTTCAATACTCTTGAGTGCAATATTCCTGTGCCCTCCTGGAGATGGTAACATAAATTGCATGCAACCTCAGCTTTTCTTCCTGATCAACAGAAACAATCATGTGGTTTTTCAGCTTTCCAAGACGGTGGAAAATACTCTAATACTCTGTTCCAACTCCAGAAAATCTAAGGAAATTTTCTTGAAATAATTTTAGTTTTCTCTAACGCATTTGCTTTGAGCACCTTCAAACTGAGGTGGGAACCATTTTTTTTTTAATTCTTTAAATTCTTTTAGAATGGGAATTCTCATCCCTGCTCTACAAAGATAATGTCTACTCATATTTTTAACTTTCATTTTTGGGTGCAGAACCAGGTTGAGTGCTACGTCTGGCTTTGCCAAGCAATTTCTATCCAAATGTCTTTATCTCTCAATCTTTAACAACAGCTATTACAGGTGTAAAGGTGTTCCCTTTTATTGAGAAACCTTTTACCAATTGCCAGGGTTTCTTTTATGTGAACCTTGGCACACTTTACTAGCTTTGTTGTAAAATCTTTACAATCATGTTATCTGTCAGGATCTGAGAATGATGTATGAATATTGTCAAACAAAAGATACATCCTGTGGAAAGAAACTTCATAATGTGGCTGCCTGGCCCATTTAAATCAGTAATGCTTTCTTTTACCTCAAGGATAATAGTTTCTGTGTTTGATAAAACCAAATTATGTTTTAAAAATTTTATATAACTTGCTGTGAAAAGTTTTCTCTTGTTCCTGAAAAATTTACTTTAATTAGACATCATCACATAAAAATCAGAAGTAGCAACATCAGGAAGCATATGAATAAAACCAATACAAAAATAACTGTGGCAGCACTGCCTTCCTTTCAGGCTATCTTGTTAATTCTTTATAAATATAGATTTTCATGTATTTCACTTCCAACATTTGTTAACTTTCACCTTCTTATATTAAAGGTAGGGGCGCCCGGGTGGCTTAGTCAGTTAATCGTCCGACTTTCACTCAGGTCATGATCTCGCCATTCGTGGGTTCGAGCCCCGCGTCGGGCTTTGTGCTGACTGCCAGCTCAGAGCCTGGATTCTGTTTCAGAGTCTGTGACTCTCTCTCTCTCTCTCTCTCTCTGACCCTCCCCTGCTCACGCTGTCTCTCTCTCTCTCTCTCCTAGAAATAAATAAAACATTAAAAAAAATTTAAAGGTAAATAAGCATATGGCAAAAGAAAGCTCATACTTTTCTCTCATTGTGTTCCATTAGACAAAAAAGAACCATGGAGAGTCAAGCATGATAATCCTTTCTAAAGAAACCTGGTTTCTTTATTTTTTTGTGTGTTAAGATTTGATATTATATTAAGAGGAAAGGAATAATTGCTACATAATTAAATTTGTTTTCTAAGATGCCACTGTCGATTCATTTTGTTTTCAATTTTTACAAGTTACTTGAAAATATATTCAGTGCTTGCTTTTGAAAGACCCAGTTTGGATAATAAATCAAGTGCTCTATCAAATATTACTTTCACCAAGAAACCTTGCAGATCTCAAGAACTACGTTGGTATTTTCTCTGTTTGAAAAGCAGACAAGCCCAGATTCTGGAGGTAGACGACCAGGTTTAAATGTGTTATGACAAAGGACAAAGCACATGATCTCTCTTTCACTCAATATCTTCATGTGTAAAATGAGATAATAAAGTTAGCTTTTCCATGGGGTTAGAAAAGTGCTGGGCAAAAGTCGGTACTATGTAAGTGTTAGTCTGCTCTTATCTGCTGCTGAAGAGACAAGCTGTTCTGCCTGCAAATATTTGTGCATGCACAGCTGCCTGGTAAACTCGTTTGTCATATGCTCTCCAATGGGCCACCACATTGCACAACACAGAATGGAATGTGAATGACACCACATGGGATCCGGTACGGTTTCTGCAAGAATGATGTCTCTGGTGCTGTGTATTTTGGAGGACTCAATCCATCTGCTTCCGTTTTATACTTACCAGAGCAGACTGTTGAGTATTTTGCAGAACTTCCAAACCACATTAAGATCATGAATTTTCTCCCTGCATTCCAGGAAAGGAGAGGAAAAAAAAATCTTCCATCTTAGAAGAAAACAAATTATAGAGGTGTGACCAGAGAGGACGAAGCAAGGTCATCTGTTTGATATTCTGTAATTCATCTAAAACAGGCAGATTATTGTGGGGAGACCTCAGTGTACTGAGTGTGCTGCTCAGGTGATGTAAAATGGTTCTTGGGAATTGATACAACCAAATGTTTTGCTTCTTTTATCACTTCAGTATTTGGGGGTTGGGGGTAGGGTTTCCCCAAGAGATGTTGCTTTCAGAAATGTGTCTCTTAGAGGCTCAGAGGAGGGGTAAGTTACTCTGTATCTACCCCTGTATTTAGGACTTTGAATATGGTCCAGAGTGGTGAAGTCACTCATTATATTAGCCTTTCAGAGCTCACCCATAGACATCAATACTCAGGAGACATTGCTACTCAGTTGGACTAAGTTCAAAAGAACATTTTGAACTTTAAGGTATGGGAATTTGCATTTAATTTTTTTGTTTCAAAACGATAACCACCTGCTGCCTTGCCAGAGTTATTTCTTCCAGTCGAAATAATACAGCTCTTAAAAATTCATTTTCTCTACTAAGAAGCAGAACATTAGGAGAAAATGTTCTTTCCTGTTTCTTTAGTTTTTATTTGTTCTCCAAGTTGATCACCAGACCCTGAGGGTAATGAAATTTAATTCAATCATCATAAATATAGCATGAGGCACATTTAGGACTTTTCTAGTCTATAATCCAATCACATAATCCTTCTTTTCTGGCCAGAAAGAGACTTGCCAACAGCACAGAGAAGGCATCAGAAGTTTCCTTTTTATAACTTCACATTGATAACAACCACTTGCAAAAATAGATTGTGTTCCAAAGATGAAGTGCTTCTTCATATCTCCTCAAAGAATTGTGAAATTACTATGTGCAAATGTTTATAAAGGCTTTAATTAGCACCTTAGGGTTTCGCATACAGATCTGTAATAAATGGTGAATTGAAATTGAAAAGTATTTTTGAAACCCTTACCGTACATAATACTTTAAATTAAGGCCAGATGCCTCATCCTGACTATATTATTTCCAGGAACTTCTGTGACCCTATATCCTAGATTCTGCAATCCCTTTATCTGTACAATTTTCCTTCTTCCTATCTTTCCAGCTGCCTTATCCTGCAGCAGCTTCTCATTTTATCATGAACTGACCATGACCTCTCTCCCAGATTCTGAATTTTCTACCTATATCTGACCATGTCATCGTCCATTTCAATAACACTTTTGTATATAAGATGCCCCGACTTTCCATCATATTTCCCATCTATTTTTTATGTGTTTATTTGTTTATTTTTATTTCAGTTTGCTCTACAGTCTGAATTTTCTATGTTCTCTGCTCCTGGGTTGCTGGAGAAAGTCAGGCTGATTAGGTGCTCTAAAAATTCATGCCATGTAACCTTTGAGGAGCCCTCAGCAAACCACCTGCTATGATTCAGAATCATAGTCCCCAGAGTTGTGATTCCAAATATTTTTTTGCCCTACTCTTCACACCTAAAAACGCATCCATAGCCCCCTTTATCTTCACCAAGATGAATAATACCATCCAAGAAAAGCCCAACTCCTTTCTCTCAGGTATTTCCCACCTTACATTTTCTTTGTATTTTCACCTGTCATCTTGTTCTTAATTCTTCTAAATTCTCAATTCTTATAAACGAGAAAGGAGATCACTTTTCCTTCTCAAGGCTGATGGTTTATTCTCTCACAATCCCATCCCTTTTGCAGGACTCACTCCATTAATTCTTCTCTTTATTTCACATCTTCAAGCACAATTTCCATTTCTTTCTTCCAATTAACACACTTGTAGCTTTCTTTTAACCTGCTATTTTCTATGTGAGTCCTTTCCAGTGGCAGTCTATGTCCACTAGCTCCATTTTTAAATAACTTACTGATTCCATAGACACATAATTTGATGTCTAGCATTCTCTTGAGAGAAATACTCTTTTGAAGGCACAATCTTTTACTGAAAAGCATTTTCTTACATTTAAAACAAATACATCTATATATCTCTCCAAACAAGAATATAAACCCTTTGAAGACACAGGTTTTATCTAAAGTCTGGTTCCATGCTCTGTCTGGTGCAGAGTTGGCATTCCAAAACATCATTGTGGCTTCCCTGCCAGGGTGATGGATTATGAAGGTTAGATAATAAACAGAATTCTGACTAAAATCCAGTCTCCAATGGGTCCACTGTGTCTGTGGTCATTTCCTGAATGTATAACTGTGATGGACATACTTGATAGTCGGAATAATTCTTTCACTGGGTCCCTGCCTCTTAGGTAAAGAGTAATATATTGGGAGAGGCCAAACGGAAACCTCTGAAGTTGCCCCCATGCTGGAAATACCCATGCTGGTTAATGCACTGTGGGGAAGGTGTGTAGTAAGAGTGTGGCAGAGATTAGTGGGGCAGTGGTTCCTGTCATTTCCTTATTTCCTCTTGGTTGGCTAGTCTGGCCTCCTCAGATACTGATGAGTCCTTTGGAGTAACTATCAGTCACTGCCAGCTCAAACATCGGTAGCCCTGTTTGCAGATGCTGTGCCACATGTTTCAGTGTCGCTAGAGGAGATACGTAAAGCCTCAGCGACATGACCCTGGGCCATTAATTTGGAGAATGCATTTTTTTGTAGTCCGATAAGAAAAGAGTATCAGAAATAGTTAATTTTCATGGAATGGACAAAAACATTTCTTAATAGGCTTGCCTTACCTTGGGCTATGTTAACTCCTCCTCCTCTCATAATAGGGTGCAGTGAAATCTGGATGGTTTGGGTAGCCCGCAGAACATCACGTTGATCCATTGTATTAATACACCGATTGGGCAGGATGAGCATGAGGTGGTTAATATGCTAGGGGCCGATATCTGGATCCATCCTGTCCTACTTCTCTCTTGATTTCAATAGAGGTCTTCCCCTCCTTTCTTTAAGATTAATTCACTTATTTGCCTACTTAGACATCTTGTGATATTGATTATACTGCGTTTTGTATACTTAACATCTTCCTCTCAAATAGATGTTTCTTAACCATTTTCTCCATTAAAACAAAGTCAGTAATCAATCCTTCTCTTACCCACAATTTCCATCTACGCTTGTTTTTAATCCCTTTACACTGTCCCACCCCATAATGAACATTTTCCAGTTTAGTTTAAATCAATCGTCCATCAGGTAATGAGGAAAACCCTCTTTTCTAAGGTCAAGAATGACCTCCATGTTGCTAAAACTGGACATGTTGTAGTCAGTCTTCATTGGTTTCTCAACAGCATTTGATATCTTATTCCAATCTTACAGTCCCCTTGAGATATAACTACCTACTTAACATTTTTACTTGAATGATTGAAAGTCATCTCAAACTCAAGTTATTTAGATTCAAAGCCATGCTCAATCTGCCAAATGTAGTCTTTTCCTCCAGGGGTCTGTGTCTCACTGGTTCCAGAACCCCAAGAATTAATCTTGACATATCCCTCTCTCTCATCTTCAATATCTGATCTATCCCCAGGAAGGACTTTTTTCCTCCTAGTGTTTTTCAAATCTGCCCCTCTTCTTCTCTACTGCTTCTTCCCGTACTTAAGCTAATCAATTTCTCACCTAGATCATGTAATAGTTTCCTAACAGACTCTTCCTTATTTTCAGCCTTACTCTTACAGTCTTCTAGACTCTCTAGTAACTTTTTCCACTCTGGACAAGAACCTCTTCAAGTCATACTGTCCATAAAATGCTTTAATAAAATAAAACCAAATATTTAATGTGGCCAAATAAGCCCTTCATTATCTGTCCTTACTTTTCTCTGTATTCTACCTTAATCTTGTACAGCTCCCATGCTCCACTATCTTCATGTAGGTGGCTCTGGCCACTCAGACACCAGTTGTACCAAAAGCCTTCTCTGACCACCTCAGTTATGTCTCCCTATGAAGGACTCTCAATACGTGTACACTACTTTATTTGTGAAACATTAACTAGAGATTTCTATGTGTCAGACACTGTTACAAACACAGTGTAATTCAATTAATTCAATTGAAAAAATTAATTCAATTGATGTTTATAGCAATCTTATGAAATGGATACTTTCAAAATGTCCATTTAACACATCAACAAACTGAGGACAGAGAAGTTAGGTAACTTGCCCAAAGTCACATAGTTGTACATGGTAGATGGGATCAATCTCAGGCCGCAGACTCCAAAGTCCATACTTTTTAACCTCTTCACTTATGCTGCCTCTTCTTTTTAGGGACATTTCTTAAAAGTCACAGTGTACCTTTATTTGTGTGTTCATGAATGTCAGTTTCCCCATTGCAAGGAAAACAGCCTGTTAACTTACTCTCATTTGTGTGCTGTCCTTTGGAGTTTCATATTGCTAGCTTAAGTTGTTTCAAAAAATTTTTGAATGAGCACTGGGCAGAAGTAGCTGAAATAGGTGATGAAATTTTTCATGGCCTTCCAACTTAATAAACTGTGGATCCAAAGTAGAGAGATCAGCGTTTCATAAATGTTATGGAAAGTATTCATTTTTCATTCCTGTTGCAAGTTTCATGAACCAGAAAGTTTCATGAAGTTTCATTTCCCTTTCTCCAATTAATTACGAATTCAAACTCCTTGTCAAACTAAAGCCAAGGGATGGTAGAAGAAGGTCATATTTTTCTGATTATGAAATAACATATGTTCATCACATAGAATTTTAGATATTCTTCTAAATATCTAAATATTTAGATATTCGTTAAGAAACGAAGACTCAATTACTGCGAAATCTGCCGGGAAAAAAAAAAAACCCCAGAATTAATATTTTGGTGCACAAATCCTTTAAAACCTGTATGCATATATAGATATATAAATAATACTTACACATATGTGTCAAATACAGAAAAATGCATATACACATGTGTATTTGTGTGTATATGAGTGTGTACACTTTCATAATTAGGATGCTATTTAAGAATTTTTTTAATGTTCATTTATCTTTGAGAGAGAGAGAGAGGGACAGAACATGAGCGGGGGAGAGGGAGAGAGAGGGAGACACAGAATCTGAAGTAGGATCCAGGCTCTGAGTTGTCACCACAGAGCCCCACCTGGGGCTTGAACTCACAAACTGTGAGATCATGACCTGAGCCAACACTTAAACAACTGAGCCACCAGGTGCCCCTAGCCACTTAGCTTTATATAATTATATAAATTATAATTATATATTATAAATTTTATAATAATTTCACAATTAAGTTTTTCAAAACATGGTATTTAATGTTTGGACAACATTCATCCTATTAATAAACCAGTACTTCCTGTTTGTATAGCAGTAAGATCTGTGTAGCTCAAATCTGTTTTCCACACCCATACATGTGCTCACATGTATCTGGAGTGTATTTCTACATTTGCTTTCTTTGAAGCTGGTATTGAAGCTCATAGTAATGACCCCAAAGTTTAATGACTTTCTCTGTACCCTATTTTCATTTCAATATAATGCTGCTTTTCCTTTTCTCTCTCTCTTTCTCCCTCGATAGACTGATGATAGATGTATAGATGATAGATAGATGATAGATAGATAGATAGATAGATAGATAGATAGATAGATAGATAGATAATTTTGAGGGGTTTTTTTTTTTGGTTGTGGTTGAAGTTAATTTACCTTAGAGTTTGTAGTTTCTGAGGCCTGCTGAGGATATGCCTGTGTGGATGACCTTGACAGAAGACAAGGCTTGTTAACAATACAGGCAATTTGGATGCTCTTAAGGCATCAGACACATAAATAAAACCAAGATTCTTTCTCCACCATTCATATAGAATTTTGCCTTCAGAAAACACATCGGTTGGGCGCCTGGGTGGCTTAGTCGGTTAAGCGTCCGACTTTCGCTTAGGTCATGATCTCGCGGTTCGTGGGTTCGAGCCCGCGTCGGGCTCTGTGCTGACTGCCAGCTCAGAGCCTGGAGCCTGTTTCAGTCTGTGACTCCCTCTCTCTCTGACCCTCCCCTGCTCACGCTGTCTCTCTCTCTTTATCCTAGAAATAAATAAAACATTAAAAAAAAAGAAAGAAAAAAAAAAGAAAACACATCGGTGCTGGAAGTCCCTCTGGGAACATTTTGTAGGAGCCCAGGGTTGACTGATGAGCCCACGAGCCAGTGGTCATCGGTGAAAACTGAATGCATTGTCCCGCACCTCATTTCCCAGCCTGCCAGGCAGAATGTGATGGCTTGGGTGACAGCTGACACCATGGGATGGCTGTGAGATTTCATTTACTTGTAAAATGCAGCCAGGGAACTGTCCAGTGTGTCTATGAGAGGCAGTGCTTTTAACTATTATGTGGAAATGAAAGGATCCTTCAAACCATTACAGAATTCTGCTTTCAAGACCTCTAAATTCTAATTACATGGTCTCTGTGACTATGAACTGAGCAGTGTATCAATGTCTTTGACAGACCCTAAGGATGTTGGCTGCCCAGCTATAGACCAACCCTCTTCTCCTACCCTGGTAGAGAGAAGAGTGGAGAAGGCTTCTTGGATATCCCTGGAGAAACATGTCTTCTAGCACCATCAACATCCTCCCAATTTCCCTCCCTTGTGTTCCTGTTCATTGAGACATATCTCTTTCCCCTTATCATCATGTGTCATGAGATTCAATGTGTTAATATGACTGTTTGCTGATCTTTCTGGAAAGCTCTCTTTTTGGGATGCTGTACCAGTAACTTCTTACCTGGCCTGTGGCCTAGTTTCATATGCCATAGGGATCTTGTGATTTTTTTTTTGTGTGTGTGTGTTAAGCTGACACCTTTCTTGGCCCAAGATGTGCCACAGTAATAGTGTTCTTTCTCAAAAGTAGCACACCATTAGGCCGAAGCTCCATGAAAAGAGGCTCTGTCCATTTTGCTCATCCTTAGCAACCTATATACTTCTTCCGTGATGGTAAGTCTTTAGTAATGAATGAGTGTCTCCTTGCCAACCTCCTGAAGACTTCTCACTTCCTACTGCTGCCCTCTGCCCACTTCTGTCAGTGTTTTAGCTCAAGTACAGTGGAAGTGGAACGAACAGGTCACCTGCAAGCGCTAAGTGAACCCTTTCATTGTGCTTTCCGGCATCTCTCTTAAGCTGCCATTTGTCCTGAAGGTGCTCCAGCACAGATTTCTTCTCTGTGCCCATCTTCTGCTCCTTAGGTCTGTATTTTACAAAACATTTAGTTTTTGGTTATTAGAATCCAAATCCGAATTAAATTAAACAAAAATGAGGAAATTTGTTGGCTCATATAACCTGTAGGTACATCTGGAGTCAGATGTCCAGAGACAACTGCAACCAGGATTCAAATGGTGTCAAGATTCTCTTTATGTGCTATGGGCTTTGCTTTTGTCTTGAGGAGGTTTCAGCTGGTCTGCTTCTACTGTAGAGTAACTTTCCTCTCATTGTGTGGAAGATGGCTATCAACAGCTTTTAAGTATCTCATCTCTGAATCTCTCTTCTAAAGCTCAGTATGAAAAATCATAGGCCGAGACTTAGGCTGGCCTAGCCTGGGTCACATGACCATCCATGGACCTACCTATTGCCAGAAGACTGGACTATTGGGATCAGAAAATATCTTTTTAGTGAGGGAAAGAAATGATAAATAAATAAATATAACTTTCAGAAAAGAGTGGGCTGTATTGTATACTATCTGATAATAGACAAGAGAAGACAGTAATTATTTCTCCTAACATACCTATGAAAGCCAAGTTTGTGTTAAGTTACATCATCCTTTACATTATTGAACATAGCTATAATAGCTATTTTTGTTTGCTAATTCTTTCTTTCTTTTTTTTTTTTTTTATAGTTTATTGTCAAGTTGGTTTCCATATAACACCCAGTGCTCATCCCCACAAGTGCCTCCGTCCGTGCCCATCTCCACCCCCCCACCCCATATCCATCAGTCCTCTGTTTTTTTTCTCAGCATTCAAGAGTCTCTCATGGTTTGCCTGTCTCCCTTTCCCCCACCATTTCCACCCTTCTCCCCCATGGTCCTCCTTAGTTAAGTTCCTCTTAATCCTCCTAAACATGCATTTTGTTTGCTAATTCTAACATCTGGGTTATCTTGAAGTCAATCTCTGCTGATTATGTGTTCTCTTGAGGATGGAAAATTCTTGAAAATTTGCTATTTTTCCATATGCCTAGTAATTTTGGATTGTATCCTAGACTTAGTGAACATTGTGTTAGAATATCTGGATTCTGTTATATTCTCTGAACAGTACTGCTTTTATTGTTTTAGCAGACAATTAAACGAAGGGTCTAAGACTGCAAACTTTGTATAGTAGGCAGTAGCTCTAATATATTTTAGTTATTTTATCTTTGGCTTGACTGTTTTGTACATGCATGCTTCTGAGACCAGCTAGAGATTAAGGTGGAATTTCTAAGCGAATTTGAGATTCTCCTTTTTTAGCTTTCACCTTTCCAGGATTCACTCCTCCTCCCTGTGCCACCACCACTACCCACCACACGTACACACATACTTTCCAGTGGATATGATTATTCCAAACTCTACCCTCAAACTCTTTAGGCCAGAAAGATTGTGGCTTGTCTATCGGAGTTTTAGATGCCCTTCATCTAAACTAGGACCTATGTGAGTCTGCATTTAAATCATGCTCCCAATTGGAGATATTTACAGTGGGACCTAGGCATCATCCAGATGAATAGAAGGATATTGCAGAAAGAATTCCTGTGTCCACCCAATACAGCTGGCCAGAGAAGCAATGACATCACTCTTAGCAGGTTCCTTGAGAGCAGACACTAAAACTTGTTCCCCATCGTGTCCTCAGTACTAGACATACAGAGGTGTTCAATAACATTTGCAAGGCAAGTGAATAAAAATGTAAATGGATGGATGACTTTTCATGGAATTCTTTACAGAGAATTAACATTTATATCAAAGAATTTGCACAATATTGCAGATGGAATAAAAACAAAAATAAGGCCACCATAACATAAATGACTGATAACAGATTCTTTCTCAGGAATAAGAAAGCTCCAATATTGCATTGCCTCTTGCAGCAGCATGTGAGTTTGAGGGTTGCAGATGTGTTTCCGGTTAAGAGGCAGACATCTCAGGTAACTGGTGTAGGAAATTGTATCTTGTTCTTCCACAGAAGGAAGTGAGGAGGGAATGTTAACTTTCTATGTAAGCAATATTCTCAGACTGTAGTTGATGAACACTTTTCTCAGTAGACATGCCTTTGGCACCTCAAGATGATAGGTTTGGAAATCCCAAAATATTTTTTTCTCTTTCTGAATGTGAAATTTGAAGGGGAATGTCTTGATGTGATTTCCTGCACTAAATGGTACCTGAAGATGTGCAGATAGAACACAGTTAGAATATTGCTTGATCCTAACAGGGTTTGGATTATCAAGAACTGGGACAGTTCGATTAATGTGAGGAAAAATCAATAAAAAATATGAATGAAAAAGGCATAGTGAACAAAGTTGTTAGCAAAGTTCCTTTTGCTTCTAAATGAAGAATGAAACCTTAAAACAAAACAAAACAAAAAAACAAAAAAAAAACAAACAAAAAAAGGGAAATATCTAGCAGAACAGAAGTCCAAGTGGCTTCTCCTCTGAGGTTGTAAAGCTGCACATAATGGCAAGGACAGTTCTTGAAACTCAAACAGACTTTCAGTAATGAAAGATGAGATTATTCCACCCTTAAGCTGAAATAGGCTTGTGTTAATGCACAGTGTTTTTGTTTGCAGTTAATTAAAAAAGATAATTTTGGGCTCAACAAAGGAGATGAAATAGCTATAACAGTTGAATTATTTGAAAAATCTGAAATGCCTTAGTTTAGTAAATGTTCAATTTAAATTACTTGAGGACAATTTTTATTATAAAAGCAATTCATTGTCATAAATCTTAAAAATACAGAGTAGCAAAGATTACATCTCAACTCTTAATATTTTGTCATGCAAGCTTTAGTCTTTTTTCTTTATTTGCGCTTATGCATTTGTCTTAATTATATAAGGGATGCAAAATTAAATTCAAGTTATAAAGTATAACAGAAAGATATATCAGAGAAGGAGAAAGTACTTCTTCACTCAGATAGTCACTGTCAAGAGTTTGCTGTCAAGCTCCACTAATTTTCCTATGCATATACATTTATAAAAAAAAGATTCTATTGTACAGTCTGCTTTATAACCTACTGTTTGTCTAATCATAGATTAATTCTATAAATACTCTTTTATAGATCATTTCACATTTTTTATGGAATAGACTTAGTGATTTAATTACTTAATCCCTTATTAATATTTAGATTGTTCTAATGTTATGATCATCCTGATAGATAAGTATTTGCATGTATCCATAATTAGTTCCATAGAATAAATTTCCAGAGGGGGATGTTGGATTAAGTGTTTCCCGAACTTTTAAGTTTTCTCTCAAGATTAAGAAATAAAATTGTCCTCCAGGAGAGTTTTACAAATTTAGCTTTCTAACAGCAGAGTATGAAAATGCCTCTTTCCTTATTGTTGCCAATGCTGGGTATTATATTCGTTAATCTTCTCTAATCTGATTCTAAGAATATCTTATTATGATTTATATTTCTTTTCTTTCTAGCAGGATAGGAGTACGCAACTTTCCAGTAGAGAAGCATTAGTTAAGTGACTATTTTTAGTATGGTACTTGCGGCTTATGTGGATAACTTGGATCAAGGTGACTCCAAGTGGGAGAGTTGCTGTTTACATTTTTTGGATACAGTGGGATGTGTGGCAATAATGAACTCAGAGATTGCACACCATCAACTTTAGTGTTGGTGTTCATTTCCCATGAGAAGTGGCAGCAGAATGAGATGTGTGAGAAGCAAAGACTGAAGCAACAGTAGCCCTTTCTGGGGCCATCTTTTATTTTTCTTTGGGAGACTTTCTTGGCCTTGGGTTCTCTGGTGTCTCTCTCTTTGACTTGTCTTCAGACTTGAAAGTGGGACAACCTGTTTGAGTGCTTTCCTTCTCTCTGTAGGAGTCATTGGGACCAGCCCACCTTGGAGAGCCAGTCTATGTGCTTGGCCTCCATTTTGAAGACACAACTGCTCTCTGCTGCCTAACTCAGTAGTCCTCAACTCTGGACAGCACATTAGACCCATCTGTGGAGCTTTTGCAAGTCATGCCTTTCTCCCTTCTCCATCTCCTCAGACCAATTAAATTATAATCTCTGGGACACAGGACCTAGGCATAGTGGGACTCTGTTTAAAGCTCCAGATATGGGGTGCCTGGGTGGCTCAGTCGGTTGAGCATCTAACTTCAACTCAGGTCATGATCTCATGGTTAGTGGGTTCAGGGCCCATGTAGAGCTCTGTGCTGACAGCTGGCTCAGAGTCTGAGCCTGCTTCGGATTCTGTGTCTCCCTCTCTCTCTGACCCTCCCCTACTCACGCTGCCTCTCTCTCTCTCTCTCAAAAATAAATAAAACAGTAAAAAAAACTTTTTTAAAAAACCCTCCAGATTTGACACCAGTATGAATCCAGGACAGAAATCCACTAAGCTAGTTTATTTCCACCCTTCAGTTATCACAGGAAACACACCTCTTCACACCTTTCCCCTCCTTGTATATACATGTGTCTTCTCTAGCTGGCTCCAATGTGGATTTTACTGAGCAGGATCAGAGCAACAGTGCTGGTGAACAATACACAGATTTACTACAAAAACCTAATCGTGGTAAGTAGTCAAGGGCACCTGCTCATTTAATCAGCAATCTCTCTGCAAGGGACAGTTTAATATGTTATATATAAATAATCAATTATTATAATTGTAATATATATTGCAATATATAATATATATTGTATTGTAATATATATGTATACCACATATATATGTATGCCACATATATACATATATATTAGCAGCATCAGCAAATGAACCATTCCTTTAGCTTCAAGGTTGTGGGTCTAGACACTCAGCCAGTGGACTAGAAATGGATACGGGGTCTGAGGCAGCCTGTGAGCCTAGAGAAATTGTCCTGTCCAAAGTTGACCTGTCTCGTCCTGACCTCTGGCAATCAGGCCACATTTCTGTCTATTGCTATTGTTTTCTTGCTGACACCATGGCTGTAGAAATCACCAGTCTCACTGGCTAGGCTGACCCAAGTCTTCAACAACAGCTTTTCTTCAATATTTCTTTCCAGGTTGGCTATGATGCAAGACCTTGTGGTTTTCCTGTAGTCTCTCAGTACTGGTCCAAAATGTTTATCTTTCCCTCACGGTTCTGATGACCCATAGGAAAGAATAGCTCCCAGCCGAACAAGGAAGCCCATTCCCCTAGAACAATTATCTCTCTTCTCTAGGGTCTTCTCCAGTTCCCTCTTTGCAAAGCTTGCTCATGTTCTGTAACAGCAGGAAAGGGCCAAAGTGTACATGTGATATGCAAAGACTATGCTTAGTATGCAGACAGTGCTATCCCAGCAGAAAAGTTCTCTGCACTTTGGAATCCATGAACTCCTTCTATTTCAGTGGCCCTGCTCTCATTTACTACTGGGGAAAGTGGAAATGCAGCGTAAAAAGAAAAAAGTGAAAGCATGGCCAGAGACCTCCAGGCACTCAAGAGACTTTAGCAAGTCATTTCTCTGAGCTTTAATGTTCTCATCTGCAAAACCCCTGATAATACCTGTCCTATCTGACCCATGGGGTTGTTGCAAATGAGATGATATACACAAATACTTTATATGATTTGAAACTGCGAAGGGATCCACACTTCTTTATTGATTTTTGATTTACAAATTATGAAATGTTCAAAGTTCAATACATTTTGACAAATATATATACCTGCATAACCAATAGCCAAAGCAAGACACAAAAGCTGGTCATTACTGTAGAAAGATCCTATTCTTTTAAGATTAATTCACAGCGCAGCCTCCACAGCCATGCAGGGAACCACCATTCTGCTTTCTATAACCATACATTCATTTTCCCCTGTCCTTGAATGTCAGATAAATGGGATCATACGCTCTGTGTTCTGTTGTAGTTGCCTTCTTTCTCTAATGTAATGTCAGCAAGATACATCTCTGTTTTGTCGATCATTCCATTTTATTGCTGAGGAGTATTTCATTGCATGAATATACCATATTTTGTTTATCCATGCTCCTGTTAATGATATTTGGGATATTTCCAGTTTTAGCAATTATGAATAAAACTACTATAAACATTCTTGTACATGTTATTTTGTGGATAGACACCTTCATTTCCTTTGGGTATATACTCAAAGCAGAACTTTCAGGTAGGTACAAGTTTATAAGAAACTGCTAACTCACTTTCTAGGGTAGTTTTATGAGAGTGCCAGGTGCTCTTTATTCTAGCAAATGTTTTCAGCCTCTTGAACTTCAGCCATCCTGGTGGGTTTCACTTTTAACTTGCCTTTCCCTTAATAACTAAAGGTAATGGCCATCTTTGCATGTTTATAGGTTATTTGTATATATTCTTTAGTAAAGTGCCAAGTCTTGCCTATTTAAAAAATTAGATTATTACTAGACAGTCAAACCCCTTTTTTTGGTTTCCACTCTTACAGTTAAAAATCCTCCTGGGGCACCTGGGTGACTCAGGTGGTTAAGTGTCTGATTCTTTATTTTGGCTCAGGTCATGATCTCACAGTCAGTGAGATCGAGCCCCTCATCGGACTCTGTGCAGACAGTGTGGAGCCTTCTTGGAATTCTCTCTCTCCTTCTCTTTTTGCCCCTCCTTCTCTCTCTCTTTCAAAATAAATAAACTTAAAAAGAAATTCTTATATTAGTTTGTTTCCTTAGCAAAGACAATTGAAAACAAATTTAAGAGCAGATTCATAAATCCAATAATGATTTTTCCAACTTTAATGTTAATACAAGTCACCCGGAGATCCTGTTAAAATGTACATTATGATTCAGTTGGCCTTGGGTGTGGCCCAGATTCTGAATTTCTAACAAGGTGCTGCAAGGTGTTGACACTGCTGGTCCAGTAACCTCCTTTGGGTAGCAAATAATAGTTGCCTCTTTGCTCACGGAGCCCTGGCAGTACTGGAGAGCCATTTTTAAATAGGTACATCGTCTTTATTTACAGTAGATCTCTGTTTTTGTGGAATTATAGCTTTATAATGCCAAAGGTGAAAGACAATCTCAGAAGTAAGATTGGAAATTGTAGATTATGGGATATTGATTTCACTAATGAACCTTATTCTTGAACCTTGTGCATTCAAACCCTTTGCCAAATCGTTTTGCCGTGCGCTTTCACTTTGACTCTGTGTGCGCCATGTGACCTGCTTCATCCGATGGGATATTAGCAGATAGGACAAAGCAGAACCTTGAAGAGTGCTTGTTTCTCTGGTTCACCAGTATACCTCCTGATAACACACAGCCCCATCGCCATGCTGTCCTAGCCAATAGTCAGCAGACCACCTAACACATGCATGAGCCCAGTGAGCACAGGGAGAACTGCTCCGTCTAATATCATCCACACTGTTAACCTTGTAAACTCATAAGCTAAATAAGTGCTTATTGTTTTAAATCAATGAGTTTTGGGGATCATTAGTTTTGTTACCCAGAGTTATTGGGGCTAAATGGATGACCTTCTTGGTGGAGGAAGGAGTTGCATAAGGAAGGCATAAGGATACCAAAGAAAATCATCATTCAATTCTCCACGCCTTTTCCACACCGCTCTAGAGTCTTCTTTCCTTTTGCAGGTGCTGTTTTGTTTTCTTAACCTTGGTTGCTAAAACTTCGTCTTGAGTCAGAAAAAAAAATATGTTTAATTTCTAGTTCTAGGGCTTATTACCTCTAAGTCATTAAACTTCTCTAGGTTTCAATATCCTTTATAGTACTATCTATGGCATGAGGTAACTGTGAGCATTAAATGGAGCAAATATTAGTAAAGTGATTAGCATGGTGCCTGGTCTATAGTAAATGCTCAGTAAGTGGTAAGCACTGAAGAAAAAGGATCATGACAGTTATAGTTTTAGTTTATAAAACAGGGTTGTATTCACTCTACTCTCTTACAGAAAATACTCTCCACTTGGAGACTAATTTAGAGGGCAAATTACAATATATTTATTAAACATCATTAAGAGCTACTAGGATTTTGCTAGATAGCAAGAGAAGAAAAAATGAAGAGAGATGTTGAACGAATGTATGAATGAATGTATAATCAAATGTTTCTGTTTAAGTTTCTGAGTCTCAAAGCAAAAATAGACATGGACCATTAAAATGTATTATTCAATATAATGTATTAAAAATAACTGAACCACTAATACAGGAGTCTCAAAGATTGCTGTCAATTTCATTTTAATTTTGGCTTATTTAATCTGGTTTTGTCTCTGGTATTTACTTGCCCAGTAAATTAACTCTGTTTGTGTTGAGATTATTTTATGGAAAGAAATTATAATCATTTTAATTTTCACCTGGATTTTATATAACTTTGTATCTTATATATAATTTTATATAATTTTATTATTTATTAAAAATAACAGTAATGACAGACATTCATATTCAAAATAATGTATAAAAATATTTATTTTACTGAATTCTGTTTCAGTCTGAAGAGCATGCTATTCAGATAATTATATAACTTTCATTGAAGGGCCAACATATTTTATTTTTATGGGTAATACTTTTATTCATAATATTCATTTCCTAAACTTACTATCTGGGAGATACATTTGTCCTTAAAGTATCTTAAATCTCTTCCTATAAGTTAATTTTAAATGTAGCATTCTACTTTTGGCAGCTGTATCAGCTCTACAATGACTGTTTTTTTTTTTTTTTCAAATTGAACCACAGCTTTTTTTCAGCTAAAAAAAGTATAGGAACAATTCCCTATTCAAAATGGTATTTGGAAGATTGTGCCACTACTGGTAAGTAAGATAGACATCTAGTAGTTTTGTCCAGTAGCTGCGTAAAGCAGATTAAAATGATGTAACTCCATGTTACTCGAATCAATATTTTTGTGTGTGTTCTATTTTCGTTTTCTTATTTTTGGGCAATACACATTTCACGGTTTGGAAAAGACAATTACTTGTCTGTGATTCCCCCAACAATAAATAAAAGAAACTCGGAAGGAAAGCACGTTACTTTTAGAAATAGTGAAAGGGAAAAAGTTTTCTTTGTGGTGAATAGTATGCAGAGCTCTGTGTCTTGAATCTGATTCAGTAAATATATACTGAGAGTATCTGGAATAGTAAAGATTGGCATGAGTCAAGAAAGTGGGAAAGCAGTTTGTCTGATGTTTCATTTATTATTTTCTCTCTGGGACAACTTATTCAGATACCAGGCTGCTGGAGGGATCAGAAGCAGAAATGGTTTATGTATGAATTGCAATGAATGGCCTGGACCTATTTATTTTAGGCTTAGAAGTTGAGTACTTAGAAACAGGTCTGCTGTTCAACTGGTCACATAGGCATCATCTGAAATGTGGAAAATGAGCATCTATCTTAGGTTTGGATAGACAAAAGGAGAAAGATAATGAGTTTGGACTATGCATATTGCTCACAGCGGTACATAAAGAACAATGTTCTGCGAGGGCAGCAACCATAATAAATAATGGATTGTAAAATGGAAATCTGGAGAGGGGAGTTTTCTGCTAGGCTTCAATCCTGAAGGGTTCTTAAAGCCTTTAAATAGTAACTTTCTCTAGTGTTGGGCAAGAATGGCAAATAGCTCAGTTGTCAATATACTGGGTACAGAAGAAACATAGGAGGTAAATAGATGTAATTTACTAAGACATTAAGATGGAAATAAGATATAATAAAACACCAAGTTGAAGCAGAAGCTGCAAAGTAAAATGCTGTGTTCTTGGCCTGAACTAAAGCTAAATGAAACAGCTGTTAATAATTGATTTTTATAAAATAGATATTGACCTTGCATTTGGCCAATGCTAAACTTAAGGTGATTTATTGAAGAGATAGCTATAATATTGGCATTAAAAAGAGGCAAAGTTTTCTTAATTTTTTCTTTTGATTTGTTTAATATTTATTTTTTAATAGTATGAGGGTATCTAAATATTTTCTTTTTGTTTACGGCACTCGGATTTCTAAGAGTCTAGCTGGGTTAAGTATTTTTTTTAAAATTTTTAAAAATGTTTTATTTATTTCTGAGACAGAGAGATAGCACGACCAGGGAAGGGTCAGAGAGAGAGGGAATCACAGGATCTGAAACAGACTCCAGGCTCTGAGCTGGCAGTCAGCACAGAGCCTGATGCGGCGCTCGAGCCCACGAGCCGTGAGATCATGACCTGGGCCGAAGCCGGACGCTTAACCGACTGAGCCACCCAGGGGCCCTGGGTTAAGTATTATTACTATTATACATTTTCTTTTCAGTGGTTTGATGACAAATTTTTTTTTGTCGAACATTAGAATTCTTATCTCTTAAAAATAAGACATACGTAGCGTCTACGACAGAAGGCATGAAGAGATAAATAATACAGCCTTAGGCTGCTGCAGTTAGGGGTATCTTGGCATCCTTTTTCTGCCCAAAGGGAGAGCCTTTGCTGACAAGACTAATAAGGAATTTTTTTCCCCTTGCTCCCAAAGGCAAGAATTAAAATAAAAAAGAAGAAAAGAAAAGAAAAGAAAACGGTTCATGTGTCACAGTGTAACAGCCTACATGAGCCGAACAAAGAACTCAGGAATAGAGAAAGTTTCAGTGCAGGGCAAATGGGGGGAGAAGTCACTCTAAATCGAAGTAAATGGCAGTGGCATTTTTCTGAATCTGTTGGAGGAAGCAATCTCCTTAGCAATAGAATTAATGAGGACTTTGCTCTTTGAAGTCTGAACTTTGAACAATTCCAGAGAGACTTGGAATTTTTTCTATTTGGTTTAAGGGAAAAGGCACATGGGTGAAATTGCTTCAGTGCAAAGCAGGCTGGGAGAAGAGCAAGGAGGATGCAAGAAGATCATTTAAGTCAGAAAGATGGAAACATGGGACATAAAAAATATTCCCCCTGCCCCATTCAGTTTTCAGTGAGTAGAGGTCAGGGCTGGGAGTTAATGATGGAGCACCTCTTTGGATCACTGATAGTTGTAATCACCAACGCTGTTGTTGATTGTATACTAAGATGTCTACTGTTGTACATTTCAGAATGTGAGTTCTGTTCTCAGTTCAGTTCTTGGTATCTTGGTACAGTTGTTTTACTAAGGAAGTTTGTGTGTCACCGTGGATCTGTATCTAAACCAGTTGAATCCCAACTGGCAAGATGCTGGTAACGTAGTCTAAATAAACAGCATCCCTTCTACCGTGCTATTGTCAAAGACTCTTCCTACATGGAAGTGGCATTACATACACGTTATAGATACATGATATACACACGTATATACATTATATACTCATTTCATGAGAGATGATATTTTGAGTTCAGAAATGGAACCCAAAATCGTGTTTCTGTTTATTAGATATTTGTTTTGTAATACTGCAAAAAGAATTCAAGTAACTTGCCTGTTTATGATGCTTTATACATTTTCAAGGACTTAATATCTATTCTCACTTTATTCTATCCTTGTGGGTAGATAAAGATTTTTAAACATGAGAAATCAAGGTGAGGTAATGTAAATAATGAACATGGTCATACCATAATAATAATAATAATAATAATAATAATAATAATAACAATCTATAATGAAGGTTTTCTTTTTAAAAATCTTATGCTCCTGTCACTTTGCCATTATTTCCAATGTAAACTACTAGGGAGCAGTTTCCAGGTTACAACTAAAGTCTTAATAAGCCTCTTCTTGTAGATCATTCATCTGAACTTTTCTTTCTCATTGCAAAATTTGTTTTAACCACACTCTTATTATTTAGTGACTTTTTTGTTTAATAAAAATCCTTTTATAGGAATATTATACAATTTTTGTTGCTTAATTGAGAAGGAAACAGTAAGTGTGATATTCTTGTAGGAGAACACAAACGTGTACCCTATAATAAGAAATACCAGTACAAAATCTTCAGTTGTTGGCTTTCAGTGTGAGAATGATAGAATAGGAATACTCACACTGTGAACAAGGGGTTGCAAAGCACTTAATAAAGTGAATGATGCACAGACAGAAGGCTCTGGAACTGTGAAGTGAAGGGGCTTGAATAAACTGTGCTTTTCTACTGATAAAAATGAAAGAATTGAGACATTTTAACTCTATCATTCTCCACAAAGTTTCACTAAGTATAATCTAACAAGTTTTCCAAGGTGATCTTGAGTATGAACAAAAGGCCATGCTGTATCAAGAATAAAAGGCAGATATTTCATTTTTTTAAAGAACATTTTTTTTTTGTTTAGTAAGTATTATGGAGAAGCAAAATTAAGATAAATGCTGTGTATTTTTTTTAAAGCTACAGTGAATAATTCCAAACTCCCCTTATGCCCACGTTAGAGTGGCCGTTGCGGGGAAAAAAGGATCATCGATCAGATGGTGAAATTATGGAATCTTTACAACTGTGGAGCAAAGGAAATACCGTATCAGCTCGACTATCATTCTATTGATGGTTTTCCTCTCACTCCATTTTCTGAGGCCCTAAATCCTAAAACTCAGGACCAATTCTCTTCCTCCAGCCCCAGACTTTCAGTTTGCTGACAATATAACAATATTATGTACTTTCTATTATTAGAAAACAATAGAAATTATGTTTTTAAGAAAATGCAAATGTGTATACTATGATACACGATAGCAGTTTGTGTGCCTGAAGGTCGCCTTCCTAACCAGATAAAGTACAAGTTTCTCATTGTTTTAGCTGCCAGTACAACGCGTCATCGTCTCTAAGGCTCTGTACCTCAAGGTGGCATAACCATTTTTTATGGATGAAAGGGAGGGAGACATTCCAGGTTATTTGTATGGAGACAGTGGTGTTTTCAGCCAGGTTTCCCTTGTCAAAATGACAGCATGATCACAGAGTGTGTCAGATTTCCCATCAGAACTGGCCCGGAGAGCCACACGACTCTGGAAAGATCAGATAGCAACTTGACACACCTGTACTAGTGAAGTGTCAAGTTGGGAGCTACTAAAAATAATGTTGGTTCCCTCAATAAAACAGTCAAAGCAAAGGGCAAAAAGGACAAATGAGATGGAAAATATGTCCAATTAAAGACTTTTACCACAGACCACGGAGGTTCTAAAATAACAGGAGACCAGCCCCGAACTATCCTGACTCAGGGCTGGTCTGAGAAACATAAGAGCCAATGTAAGACAGAGAAAATGCAGATAATGCTAGCTTTTCTCCTTTTCCTAAGAAAATGAGGGCTTACTTAAACTCTTATCTAGAGCTATAGCTGAAACTTGGTAATGTGAATATGTCAGAACAGTAGCATGGATATTTTTTCTCTGCACCCAAATGCTTCTTGATTTTGCCACAGCAGGGGTCTCATTTTTAAATTTTTTTATTAATTTTTTAAAGTTTATTCGTTTATTTTGAGAGAGAGAGAGAGACAGAGAGAGAGACAGAGAGAGTGCGTGTTCACGCACAAGCAGTGGAGGGACAGAGAGAGAGGGAAAGAGAGAGAATCCTAAGCAGGCTCCACACTGTCAGCACAAAGCCAGACGTGGGGCTTGAACCAAGAGATCATGACCTGAGCTGAAATAGACACTTAACTGCCTGAGCCCCTCAGGCCCCTGGAGGAGCGGAGGTCTCTCAGTGGCCTGTCCAGGGGTCCGCGGTCCAAAGGTTGCCTGTACGTCTTGGAACGACATCTGGCAGAGAAAGCCCAGTATTGGAGGAAGTGAAGGCAACTCTGGGACATGAGTGATGATGGTGGGTATGGTGTGGCGGCTGCACTGCGTGTTTGTGCCTGTCTGTGTTTGGCCTTTGCCTAGGACCTTCAGCTCAGTAAGGGACTCCCTTCTGAAAGCCTTTGTCCCTGACTCCAAAGAGACACTTGAGCGGGAACTGCCAGGTAAAGGAACCTGCTGTCCTTTGGGACAGTGAAATACTGGAGCTTGGGGCATCCTTTCACCAGGCTCTTCCCTGAGTGCTTTTTATTTCTTCAAACAATGCTAGGTGGCCGTGGTACCAGGCCCCTAAGAACCAGCCCCTACAGAGGAAGAGACTAAGTTATATCTGAAATGCACCTGCAAATAAAGTCTTTGAGGGCAGGGACCCTCTTCTGCATTACATCTCCAGTGTCTGGCACATTGGAAGTGTGCAGCAGGTGTTTGATGGATGAATTTAAAATATATCATAGTTTTTTCAGATTGAAGCCATTTACAAGTAGGTGTTATCATTCTCATCTGCATTTTTTTTAATTTTTAGATAGAGAGCACACATGGGGGAGAGGGGCAGAGGGAGAGAGACAGAGGGGATCTTAAGCAGGTACCATCATCACTGCGGAGCCTGATACTGGGATCATGACCTGAGCCAAAATCCAAAGTCGGACGCTCAAATGACTGAGCCACCCGGGCACCCCTACATTATTTTTATGCAAGTTCCAGTACAAGCATGACGACTAAAACACTAGGGATTTATCTCTCTCTGGAGCTGATAACTCAGTGGACTGATATCTGATATTGAAGACAATGCAAAATGAATTTCTTTTCTATTTGTCAATATGGGTTTGCTGTTTCATTTCAGAAGATTTCTCATATGGGTGGAGCTAACTAGAACCATGAGGAAGCCATTCTTGCCTGATAGGATTTGTACTGCTGCCTCATGAAGTTAGTAGTTGTATCTCCGCTTTATGGGCTGGAAAGAGATGCTAGTGACTGGCATGGCATCCACTGAAATCACTTTCAAAGCAGTTAAAATATTTTTGGATCCCTGTTACGCAAGGTTGTAGTGGAGGGGAAAGGAGAGCAAAGACATTTAGTAGTTTGCCTCTGCCCTTCAGAGGCATTAATCCTAGTCGAGGGGCAGAGACATGTACACGTCTACATGCCTTCGCCTTCATTTCATACAGAACTTGTGCAAATGTTCTATCCACTTACCTGACTTTTTTGCTTCACGGTACTTACACATGTTTGTTCATTATCTATCTGCTCCCGCTAGACTGTAAGCTCATGAGGATAAAAGGGATTTTTAAAATTTTGTTCATTTCTCTGTTTCCAGTGTTCTGTGCACTGATTGGCACATAGGAACCCCTTAATAAATATTTATTGTTGAATGAACTATCAATATTCAGGTAGCCTATAATTTCTTCATTGATTTAAGACTAGATAATTTGTGAGTCTTTCAACGATAACATTTTACAGTCCCCTATGGTCAAGAACAAAGGGCCAGCCAATAAAACGGATTGAAAACAACTGTTTTAGGGGTGCCTGGGTGGCTTAATCAGTGAAGCGTCTGACTTCAGCTGAGGTCATGAGCTCACGGTTCATGAGTTTGAGCCCTATGTCCAGCTCTGTGCTGACAGATTGGAGCCTGGAGCCTGCTTCGGATTCTGTGTCTCCCTCTCTCTTTACCTTTCCTTTCTCATGTTCTCTCTCTCTCTCTCCCTCTCTCTCTCCCTCTCTCTCTCTCTCTCCCTCTCTCAAAAAAATTTTTTTAAAAAACCTTCTGCTTTACCTCATTTATAAAAGAAATCTGGAATCCAGTTGATTCTACCTCTTTTGAAGACATTGAGACAGATTTTTTTCAGCAAGGCTTTTTGTTTGTTTCTGGTGTTTCTGCTCAAGTCAATTCTCTTTATCACCTCTGTTGCTGGAGTGACAATAGTACAGATGGTCCTCAAAAATGTCTGCTGACATTTTGTAGTATACAGAGTCTCATACTCGCAGAAATAATATTATTATGGATATTGCAGTCTTTGGGGAAATGAAAGCCACAAGTTCTGAATTGATTACTTGAGGGGAAAAAAGAATCAATACATAACTGCTTAACGTCTCTCAGACTCTGAATTACAGGAAAATTTTTGTTGAAACACAATGAAGTTACACTGTGCAATTCAATCACAGACTAAATCATTCAGAGTTGGTTTTTCCTGAAAATCCGTCAATAATAGCAAAAATGTTTAGTAGCAAATGCAATTTCGAAAGCTGATGTGAACTGTCATCTTAGATAGCCATCGCTTTCACCAGTTTTCTTGTAGTTATCTCCAGCTGTTTTTTTTTTTTTGTAGACATGGTATGTTGGATAACACCTGATGATAATAACTAATTCTGCAGATTTCTGTATTTCTGCAGCCTTAGCTTGGCTTATTTTATGTCTCAGGGAATGAATAAGTATGTAAATTAGACATGAATCACCATAGTCACCTGTCAATCCAAAAATATTCGTGAGCAAGGTAAGCCAAAAAAGACTGGCTGGGGATTGTAGAATCTATTGAAATGTACTGCTTTATTTAAAATGTATTACCTTCTCTAATTGAATTAGCTGAGTGTCATATGTTTGCCTCATACACCAAGCTGTATGAGGGACTGATGAGCAGGAGGTGATAACCTGAGGGTCAGGCTAGATTTGAAAAAATTAAAAATATCAGGAAATCACTTAAGATTGGGTAAAATGACCTTTAAATTACCTTCCAACCAGACTCTGTATGATTTTAAGAAATCATAGCCCATCATTGTCTCCGTCCAGCAATATCTCGCAGAGTAACAGTAGGAATTTGAACTATCTGTGATAAAGTGGAAGAGATTATTAACAAAATCCTCAACTGTGATTGTCAAATAGCCTAACGGATCATTCCAAGCTTGCCTGGTCTTAAGAGTTACCAGATAAGCTTGTTAAAAATACCCTCTCTCAGGTTCCTCTCCATCCCTGAGATTTGCAGATTCTGGCGAAGTGGAGACAATTTGAAAAAAATGGAGAAGCTTTCTATCATCCTATCAGGAATTAGATAGCTGAAGTTTTACCTTTTCATAGTAATTAAATAAAATGGCCCACCCTACATATGCCCATTCCTCGTTATCTACATGTTTGCCTGATCCAGGTGATTATGAGTTTAGGTTTTAAATTACCAGGGACAGGAGTTTAACCATATCCAAACTTAATTAACATTTTACATATATAAATATAAAATATTTATTTATATAAAATTGTAGATATGGTTGTTTTTCAAATATCAAGTGGGAAAGACATGTTTTCAACTCCTCATTTGTATTGCAATATCAATTTTCAAGAAAAGAGGACTTGTTAAAGCTTCAAAATGGTGTGCAATTGCTGATTGGATATTGTAGATTACGCTGTTAACACTCCATTCAGGATGAAGAGGACGCTGTGAAAGGATGGGCGCACTAACAGCTGAACAATATCATTAAGATAAAAAAAAAGTTTTATGGTCTCATGGGTATGAACTGAGATGCCACTTGATTATAATCTCAAATAAGAGACTCTCTCAGGACAATTTTTGGCAAATTTATATGTGGTTACTTTGGGAGCAACAGATCTTATTTGCGAAAACTTTCAGAATTCGCTCTGTACAAAAAAAAAAAGTCCTGGGAATTAGTATGATAAAATCATTAATTAAAATATTTAACTCCCTGCTGATATTCTATAATGGAGATGTCACCAGAAAAACACAGCATGACTATTTTCTCCTGTAAGAAGATTTTGCATTCATTACACAGCACACTCACTGAAGGACAAATGAAGACATTTGGATTCATGCAATTATGTGGGCAAATGGACACATACTACCTGTGCAATGAGTTGTTCTTTGCATTTGTAGGTGAGGAAACCAACATTCATGACTACACGTTTAGAGCTGATGAGAGATAGACTTTTTTCCCTTATGTTTTACAAGTTAAAAACAACATAGAGGGGCCCCTGGGTGGCTCAATCCATTAAGCGGCCGACTCTTGATTTTGTCTCACTTCATAATCTCACAGTTTGGGACATCGAGCCCCCAGTAGGGCTGTGTGCTGACAGTGCAGAGCCTGCTTGGGATTCTCTCTCTCCTTCTCTGTCTGGCCCACCCTCCCTCTCCCTCTCTCCAAGTAAATAAATAAACTTAAAATAAAAACAGCATTAAAATACCTTCCACGATATCAGGGGAAATCAGATTTCTAGTTGAAGTTGAGACTGAGGACGAGTGGGATGGATTAACATCGAAGCTGAGGTCGGGATGTCCTTGGGCATGTTCCTCTGTGTTTTAGCTTCTTCACTAGGAAAACTATAGGACTTTCTCTGAGGTTGCAAAGATTTAATGAGTTCACACATGTAGAATACTTGGAAGTACTGCCCAGTGAGATGATGCCCAATAATAACAACGATTGTCATCATGGATCTTACAATCAGAAGTGGTCTGAGGAACTTCCCTAGTCTGGGCTTCTCTCTCCAGCAGCAGGAGTATCCAGGTCAAAAGATGAGGTGATGTGGACTCACAGAAGAAGGTCTAGCACTTACCTCATAAGTCAGCCTTTCTTATATATATCCACTGAGATGCTGCCCTAGCTCTTCTCTGCTCTGAAAATAATTTTAGAACATTTTCTGTTACACAGTGGGTGCTTATCAAAAATCTAATAGAGAAACAATTATATGGGCTATTCTCTTCGAACCTTTGTTTGATACAGAATGCGCTCGACTGAGGGTTTCAGCATAAACATTCAGTGTCCTGTTAACTTTAAGCTCTGAGTGAAGTTTCACAATTTCTCTTTCAAAGATGGGTTTTGTTTAGTGGTGTTGAGATCTCAAGAGAGCTATAAGGTCAAATTGGTATAAACCCACGCATTCCATTTTTTAAAAGGGTATTTTGTTTGAAGGAGTTGAGATCCAGTTTTTACAAGAAGGTTAAAGCAAAATATATTGATGAACACACACACACACACACACACACACACACACACACACACAAGATTAACAAGTTGTCTTGGGGTGTCTGTGTGGCTCAGTCAATTAAGAGATTGACTTCAGCTCAGGTCATGATCTCTGGTTCATGAGTTTGAGCCCTGCACTGGGCTCTCTGCTATCATTGAGGAGCCTGGAGCCTGCTTCAGATCCTCTGTCTCCCTCTCTTTGCCCTCCCCTGCTCTTTCTCTCTCACTCTCTCTGTCTTTCTCAAAACTAAATAAACATTAAAAATTAAAAAAAAAAAAAAAGAGAAGCTGTCTTAATTAGCAGAATAGTATTTAGTTAATTTGTCAATTTCTTCCTGGGGGATGGGATGTTCCATTTTGAGTAGCAGTACATTTGAAATTGGTTGTTTACATTGTGAAGTTCTTTACATCTTACAGGACTTTGACCCACTTACCCCCACTTTCCCAGTAATTAATAATACTATATTGTACATATGTCTAAGATTGAACCTATGATGTGCTGTTATATATATATATATATTTTAAATGTTTTATTTATTTCTAGGAGAGAGGAAGACAGCGTGAACAGGGGAGGGTCAGAGAGAGAGGGAGTCACAGACTGAAACAGGCTCCAGGCTCCGAGCTGGCAGTCAGCACAGAGCCTGATGCGGGGCTTGAACCCACGAACCGCGAGATCATGACCTAAGCGAAAGTCGGACGCTTAACCGACTAAGCCACCCAGGCGCCCTTGCTGTTATATTTTTTAAGGTTTGTAGAAAATATTGTCTTCTTCAATTGATTCTAAGTCATCTTCATATTGAGCGTAGTACAGTTTTATACACTCCGAATTATAAGTGGGCATGTGCTTGTATATATATATATGTAATACTGGCCCACTTCACTCCCGTTCTGTTGCCATCATACCTTAATCAGAGTAACCATCCTCTCTTACCTGGATTTTTGAAAATCTAACTGCTCTCTCCTCTTTCAATTTTGCCCCATCCAAATTATTCATCACTGAACAAAGTAACTTTATTAAAATTTTTTAAATGTTTATTATTTTTAAGAGAGAGAGAGTGAGTTAGTGGGGGGAGGGGTAGAGTGAGAGGCAGACAGAATCTGACGCAGGCTCCAGGCTCTAGGCTCTGTGCTGTCAGCAGAGCCCGACCCAGGGCTCGAACTCACGGACCATGAGATCATGACATGAGCTGAATGCTTAACCAACTGAGCTACCCAGATGCCCTCAGAGCCCTCTGCTTCTTACAGAAGATGAAATAAGAAAAGAGGAGCAGACATGGAATCAGTCTAACTTGTTGTTATTACAGATCCAATCCATCCATGCTGATTTATTTTCTGTTACGGCTTTTAATTTTCCTTCCCAACTTCGCAGTTGTTAAGATTTATGAAAGAAAGAACTGTTGTCATCTTCATCAATAAGTGTCTAGCAACTCAAATGGTGTCTAGTACAAAGTAGACACTCAAAATTTTGTATTAAATAAATGAATAGACATAATAGGCATTAAATAAATATTTATGGTTTTCCCATTGCTGGATACATTACTTTACAGAGTAGATACTTAATAAATTTTGAATGAATAAATATGATAGAAAGTGGCAATGAGATGCAACATCAAAACATTGGAGGTCATTTCACACAACCTTGAGCCAGCTGAGTCGGTAAGATTCAACTAAGCATGTTGAGTATGTGAAACTAACCTCTGATCTAACCATAACACTAATAACAAATGAAAATCACCAAGTAAGCTCCTTCACTCTCTCATATGTTCCTAATTCTTCTGATTCAAGTTGACCATCCCAAGTCTCTTACGACGTTTTTCTTGACTTTTTAGCAGTGGTTCTGGGCTTGTATAACATTTTGCTTTAAGATGGGGATTAGAGAAGAAGTGTATAGTATGAGGCTGGTAAAAAGAGTGAAATTAATTGACCTAGTTAGACAAATGCTCCAAACAATGGTATGAAGTCATTCAACATGGAGCGTCTATTTTTATAAAGAAAAAAGAATTTTGATAAGAGTTCTTTTGGAATAAACATACAATATTAGAGAGAACATGCTTTGTCATTAAACAAATTCATGACCTAGAAAATTCATTTCCTATTCCTCTCTGAAAAAGAAAACTAATTATTATCTCACACTTATCCTAGAAACGGAACAAGTATAAAATCTTCTCCTCTTGCAGCAGAGTGCTCTGCACATATGCTCTGGTACAGAAACACCGTAGTGTTAAGTGACTGTTTATTCATACACCAGCGAGATGGGATTTGGTCTTAATCAACATTCTATCTGCAGTGCCCAAAACTTCACTGTAATTACTACTTTTCTTTTGGGCTGAAATGGCTTAGCCAACATGTTCATTTATTAACCTACCTGTTTGCTTTTTCTGATTCTTTTCATTTGTTAGTGTGGAGTCGTGTGGTGGTGTTTTCTTAATTCCAAATAGCTTTGCCCTTGCCCTCCTTCTTTTGAGTTATTTTCTTTTTTTTTTTTTTTAATATTTTTATTTATTTCTAGGAGAGAGAGAGAGAGAGACAGCGTGAGCAGGGGAGGGTCAGAGAGAGAGGGAGTCACAGACTGAAACAGGCTCCAGGCTCTGAGCTGGCAGTCAGCACAGAGCCCGACGCGGGGCTCGAACCCACGAACCGCGAGATCATGACCTAAGCGAAAGTCAGACGCTTAACCGACTAAGCCACCCAGGCGCCCCATGAGTTATTTTCAAATATATTACATTTCCGTATGTTAAAGACTTAAGAGTACAATTATATACATATTATTTTAAAGTTTACTTATTTATTTTGAGACAGAGAGAGACAGAGAAAGGCAGGGAGAGAGGGACAGAGAACCAAAGCAGGCTTTGCACTGTCAGAGTGGAGCTCAGTGCCAGGCTCGAACTCATGAACCATGAGATCATAACCTGATCTCAACCTCTGAGTTGAAATCAAGAGTCAGACGCTTAACCAACTGAGCCACCGGGTGCCCCCTATACATATTGTTTTATATAGTTACTTTTTAAGTAAGTTAAGGGAAGAAAGGATTAAAGGTCCTTCCTGAATGAAAGTGGGTTTTTCTAAGTCATGAGAACCATGTTGAATCTGGTCAGTCATGTTTTCCATATTTTATTTGTGCTGAATCAAATGTTCAGACCCATATACCATCTGTTTTGTTATACCGTACTATCAACTTGGAGAAGATGTGACTTCTACTCACTGCTTGTTTAGTAAGTAAAAACATGCCTACGGACTATAAGGTGACCATAAAATGTATGTGTGTGACTTTTACCTCTACAGACTTTATAATGCTTTCTCACAACTTTTCTCGATAACCATGACATGGCGCCCTTCACCTGAAGATAATGAGCTGTCAGTCATTCCTGAATATATAGAAGAAAAGACACGAGTGTAAACTGGAAAGAGAAGCATGAACACATAGCCTTGCATTTAGCATAAAGCGCCACCTTGCTGGCTAACCCTACCCACTTATTCTTCCTTTTTAATCTCTTGACCACTCTTCACTTCCTTGTTGTCTTCCCTCACCACTAGCCAGATCTATGACCTCAGAACGCTATCGCTCTTCGGCTGCTGTTCCGTGCATTTTGCAAATATTTTCTCCCAGGCTGTGGTGTCCTTTCATTTTCTTAACAACATTCGTAAAGAGAGGGAAATGTTAGTATTGTCGAAGTCCAATTTATTAAGTTTTTTCTCTTTAATGTCACATGCTTTTTGGTTCTAAGGACTTTTTTCCCCTAACTCAATGTAAAAAGATTTTCTTTTCTAAAAATTTCCCATTAATTTTTATATTTTCAGGATGAAGACTTTGAAATTATTCTGTTAGGTTATACCTTAGAATTTCATATTTTATGGTCCTATTATAAATGGCACTCTTTAAAAAATGCTTAATTTCTAAGTATGCCTTGGCAGGATATGCAAAACATTTGATTTTTGCATTTTGACCTTTATTATTCAACATTGCTAATTTCACTTATTAGTTCTAGTTATTTCTTTTTTTTTGTAGATTATTTGGGACTTTCTATTTAGATATATAATTAGATATATTATTAGATACATAATTTAGATAATTATGTCATCTGTGACTAAAAACTGTTAATTTCTTCCTTTCTCAGTTTTTAAATATATTTATTTATTTTTGAGAGAGAGGCAGAGCATGAATGGGGAGGGGTAGAGACAGAGAGGGAGACACAGAATCTGAAGCAGTCTCTAGGCTCTGAGCCGTCAGCACAGAGCCTTATGCAGAGCTCGAACCCAGAAACTGGGAGATCATGACCTGAGTCAAGTCAGACACTTAACTGAGTCACCCAGGCACCCCTTCCATTTCCATTTTTATGCCCTTTTCCCCATTGCCTTAATGCAATGATTAGGATCTCTAGCACAACACTGAATATAAGTGATACTAGAGATACTCGCCTTATTTCCTTTTTCTTAATAAATGTATTCAATTTAAAAAATGTAGATAATAAAGAATATCAGAGTAGCATGTGGTCCCAAATCTACCATTAAGTAATCATGTATAGGCTGAGATACTATTTCTCCTTTACTTTATTGCAGTGACTATCCCCAAGCACAAAAAAATGTTTATGTAATACAAATTAAATAACATATTTAATAGTATGAAACAGAATATCAGATTTCTTTTAAACTTTTTTTTTAAGACGGAGGGAGGCAGGAAGAGGGAGAGAGAAAGAGAATCTCAAGCAACTTCCATGCTCAGCATGGAGCTGGTTGCAGGGCTCTAACCCGTGACCTGGGATCATGACTTGAGCCAAAATCAAGAGTTGGATGCTCAATTGGTTGAGCCACCAAGTGCCCCAAGAATCAGATTTTTTGATAGTAATTTATATTTATAGGAATGGAATAGAAAAATGCTTAAGACCTGATTTAGCTTCCTGATTCATAGATGATCACATTTCAGGGCATATCCATAGTTACATCTATTAATCAACGTTACTTAAATTTTATTGCTCAGTCATATACTATGTATACATTAAAAGTGTTCAGATAATGACAACTCTAAAGTTAAAAATACCAGATTTTGTTGTAAATCACTTACAAATAGTTATCTACTTGCGTAGTTTTAGTCTCTGTAGACCTTCCTCTTAAGACTGTAGTTGGTGGGTGACAAAAAAGATGTGTACCGCATTATAATGAATAGCATTAGCCTATGCTTTTAGTGGGTTTAAATTGTGAGAATTAATTTATGAAGTCTGGATGTCTTTGAGTAAACTAATGCAATTAAAAATTTCTTACCCTGAAGGGCTAAAAGCAGCCTTTAGATGATGGTGATCCTACCTCTGCGTGTCCCTAGCCTCATTGTTTTTTAATAAAATATTCCTACAACATTGTCAGTTCAATAGGGAATTTAAAAAATTAATGTGATTTTTCTTTTCATACCTGCTTGATCTTTTTTTCACCTCTTTCAGCCAGAGGTATCTATTACCTCAGGAAGATACAGATCATAATAATTAGGAAGGCAAAAATAGTTGATTTCAACTTCAAACTGACAAAAGGGTATCTTACAGCCCACAGACAGGCGATAGTTCTGAAAGCCTTACTGTGTTAGAAGAAAAAACTTTCCTATACTTTAAAAGCTCTCCTTTGCATATCAAGAGGAAAAGATGGTGATCTGAGCTGCGACTTTAAGCCACAGCTAGTAAGAACTCAAGATATGCCCAGGTTAAACATGAAGTGTTTTTTTTTTTTTTAAAGAGAACAAAAATTAGGGGCACCTGGGTGGCTCAGTCAGTTAAGCATCCAACTCTTGGTTTCAGTTCAGACATGATCTCATGTTCAAGGGACTGAGCCCCGGACAGCACGAAACCTGCTTGGGATTCTCTTTCCTTCTCTTTCTGCCCCTCCCCCACTGAAATAAACAAACTTTTAAAAAAAGAGAAAGAAGTTAATTTTTTTTAATTAATTTTTTTAGTTTGTTGAGAACATTTAAGTTCTATTCGTTTTAAAAATTTTTTATGTTTGTTTATTTCTGAGAGAGAGAGAACACAAGAGGGGAAAGGGCAGAGAGAGAGAGGGAGACACAGTATCTGAAGCAGGCTCCAGATTCTGAGCTGCCAGCACAGAGCTGGACACTGGTCTCGAATCCCCAAAACGTGAGATCATGACCTGAGCCAAAGTCGGACGCCCAACTGACTGAGCCACCCAGGCGCCCCTAAGTACTATTCTTAGACACTTTTCACAAGGAGTTTTCGTAATGGTGACGTGTGGAGAAGACAGAGACTCAAAGAAAATGAGAACAAGATGCACTTGCTTCCTGAGGGAAAGCAGCAGCCCTCACAGCCTGTCTTCCCTTCTCCGGCCTTTTTCCTTCAGGCCTTGTGTTGGGTGCGAGGCACCCAAGGCACCATCTTCTCAGCACCTGAGAGGAAGAGACTCCAGGGGGCACTAAGGAATCTCAGGGCGCCTCCTCTCCAGCATCCCACTCAGAGCTTCTGCAGGTGAAGGAAGCAGTGGTGTGGCATGTTTAGGGGGGAAGAGGATCCGAGATGAAGCAGGAATTAATCTTGGCCCTCAGTAAAATGTGGCTGTTCCACAGACGCCTTCATAGCCTGAGGCGGTTATACAAGATCAAGGAGGATAAAATTAGGCTGAGAACTGAAACAAAACAGTTGTGGCTACATGTGAGGAATTCTGCAGTGCCAGTGAGGGGGGGCTGGCCAGCAGTGAGAGGGGGGCGATGCCTTTGGACGCAGTTGGCATACCGCACCCTGGCTGGGGAAGTCAGACACAATTTATATCAGCCACGGACGCTTCGTCATTAGAGGTTGTGAGCAGGGGCCCAGAGCCAAGGCTGGCAAGACAGCTTCATTCAGGAGAGCATCTGAATAATCCCAGGCCATGAGAATACTAGCTTCCCTCTACCATGCAGGGATGGGAGACCCCTTGAGGAGAAGGAGCCTGGGATGGAGATTAAACTTTCACTTGGCCCTATGTTGAGCCAAAAGAGACTAAGTTCATTTTATTTTATTTATTTTATTTTAAAAATATTTAATGTTTGGGGCACCTGGGTGGCTTAGTCGGTTAAGCCACGGTTAAGTCGCGGTTCGTGGGTTCAAGCCCCGCGTCGGGCCCTGTGCTGACTGCCAGCTCAGAGCCTGGAGCCTGTTTCAGTCTGTGACTCCCTCTCTCTGACCCTCCCCTGCTCAGGCTGTCTCTCTCTCTCTCCTAGAAATAAATAAAACATTAAAAATTAAAAAAAAAAATAAAAAAATATTTAATGTTTATTTATTCTTGAGAGAGACAGAGACAGAGTTTGAGTGGGAGAGGAGCAGAGTGAAAGAGGGAGACACAGAATCCAAAGCAGGCTCGTCTCTGAGCTGTCAGCATAGAGCCCAAAGCGGGGCTCAAACTCAGGGACCAAGAGATCATGACCTAAGCCAAAGTCGGAAGCTTAAATGACTGAGTCACCAGGGCAGCCCAAGAATAAGTACATTTTAATTAGAAAATTTAAATCATTCCTCTAAGCCTGTCATTAGAGGGAAAGGCACTCAGGAACAAAATGAAATATGTTTTGAACAATAGGGAAAGGAAATTTTGGATGGTTGAACTCTTACCATATGTGAATTTTCATCCTATTCTACCCTTAGAGAAAAAAATATCAGTTTTTTAGAAGACAAGATTTGCTTCATACATGTGATGGTCCTAAGCTGAATGCTCAACTTCTTGGCAAAGACAAATCCCACGCCCTACCTCTTTCTTACCTCTATCTTATCAATTTGGGGTTAGAAAGGTAAAAAGCTTTGAAATTTGACGCTACTTTGGTGAAAACTATATTTTGTGTACCATGATGAATCAATTACAGCCTACATTTTTTAAATAGTAAAACATATTCTTTACAAGAAAGTAATCCATATATTACTGAGAACAAATTTTAAAAGTACACGATGGAATTTGTACAGCTTTAATTTAGATGATTAGCCTGGGATGATCCAATTGTACCTGCCAATACCAGCTACCAATCAAATACTAACATGTTTAGGGACAATGTTTTAGAATGGAGTAGTGTGTATCCAGAACAAAGCAGGATTGTTTCTTCTTGGCTGCAAAGAACTTCTTGCTTCTCCTGCTATCTAAATTCATGTCATGGGATTATTTATAATTGGGCCTGTATTGAGATCTTCCATACTTTGGGAATGGGAAGCATCATTGAGTTGCTGGCTTTCCTCAATATCCGTACAGATTTTAGTTTCAATATTTCAAAATAAATTAGAGACCTTATATGTGAGAGTCATTCAAGTGTATTATTTTTTTCTTAGATACAAATTTAGAACATGCGTCAGAGAAACATTTAGAATTAAGGAAGAATTCCTTGCCTCTTGATAATCATTGACCTATAAGTAATGATTCTTAAATTTCTGTCACTAGACCAGCAGCTTCACTTGGGAATGCATTATGAGAACTTACTAAAATTACTTTTGAGCCCTATTATAGAACTACTGAAATAGAAACTATTTTAAAAAGCCCTCTGGGTGATTCCAATGCATGCTAAAGATTAAGAATCACAAGTCAATAGAACTTTACAATAGAAATATCACTTTTTCTGAAATCCCTTAAAAATAAGAAAGACAACTATATATATATACATATATATATATACGTGTGTATATATATGTATATATATATACGTATATATATATATGTGTGTGTGTGTGTGTATATATATATATATAGAATGCTTTGGTAAAAATCTTTGCAAGATGTAGTTGGGCCAATGCTATTTACAATGATTTCACTTACGTGTATCTAAAATGTATAATTATACCTTTTAGATGCACATATTGGTGGTTTCAGTTTGGTCACTTTTGAATGTAAACCTATGTGGTATACAAAAGATAAAAAATTAAATATATAAAAGGATTTAGAAAAGTGCATAGAACTGTGCCTGGCACTCAGCTGAATGTTATAAACAGTGATAGCTCTTTTACTTTATTTTGTTTCTTACTTTAGAGAGAGAGAGAGAGAGTGCACAAGTGGAGAGGGGAAGAGGGAGAGAGAGAATACCACGCAGGCTCCACACTCAGCATGGAGCCTGATGTGGGACTCGATCTCACAACCCTGGGATAATGACCTGAGCTGAAATCAGGAATTGGACACTCAACTAAGCCACCCAACTGCCCCGAAAGTGTAAGCTCTTAATGAGCACTTATTTCATGTAGGCAATATGCTGGCCCATTTTATATACGTTATTTTGTGTAAATATCTAATCTTTATAACAAATGTAAAATATCTTCCCAAATGTCACCAATTAGCTGGTGCTGAGTAGGCCGTAAGTCTTCTTCAACTACAGCCTTACTTCTCAGAGTTAACTTTATGTAAGTGCCACTTTAGCCAGGAGATTCAGTAATGACTACAGTAAGATCTTATTTTGAAATACTAGTCTCTTAGTAATAATCAGTGTGCAGATAATACCAAGTATTAGAATCATATGGTGATACACTTTGGAATAAAGCCATTGAAGAAGTGACCCATCATTAGCATTTATACTCATGATGTGCTTAAGTATCTTTTCCATCACCTATATTTGATGTTAAATCGTCTTTATAATGTGAGCACTTAAGTGCTATCACTTCTCCCATGACTGTTATATGTCATACTTACTTATGTTATATGTTATATGTCATACACTACTTAAAGACCAGTCCTTCTAACTGCCTCGCCTAGGAGAGGGGTACACAACAAGAACAGCATTTAAGTCCGTGATTTGCTAGATCAAAATTTTACTGCATTAATTCAAAATTTGTCTTTCCTCTGAAAACTTGGACTCTGTGCTGCACTATGGCCATCTCAAACATTGTTTTGGGAAGAGTAGTGGTAAAATAAATTTGAAAAATTCCATATGACGCTATGTTATGTTAGTTGTTATTCCACTTCTGTGTGCAAATCAACATTAATGAAATGAAATCCAATTGCCCATAACAATTATGTATAACTAGCAATATTTTGAGAGCTGATGTTATAGGTAGAAGTAGGGAGGGGAAGATGTTTAAGAGACTGGAATTCAGTAAAAAGCTATATGTTTTTAGTTTATGGGCTCAGAGTTCAAGACAGTGCTGCTATTATTCAATCACACGATCAAGAGGTCATAAAAGACTTTTGTTTTCTCCTGAAACTGCACTAAACCTAGAGTAAAAGACATTTATTTTGAAAGCATAAGCAGGGGTGCCTGGGTGGCTCAATCAGTTAAACATCCAACTTCAGCTCAGGTCGTGATCTCCCAATTTGTGAGTTCAAGCCCCATGTCAGGCTCTGTGCTGACAGCTCAGAAACTGGAGCCTGCTTCGGATTCTGTGTCTCCCTCTCTCTCTCAGCCCCTTCCCTGCTCATGCTCTGTCTCTCTCTCTCAAAAATAAATAAACATTAAAGAAAGAAGAAGAAAGAAGAAGAAGAAGAAGAAGAAGAAGAAGAAGAAGAAGAAGAAGAAGAAGAAGAAGAGCCCCTTCCTGCTCATGCTCTGTCTCTCTCTCAAAAATAAATAAACATTAAAGAAAGAAGAAGAAAGAAGAAGAAGAAGAAGAAGAAGAAGAAGAAGAAGAAGAAGAAGAAGAAGAAGAAGAAGAAGGAAGAAGGAAGAAGGAAGAAGAAGAAGAAGAAAGAAGAAGAAGAAAGAAGAAGAAGAAGAAGAAGAAGAAGAAGAAGAAGAAGAAGAAGAAGAAGAAGAAGAAGAAGAAGAAGAAGAAGAAGAAAGCATAGGCAGACTAGGAAGAATGTTACAGGTTGAATTGTGTCCACTAAAGTAGCTTCCAAAATAATCTTATTTGAGAGAAGAAGGAAGAAGGAAGAAGGAAGAAGGAAGAAGGAAGAAGGAAGAAGGAAGAAGGAAGAAGGAAGAAGGAAGAAGGAGAAGAAGAAGAAGGAGAAGAAGAAGAAGAAGAAGAAGAAGAAGAAGAAGAAGAAGAAGAAGAAGAAGAAGAAAGCATAGGCAGACTAGGAAGAATGTTACAGGTTGAATTGTGTCCACTAAAGTAGCTTCCAAAATAATCTTATTTGGAAACAAGGTCATTGCCAATGTGATTAGTTAACATGAAGTGATAGTGCGGTAAGGTGGGCCCTTAGTACAATATGATCACTATCCTTCTAAGAAGACAGAGACATGGAGGGAAGATGGCCATGTGAAGACACACACGGAAAACACCACCGGAAGCTGTAGGGCTGAGATTGCTGTAATGCAGCTACAAATTGAGGACTGCCCAGGACCAACAGAAATTGGAAAAGTCAAGGAAAAATCCTCCCCTAGAGGTTTCAGGGAAGGAATGCCACTGTTAACTTAATCTCAAATTTCTAGGTTTCAAAACTGTGAGGGAATGAGTTTTTGGTGTTTTAAGCTACCACATTTATGGTATTTTGTTATAACAGCCCTGCTTGCTTGAAGCCAGTTTACAAAGCCAGCGCACAGTTCATTTACAATGAAGCAACGGGACAGGAGAAAAAGAACAAAAGATGGGAAGCTGGAAAGTCGCACAAAGGCACTAATTAATTCTGCAGAAGCAAGAAATCCAATTCCCAAGTTTATTAAAAAAAAAGGTTAAGGAATGACCTGATTTACTTTACTTGAGGCCCCCCAAAACTCAAGAAATAATAATCCAATGTACTTGTGTAAATTAGGTTCCTGAACCCAATTCCAACATGTTTGTGTGGAGGCCTCCCTACACCAACAAGCAATGCTTGGATACCAGCTGGTGCCCAAGACTTCAGCCCAATTCTGACACTATCTACCTGGAGATAGAATCAGAGCACACAGGTAAATGGTTCAGTCCCACAAGACTCCTTTCCAATTCAGACGCTAATCACAGACCCATCCTTAGGTGCTTTGAAAAGTCAGTTTCATTAACATAGACCCCGTTGTTATGAATAACGAGACACTCATTTCACCTTTATGGTTCTGATGCTTTTGAAGAACTGAGGACAGGAGAGCAAGTAGAACAAAAGATGTTCCCATTGCTCTTATTGTTCAGGAAACTCCAAGGGTTCTTGGACCTGTGAGCCAGGAACCACGGACAAAGTCCAAATATAGATGAGAAATATATTTTTTCATGTGATTTATAAATCATAATATTGCATTATGGAAGCAGGGATGAGGGAGAGAAGAGGCTGGAGAATATGTGTGTAGAGAGAGAGAATCAAGCATGAGGCAATAGTATAGAAATGAAGGATAAATAGACTAGGCCTATGGGGTTCTGAATAGAAAGAGATGTGGACCTTGAAAAATCCTCCTGAGTTCCTGAATGTGGCAGCAGGTGCTTTTTATATTAATAGCATAAGAAATCTAAGCCAGGTATATGGAGGGACTTTTCAAGAGTGTTGTGCTGGCATAGACAGACCTCTTGGCATTTCATGCCACTTTTTAATGGTATAAGTTTAATGGTATAAATTTAAAGATGCGGCAAGGTGGGTAGGGTGACCAGTGTGTGAACAATGATGTGAAAAGTTGCCATTTGGAGCAACCGTGTGATTTGACAGGTTATGAAGAAGATGACGTCGAATTGGAAGAAGTTGGGTTCTGTGTAAATGTTTTCTGGTTTAGGATAAGTTTGTAAGGAGAAGGGCACCCAGCTAGCCCTGGCTCTTGAGGAATAGGGAGGTTAAGAACAATGGCACTTGGCTCCAACCCAGGAATTGCCAATTAGTTCACTTTAAGAATATGGTAAAAAGAATCACTGTATTTCAATCTAAACAGTGATAAATGAAAAGCCTTTGAAAACTAATTTTAAGTATGACAATCCTATGAGCAGTTTATTAAAGAGTTTATTTTTCTAGTTTGTCAGAATTCTCTAAATGACTTGGTGTTTTGGTTAAATATATATGACATGTTTGTAAAATTCCACTTTGTACTTGAATTCTTTTTCTTATGATATATTAATTTAATGAGGCACTTTTCATTTGAAAAATAATTGGTTGTCCTGCTGTTTTTCTACCTCAAGGTTGAAAAACAATGACCCTAGTTTGTAGCTATCAAATGAATGAATGCAAATTATTTGGTGAGATAGTGGAAAAATCACAAATTGGATTAACCCATTAAGTACAACCTCCAAGATTAAAACACCCCAACCAGAAGTGAAATTGTATTGTGCTTTTATAAAATATATTTCTGTTTATTGAAATACACGGTATTACTGCATGACTAATAGAAATATGTCTATTCCTGATAAAGATTATATGCTTTTAAAGGTTTTTTAATTGATGAAAATTATAGAATAATGTTACTGATACCTCATTTTGCCTGTCTTAGGAATTTTCATGTCTGTGTGACTTCCTTGTACATACAAAATTAAATTTGATTTTTCCTGTTAATCTGTCTCATGTCAATTTGATTCTTAGTCCTGCTAAAAGGACTTGGAAAAGCTTAGGAAATTCTTCCTTCCTGACAATATGTGAATGAGAGGAAAGTAAATATTTCTTTTTAAAAATATTTATTTATTTATTTTGAGAAGGAGAGAGAGAATGAGCATGAACAAGGGAGGGTCAGAGAGAGAGGGAGAGAGGTAGAATCCCAACCAGGCTTCACACTGTCAGCAGAGAGCCCGATGTGGGGCTTGATCTCAGACACCATGAGATCATGACCTGAGCTGAAATCAAGAGTTGGACATTTAACCAACCAAGCCATCTGGGCACCTCCAAAGAACGTATTTCTAACTGTGTATGAAAACTATCACTAGAAGAATTAAAATAACGATAAATAAACTTAATCCCCATATTGTACAGTTTTATATATAAGTATGTTAAATAACAAAAATTCAGTAAAATAAATTTTAAAGATCTAATTACTTTTTTGAAGGATTCGTGAATCAGGCAGCATCTCATGTAGCAACACAAAGGCACCCTAGACGGCTACAGAAAGAGAAAGGTTTTTAAAGGCAGGACAAGGAAGTCATAAACAAGAAAAAGATTGTTGGGTGAGGTCACCTTCCTTTCTGGGACAAAAGAGTCTATTAGAGGAATTATCACATCTTCCTTTGAGGGATTGATGGACTTGGGTGGCAGATTACAGCATTGGTCCTAATCAGAAAATTCCAGGCTGACGGATGAGGATTGCATTCCTGAGGAAGGTTGATGCTGAAGTTAGGTTAGGTATTAAATCTTGTTGGGCTTATCAGCACAAGTGGCTTCCATTTTGGACCCGTTATTTCCTTCAATGGCTTATCTTCAATGGCTTGGGTGAATGATGCTGTATAATTTTCAAGTTTGGCATTACATTTCCCAAAACCAATGGAATTCATTTTAACTAGTGAATGTGCTATTAAAGAAACACCTTAAATTTTAAAAGCTGTACATGTGGAAAGAAAAATCACTGTTTAAGTAGTTTGTTTTTCCTTTAGAAAATAGTGTAATGCTAATTCTTTTTGTTCACAATGTCCCCTTTTCAAAATGTAGTTTAAAATAAATGGATTTAGGTCAAGGGCTATTTTGAAAATCAAATAAGGTCACTAATTCCCTTGTAGAATTATAACTAGTTGTTGAAGTGAGCCAGTTTTCCTAAATGTTAACTGGATGGTATATATTATTTTAATTTGGACATCATAACATTAATGCTTCTTTCATTTGTGGATTATTATATTTCTTTTTTAAATTTTTTAATGTTTTATATATTTCTGAGAGAGTAAGAGAGAGAGAGAGAGAGAGAGTGAGCAGGGGAGGGTCAGAGAGAGAGAGAGAGAGAGAGAGACATAGAATCTGAAACAGGCTCCAGCTAGCTGTCAGCACAGAGCCTGATGCGGGGCTCCCACCAGCCGTGAGATCATGACCTGAGCTGAAGTCGGATGCTTAACCGACTGAGCCATCCCTGGATTATGTATATTTCAAAAAGGTTATTTCACTTCCTAATTTGATGTTGCTCTCAAAAGGCTAGGCTATATAGATCAGAAATTCAGACTGTAATTTCACAACCAATTCAGTTCAGTGAAAACTTTAAACTGAAAAATTTAATTCCAAAAATGTTGATGAAATACATTGAAAGAATCATGATTACTGTGAAATATACAAAGATGATGCAAATATTTTGCATACACATAAATGTATACATGCAAAATAAATCATTTGCACATATGCAAAAATATGAACCATTTTAAAAAGAAAATATCAACTTTTCTATCCAGACTTAAAAGATAGAACTGTTGGGACATCTGGATGGCTCAGTTGGTTAAGCAACTGACTCTGGGTTTCAGCTCAGGTCTTGATCTCACAGTTTGTGAATTTGAGCCCTTTGTTAGGCTCCGTGCTGACAGTGTGGAGCCTGCTTGAGACTTTCTCTCTCTCTTTCTCTCTCTCTCTCTCTGCCCCTCCCCTGTTCATGCTCTCTCTCTCTCTCTCAAAATAAATAAACTTAAAAAAAAGATAGACTTGTTTAAAATTTTTTCTATGAAGATAGATGTTTAAAAAATTTAATAGGCATTTTAGTTTCTACTTGTCAAATTCTATCTTCATCAAATGTGAACATAGATATTCACAATTAATGTAAGTGTGCAAATGTACATGTGCAAATAATGGCAATGCTTCAGTTCACCATCACTAAATAGGTTACTTTATTGTTTTGCAAGTAGGGGTGGATTTATTTCCCTCATTGATCCATTCCCACATCCTCCTTGAGTGTGAGCAGTTCTTCCTTATTATTGGTGGTTCCCTGGTGAGATGGCTAGAAGGGAGTGGAATTAGAGGTGCAAACGAACAATAGCTACCACTTCTAACGTGCTTATTATGTGCCAGGCTCTTTGAAATTCTTTACACATATTAATACAATTAATTCTCAAAACAACCCAACAAGATGTGTAATATTATTATCTCCATTAGGTAACTTGTTTACACAGCTGTTAAGTGACAGCAGAATTCAGACTCAGGTAGTCTGGTCCTGGAGACTGCCTAGACCACACTAGTATCATAGCCGAAGACTTTAAACTAATAGGTCTATAGAGTTATTCACTCACAGGCTTACCATTAAAAATATTGATTATGCGGGGCGCCTGGGTGGCTTAGTCAGTTAAGCGTCTGACTTTCGCTTAGGTCATGATCTCGCGGTTCGTGGGTTCGAGCCCCGCGTCGGGCTCTGTGCTGACTGCCGGCTCAGAGCCTGGAGCCTGTTTCAGAGTCTGTGTCTCCCTCTCTGACCCTCCCCTGCTCACGCTGTCTCTCTCTCTCCTAGAAATAAGTAAAAATATTTAAAAAATATTGATTATGCTAAATTAGGATAAGCAAAGAAGAGGGAGGTAGAAGTTATTCTGATGGGCTACACTACTAAAGGAGTTTATCAAATTCATCCAATAATCTGCTCTATTATTTCTGGGACATTGACAGTCATAAAAGAGAAAGAAAGCAGTAATGAGAGAGTCTTCTAAGATTCCCCATTTGAACCATTAAATGATTTAAGTCAAAACAGAAGAAAAGGCCCCTTGGTTCTGTTCTGATCTTGGTCACAGACACATTTGGAATAAATGTTATATCTGTTATATCTGACAGTTCCAACAATTCAACTATCTTCAGATCCCTCAGATCAATTAAAAAATAAGCATTATGGACGAGCATCAATAAATAGGTACAGTCTAGTGGCAAATCATAAACAAGTGTCTGAACAACTGAAAAACATGTCACCCTTCTTCTTTCTGGGCATGAACACGACAGAGCAGAGAGAGCAAATAGGTCTTGGAGCAATTGCCAGGTCCCGTGGCTTGCTGGGGGTGCATCGGTGCCCTGGGTGCTATGTCGTGGAGATTTCTGGTGTTGCATTCCAGACACCAAAGGAAGAGAGGCTGCACTGAGTTATCAGTAGTTACTAGAATATTTGTCATCTTGTTTGGAGGGAAAATGTCTTAACTGCAATAATTCTGAGGCATCCTCCAAGTTAATGTGTAGCACTGATTAAATTCTCCCTTTGCCTCAGTTTGCCTTTCAGACAGAATAATCATTTACTTATATTACTCTGCCTCTGTAGCTTGTCAGGACACAATATGTTCCTACTTTGAAGTCATTTAAACTAAGGTATTATGGAAGTATAAAGCATTTTCATTCACTCGTTTAAGGTAGCATCATAAACCCAGATAGAAGAATAAACAAATGAGGAGCGATAGCTCAAAAACATGATTGCTTTTTACTTGCTGTTCTAAAGAAGTTTTAGTTCTGGAGAAAATATTTTATTTCTCCCAAGAAGCAGAGCATTGCTTACAGGAGTGCTCCTGGCATACATACTTGAGAAATAATCACCTGTTTGCAATAAAAGCACCCAGTTGGAATCTCACTAGGTACACTCCATAGTCAGCGTGAGCTCAACTCTTCCTGCATGCAACTACTTCTGCTGCAACTTTGTGAGTTTGGAAAGGCGATAATTAACTATCTGTGAGCGGGTTTCACGGTCACAGACTGCTTCAACAGTGTGGGTATGAGAATACCATTAGTAATGAGTTAACTGTAAAAAATTATTCAGCATCTGGGCCTTGGGGTTGCCAAGAACCACGGCATGTTCTTGACTGTTGGCTGAAATTCCGGAGCAGATGAAAGGGTGAGGAAGAGCAGAATCCTGTGCTGACATCGGATGAGGCAGGTGCTAAGATGACTAATGAGATGAAGTCACATACAGTACCTTTAACTCAGCAAACATTTCTGTTTCATAGTGATAACTAGAAAAGGGGGGAACCAGCAAATTTTGAAGTCTGTCTTTAAAGGTGCAACTGTAGACACTTTAGGCTAGAAAGACAGAAGTTCACTTATCTCAATACTGATATGTGGTCTTGTGAACTTTATGTTACTGTACATTTATTAAGAGGCAAGAGGAAGTTGTCTGGCTTGCATGTGAGGGGCAGTCTTGATTTTTGCTGATTTGCCGGAAGCTCAACAGTTTGGCTCAACTTAGGTTAGTTTTTCAGCGGGTGTTGGTTGCACTAAGAATTACTAACTTACTGTGTTTTGGACTAGATTTGTGACTGTTGCTCCCAGGACACTCCAGGACTGCGGGGTACAGGGCATCTAACAGGGTGAGTCCTGGGCACGTTTTCATCACTAGGGGACTCTGATATGAACTTCCTTATTCAGTTCCCTGATTTCAACCTCCTCTCTCCGATTTCTGTGCCTTTAGTGGAATTTCCTCACCTGGAAGCACTTGTCTTTTCAATAAAAATATCATCAATCATTGCAAACATAATTATTTATATTTAAAGGAAAACTAAATAGAGACTTTTCTCCTAAATCTGTCAATGGCCTTAGCATTCAACTCTCTTCAGGGTGAGGATTCTCCTACTACATCCAAACTATATATAGACTAATTATATTTGCCTAAATATGGGTTTAGTAATTGGAAACTGATTTGTTATGAAGGAGATAGGTAAAAGAAAGAAAGAAAGAAAGAAAGAAAGAAAGAAAAAGAAAGAAAGAAAGAAAGAAAGAAAGAAAGAAAGAAAGAAAAAGAAAAAAAAGAAAAGAGAGAGAGAGAAAAAAAGAAGGAAATTAATAAGTAAAATATTTAAAGGCATAGTTACTGGAAGTAGTATTGAGTCCATGAAGATTTTAATTACTTTCTACATCCAAATTGTGGTTACCTATACTTACAGCTTTTCATTAGCAGGGAAAGCGAGATGAAAGCTCCATTTAAAAATAGTCTGTTTTCAAATTTAACTGTTCCATCAGGCTGGGGGTTTTCTTTCTTATTGGAAAAGGGGCGGAAAGGACATTTGAATATATTCTGGACTCTGTAAGGCTATAAGTCTTTCCCTATTAAGCCATCCTGAAAATGTAGGCCAAAGTTTCAGCTTTCCATTATAGGGCAAGACACGCTTTTGTTAAGTGTGCCCTTGCCTTGATGCCCTTCAGAGTATTGTTTAGAAAATTACTTTTACTGGACTATGTCTCCTCTCATAGCACCCTTGGGAATGTTGCTGCATGGAAAAGAGGAGGGAATGACCCAACCTCTTCTCAGAACTCTTGGGGAATGATTTCCAAAGACATTTAATTACCGAGAATCCCAGCTAGTACACATGCCCCCACTTCCTCAGTAAAGGTCTGACCATTTGCTGTCACTGGTTTTATGTTCATATTGTATCTAGACTTTGAGGAAGATTGCAAAGCAGACAGAGGTCTTCTGGTCTGAGAGCAGCATTACTGAACCATCATCTTCCTGACAGGTTGAGGACATTCCTGGAAGTTTTTCATTTTCAGACTTTGAACAGCTGGTGATTTGCTCTCAAATCATACGGGATTAGAGAAAAGCAGCTTCATTTTTTTTCCCCCAGGCAAAGCAGTCTTCTTCTCTCTTCTGAAATCTTTTCCTGAGTGTGTGTATTTTTTTTTAATTTCCAAGAATATCATATGAGGAGGACTAGTGATGGGGGATTTTATATATCACTTTACTCTTTGTAACAGCACATTCCTGCATTGCATTCTTGTAACATGTGAAGCAGCTATCATGAATAGGCACCAATTCAACTGGCTATAGAACGCATACTGATTCTTTCAGTGGCCATATGTTTACTAACCCCTTCCTTCTCTTTGGAGAATTGCTTTCTTCTTCCATCTCTACATAAGTGCTCCAAATGATCCACTTTAATTTACTATTATTGTATTTTATAAGCATTTATTGACATAAAATTATTCTCTTCATCTATTCAATGCATTTAGCATCAATTTTCCTTTATTATCACTAATACTTATTTACATATATGCTATTTACTTATAAATTATTTTTTTAGAGAGAGAGAAAGAGAGAACATGAGCAGGGGAGAGGGGCAGAGAGAAAGAGAGAGAGAAAGAGAGAGAGACAGAGAATCTCATAACCCTGGGATCATGACCTGAATTGAAATCAAGAGTTGGATGCTCAACTGACTGAGCCACCCAGGTGGCCCTGTTCTAATTTAAAAAAAGAAACTTTATTCCCTGTATTTTTAAATTTCCGAAGTATTTTCTTTTGTGTACTTCTTTCAAATAACATACAGTTGGAATATTTAGAAACTTAATTCAGGTACATATTCTTCCTAATAAACTTAAAATTTATTCTCATAATGAAGAAAATATTAATATTTATCCAATTCTTGGCTCGGATGTACTCACTAAAAATGATGAACATAATTACAAAGGAAAGAAATAATATATTAGAATACCTACATGTTAAAAAACATAGTAAAAAGGCATAGTAATTATGACAGTGTGGTGCTGGTGTTGATGCTGTGCCTAAATATCAGATATGGACATTAAATAGAATATGGAATAGGCTTTTTAGGATAAATAGAATAGGGTAGCATATAATAGGGCAGAATAGGTATTTTAACAAGTATCCCTAAAATATAATGGGAAGAGGTCTGTGAATTATTAATAAGTGACAAAGCAGTTAAAGAACATCTTGGAGCATAATAACTAATACTAACACATTCTTTTTTAAAATTATTATTTTTTATTTATTTCTGAGAGAGACAGTGTGAACAGGGGAGGGTCAGAGACAGAGGGAGACACAGAATCTGAAACAGGCTCCAGGCTCTGAGCTGGCAGTCAGCACAGAGCCCGATGCGGGGCTCGAACCCACGAACCGTGAGATCATGCCCTGAGCTGAAGTCGGACGCTTAACCAACTGAGCCACCCAGATGCCCCTAACACATTCTTTATCATGTGTTAGGCATTTCCAAAAGGCTTTTTTAAATTGACACTAAAAACAACTTTATAAAGTAGATATTATTTTCTCAATTACAGATAGGAAAAGAGAAGGTCAGAGAGATTAAGTTACTTACAAGTTTACAGATGAGAATTGAATCTGAACAATGTCTCTGGCGTCTATAACCACTGGGCTATATTGTCTTGCATGTGCGTGTGCGTGCGTGTGTGTGTGTGTGTGTGTGTGTGTGTGTATGTGTTCATGTGTATGCCTGTGTGTGTGTTTGTGTATATGCATCATATAAATAAATATATAAGTAATGCAGTCTGTAGAATATATGAAAAATATTGACAGTGGTTGTCTCTTGAAAGAGAGATTTTAGGGGATCCTTAACTTTCTCTATAGCGCTGAATTTTGTGCAAAGTTCGTGTGTTATTGAAACTGAAAGCAAAACATGTATATTCCTTTTGGAAAAAAAAGAGCTTCTCTTTTCAACCATTGTGGCAGAACAACTATGTATCTTTATAGGAGAAAATGGACCTCCAACCTTAACCAACATCATATATAAAACTACAATTTAGATAGAAGGAAAACTAATCCAGAGTTCAAGTATCCAGAAAGTATAAAAAGACTTATCACTCTAGAGGCCAGGCAGGGAGGATGTTGGATAGGTTTGTGCTAAGGGCTCTCCCCCAGAGCCCAGGAAAAGGTTTATACCAACCAAGAAGGCAGAGGCCTCAGGAGTAAAGACAGAGCCTGACCCCATCTGCAGGGCTGCGCACAGCCACACACACACCTCAGTGGCCGTACTTCTTCAATACGCCAAGTCCTCTAGGACAATGGACATCCAGTCAGGTTGAAAACAAAAGGTTGAAAGCTTTCGTTTTACCACTTCCATTCACTCAGTCTTGTGGTCCCCAAACCAACCTATCAATTCTGCACCCAGCTAGTGATAAGACATTAATTCCTGCACTTCCTCTAGTTACCATTTTTAAAATATCAATTTTAAAGTGTCAAGGGACACTTTCTACAAATTGAGGACTCAGAAATTGATTCACAATTCAAAGCCGACTTTTTCTCTAATTTCCTCTTGGTTTCTTTTCTTTTTTCATTTTCTCTACACCTTGTCAATGTGAGACATCTATTTGTAGATTTGAAAGGAATCTTCAGTGGGGCAGAGGGGATGTTTTTCTCCATGAGAGGAGGGGACCTGCACTGCTGGAGGTGGGCCGCATCAGCTCTATACCCTCACCCCCCCACGCAGAGGCCATGGAGTCAGAAAAACATCTGGAAATCTATAAATAATCACTTGAGTTTTCTACTCTGTTCCCTCCAGAAACTCTCCCTAATAATGTCATATTTATTGGCATTAATGTAAAACTATGAACTGAAGCTTAGAGATTCAGATGGTGTTTATTAAATGAGAGGAAGATGCCTCCTTTGTTTTTATGTGGGGGAAAAGTTTCAGAAATGGGAGCTTGAAGCACCTTGAGAACTGTCGTGATTTTGATTTACAACCAAAGGCACCATGGATAACTGCTGCAAACTCTGAAAAACAATTAAAATCATAGAGAAGGTCGAAATGGGAAGTAGATGAAGGGAAGATTCAGAATAATAACTTAAAGGAGCCAGGAGAGGAGCACCTGGGTGGCTCAGTCGGTTAAGCATCTGACTTTGGCTCAGGTCATGATCTCAAGGTACATGGGTTTGAGCCCTGTGTCGGGCTCTGTGCTGACAGCTCCGAGCTGGACCTGCTTCAGATTCTGCCTCCCTCTTTCTCTGCCCCTCCCCCACTCATGCTCTATCTAACATTAAAAAAATAAAGGAACCAGAAGAGAGGGAGAAATGGAGGGACCCATCATCAGTGGGGATCAGACAATCACTGTCATTCATTAAGCTCAATTTCTGGAAACCAACCACCATCCCCATAATCAAGCATTTACTCAGCTCCTCTGTACTGAACACCATGTATGATTCTTGAGGAAATGAACAAGAACACATGTAAGTTTAAAACTTTGATGTATGTATGTTTATTATAACACCTGAAACATAAATATATTCTATACATTGCCATTAGGCATAGTCTTACATGATGCAACATCAGGGGTTAAGAAATCTCCACCATCAACCAAGAAAGTTTCCCTACCTGTGTACTCCAACTTTTTAAAAAAATGTTTATTTTTGGAAGAGAGAAGAGAGCATGAGCAGTGAGGGGCAGAGAGAGAGGGAGACCCAGAATCCGAAGCAGGTTCCAGGCTCTGAGCTGTCAGTGCAGAGCCTGACACAAGACTTGAACTTGAGAATCATGACATCAGGATCTGAATTGAAGTTGGATGCTCAACTGACTGAGCCATCCTGGTGCCCCTCCTGTGTACTATATCGTAAATGTGACTGTGAGAACAAAATGCTTACATGAGATTTCTGGGGCAGAGGTACACCAGCAACTTAAGGAATATATGCCTCATATTAATACTTACTAGAGGCACAAAAAGTGGGGAGGAAGAACAATGAACCCTTAGTGATAAGAAGTTCAGAGAAATAAACCATATTTCCATCATAATTTTGTGCAGACCTGGACACGATTATCTCTAATTTATCTCAGCTATACGAGAACAATGAATAAAGACAGATTTTCTTTACCTTTTGTTTTCCTTCTAGTCCTCTTTTGAGAATTTGGCAAAAGTTCTCAATTCTGCCACCTGAAAAAAAAAAAAAGTACAACCACACATTCATCCAAATATTGGGGGACAATTTCAGACTCTCTGAGAGCTACCCAAGGTGGTAGGTGGAGAAAACCACTGATCTCAGGGTTGGCGGGCAGCACTGGAACAATGGGGTATTTGTTAGAAGTCCCGAATGTGATGAGTGCTTTCATGTCTGTTGGGAGAGAAGGCATGAGAAAAGGTCTGGAGATAAAATCACTGACTGGTGGATAGAGTGAGTTGGTTGGTCTGGAGTGAAATGTGCGAATGGCTAAAACAGAAGACAGAATCAAAAAACTGGATCCAGTACCCTGAACAAGTACAATTTGTAGGGCTCAATTCACAGAGCAAACATATTCCCATCTCTTCCTGGTCTCATTGTGCTCAGGGAGCTAGATGTTCCCCCTGCCTGTGCACGAAACAGGACAGTTACAGGACTGGGCAGAACACGGGCCAAAGCTTCAGATCACTTTATATAACAAACGTGCCTCATTCTGGTGCTGAAAATGTCCGGTTTCATATCTAGTAGTTAGTGCTTCCAACTTCTGCTGGGGTGGGGAGGGGCTCATGGGCTACCTCCCGCTGGATTCTCTTCCCCAGCTCAGCAAGCCCTTGTCTGATCCGGCTGAGTGAGGCTGTGTGGAGCAAGGGGCTGTAGGGAGATGGAAAGTTCCTGTTTCCAGAAACCATCTTCATGCCAAGTCAGAGACAGGCCTAGGTTCAAACTCACTTTGTGACTTAGAGACGGGCCCCGTCGCCTCTGCTAGAGATCTTTTACTGGCAGTTTCCCAGATGCACAGGAGGAGCACTGTTCTGCCTCCTCATTTTCTCTCCTTCCACAGTCTCTGGGAAACCCAAGGTTCCCTCTGCAACCCCAAGGTTGCCTCCATTGCGGCCCTTTCCTCCCTGTGGCCTCTGTCCTGAGCCCGGGGACTAGTCATCTTGCCTTTGTCCGGACACATTCTTCGAGCACAAGTCCCCTGCCCCTTTTCTCACGTCTGCTGCTGGCAGAGCTGGCCGGCCTGTCTTCTGCCCCTTCCCTATTTTCAGGCAGGATCCAAACTCAAGAAGTTAGTGAAATCCCTCAATGGTAGGGAACACAGTCGAAGGCTTCCAGGTGGTCCCGTGGAAGTTGAGGAAAAGGAGGTAGCTCACCCCATTCCTCCTCCCGGACGGTGGTGGGTTATTCACTGCACAGCACTTTCTGTGAGATCTCTCATAAATTCTCTCTAGACCCTTCACATGCTTGGTGAGAAGGAAGTAGTTAATTCAATTTTCAGGATCCAAAGTTTTACAAGTTTTACTGGCTGATTTATCATTACTGGTTTATCACTTTAAAATAAAATATTTATTGTTTTAGGGGGAAAAATTAGAAAAAAAACTTAATTCACAGAAAATAAAGAATATATATGTACAGTTTTACAGAAATGAACACAGAAAATTAAAGCATATATGCATAATTTTAGATGAAATAATTGTGAGTCAATATTTTAAGGTTTTAATTTAACTAATTTACCAAACACTGTTGCCACTTTTCCAACCACTTTACAAACCTACTCATTTAATCCTCATAATAAACAACTTTATGATGCAAACACTATGACTGTCATCTCCATTTTCAGATGAGAAAATTGAGGGCCAGAGAGGTTCAGTGACTTGTTCAAGGTCACACTGCCAGTAAGTGGTGGAGAAGAATTTAAGTCTATGCAGTCTGACTTCAGTATGATTGATCGTAGCCACTGTGCTATAACTCCTTTCAAGGTTATTGGAATCCCTAAGGAATTCTAAAAGGAGAATCCAATCTGGATTCAATATTCTATCATTTCAACCACTCTGCTGTCACTCCCAAAGTCTTTGCTTCCCTGTAGCTTCATCTTCTCACCTAGCAAATCAGATCATGTCAATTTCCTACTTAAAACCTCTGTGTTTTTTATTACTCACATTTATTAGTGATGTACACTCTAGGTTTTTTTAATCTCCCCATCTCATTTCTTGCCATTTCACCAAATGCTCTATCATACCAATCTACCTGCCTGTACCCTGAATATGCTAATGCTATTTCATTTCTCTAGACTCATTTCTCTATACTCTATACCATGTGGAGCTATCCACATGGAAGTATCTCTTTCATGCATACTTCGATATTTTTCAATCTACAAGTGAATTGATTTTTCTTATAAGGAGCCATCTTTGACCCTACCATTCATCCACCCATCCATGCATTTACCATATATTTCCCAAATGCCCCCCAGTCTCAGGTAATGTTCCAGATGCTTGAATATAATGGTGACCAATACAGATGCAAGTCTGCATTTCTTCTATGGTGTCTCCTAATCCCTGGAAATACATCCATTTCACTTCTTATCACATCATTTTGTAACAGTTTGTTTACAACTCTATCACCATTAACTGGAGGTTCTTTAGGACCCCCAAGAAAGTCTTTTAAACAATATTATTGCCATTTCTCTAGGACACTATCAGGGTCCTTAACATATAAATAAGTGGTGGATTATTAAATTAATAAATGCATACATTAATGAGAGGTAAATAAATAGATGAATAGTCTAAGGAAATGGTTCTTGCTACATATATATTAATATATAATTTTTTGATGTAGTTAAAAATTGATTCCAAAGAAACTAATAAGGAGGATGTTTCTTGAGTCGAGACTCAAAGATTTAGAGTCTAAACTGGTTTCTTAACAGCTGCGGGAATAATTGAGGACCCAGGAAAGACCTGGCCTTGGTTGGGAAAGCATAAATGCAGTCCTCTTGAAGGTGAAATGAGTGCAGTCTTTCAGTTTTTTCAGACTTGTTCTGTCATCCAGAAGACTCTTGAATTGATCAGAATGGAAATTTATAGCAAAGAAAGGCAAAAAAAAAAAAATAGAGATTTCAAGAATTTTCAAGAACTTACGGTTTCAGGGGTGCCTGGGTGGCTCAGTTGGTTAAGCAGCTGACTTTGGCTCAGGTCATGATCAAGCAGTTAGTGGGTTCGAGCCCCACGTTGGGCTCTGTACTGACAGCTTGGAGCCTGGAGCCTGCTTCTGATTCTGTGTCTCCTTCTCTCTCTGCCCCTCCACTGCTTGCTCTCTGTCTCTCTTTGTCTCAAAAATAAACATTTTAAAAAATAATAAAAAAAGAACTTATGGTTTCACTTTTTTCTATTAAAAGCTAGTTCTTACTTTCCTTTGATTTCAAGGAATTTCAATAAAAGGTTTTGATACTTAAAGACAAAATAAATAAAACAGCCTACTAAGCCAAGTCATTCACTGTCTTCTCACGCACAGTGAATTGAATATTCAAAGAAATTAAAAGGATGGTGTATTTAGGAGGTGTCTGGTCTTAGCTAATATGGGCATCCTTCGACACACAGGTTTGGTGCTTGGATTTGCTTTCAGCACATTTTCTTAAATCCATCATCTGGACATCCAGAGAATTACTGGCAACTCGAAGAAGAAATGGTATTTTGTTTGTTAGATCTTTTTATGCTTATCTAGTACAATAAATAAAATAATGGCTTCTTTGATGTCACTGTATCAAGGATTAAATTTCCTCTAAGGAAATTATTCATATCCCTTCAACAATATGGTAAAAATGATGAGTCACCTGCCATTGACCTTCACATGTTTATGTGTACTTATCTAAACCACACATCTGTTCTTTATTTTCCAATAAAGAGACCATATGCCCCTTGACTCACATATAAGAGCATAATGTTCTAAAACAAACACACAAAAGTTAATTTAGGGGATAAAATGAAATTTGAAGAGGATTCACATTCAATACCCTACTTGTAAAAAATAGCAGAATTTGTTCCTAAACTCAAGAGTAGCATTTAATCTCTTTTTCCATAATCCTCTGGTGAATAAAACGGTTTAAAAAATGAAATAATTTTTTTTAGGAAAGCTCAAGAGTTAGTAGGCATTAAAGGTGAATTTTTAGTAAAAAGTTATATAAAAATGGCTTTAATAACTTTGGTCCAGGTTCATAGCAAATACTTCATTCCTCACAATAAATTTTGTAGAATTTTCCCAAACTTAATATTTTAACAATGTAAGCCAGCCAAATGTAGTCTTAGAGAAATATCAACCACAGGTCTGAAATTTACAAAGTAATAATAATAAAAATAATATTTCATATTTGAAAAAACTCTACTTTAAGAAACTTTTACATTACTGACTTTCATTTGCTCCTTCTATTAATCTATTAAGGTAGGAAGGATTATTATTATCTTGGTTCTACAAGTTAGGAAACTCAAGCTCAAAGAATTTAATCAAATAAACAGAGAGGCCAGAACTTGAACCCAGGTCCTCTGCCAAATACGAAAAACAGAGTGATGGCCCAGAAAAGTGGAAGGTGATAGTTAAAGTCACATAAAGATGCTTCTTCTTATAAACACAGGTCATAGTAACTGAGGTATGTATCTACTGATATTATCTATCTGATACACATTTTCTTAGGCAAGTGAGAGATTTAATATATCTCTTTCAGAATTTAATAGCTGAAGTTGACAAATATAGGAGGGGTAGAGGAGCTTTAATGTAGTCACATTGTGATCCAAACTCAAGAAATATGTATTTTTAATTATTTATTTTGAGAGAGACAGAGACAGCACAAGGCAGGAAGGGGCAGAGAGAGAGGGAGACAGAGAATTCCCAGAGAATCCCGTGCTGTCAGCACAGAGCCTGATGTGGGGCTCAAACCCACGAAGCCATGAGCTCAAGACCTGAGCTGAGATCAAAGTTCTTAACTGACTGAGCCACCCAAGAAATATGTATTTTTTTTAATGTTTTATTTCTAGGAGAGAGAGAGACAGCGCGAGCAGGGGAGGGTCAGAGAGAGAGGGAGACACAGAGTCTGAAGCAGGGTCCAGGCTCTGAGCTGGCAGTCAGCACAGAGCCCGACGCGGGGCTCGAACCCATGAACCTCGAGATCATGACCTAAGCGAAAGCCGGACTTAACAACGACTAAGCCACCCAGGCGCCCCAAGAAATATGTATTTTTAAATATTCATGGAAAATACACAGAAAACTGATCATATACCTTAGAAGCAGAGAACCCAGTAAATTCATAGTAAAATAAATCCTACATGTTGCAGTGATAAGACAGTCCTGCAATATAATTGCTTGGAAATAATAACGACACACCAACCACTCTCTAAGCTAATTCTTTTTTTTTAATGTTTTATTTATTTCTAGAGAGAGAGACAGTGTGAGCAGGGGAGGGTCAGAGAGAGGGAGTCACAGACTGAAACAGGCTCCAGGCTCTGAGCTGGCAGTCAGTACAGAGCCCGACGCGGGGCTCGAACCCACGAACCGCGAGATCATGACCTAAGTGAAAGTCGGACGCTTAACCGACTAAGCCACCCAGGCGCCCCAAGAAATATGTATTTTTAAATATTCATGGAAAATACACAGAAAACTGATCATATACCTTAGAAGCAGAGAACCCAGTAAATTCATAGTAAAATAAATCCTACATGTTGCAGTGATAAGACAGTCCTGCAATATAATTGCTTGGAAATAATAACGACACACCAACCACTCTCTAAGCTAATTCTTTTTTTTTTTAATGTTTTATTTATTTCTAGGAGAGATAGAGACAGCATGAGCAGGGGAGGGTCAGAGAGAGAGGGAGTCACAGACTGAAACAGGCTCCAGGCTCTGAGCTGGCAGTCAGTACAGAGCCCGACGCGGGGCTCGAACCCACGAACCGCGAGATCATGACCTAAGTGAAAGTCGGACGCTTAACCGACTAAGCCACCCAGGCGCCCCTCTAAGCTAATTCTTGAATTAAAGGAGAAATCAAAATGAAATAAAAGACCTTTGAAATGAACGCCAGTGAAAATGCTGTGTGTCAAAATCTTCAGGGCATTGCAAATTTATAACCCAGAGAAAGCTTTATGGTTTTAAAATTTGTGTTAATGAATAGAAATATTTTTTAAAAATTGAACTAAAAGATCTATAAATTTAAAAAGGTGACAAAAGACATAAAATGAGGAATTAGCAAAGATAAAATGGTAAAGATAAAAGCAAAATCTAACGAATTAGGTAAAAACAACATCATCGTTACCACCATAAGAAGTCCATACAGTCCAGATTCTTTGGAAAAAATAAAAAAATAGATAAATTTTTTAATCATTTTGACTAAGAGGAAAAAATTAAAGAGAAGAATATAAACACATAACATCATTAATGAGAAATAAACTATAAGATACATAATTAGAGAAGAGATGATATTGTAAATATTATTTCTTTAATATGCAGCTAATGACAGCAATTAGAACTGGAGACACCAGCAAAAGAGATGCTTTCACTCAATCAAAGCATCACCTCTTGCCCAATAAAAACTTACGTTGCATTATCTGGAGAAGGAAGAGTATCTTATAATAATATGCTCATATTATGAATATGGAAGAAAGTAATCTTACTAGCTTAGTCTTTTTCCTACTTCAGGTACGCAGGACACAATCCCCCATGAAGAAAAACCAGTTCAACAATAGTGTTAATGCTAAAAAAAAGTCTCTGAAAGCGTGTATAAAGAATAAAATCAAAGCATCAGTTTTCACAGTAAAGGGACTAAATACTTTTACTATTAATATAAAAAGAGTATGTATGTATGAATACACTTTTTTTATATAAATATAAATAAATATAAACATATATCCCCCACCCTAAGACTTTTGCAATAACTTCTGTTGCTGACTTACCCTTCTTCTTTGGTGTGAAGGAGGAATCAGTTACAAATAAAATGAAAAGCAAAGTCTCACATAAAATCGTAAAGGACACATACCAAATTATTAACAGTGGTTAGCTTTGAGTGCTGCAGGGTAAAATTACAGGAAGATACATATCTGTAATATCTAAACTTATAAAAACCATTTATTTTTATTAGCCAGGGTAAAAAGATAATTTATTCACTTTGATCTATAATTCAAAGTAGAAGTGTCTCATTCAAGGAAAAAATCAGAGACAAAGAAAAAAAAGCCTAAATCAAAGATGACCCTTAAACTTTGAAATAGTAAAAAAATTACATATAACCTACAAATTCAAAAATTAAATAGATATCTGAATTATACCATGTTCAAAGAGTAGACTTCAAATAAAATTATTTCAGAAATGTTTAATAGCTGGGGAATTATCTGCAATGATATGTATTATGTTTATCTTATACTTAGATTATAATAAATATTACATATTTTATATACTTTGGAAAATGTAGCATTTATAATGTACAACTGGAAAAGTGTTAAAATGGAATTGCAGAAAAAAGGTGCAGTGCAATTATGTATTTTATTATTTTAAATTTTCTTTATTTTCTTCTTTATTTTCCAAATATCGTATCATAAGAGATCACTTTTGTAACTGGAAAATACTGTTTAAAATATATTATCAGTAGTAGATATTTAATTAAGATAAATTTAATCATATACTTAGAGTTTATTTTAATAATTTACTTAAGGCATTATTTTAGGAAAAAGCTCATTTGCTTTTTAATGGTCTTTCCATTTGATAGTTTAATCAACTTATTCATAGATAAAGGCTTCAAAGAAATCTATTAGCGATTGCTTTGGTAGCATAGGTAATTCTTTGGTTCCTCTTCATTCTTTTTATATTTTATGAGTTCACTATGATAAGCATGTTATCACTGTTTTATACAAGCTATGATAAGACTTTTTTATAACCACAGAATCTGGTTACTTTTAACCTTCACTAGACCTTAATTATCCCCTTGCATTTTATGATTCAGGTTAAATATATAGCTGAATGATGGATGAATAGATGGTTAAATGGATGGATGGATTGGGAGGAAGGAAGTAGGATAAGAAAGGAAAGGAAAAAAGAAAGGCAAGGCAAGGCAAGGCAAGGAGGGAGGGAGGGAGGGAGGAAGGAAGGAAGGAAGGAAGGAAGGAAGGAAGGAAGGAAGGAAGGAAGGAAGTCTATATTCCTCTATATGCATTATTATATCATATTTAATCTTCAGAACTACTCTATTTTACATATAGGATCACTGAAGCACAGAAACCTTAAGTCATTTGCCATCTTCTTCTCTATCCAACCATCCATCCAACTATCCATCCATCCATCCATCTGACAAATATTTATTGAGTTCCTACTATTTGCCTCTGGTATGCATTGAGAACAGATGGCTATGCAAGACATGGTCCCTGCCCTCAAGGATCTTAGGGTCCAGCATGTAATCCAGCATAGTATCAGTAGAAAAATTATTCCATGCCTAACTAACTAATTGCAATTATGAAAAGAACATAAAAGGAGTACTTACATAGGGTAAGAGGTAAAGCTGTGGTTAAGCTTCACAAATGAAGCAACAATGGATGTCTGAGGGTCACATAATTGTTTACATTCTTTTTTTTAAGATTATTTATTTTGAGAGAGACTGAGACAGCGCTACTAGGGGAGGGACAGAGAGAAGGGGAAAGAGAGAGAATCCCAATCTGTGCTGGCAGCACAGGGCCCAGTACACAGCTGAGCTGAAACCAAGAATCAGATGCTTAACGGATTGAGCCCCCCCTGTGCCCCTTGGTACATTCTTCTTCCACATCTCTTCTTCCATTTTCTATGAAATTAAGAATAAACTACCTATTAAAGTTGCACTGTATGCCAAAGAGGGAGCTATTTATACAATGTTTTGGACTTTACAACAGTTCTAGGAAGGAAACAGATGTTTTTAACAAGAGTAGTGCAAAGGTTGCTGTTTTTTAAAGGGCAAAGTCAAAATCAAGTTGGTGGGAGAAATTTTCCTTTCCTCATATAAAACTTGAGGTTTTCCTCATATGGTCTTTGAGAAAATGCTCATGTGGGTGGAGTGTACTTATTTCCTAATAAAGAAATAAGTACTGAACTTTAAGTTTACAGTTCAGTTATAATTGAAATTATAGTCCAGTTTAAACTAAATTAAAATCAGATTTCTTTACCCATTTTTGTTCTCTCCATTGGACTGCAGTTCAATTTTCCCCTTTAGGGGTGAGGTCCATTAAGCTCCATTAATGTTCAGTTGGAAGCATTCATCTCACAGAATGCAAGCAGGAACTGGGGAGATATGTTTCCCAAATAAAAACAGGATACTTTTTTGAGGGCCTTGGGAGAGGAACACCCAGAAAAAGAGGGGATAGAAGAGAGAGGGTCAGCAAAGAAACAGCATCTAATTGTTCTTGCTCATGCAAATTTTTGCCTCTTGCGAGTTAGCTTAATCTTCATCTGCAGAACTGGACAAATTCTGGATGCTTTAGTGAAAGTCCAGATTCTGAACTTGCCAACATCAGACCCTATCACTGAATCTGATAAGTAAGTCAGATTGTGACGACCTTATGAGATCCTTCCCAAGTTTCTAGCTGTCTTTTCTAAGCAATGCTTTTATTTCTAGTCCAACCTAGCACACTGCTTACTAAATAAAATAAGCAGTGTTTGCAGTATAACATTCCTGTCTTTTGTAGATAGCTGCCTTTGTTTCTGGAGTCATGGGGGCATTTTCTTAGCAGTTTCTATATAAGTACTACATTTTTTCCCACTTTAAGGAGGCTTCACACCCATTGCAGAGCCCAACACAGGGCATGAACTCATGACCCGGAGATCACGACCGGAGCTGAGATCAAGAGTCACATGCTCAACCGACTGAGTCACCCAGGCACCCCTCAGGAAGGCATTTTTAATTAAAAATTTTTATTTGGGGATAATTGTAGATTCATATGCCATTGCAATAATAATAAATACTGCAGAGAGATGTCTCCTATCCTTCACCCAGTTTCCCTCAAGAATAACATCATGTATAACTGATAGTACATCACAGACAGGTAATTAATATTGATATAATTTTGATCTTATTCAGATTTTCCCACTTTTAGATGCACTTGTGTCTGTATGTATTTATTTCTACACAATCTTCTCACATTGTGTAACTTATGTAATAGAATCATCCTAAAGGTTGAGAACTATATCAGATTGTTATAATTTTTGCTTTAATTGTGAAATATGATTGAGAAAACCCAAGAGAAAGACGAACATGTACTGTATTTACCTATATTTTTTCTCTCTCCATTATCCTTCTGTCCCTTTTCTTCCTTCGTGATTCCTTCTTTTACCATTTTCTTTCTGCTTAGAGGTGTTCCTTTAGCCATTTTTTATGGTCCTCTGCTGGGTGACAAATCCTTTAGTATCTTCATCTGAGAATGTTTGATTTCCTCTTTATTTATTTAAAAAAATATGTTTATTTATTATTGAGACAGAGAGAAACAGAGCATGAGTGGGGGCAGGTAGAGAGAGAGGGAGACATAGAATCCAAAGCAGGCTCCAAGCTGAGTAGTCAGCACAGGGCCCTTTGCAGGGCTCCAACCCATGAACAGTGAGATCATGACCTGAGCTTAACCAACTGAGCTACCCTCCCCTTTATTTCTGAAGAATATTTTTCCGGAGTATAGAACTCTGTGTCAACAGATATTTTCTTTCAGTTCTTGAAAATATCGAGTAACTTCTTTCTGGCGTCTGTGGCTTTTCAAGACAAATGCACTTTTACCCCAATTGTTTTTCTTCTATGGGTAAGGCATCATTTCTCTCTTGCTATTTTCAAGGTTTGTGTTGTTTTGAGTCTAGTTTTCATAAATTTAACTGACTTGTTTTGGTGTGGATTCCTTTGTATTTTTACTTTTTGGGTTTACTCAGCTTCTTAAATCTGTTGGTTTATGTCTTTTGACAAATTTGAAAAGTTTAAGCACTCTCTTACCTCTGCTTTCTTTCCCCACTGTTTCTGGGACTCTGATGGCACAAATGTTAGGCCTTTTGTTATAGTCTCACATCTCTCCAAGGTTCTGTTCAGGTATTTTTCCTCCCCCAGGCTTTTTTTCTCTCTGTTTTGAAGATTAGGTCATTATATCTCTCTTCACTGATCTCTCTTCAGTGATCTCTTCACTGATCTCCCCCACCCCAATCCTCTCTAGTCTACTATGGAGCTCATCTATTCAGTTCTTTTATTTAGGTTATTATATTTTTTAGTTCCAAAATTTCTACCTGGTTCTCCTTTACATTTTGTCATAGTCCTTTCCTGTGATTTTCTATTTTTCTATCTGTTCCAAGTGTGTTCATAATTCCTCAGTGAAACATTTTTCTGATGTCCACTTTAAAGTTCTTGTCAGATAGGGGTGTCTGGGTGGCTCAGTCAGTTGAACATCAGACTCTTGATTTTGGCTCATGTCATGATCCCAGGGTCGTGGAATTGAGTCCGTCAGGTTCTATCCTGAGTGTGGAGCCTTCTTAAGATTTTCTCTCTCTCTCTCTCTCTCTCTCTCTCTCTCTCCCTGCCTCTGCTCCTCTCCCTTGCTTGCTTTCTCTCTATACCTAAAAACATAATAAATAGGGGGTGCCTGAGTGGCTCAGTCGGTTGAGCATTCAACTTTGGCTCAGGTCATGATCTCATGGTTTGTGGGATTGACCCCTGTGTCAGGCTCTGTGCTGACAGCTCAGAGCATGGAGCCTGTTTCGGATTCTGTATCTCCTTCTCTCTCTGCCCCTCCCCTGCTCACATTCTGTTTCACTTTGTCTCTCAAAAATAAATGTAAAAAAATTTTTTTAAACATAATAAATAAACATTTAAAAAATTCTTGCCAGATAATTCTAACATCCATATCATCTTGATGTTGAAACTTGCACATTTAAAGCATTATAATACTCTGTGTCTTATTTAAATTTTGTGTTTTAGCAGGTCTTACCTGAAACTGCCCGGGCAGGGGTTGCAGAGCACTGCCTCATTCCTGCCAAGAAGGGGTGCAAGTCCAGGTTTCCCACTCAGCCTCTGTGCCTCAGGTGTAGTGGCAGGAAAGGGGCTTCTCATTACTGCAGGGCAGGGCTGGGAGTTCAGGCTCCCCATCACCCCCACCCGTCCTCGGCTGATGCCATTCTGTAGGAGAGTTTGGAGGCGCACTGTTCCCCACAGGGTCTTCCCTAAAACCATAGGAGACTATTGCCTCATTATCACTGGTCATAATCTCTTAATTATCACATTCCCACCGGATGGTGAGGAAAGCCCTGCTGCTCCATGAGGCATCCTCGGACACTATGGCAAGGTAGGGCCACCCTGTTACCACCTGGTGAGGATGTATGTCAAGGTTCCTAACTTGGCTTTTTGTGGCACTACTCCACAGGGCATTGGGACAGATTATTATAGCCCGCTGAGTGTGGAAATCTAATTTCCACACTGGGACACCATTTTAAAAAATTTTTTCCCCTGACATTTGGCAGAAGAGCAATTATTGTCTAAAAGTGTTCTGACTTGCTAGCCTGCCATTTCTTGGTTCTTTGGTTAAAGACAACACTCTGCTCTCAGGATCTTTGTTTCATTTTGTTTTTGTCTCTGCCTGTGAATATTGCCAGTCTTCTGGCTTCTCTAGAGCCCAGTCTGGGATATATGATACAAAAAAGAAAACCATAAACTCACCACCATTCATTCCTTGGGTCCCAGTTCTCTTTTCTCCAAGTTTAAGTGGCTCCTTATTCATGATTTACATATATTTCCAGAGTTTTTAGTTTTGCTCAGCAGGAGGAATAGGGGAAAGTGCATGCTCCATCTTTTGAAACAGAAGTGGAATTCATTTTTAAACTGCAAATATTCGACTCTGGCTTGCAGGATAGTAGTGTCAATGGACTTAATGGAAAGGAGCAAATCCGGAGGGAATTCTGCTTACTCTTCCTGTAGGTAACACCCAGGACCATTTTTGGAGCTACTGATTCTTGAACAAAAGGGGCTGTATGTTTTACTTACCAAGAATTTTCTTTAATAGATTCAAGAAGAAATAGGATCAACAAGTAAGTATTTGTTTTTTTCCCCCCAAAGAAATAAATTAACTCTAAAAGTGAGAGAATATTGATAGAGGGAAAAACCTATTTATCAGGAAGAGATTATATTGGTAAAGTCTTAAAAAAGAGATTTGGTGATAGTTAGAAATTAAGGTTTGGGATGTTTATATAAACGGATTTAGAAACTTCTGTTCTCAGAACCTGAGAAGAAGGAAATATCTTCCCTGGGAGGGCAATATGAATTTTCAAAGAGGAGCTATAGAAAATGAGAGGGAAATTAACATGAAAGTGGTAATAAAAAGTAAGCCACATATATGAGAAATTATAGTTTCCAAAGTAGAGTTTTCCCCCTTCTTCCCAACTTTATTCTGTCTGGAAACTCAACCACAGTAATTTGCTACAAGTACTGAAAGAGTACTTCTAAAACTGATTCATCCAGAATTTTATGATCTGTTGTCTTCATTAATTTAACAGAGAATAGATGCATTCTGGAGGACAGAATTCTGAAATAAAGTACCATCGTTAATCATAATTATCATAATTTATCATATTTATCATAATTTTCTCTGGAAATGTAAGGTGATGTTTACATCACTCAGTAATGACAAGGATATGCGTAGCAGTGGAAGAAAAAACGAACTTCACATATACAAGTTAGAATGATCCTAGCCATACGCAAATGTGAGCACAAACTATTTCTGAGTGCTAAGGCACTAGTACTGTCAATTAAGTTAAAAGTAAGTTATATGTAGCAAGAAATTATAATTTTTTTTTTTACAAATAGTTTATTGTCAAATTAGTTTCCACATAACACCCAGTGCTCATCCCCACAAGTGTCCTCCTCCATGCCCATCCCTCCTCCCCCCCGCATCCATCAGTCCTCAGTTTTTGTCAGCATTCAAGAGTCTCTCATGGTTTGCCTCTCTCCCTTTCCCCCACCATTTCCGCTCTTCCTCTCCCCCTTGGTCCTCTGTTAAGTTCCTCCTAATCCTCCTATACGTGCACACATATGATATTTGTCCTTCTCTGCCTGCCTTATTTCGCTCAGCATAACACCCTCAAGGTCCATCCATGTTGCTACACATGGCCAGATTTCATTGTTTCTCATTGCCATGTAGTATTCCATGGTATAGATAAACCACATCTTCTTGATCCATTCATCTGTTAACGGACACTTAGGCTCTTTCCATGTTTTAGCTATTGTGGAGAGTGCTGTAGCAAGAAATTATAATGGAGATTTATAAATGTGCGGTAGTTATGACTGATGTTGTGATGAATTCTCTTTGATATTGTACCATCTAGAACTGTCTTCTGAATTCATTGCTCATTCACTAAACAAGTAAATTACTGAAATTATCTTCGATGTACTTTAAGTCTAAAAAGTATTTTAACATCTTCCTATTAATCCATCCTAGCATGTATAAATCACCATCCTAGACTCTCTGATTCAAAATAAATTGTCACAAAACCCTCTCCACAAGATATTATGCAGTAAGTTAGATGTCTTGCATTGTTTTTTGGAGTTGGGTTGGATATTTTTCATCAATAAGGATGTCATGATTCCACGAACCAGGTTACTCTACTATCCAAGCATGGTATTTTACAAAGTTAGTTGTGCCAAAGTATATTAAAAAATATTATGAAGTCATCTGTCAGTTGGACACGTCAGTCTAACCCACAGAGCTAGATTAGAACAAGAATTTCTACAGTGGGGGAAGCATGAAGTACAAATAATATGATCGGTTGGGTGAAAATACCCGCTCTGAAAATAACTGGACTTACACAGGTCATATAATTTCTTTAAGTCTTAGTCACGAAGCCAGTATTGGAATCCTTAGTCGTAAGTGAATCAAGGTTCTTAAAACTTTGATGCATTTGAGAACCCAAGCCATCTATACCCATACAGCTTTACTATCTAGCTTCGGAAAATTGTACCATCGAGCGGACTTCACTCATATGACTATTCCAGGGCGCTTGTGCTCAAGAAGGCAAAAGTTGCATGTAGCTGTATTTTTTGTTTTGGGAAAATCCCCCTCATTCTCAAAAAAAATAAAATCATCTAAATCAACATCAGACATTCACCTTTTCAATAGCTACTTTCAGTCTCTCCAATTACTCTTTTCTTAACGTTATTCCTATAACCCCTTGTCTAAAAAATCTCCACCTGTGGTGTTCATCAAACCTAAAGTTTTATAGTGTGGCCCTTATCCAATTCTACCCAGGTTCCTACGATGAAATGTCCATCTTAAATCATGCTTCCAAACATCATAAATATTACAAGTCTGCCCTCCACTCTCTAAGAAGCTACTGAGATTCTATCAAGATAATGCTTTCTGTCACATTGGAAACCAATAAAATCAGCTTTGCCCTGTCCACCGTTTGTTTTTATCATATTTTCAGGGATCCAGCAGGCTAAAAATTCCTAAGAACTACTAGGAAAATTATATACTTTCAAAATAGGAGATATGAAGGTGAATTAAAGAAATGGGTATGATTGAGATAGGGGGAAGCAAAGGACCAATTTTATGGCAATTTTCACATTTAACAAAGTAACTGCAGGTGGCGACTCTTGTATTAGAGAGAGAGGAGGAAATGAAATTTAAGCTGCACTGTGAAGACTATAGATGATGTTGTAAAATGAAGTGACACCAACCCTTAGCTTTATCTCCTTTCCTCTTTTTATCTAGGTGGCAAAAGAACTGGAAAGTATGTCATTGAAAGTGACCCCAGCCATCCTGGATGGGTAAGGGAGAAGCTTTTATAACTTTACCATATAAGTCAGGTTTAAGGAAGAAATCTTCAAGAATGCCTCTCAACCATGAGGATGCCTGGTTATATATACCCTGTCCCACAAGAGGTAGGATGAGAAAATACTAGGAGGCGAGATCTGTTCCCAAATGGGGCTAGAACACCCCAGGGAAAACTCAAATTATCCCCTCACAGTGAGAGCTCATTTTTAAGAGTCCAAGGGAGCAATCAGCACCAGCTTCCTCTGATCAAGGGACTGGCTGCCACCAGAACCCCACCAGCGCTCTCTCATGAGCTTAGCGCTATTCCTCACCCTCCTTTGGAGGGAGTTGTAGATCAACCTCCTCCTCCCCTTTATGGGAAAAAGTGTGCAATTCCTGGCAGAGAGAGGTGTGGCACCACTGGGTAGTATATAAGAACTGTGTGGAAAAGACAAATGGAGGAGAGGGATGGAGTCATCTGCTGAGGCAGCGTTCACATAGGACCATGGGTCTTTTGATGCCTCTCTTTGTGAGCCCTTGGAAGACGGCAGATGTACAGGGAGAGAGATGCTCCTGCGGCTCGGAAGAGGCCAACTGCCATGTCATTGAGCAGGCCACATGGCAAGGACCTGAGAGGGGACTCAAGGAGCTGAGAGTATCTTATAAGCTAGCAAGAAAATGGGGACGTCAGTCATACACCTGCAGGAAATGCATACTGCAAACAGCTTGAAGGAGTGCAGGATGATGCATCTTTCCCTAGTTAGCCTTCCAGATGAGGATGCAGCCAGCTGACACTCTGATTTTAGCATTGAGACATCTTAAGAGGAAGACCCAGTTAACACGTGTTGGCCTCCTGAGTCTGGAAACTGTGAGGTAGTCAATTGGTGTTTTTTCAAAATACTCAGTTTGAGTTAACGTGTTATGGAGAAATAGAAAACAAAGACACTGTCAGACTCAGAATAAAATTAGGGGAACCTGGTTGGCTCATTTGGTTATGTGTCTGACTTTGGTTCTGGTCATGATCTCCCGGTTCATGAGATCGAGACCTGCATAGGGCTCTGTGCTGACAGCGTGGAGTCTGCTTGGGATTCTCTCTCTCCCTCTCTCTGTTCCTACCTCACTTGTGCTTTCTTTCTTAAAATAAATAAACAAACTTAAAAAAAAAACAAATAAAATTAAAATTCACTCCATGGCCTAAGTCTTCCACCCCATCTGCTCTCACTTGCCCCCTTACTCAGATACAATGAATGGTCCTCCTTGGTGTTCCTCAGACAAGTTCCTTTTCTCTCCCGAGAGGCCTTTGGCCCTAGAAGTCCTCAAGCCTCACTTTCTCACTTCATTCTTATCTCTGCGCGAATATTTCAACTTCAAGGAGTCTTTTTCTCATGCCTTACTCTATCTCCTTACCCGGTTTTAGTTTTAGCACTTAATACATTATATCGTGACATTATAGTTTCATTATACTTACCTCCTGTCTGTCTACCCACTTAACTATTAAGAGTTGGGCCTTTTTTTGCCTTGTGGATATTTTTTATCCCTAACATTAAAAAAATTTTTTTTAAAAACAAATTTTAGGTTTATTTACATGAACCGCAAGATTATGACCTGAGCTGAAACCAAGAGTCAGACGGTTAACTGAGTGAGCCACCAAGGTGCCCCTATCCCTAGATACTTAGAATAGTGCCTAGGACATATTGAGTGTTCCGTACACATCTGTTAAGAGAAAGAAGAGATTGGAGTTGGCAGACTAAGTGGGTCAATGGCAGTGTAGGGGCCTGGGGAGGCTGGTCACTCAGCTGGCCTTGGGAGCAGCACATAGGACTCTCATAGCCAGTGGGAGGCAGCTAAGAGGGGCGTCCTTGAGGCCCACCTGGTGTGATAGTGTGACAGATGGCAGGACACCAGTGCTTGACACTGACAAGGGGAACCTGTCTGCATAGCAGTGATGCCAGCTTCCCTGGGAGCTGAAGACTGGAGACTTCCCGGGGCCACTGTCACAGGAGTCCTGGCGCTGCCCAAAGCAAGGCAGGGCACCGTGGCCAGTCAATGATGTTGGACTCCTCACAGCCCATGGCCAGTGGGTGCTCAGTGATGAATTAATGTAGAGAAATAAACAAATGTGGGATTTATTGCTTCTTGGAACCAGGAATCATAAGTTCATGAATCATAAATTCAAACCCTAGCCAAGAGTTTTTGAATCCGACGCTTGCTTTCACTTAGAAAGGAAACCATGGTGGTAAAATGGAAATGATGCCTAAACAATAATCAACTGGAGATGTAATGACTTGAATGTTTATTTCAAAATTTGGGGTGATACTATGTGAGTTTCAGACAGAGATGGAGAGCAGCAACGCACTGCAGTGGTTAAACACTTGTGTTCCATGGTCACATGGCCAGTGTTAGCGGCCCGGTGCTCCTGCCGCTTACAAGATGTGGCAAACTCATCACAGGGAGGCTCATTGATGTTCTTAAGGCCTCAGAACTTAGTGTCTATCTCCCTCCATGGATGCACTAGCCATCCCTGTTCTCTGTTCCTTAGTGTACCTTTCTCTAAAATGGGCATAGTGATAGCGTCTACTTCAAAAGCTGCAAAGTAGATTAAATCAGATAAGGTGTAAAGTCCTTAGCACAGTGGCTAATCAAAACTGGCTATGGTCACTCATAGCATCAAATAAATAACTAATTAGATGCACTCAAGCAAGTCCGTATACATAAACCTCCCCTGAGATTCTGAGGGAACAGAACCAGCCATTCCACATAGCTCGGTGCAGAAATTGTAGTACATCTCTTCTTTTCTTTAATCTTGCTCTGTTCTTAACTTTATTCCAAGGTCATTAAGGTGACACATGCACACTGCAGATACTTAGGTTTTGATGCACACATACACACACACACACACTGAATGCTGAACAGATATTTCTGAGAAAGCTCTAAGTCCCAGAAAATAGTGTCTGTATCTGATGAAATCATCTCCTTTCTAGGATGATACTTTAAAAAACTTGACCTTCCTCTCATGCTGGCTGAGATTACTGAGCCACACAGAAAATGCCTGATAAGAGAGAGTCACACACAAGTTTTTTATTTGCCTTGTATTTTTTTTTTTTTTGGCTGAGGTATGAAACACAATTTTTAGAGTATACTACTCCAAAACCAGTTGAAAATGGAGAACTGTTCATTTTGTATGTGGCTTTGTTTTTTATAAACTAAGTGCATCTCTTATTATCCCTGGACCAAAGGCTCAACACAATGGAATTAATATGACCTATTCAGGACGGTCAGGACTCCCAGGACTATTTTCTATATGCCCTAAGGAGTACAGAATCACCTTAACATTTTTAACTTCCACCAATTCTGCAAGGATTGCCTCCTGCATGCAAGTTTCAGCCCAGTCCTGAGCCTGTAGTTCAGCGGCCCTGGGGACAACCCACTCAGCTGTCATCAATGGCCAGAGGAGGTTGTGTTCATTTCTCCAGGCCCCATTCCGGGATTGGATCTGCTCTATAAAGACACTAACAGGCACACGATAAGGCACACAAGATATTCAGAGGAGAAATCATCTTTACAAAAATCTAGAACATCCAGAAGAGGAATGATATCCTTGCCCATCTGCCAATGGAATTCTCACATGCTTCTGTGACCATTAAACTGGCATTTAATGCCAAGGAAAGCATCCTAACCAGATAATTCTCTTCATTGCTGCCTGGTAGAAGTGGGGCACTTAGAAAACCCAGGATCCATCGATTTCGGTTATTCCTGAGAGTCTCCACAGTGCTTTGCTGACCCAGGAGGGCTCCTGAATGGGCATTTTTTAATAACAAAATAATTTATTGAAATGGATGAATTGGTGTGGGAAAGACTGAGCCTGAGATGTAATCACTATTTTTAAGTCCCTCGATGGGTCATTATAGAACCATTTTCATAACTACTTCATAAAGTTAATGCTGTTATTTTTAATTTTACATTTATTTATTTATTTATTTATCCATTTAGTCTTTTGAGAGAGAGGGAGAGAGAGAGAGAGAGCACAAGTGGAGAAGGGCGGAGGGAGAAAGAGAACCTCAAGCAGACTCCACTCTCAGTCCGCAGCCCGATGTGGGGCTGGATATCATGGTGAGATCAAAACCTGACCAGAAATGAAGAGTGACAGAGTCACCCAGGCGCCTCTGTTATTTTTATTTTGCATGTGAGGAAACTGAAGCCCAAATTGTTGTCCGAAATGGGATGTCAGCACACATGTCTAGTAGGGATTTGAATTCATGTCTATACCTCAAGGTCAGCAATACCTACCTTTAAACCACTTTGAGGATCATGGTGTCATCACAAGAAAACACATCTAAGAAGCTGATTTTGAAGGTGAGGAAGAATAAGACATTTTAGTTTAGAAAAGTCTGGCCTTGTAAAGTGCAGGAAAGTAAGTGGAGACACTCAATATGATGATCTTTTCCGGAACTGAGATGCAGCTGATTTTGTGTGGAGTTAACCCTTCTTTGTAATATATGTTTGTTTTTGAGTGCAAAAAGGTTTTTTCCCTCATTTTTAAAAAATTCAGCATCGACAAACTCAAATTGTTACAAAGAAACTGCCCTTAAATTTACCCCGGTAGTCTAATAGTCTTCTAGAATTGACATTATTGCAAGAAATCAAGTCAAGTGCAAGGGAGAGACTCTGCTGCCAGCAGGGGGGGTGGGGGGGGGTGGAGGAGAGGGTGGCTCTGGCAATCGGCCTCCAGGCAGAACTGTTGGCAGCCACCTTGCTGAACCCACACAAACAAACAGGACTCTTTTCAGCTGGTTGGCCGATTTCTCCTCTTCTTTGTTTGATTCCTCTTCTGTCTAGATTTTGCCTCTCACCAGAGGCTTTGGAATCCATTGAAGAACGACATGAAGGAAGACGAGTGCAGTGTGGGTTACAGAGTCTGATTTTTCAAGCTGTTGATTTGATATTAGCTGCAGTTAAACACCAATCAGTAGTCACATGGAGTGGTCAGTTCAGGACTTTCAGTGATGGCTTCTTCAGACTGGTCTCTGAACTCCTCCTACTTTTGACTGAATTGGTCATGTAAGACTATGAAAAGCCTACACCGAAAAGCTCACATAAATAAAGGAGGAATTATATGGTCCGTTTGCTTATTTACATTTCTAGAATATTCTTTAAGGGTTTAGGGCCATGGACTTGAGGCAAGGTTAACATTTGGATCTTGCCTCTGCCACTTTCTGGCTCTGTTAACCCAGACAAATTACTTAAACCTATATATCTCGCTTTCCCTTCTGATGAAGTAGAGATGACACCTACTTCATGTAGTTGTTCAAAAGATTTAGACCCAGTGCACATAAAGCGTCAAAACCTTGCCCGGCGCACAGCGAATGGCAGCTATTCTCATTAAGTATGTTCCATCATCCTGATAGATACTTCAGCATGGGACCAAAGCACTTGAATTCAAGAACCGAATAACATTATTGATATTTTCATGTGAAATATAAAAGCAATTTTTCTTTCATCAAACCTTATTTTTCTTTATTAGTATTATATTTTATCAAAAGCTAAAACCATAGTTTTTCAATACAGGTCTGAACTCTTTTTCTCAGTTTGGACACCAAGAAATCTTGCATTTCAAAATGTGTCGGCACTTCTTTGGGCCTTTCATCCGAGTACTTTGCCAGCTGTGTGTGGGAGTCAGCAAAAAATTACTATTAACAGTTAGAGACAGGATTCAGAAGGTCTTTGTTATGAAAGAAAGGTTGGCATTTTTGTGGTGGGGCCGGCTAGAATTTTAAGTGACCCTCGCTGCAAAGCACATGGATGGAGAAATTCTAGAAAATTTGTTTTCTTTCTTTCCCCCCATTCATAGAAACTGTTTGGTATCAATAATCCACATAAAATGAGGAAATGGTTTAAATACCTGGTATATTCCCACAAAGTGCTTTTAACTGTAACAACAGTATTACCTTTAAGATAGCATTGCAGATTCAATTTCAGGGTAATATCTTAGTCATATTATGCATTTAGAAGATCAGAGATGATAACTGAGTCAAAATGGTGACTTGGTCCAGATGTTGGTGAATATATCCTGAGATATGTCTAAGTCACCAGTAGGCTCACAGTCCACCTTCCTCCACAGTACCCCACAGCAGGGGCCACACATGGTGCTACCAAAAGCTGTCCTGGACAATTGACATCACAAACAGAGTCCCCAACATGGTGTGATGCCACAGGGGATAAACCCCCTTGCTTATCTGTTTGTGCAGCTTCTCAATACCTAGAGTTTCAGTCTGAGCATGTCTTTGATTGCAGTTCCATGCGTTCTGTTAAAAAAAAAAAAAAGCCTGTTCCCAGCCATGGGCATCACTGACCTCCATGATGTAAAACCCACTATATACACTTTTGGTCTTCAGTTTTCTCGGGCTTAAAAGATTTGACAAAACTGATGTTTCCTCCCTAAATAGTCCCCTTTTCTGGCTTCTTTGACTTCTCTTTCTCTCTTATCTCCTTTTTAGTTCTTCAACCATCTGGGTGAAACTTGGGTGAGAGAGGACACCAGTGGTTATTGTAGCAGCTTTGACTGGAGTAAGAAGCGGGGCTGAAAAGATGGAAAGGAGGCTCTCCCAAGCTTTAGCCCAGACTTCACTGAGCTCTAGATCCATTTATCCAATTGAGTACGTGTTCTTCCCCCACCCACCCCCTCCCCCCAATCTGAACTTCCTCCGGAATCTCCTGCTTTGAGAAATGGTACCTAGATCTTCAAGGCACAAAACCTAGTTTCCACCCTTCACATACTTCTTTTTGTTTCTTCATTTGAATTGATGAAACTCCAGTCCCACCTCGTGGTGATCTTTTTCCACAGCTTCTACTATAGTCTAAATCACTGTCATCTCTCTTACTCTGACTAAAGGAATAGCTACCCCACATTTGCGTTTGATTTCTTCAAATCTATTCTTCACTGTGAATTGGAAGGAACATTTAAAAACCAAAGCCTAAGCACGTAGTTCTCTTGTTAAATCCTTTTATGGGCTTCCCATTGCTTTTGGGATAAAGTCCAAACTCCTTAAAAGGGGCAGCTACGAATGGTAGGAACCTTGTCCTGCCCCTTTCTGGCCATCCCCCATTTTGCTCACGATGGTCCACCTCTTCTCTTCCTTCTCAGATGACACAGGCTCCCTCTTCCTCTCTTCCTGCACAGACTAGTGCAGTAAATACATCCTTTTTTTGTGAGGTGGTTTGGAACAAAAGGCAGATTGATGGAGATGTTTGGAATTTAGGGAGAAGGGATCAGGAAAATGCATGGGGCAACTAGAGCGAGAGGCAGGCAGTGAAGGAATCGGCAACTGAGGTCTACAGTTTTATCCAGGGCCCTTGTAACCGAGCCTTTGTTACTTACTTAACAAACAGTTTTATCAATTATAGAGCACTTAGTTTGTACAAAGTGCTGTCTCAAGGGTTTTGAAACCATTAATTCATTTATTTAATTAACCGTGTTTCAGAACAGAGCTATGTTCCAGATTCATGTTCCATTGCCCTGCTTACTAGGCTAAGTGCTACACGTCTGTGGAAGTCTGGCGGTTGAGGACAATGAGCGGTTTAAAGCTTGACCTTAAACTATTACATACTGCCCACTTCTAGAAACACCTGACTTTGAATATCCCTTGCCTTTTCATTTATTCTCTTCATTAGTTCTTTCACTGTTTAATGTGTATCTTCTTCATGTTAGAGCTTTGCTTCCATTGGGATGTGCTGCCTGGGCCGCAGCTCCCGCATCTGCACCTGACCTCTCTTCCCCTTGCTGGCATTCTCTCTGCTGCCTGTCTCTCCTCATTCGGGATAGAGCTCTTCATAGCTACCTAAATGACCTTGCAATAAAAAATGCACTTCATCTATTCCAAGTTCCTTACCTTGAAATAAAAGACTCTTTTCCTGGGAGCAGAAATCTAATCTCCTTTCACACATTTTCTACCTGCAGCCACGTAGAAAGCCCAGCGGGCGCCACCCGGGTCCAGGGCGGCTCCCTCCCCGCCTTGTCTCTGCGTCGTTCCCCTGCTACTTGCAAAGCCCTTGCCTCTGCTCACGCCCTGGAGACTCCACTCGTTCTCCAACACGCGGCCAGATGCTGCGTTGTGTTAGAAGTTGATTTTGCAGAGATGGATACGATGTCCTCTGAAGCCCCACGTCACTTGTGCCTATGTCTGTTTTCTCAATACGACTGCGTTTTACATCTTTGTAAACTCCCGATTCAACTCTGAGCTTCGCAAGTTCATGAATCATATCTTCTCTACTTTCTTTTTATCAGCACTTTGGCAAAGACTATCACCATCGAAACAACAGATATAAAATATCTAAGAATAAACCCAAATGAAAGATATTATGACACTATATGAAGAGAATGTTACTGCTTCACTAAAAGACATGAAGTAAGCCCGAAATAAATGGAAAGCTGTATCCTGTTTTTGTATAGAAACCTGAATTCCTACTGACAGTTTTCCTCAAATCAATTAACTCATTCATATCTCAACTTAAGTAAGAACAGATTATTTTTTAACTTGGCAACAATTCATATAAAATAATCAGCATGTGGAAATATCTTGGAATATTCTGAGGTAGAAAAGTAAGTAGCAGGGAGTCATTTTTATAGGTTTAAAAAGTATTAGGAAGTATTAAAATAATTGTGACTACTGCATAAATAGATCAAGGAAACTGAAAGTAAGTTAGAAATAAACTCAGAAATATAATCAAGAAATTAGGAGAGAGGATATTTAAAATAATTGATGATATGACAGATTGTTCACAAAGTTCTTTTGGGCCGTTTGACTAGACCTTTTGAAACAGATGAAGCTGGGGCACCCGGATGGCTCAGTCAGTCATGATCTCACGGTTTGTGGGTTCAAGCCCCATGTCAGGTTCTGTGCTGACAGCTAGCTCAGAGCCTGGAGCCTGTTTCAGATTCTGTGTCTCCCTCTCTCTCTGACCCTCCCCTGCTCATGCTGTCTCTTTCTCTCCACACACAGAAATAAATTAAAAAAATTTAAAAAAAGATGAAGCTGAATCTTTACTAGAAACTGTATTCTGAAGTAAACATCAGAAATACAAAGTTTTAAATATAAAAAGAGAAATTCTAAAAGCACCAGAAGAAATAACTTTGTTTTTTAAAAACTTTAGAGTGGAAAAGATTTTTTCAAACTCAAAAACTGAGAGGGAAAAAGTCTTAAGTTATACTGCATAAAAGTAAAACTTTTGTACTGCAGGGAAATTTCACAATGTCACAAGAAAAATGACAACTATGGAAAATATATGCAAAACAAAAAATGTATGCCAGACAAATGTCATATTGCCTTGCCACACAGAGTTCTCACAATAGAAAAACGAATAAAGACTTGAAGCAACGTTTCAGGGAAAAATATTGCAAATAGCAAATAGCCAGCCATATGGTAAGATGCTAAAATTCACTCATAACCATATATGCAAAGTCAAATAAACAACGAGACACCATTTTTTTCCTATCTTAGAGGAAACACAAAAATATTTTATAATAGTCACTGCTGGCTACAATAAACAAGTACTCTCAAATTGTGTTGAAAGTTTGAAAATGTCAAGATTCCTTGTGATCTTGAATCCCAAAGGAATTTATTTAACCATTTTGCTTAAGTGCAAAGATGTCATCGATGCCCAAAACCAGAAAGCACACCAATGTTTAGCAATAGGAAAAGCATTAATAATATCCACACAATGTGCTATTTTTGCAGCCGATTAGAAATGAGATCTGGCTATTTAAGTGGAAAGTTGACCAATACATTAGTTCCTAAGAGAAGAAAATTATAAAACATAAATCTTTGTGTAAATAAAAATGTCATTTACACATAACATATACATATTTTTTGGACATTGGACATGAAACTGTTGATATAGTTAAAGGTGAGGAATAACAATGAGTGGGAAGGGAGAAGACAATATCACTTCAAACTCTTCTGGGTTGTTTGAATCGTTTTTATAAACCTCATGGAGGTTCTTTCTTCATAGATTTTTTTTTCCACCAAAAAGGGCAACTATTCTTACCTCTGTCACTTTAGACTGAGACAGTTATTCAGCAATAACTGATTTGTTCCAAGATACCATGTGCCTTCCTGGAAAATGACAGATCCAGAAATTGAAATATTCATGCTCCCTGATGGTGACAAATCCCTTCTGGGGTTAATTGCTGGATTTGTAGTTTCTCTGACAGGGATGTTGAAATCTGTACGTGCAGGTCACAGCTTGGATGTTTTTGGCATAAGCAGAGGCTCTCGCTGCCACAGGAAAGCAAGGATGGATGTCTCTGCGGGAGGGCAGCAGTCTGGCCATGAGCAACTCTGTTTATTCTGGCATTGCACGCATCGCACTTTCCCCCTAGCCCTTTGCTTTCTGCACTCCCCTCTCGGTTTGGCAGAAAAATAGGTTTCATGGTATTATTTTCTCTGTTGCTTCCTAGGAAAGGAAGAGGGGAACTGCTGCCTTTCTATGTGGTCCAACTGCTGAAGCTGGAAGTTCCGTTCTAGTGTAACTGCAGGGACACTAATTAGGTGAGCGACTTTTCTGATTACTGTGCACAGCTCTGCACCCAGTTCTGATGTGTAGGACTTTCGCCGCCCCCCCTCACCCCCACCCCACCAAGCAATTCTGTGGCAGCAGCTGGGTGCTTTACAAATCAGCCCAATTCTGATATTACTTACCCTGAGACGGCATCAGATTCCACACACAGGTTTAGGGCTCAGTCCTACAAGACTGTCTCCCCCCCTCCCCCAAAATGGCTATAAATCCAAGGATCTCACAATCCCCGCTTTGGGTTCCATTAATCTGCTAGAGAGCTTCACAGAACTCAGGCAGACATTTTACTTATCAGATTATTGCTTTACTGTAAAAGGATATAACTCAGGAATAGCCAGATGGGAGAGATGTGTAGGACAAGGTGTGCGGAAGTGTCATGGGGCTTCTAGGCCCTCAGAAAGTTCCCAAACTCTCATCTCTGAGAGGTTGGCTCTATCAGCTGGCAGCTGGCATCCTTTTGGGTTCTCCAAAGTTACCTCATTAACATTTAAAAAAAACCACCTTAATTGCTCTTATCTCTTAGAAAATTTGAAGGGTTTTAGGAGCTTGGTGTCAGGAACAGGGTGGAGAACCGAGTATATATTCCTTATTAGAAGTCACAATACCACCCCATATTTGTTCAGAACTTTGGGAGGTCTGAGAGTGGCCAATATAAGTAAGAAAACAAAACCAAAATGTACAGGAGGGTATGCCCTTCCTCTTATCCGTTTATTCTCCAGGGGAGTACTGGCGACCAGGGTTTTAGTCCACTCCACTTATTTAAGGCAAGAGTAGAACTCACTATCCAGCCTTATAGGAGGAAGAATGGGGGAAGCATCAATCATTTCTAACCAAGTTTTTTATTTTGACCTCCACATCATTAACTAGATTATAATTGTTCCCAAGTTGTGGTGATTTAAAAAAAAACATAATTTCTTAAAGCTGAATTTAGCAATAACACGTGAGCATGGAGTGTTGTATATGGTGATAGTTTAAAAAAAAAGGCTTGGCTGTCATACTTTTGTCTTCAGTGTAAATAACAATAGGATGCAAAGGGCCAAAACTTTAACTTGTAATCATTGTAGTCAGTGTCTCTAATGAATCTGAAAATCATACATGTAGTCAAGAGCAAAAAAAACTATTTAAAAATGAAAATATAAAAATATTTAGCTCTCCATCTCCCCAAATACTGAACACAGTTATTCAGCCCAGTACATGGGACTGACAGAATTCAATGGGTATTCTGTTTAATAGGAGACTTTACTTGTTTTTAGAAATTGGTGCACTTTTTTCTCTCTCTTTTTTTAAAAAATTATCATTGAGGGCCGACTAGGTGGCTCAGTGGGTGAAGCGTCTGACTTCGGCTCAGGCCATGATCTCATGGTTCATGGGTTCCAGCCCCATGTCTGGCTCTGTGCTGACATCTCAGAGTCTGGAGCCTGCTTTGGATTGTGTTTCGCTCTCTTTCTGCTCCTCCCCCGCTTATGCTCTGCCTCTCTCTCTGCCTCAGAAATAAAATAAACATTTAAAAAATTAAAAAAATAAAATTATTGTTCATAAACTTTTTTTACATATAAGGAAAGCCACCAACTCATTTTTTGAAAGTACCAACTCATTGATTTCAATATAAATCTACTAAAAAATATCTTAGCTGCTTACCCAGAAATTTTAATAGCAGAGCACAGAGAAGCTATTTCTCTTACTTCTTAAAATAGAATTTAGCTAATTTTATAGAATTTCGATTTTAATTCTATTTTAAAAATAAGTCATGCTCATTGAAAATAATTCAAAGCACACACAAAGTTCTAGGATGAAAAGTTAGAATCTCTCCACTCCTTGCTAATACTTCCCAGAGTTAAGATCAGTTGCTACATTCTTAAAAATCTTTGTGACAGATTGCTTTTCTTTGCTAAGATTTCCTATTTCTCATCAGTTTCAAGTGAATCTGCCATTTCTGGTTGAAGCATTTTTATGAAGGTTGCTTTCAGATCTTTGTCACATTTTCCCGGTCTCTGATTCATTTCGGTGTTGGCATCAGTAGATTGTCTTGGCTTGGTGTAATGGGTCGCTTTTAATTGTATCATCCACATCCTGACAATTAGGTTAGAAGACTCTACGTCCCATTACAAATCTCTTATTTTAGCAGGCAGTCACCTCCCTAGGTCTAACACTTCAGTCCTGGCTGTGGGTGTTCGGAATCCCCTGTCTTCCCAAAAAACAAAGATTGCTGGTGAAGAGACTTACTGTAGTTGGGTCTCTTCTGCCACCTCTGCCCACTCACCCAATCTCTTGGTGAGAGAGGGCAGTCTCTGAACTGCAGCACAGAGGCTTCTCAGCCAGGCTGCCTGTGTGGCTCCCCATTGTTGATGTCACCAGGCCACCCAGCTTCTCAATGTGGTGGAGGGGAGTCTGGGGCCCGATGAGATCATTTCCCTTGCCTGCTGATATTCACTGTGGGTCTTGATCTCTCCCTGTTGCATATGTTGTCTTGCTTGCCTGGTGGTGTTGTCAGGACTCCTATTAGATCCAGGGGAGGAAAGAGGAAAGTTGGGCTGGCCTGGTTAGCTCCATGAGAAATCCAGCACGTGCGGCTGGGGCCACCTTTTGCTGTCGGGTGAGGGTTGTAAGACATTGCCGCTCTGCTTTTCCTTCAGTCTTGGGAACACTAACCGGTTTGTCTTCCTCTTCCCATCCTTCAGAGTTCTCCTTATGTTGCCTCTTGCATTGTTTTCAGGGTTTATCGTTGTACTTGGTGAAGAGAAGCTGGAAGGAATGAATCTTACAGCCCCTTGTCCAGAGTAGGAATCTCTGTATGGTGGCATGTTAAGTCTCCTGCACTAAACTCAGACAGCTGCAGCATAAGGGCTGAGCTGTACTTTGTGTCTTTGGTGTTTAATTCAGTTTCTGACACGAAGCACTTACTAAATAAATGCAAATGAATTAGCACACAGAATTTGGTCTAACTATATACTATTGTGAAGAGGACATTTCTGTGCTATGTTGCTTAGCTGTGACTACAAAGCCAGATTATGGCTCTGCTTAGTAATATACAGATGGGGCTTTTCTCTCTGTGCTGGCATGGCTGACTTCATATCTTTCAGTGCCCACTGCCTGAAGCTAAAAGATGTCAGAAAAGGAAATCGGTGATGCTTCATGCCACCATGTCATAAGCATCAGAGGAGTTTTCTCAAAGGATTTCAGAGAATGTTCTATATATGCTATACGGCACAAGGCTTCTGTTAAAAAAAAAAAAAAAGAGAGAGATTTTGCTCCTCTAATACCAGGTGAGTCTCTGAAACAACATCTAGCATAGCTGAATTTAGTTATTGTCAAGGTTTAATGGAATTTGGGGCAAAAAAGTAAATGTCAGTTAAGATTGCTTAATGGTAGTAGTAACACCTCCCTCTTTTTGAGTGTTTCTTTGTGTGAAGCCCTGAGCTAGCCACATTACTTACATAACTAATAAATTTCACAAATCCCCATTCTGTAGAGACAAAAGTTATGAATTAGAGAAATTATGTTACATAAATTCATACCAGTTGCAAACAAGAGAGTATGGATTCAATCTCAGGACTGACGGCAAAGCCACCATCCTTTCGTTTGGGGTATGCCTCTTACAGAATACAAAATTGCTAAAGGAAAGCATGCAAATGTAATGCATGACAAATAAAATGTCACGAAAAAAGTTTTTTCCCTCATTTATCCAAAAATGTCAGAGTAATAGCTTAGTTAATATTATAGGATGTTTTGCTGCCAGGATAGTAACAATTGCCTTTTAACAAAATAATGCATTGTTATTAGCTCATTGAACTATAATGGAGAACATTGTTTCCAAAGGCAATAATGTCTTACAATACGTGACTTCTGCCCTGCCCCCTGCTGTGTTATTTTCTTTCCTCTGAGCTGACAAAGGCATTCAACAAAATGAGGAAATAGTGGAGGGCACAGCTGAATCAAATTTTGAAACAAACAGCCAAAGATAAGTGTGTCACATGAGAACAGCTCTTAATTGTTCTATGATAATTCACTCAAAATATAATGATGTTGTTAGAAAGAATGAACTAGTTTCTTGCGGATTAAGAGAAAATCATTTGTAGGAGATGAAAGGGCATCTAGCATTTAAATAGACAGAGAAAAGAACTGCAAGAACATGAAATTACTTTTTTGCCCGATAAGACATTTATCTGTGTTTCTCTATCCTCATGCTAAATGAGGTCTAGAAGATAGGGTCCTTTGAAAGTAGAAATGGTATTAGGTTGGAATTCTGTTCCAGGCACTCAGAAGACAGACATAAATAAGCTCTGCTGTGAGTCTGGTTACTAATGAGAAGACCTCTTCTGCAAAAATGGTCTTAACTAGCTTTCTTTTTTTCTGAAAACTGCCCAGAGCTGGTTACCCAGAGCTGAGGCTGCATTCTATGTATGCAAGGAGCTAAGATGTACCAGGAGCCTCCCTTCACTGGGAGAATTTGGAATCCAGGATACATGGACCCAAGTCATGCTTCTGGTGTTCATACAGACTTGAAGGCAGATAATCATGGTGATCATTCACCTTTGAAGATAAGCCTACAATCGTACCTATTCACTCATGTTTTGAACGATTCATCCTCCTGCTAGAGGCAGCCTCTATTTCATATTATTATATAAAATAGACTCTGCATTCAACTTACACATGAGCTTCCTCATCTGCTTTTTGTTGCAACCCTCTGATATATGGAACCTTTCCTCCAATATGGAACCTTTGCCACAAATTTAATGATGATCCCTCCTACTCAAAGCTGTACAATCAATTGGTGATGGATTAAATGGGAAGGGAAAGGACCTGAGGTCTCTGCACAAAACAGTGTCAGTGGGCTTTTAAGTGATTTCAGAGTTGGTAAATGGAAATTCTTGGGCACATTTTGGAATAAATTTCTTAAGGAACTTTTTGCTGCAGAGGCAGTTCCTGAGTTACAATTTTTCGACTTTACAGTGGTGCAAAAGCAATATGCATGCAGTAGAAATCATACTTTGAATTTTGATCTTTTCCTGGGCTAGTGATATGTAGTAGAATACTTTTGTGACTTGGGGCAGCAGCTAGGAGCCATAGCTGCCCCTCAGCCACGCAATCACGAGGGTAAACAACTGATGCACTGACAAGCTTTCTGTACCCATACAACCACCCTGTGTTTCAACTTCAGTACAGTATTCAGTAAATTACAGGAGATATTAAACACTTTATTATAAAATAGGCCTTGGGTGTTACATGGAAACCAATTTGACAATAAACTATTTGTAAAAAAAAAAAAAAAAAGTAAAATAGGCTTAATGTTAGTTGATAGTGCTCACCTGTAGGCTAATGTAAATGTTGGGAACACATTTAAAGTAGAGTAGGGTAAGTTATGCTGTTCAGTAGGTTAGTGTATTAAATGGTTTCCACTTACAATATTTTCAACTTACTATGAATTAAACAGGTTGTAACCCCATCACAAGTTGAGAAAGATCTGTAAATCCTTTTATGAGAATTTCCCAAGAAATATGCATCTATCTGGCATAATGCACAGGAAGCTGGTAATGCAGGATGGAGGACTGAAAGTGGATGGGTTAGATACCAAGTGGTACAACTCATGGCTGATTCTGCCTAATGCATCTGCTGATACAACCAAATCATGCATAATTTATGATAAAATGTTTACGTGTTTAATACGCACATGTTTAGGCTCTTGAGGAAGTTAGAAGCTAGACGAATGAGCAGTGGGGAACATATCTTTTAGTACCCACTGCCCCAAGCTAAAAGATGTCAGAAACATCCATGAAAAAGGGAGTAGCTCTGGAGTCAAGTGCCCAAACCAACAAAAGAATGAGGAAATGAGATATTAGGACCAATGTCAAGGAGTGATGGTGATTCTGACATTCAGTATAAACTGGAATCTTCAGAGGGACTCAGGTAACTTTAGGGAGAAATAAGTGTAAATTCTTTTTGGAAGAAAGCATTCTGAAATTAGATTCTTAGGAATTCATGAAAAAAGTTCAACTAAATATGAATGTAGAGCTGAAAATTACATAATGTTCAAGAAAATAATTTACCATATGTAAGAGTCAAAAAATGCAACAAAAATATTTGGTCCACATACTTCATATTTTGGAATTACTAGCTAAAAATATAAAGTAATGATGTATGAAATGTTTAAGAAGTAAAATACATACACAAATGATCCAGAAAAAGGGTTAAGGACTATTTTTCCTGGTAATTTCTAGATGATTTGGGTCAACTATTCTAGAGAGGAGAAGCAGCAAAGGAGGATGGGTGTGTGTGTGTGTGTGTGTGTGTGTGTGCGTGCGTGTGCATGTGCACGCACGTACGTTGGTAAATCACTCAGTGTAAAGGAACGAGAGAACACAAAGCACCCAAGGATTCCCGGGCCAAGGTTCAGATGAAGTGTGAAGCCAACAAAAGTAGAAGATATACAATGCAGGAGAGGGAGGGCAAGATGGCGGAGAAGTAAGGAGCTCCGTACTTGCACTCGCGCCCATACATCACACAGAAAAGATCTGAAGCCATTGGAAACCTTACAAAACCTGAGAGACTTGGAGAAAAAGGACGCAGAATCCACTGAGAGAGGCTTCTAATGTGAGTGCGAACCGGGGAAGATAAAATCGGGCCGGGATCGGAGACTCCAGGGTGGGAGGCGATCCCCCTCTACCCTCTACGGGGAGTGAGAGGGGAAAAGGAGAGAGTCTGAAATAGAAAAACCTCCGCTCGGGGGTGGGGGGGTGGGGAGGGGGAACCTCCGCTCGGTGCATAGAAAGACCATACTTGCCAAATACCTGCAAACCAGGTCCCCTCGCGCCAACTGGTCCTGGGGGAGGCTGAGCACACAAACTGCTTCTTTGTGCCACTTCTGGAGGTTCGATTTCAGAGCGGTGGCGCGTCTGCCGCCATTGTAGCTCCAGGGCGGCTGGGACCCCTGAAAGAGCCGCTCAGACACCGGGCGTCCGCGCTCCTGGCTGGCTGGAACTCGAGAGGGAAGGCAAACAGCTAAAAACTGGGAAATATGCCTGTGAGTTCGTGTTTCGGGTGACGAGCCATAGAGGGACCTGGTTTTCCTCACTCCAGCAGGCTTGGGCTACGCGAACCCGGCAGGCAAGCCCCCGCGTATGCACGCCAGCCGGACCGAGAGAAGGAAGCTGCGATTCTGACTCCGCCCCCAGAGCTCAGCAGGGAGCCTGGAATAGCCCAAGGGGTTTGGCTGGAAAGCTGTGTCTAAGCCAACTTCAGCGGGGCGCGCGGACTGGGATTTGGAGATTGGAACTGGCCTGGGTTGAAGAGTGCAACCAACTTCGGCTGCATCCCTGGAACGGGGAGCTGACACGCCAAAAAAAAGGGACTGGCAGTGCAGGGTTCAAGAAGGGACTGGAGCACCGTCACTCTCCACCCCACAACCGCCAAGGCAGAACCCCCGCCTGAGGCATCGGATCATGCCACGCCCATCCCTGCCTGAGAGGGCTACCTCAAGAAACAAGCTAGAGTACACAAGGTGAAGAGTCCCAAATATCACTACGAATAGGAAAATAAAATAACTAAGGTCCCAACAAGAGTGACCGAGGGATACCATTCAAAAAACAATCTCTGAAAGGATAGGCCCTGGAAAGTCAAAGAGTCTTCTTGGATATAGCAGCGCTCATAGAAACAGAGAGCATAACAGGTCTTTAAAACCAACAAGAGCCGGAAAGCTAACTAAAATGACGAAACGAAAGAGCTCTCCTCCAAAGAAACTCCAAGAAGAAATGACAGCTAATGAACTGCTCAAAACAGATATCAGCAGCATAAGTGAACAAGATTTTAGAATAATAATGGTAAAATTAATAGCAGGGCTTGAAAAAAACATAGGGGACATCAAAGAAACTATGGCTACAGACAGAATGGAAAATAAAAATAGGCATGAAGAATTAAAAAATGCGATAAATGAGATACATAATAAATTAGAGGCCTCCAATGCACGGATTGAAGAGGCAGAAAGGAGAATAAGTGATTTAGAAGACACCATTATAGAAAAACAAGAAGTTGACAAAAAAAGAGACAAACTGATCCAGGAACAGGAAAGAAGAATTCGAGAGCTCAGCGACACAGTCAAACGCAACAATATCCATATCATAGGAATCCCAGAAGAGGAAGAGAGAGGGAAAGGTGCTGAAGGAGTCCTGGAACAAATTATAGCAGAGAACTTACCCGACTTGGGGAAGGAAGTCAAAGTGGAAATACAAGAGGCTCAGAGGACTCCTCTCAGACGTAACTTGAATCGATCTTCTGCACGACATATCATAGTAAAAATGGCAAAATACAAGGACAAAGAGAATTTTGAAAGCAGCTAGGGAGAAAAGGGCCCTCACATACAAAGGGAAACCTATCAGAGTGGTGACAGACCTATCTACTGAAACGTGGCAGGCCAGAAAGGAATGGCAAGAGATCTTCAATGTGATGAACAGTAAAAATATGCAGCCAAGAATCCTCTATCCAGCAAGACTGTCATTCAAAATAGAAGGAGAGATAAAAACCTTTCCAAATAAACAGAAATTGAAAGAATTTGTCACCACTAGGCCAGCCCTACAAGAAATCCTGAGGGGGAGGCTCTGAAGGAAAGGTTGCAAGGAACAAAGATTCCAGAGACACCACCACAAACATGAACCCTACAAAAGATACAAAGACTCTAAACCCACATATTTCAATAATAACACTGAATGTAAATGGGATGAATGCTCCAATCAAAAGACATAGGGTAGCAGAATGGATTAAAAAACAAAATCCAGCTATATGCTGTTTACAAGAAACTCATTTTAGACAGGAAGATACCTTCAGATTAAAAGTAAGGGGATGGAGAAATATATATCATGCTACAGGAAATCAAAAGAAAGCCGGAGTAGCGATCCTTATATCAGACAAACTGGACTTTAAAATAAAGACATCACAAGAGATGAAGAAGGGCACTACATAATAATTACAGGGTCCATCCATCAGGAAGAACTAACAATCATAAATGTCTACGCACCAAATATGGGAGCACCTAAATATCTAAAACAATTAATCACAAACAGAAACAAGCTTAGAGAGAAAAATGTGCTAATAGCAGGGGACTTTAATACTCCGCTTACAGCAATGGATAGGTCAACCAGACAGAAAATCACTAAAGAAATAAGGGACTTGAAAGATACATTGGACCAGATGGACCTGACAGATATATTTAGAACTTTACATCCTGAGGCCAGGGAATTTACTTTCTTCTCAGGTGCGCATGGCACATTCTCCAAGATAGATCACATACTGGGACATAAAGCAGCCCTCAATAAATATAAAAGAATAGAGATCATACCATGCACACTGTCAGATCACAGTGCTTTGAAACTTGAAATCAATTACAGGAAGAAGTCTGGAAAACTTCCAAAAACATGGAGGTTAAAGAACAGCCTTCTAAAGAATGAATGGGCCAATCAGGCAATTAGAGATGAAAATAAAAAATATATGGAAACAAATGAAAATGAAAACACAACAATTCAAAACCTATGGGATGCCGCAAAGGCATTCCTAAGAGGAAAGTACATTGCTCTCCAGGCCTATTTCAAGAGATTAGAAAAAGCGCAAGTCCAAAATCTAACAGCTCACCTAAAGGAACTAGAGCAGAGCAACAAGAATGCCCTAAACCCAGTAGAAGAAGAGAAATAGTAAAAATTAGAGCAGAAATAAACAACACAGAGACCAAAGAAACAATTGAACAGATCAATGAAACCAAGAGTTGGTTTTTTGAAAAAGTAAACAAAATTGACAAACCTCTAGCCAGACTTATCCAAAAGAAAAGAGAGAGCACCCAAATAGACAAAATGATGAATGAAAATGGACTTATTACAACCAACCCCTCAGAAATACAAGCAATTATCAGGGAATACTATGAAAAATTATATGCCAATAAATTGGACAACTTAGAAGAAATGGACACATTCCTAAACACACACTCACTACCAAAATTCACACGGGAAGAAATAGAAAACCTGAACAGACCCATAACGAGTGAAGAAATTGAATCAGTGATCAAAAATCTCCCAACAAATAAGAGCCCTGGACCTGATGGCTTCCCTGGGGAATTCTACCAGACATTTAAAACAGAATTAATCCCAATTCTTCTCAAGTTATTCCAAAAAATAGAAAGCGAAGGAAAACTCCCGGACTCATTTTATGAAGCCAGCATCACACTGATTCCCAAGCCAGACAGAGATCCAGCAAAAAAAGAGAACTACAGGCCAATATCCTTGATGAATACGGATGCAAAAATTCTCAACAAGATCCTTGCAAATCGAATCCAGCAGCATATAAAAAGAATCATCCACCAAGATCAAGTGGGATTCATTCCTGGGTTACAGGGCTGGTTCAACATTCGCAAATCAATCAATGTGATCCATCATATCAATAAAAGAAAAGATAAAAACCATATGATCCTGTCAATAGATGCAGAAAAAGCATTTGACAAAATACAGCATCCCTTCTTAATAAAGACTCTCGAGAAAGTTGGGATAGAAGGAACCTACTTAAACATCATCAAAGCCATCTATGAGAAGTCTTCAGCTAACATCATCCTCAATGGGGAAAAACTCAGAGTTTTCCCCCTGAGATCAGGAACACGACAGGGATGCCCACTCTCACCACTGCTGTTTAATATAGTGCTGGAAGGCCTAGCATCAGCCATCGGACACCAAAAGGAAATCAAAGGCATCAGAATTGGCAAAGAGGAAGTCAAACTTTCACTCTTCGCAGACGACATGATACTCTACATAGAAAACCCGACAGACTCCACCAGAAGCCTACTAGAACTGATCCAAGAATTCAGCCAAGTTGCAGGGTACAAAATCAACGTACAAAAATCGGTTGCATTTTTATACACCAACAATGAAGCAACAGAAAGAGAAATCAAGAAACTGATCCCATTCACAATTGCACAAAAACCATAAAATACCTTGGAATAAACCTAACCAAGGATACAAGAGATCTGTATGATGAAAACTATAGAAAACTTATGAAGGAAATTGAAGAAGACACAAGAAATGGAAAAACATTCCATGCTCATGGATAGGAAGAATACATATAGTTAAGATGTCATTACTACCTAAGGCACTCTACACATTCAATGCAATTCCAATCAAAATTGCACCAGCATACTTCTCAAAACTAGAACAAACTATCCAAAAGTTTGTATGGAACCACAAAAGACCCCGAATAGCCAAAGTAATCCTGAAAAATAAAACCAAAACGGGAGGGATCACCATCCCAGACTTAAGCCTCTACTACAAAGCTGTCATCATCAAGACAGTATGGTATTGGCACAAAAACAGACACATAGACCAATGGAACATAATTGAGAACTCAGAAGTGGACCCAAAAGTATACAGCCAACTCATCTTTGACAAAGCAGGAAAGAATATCCGATGGAAAAAAGACAGCCTTTTTAACAGATGGTGTTGGGAGAACTGGACAGCAACATGCAGAAGAATGAAACTAGATCATTTTCTCACACCATGCACAAAAATAAACTCAAAATGGATAAAGGACCTGAACGTGAGACAGGAAACTATCAACACCCTAGAGGAGAAAGCAGGAAACAACCTCCTTGACCTCCACCGCAGCAACTTCTTACTTGACACATCCCCAAAAGCAAGGGAGTCAAGAGCCAAAATAAACTGTTGGGACCTCATCAAGATTAAAAGCTTCTGCACAGCAAAGGAAATAACCCAGAAAACTAATAGGCAACCAACGGAATGGGAAAAGATAGTTGCAAATGACATATCAGATAAAGGGTTGATATCCAGAATCTACAAGGAACTCACCAAACTACACGCCCGAAAAACAAACAACCCAGTGAAGAAATGGGCAGAAGATATGAACAGACACTTCTCCAAAGAGGACATCCAGACATCCAGATGGCCAACAGACACATGAAACGATGCTCAGCATCGCTCCTCATCAGGGAAATACAAATCAAAACCACACTGAGATACCACCTCACGCTAGTCAGAGTGGCTAAAATGAGCCAATCAGAGATTGGCTGGCGAGGATGTGGAGAAACGGGCACCCTCCTACACTGTTGGTGGGAATGTAAACGGGTACAGCCCCTCTGGAAAACAGTGTGGAGGTTCCTCAGGAAAATAACAGTAGAACTCCCCTATGACCCAGCAATAGCACTGCTAGGAATTTACCCATGGGATACAGAAATGCTGATGCGTAGGAGCACATGTACCCCAATGTTCATCGCAGCACTCTCCACAATAGCTAAAACATGGAAAGAGCCTAAGTGTCCATCAACAGATGAATGGGTCAAGAAGATGTGGTTTATCTATACCATGGAATACTACACGGCAATGAGAAACAATGAAATCTGGCCATGTGTAGCAACATGGATGGACCTTGAGGGTGTTATGCTGAGCGACATAAGTCAGGCAGAGAAGGACAAATATCATATGTGTGCACGTATAGGAGGATTAGGAGGAACTTAACAGAGGACCAAGGGGGAGAGGAAGAGCGGAAATGGTGGGGGAAAGGGAGAGAGGCAAACCATGAGAGACTCTTGAATGCTGACAAAAACTGAGGACTGATGGATGCGGGGGGGAGGAGGGATGGGCATGGAGGAGGACACTTGTGGGGATGAGCACTGGGTGTTATGTGGAAACTAATTTGACAATAAACTATTTGTAAAACTCAAAAAAAAAAAAAAAAAGAAGATATACAATGCAGTTACCAAAAGAAAGTTGGTATAGCTATCAGGACGCATTACTAAAGAAAGACACTCACAATACTAAAAATTCAAGATGTAATCATACATAATTTGTATTCACCTCAAAATATGCATGATCTCAAAATATTCGGATCAAATATTGACAACTAAAATGAGAAATGGACAAATTCAAAATGATGATGAGAGGTTTTTAACACAAGTCTTTAAAGAACTAACAGTTGAAGAACAATTAAGTAAAATATGAAAATTTGAATTACTGTTAATATAGACTTAACCACACACACACACCCTCAACCTAACAACTGCACGTTACATCTTTCAAGGATAAATGTGGCAGTTTAAAAGATTTATCAAACACTGCCTCAAAAATCATGTTTCAGTAAATTTCAAAGAACAAACAATACAGTGCCTTCTCTAATCATGATATAATTAATCTAGAAATCTGAAAAAAAGATTTTTTTGGAAAATCCCCACACACTGAAAACTAAGAAATATACTTCTAAGTTACTCATGGTCATGAAGGGAATCACAATGACAAAGAGAAAATATTTTTTAACTGAATTAAAAAAAAATACTGCTTTTAAAACTTGCAGCTTTCTGTTCAAATATGCTTACAGGAAAATATGCATTCTTAAAAATGCATATACTAGGTAAGATGAAAAGCTGAAAGTCAGTCTTCTAAACTTCTAACCCAGGAGTTTGGAACCAGAAAGGTAAAAGAATGACATGAAAGTAGAATACAAGAAACATGATAAAGTTTAATAAAGAAAGAAGGAAATATAAAAAGATTAATAAATTGATATATGTTTGGTGAGACTGAATAAGAATGGAAAGAGAGAAAACAAAAATAATCAATGTCAGGAATTAAAAAGGAAACATTAAATAAGTTAGAAGAGTCCAACAAGAAATTGGTAAAGAAATAATCCAATATATCCCACAAAATAAACATGCTTATAGAATGATACAACTTACCAAAATGTCCATAAAAATAGAAAATTTTTATAATTCACATTTGTTAAATATACATACAATTTAAAATTTCCCCAAAAGATAACTGTTAGCTAGTCTAGATGCCTCCACCTGTGACTCAAACCAAACAGTAAAGTAGAAAATAATAATTTTGTTCTCCCCCAAAATAAAGAAAATCAAGGGGCAAACACCTCAACTTAATATTTGAAATCAAAGTAACCAGCATATATGAAACAAACCTAATAGAAATTTATGAGGAAACATTAATAATTGGAATAAAAGAAATGTAATGAATGGATTCAATAATACATAAACATAATTGAGGAAGTAACTAATAAACTGAAAGATAGATGTAAGGAAATTACTTTGGCTGCAACACAGGAAAACAGAACGACGGAAAGTATGAACATGATATTAAGGGGCCTGGAAGATTGAATGGGACAGTCTGATAAATATATCCCATCACTATCCCAGAAGAAGAAATAGAATAAGGAAGGTGCACTATTCAAAATGTATTGACTGATAATTTGACAGAGCAGAAGAATAGGACAGAGTCAGATACAGAGAGTAACACATATTCAAAACAGGATAATTAAAAAATAAATATAAACCTAATAAATCTGTACAAAATCTGGCCGTGGAAGGGGGACATAGCCAGAAAGAACAAATTATTTACAAAGAACAACATTTTGTCATGAGACCTCCAAACAGAGAATTGAAAGTCAGATGATAGCATAACAAAATGTGATCAAAGTGATCATAGGAAATAGCTGTCAATTAGAATGTAATATCCAGTATATTTGTCTTTCAAAAGAAAAGAGCTGAATGAATATATTTTCTGATAAAGAAAACCTGAGTGTATTTATCCACTAATCACCTTCTCTAAAGGAATATCTAAAGGTTTTTCTTCAAGAAGAAGGAAAATAATCCCACATGGAAAATGCAAAATGGAATGATGAGAAAAGAAATTGATCTAAGTATGCTGCCTTAAGTATCTAGTGCTGAGTAACAAAGAAGCCCAAAACTTAGTGGCTTAAAACAACAATAATCATTTTTCATCTCTTACAGTTTCTGTGGATTAGGTATTTGGGAGTAACTTGGGTAGATGTTTCTGGTCTAGGGTCTCATGTGCTTGTCATCCTATGTTAGCTGGGATTGCTACCATACGTCAGTGGGGGTGCAGTCCTATGAAGGTATAACTGAAAAATACACTTCTTTTTTTTTTTTAATGTTTAATTTGAGAAAGAGAGAGAGAGAGAGAGAGAGACAGGGTGCAAGTGGGGGACGGGCAGAGAGAGAGGGAGACACAGAATCCGAGCAGCCTGCATGCTCTGAGTTGTCAGCATAGAGCTGGACGTGGGGCTCAAACTCATAGACCGGGAGTTCATGACCCAAGCTGAAGTTGCACGCTCAAGTAACTGAGCTACCCAAGCGCCCCAGAGGATACACTTCTAAGGTGACTTACTTTCACGACTCACAAGTTGGTGCTGGTACCAATTCTCTGTAACAGTTAGTTCTGGAGTGTCCTCACAGAATGGCAGTCAGATTCTCCCAGAACGAGTGACACAAGACACCAAAGTAGAAGTTAAATAACTAAGGTGCCATTATGACCCAGCCTAGGCCATACCCTACCGCTTATGCTGTAATTTGCTAGTCATATTTGTCAATCATGATTCAATGTAAGAAGAACTGTACAAACATGCACATATGTAGTTATAGCGAAACACATGTTGTCTTCATAACATAACAATAATGATGTGCCAATTTTGAAAAGAAAAGAAAAATTAAACGATTAAGTGATCACAGGAAGAGACATGATCAGAGTTAAATTGTTCAAATTCTTTTAATTTTTCAGGAAGAGAGTAAAGTAATTTATAGTTCTGTGCTCATGGCAATACTGTGATGGTAGCTCATTAAAAAATCAGAATAAGTTATGTTAATTAGGAATTGTATAGAAGAACAACAGAAAAACAGAGAAGCAAAACAATTAATAGAAAATATAAGGAAGATTCACGAAGCATGCAAAAGTGGGTCAACTAGAAAGCATAGTGAAATATGGTAGAAATCAGTGCTGGTGTATCAGTAACACATTAAATGCAAGAAGAATAAATTTGCTGGTGAAAAGACAGAGATTGCTAGTTTGGATAAAAGAAATCAAATCAAACTACAGAAAACACAAGATATAAAGGCATAGAAAATTTATTTTATTTATTTTAAGTATTTATTTTTATTTTTATTTTTTAAATTTTTTTTAATAAATTTTTTTTAATTATTATTTCTAGGAGAGAGAGAGAGAGAGAGACAGTGTGAGCAGGGGAGGGTCAGAGAGAGAGGGAGTCACAGACTGAAACAGGCTCCAGGCTCTGAGCTGGCAGTCAGCACAGAGCCCGACGCGGGGCTCGAACCCACGAACCGCGAGATCATGACCTGAGCGAAAGTCGGACGCTTAACCGACTAAGCCACCCAGGCCCCCCATTTTAAGTATTTATTTTTTTAAGACAGCCTACTGCTCTGGCAGTAGCACCACTTACTTCAAAAAAAAAGTTTTTTAAATGTTTATTTGTCTTTGAGAGAGAAAGACAGAGACAGAGACAAGAGACAGAGACAGAGGGAAACAGGGTACAAACAAGCAGAAAGAGAGGGAGACACAGAATCTGAAGCAGGCTCCAAGCTCTGAGCTGTCAGCACAGAGCCCGATGTGGGGCTCAAACCCATGAACCATGAGATCTTGACATAAGCTGAAGTTGGATGCTTAACCAACTGAGCCACCTAGGAACCCCAAGGCATAGAAATTTTAAAACAAATGGTTGGAAAATGTATGTGAAGTTGTCAGTGATATAAAAAGCTAACAAAAAAAATGTGTAGTTACATTAATATCAAAACTATTAAAATATCAAGAGTAACCAAGAATATATCTTTTAAAACTGCAAAAGAAGCTAAACTTGTTTATTTTTATATGTATTCATTTGGTGCAAAAGATCCCACAACTATCTACTATTAAAGATGGCTTAATAGAGAAGTATTCCATATTCACATAAGAGGAATTCAGTATCATAAAATGTCCATCCTCCACAGTCTAATTCTATTGGTTCAGGGAAACTGCTGTCAAAATCCAAACAGGTTTTATTTTTGAATACTGACAAACAGATTCTAAATTTCCTTTGGAGTGGAAAAGCTGAAATATAATCTGGAGTTTTTTGAAAAAGAATAATAATATGAGAACACCCCCCTTGTATATTCAAAGACTCATTATAAAGCCATCATATTGCCCCAGGAAGAGACACGCTCGCTGTCTAATTGATTCTAACAGAGAGACTAGAAACAGTCCATGAATATATTGAAATTATATATGACAGATGGTATTGTAAACCACCCTGGTTTAAAATAGACTAAACAATAAATGGGGCCAGGACATTTGTTTATCTCTATGAAAAAAAAGCAAAATTGGATTCCTACCTTGTACCATGTACTAAAACAAATTCCAGATGGATTAAAGACTCAATTAAGAAAGGCAAAACTTTAAAGCATTTGAAGAAAATATCTGGGTGACTATTTTAAGATTTTGTAATAGGGAAGAATTTTTAAACTCTTCCCTATTAAGACTCCAAAAGCAATAACACAGGAAAGAAACAACATAAAGGAAAATATTGATAGATTATCTTTTTAATAAAAATGACATCTATTTGTCAAGACATCATGGAAATGAAACATAACAAAATGGAGAGAAGGTATTTGCAACATATATAGCTGACTAATTATATTAGTATCAAGAATATATACTTTGTATTGACTGGAAAATGTTACAAATTCTGAAAATTGTAAGCATCGCTAAGAATGCCTACAAGAGTCCCCAAGAATACAGCAATTCACTCTCAGTATGTATCCAAAGGAATGTTTCTCACATGTACTAGGAGGCAAGCACAAAAACATTCTTATAATATCCAGAAATATTTTGGGCATGAACACAAATGTGCATGCTTATCATTACTGACGAAATCTGTGATGCTCCCCACCTCAGAGCAACCAGATTCATATACTGAAGCTCGAACTCTCAGGACCTCTAATGTGATTATATTTAGAAATAGGGACTTTAAAAGGTAATTAAGTTAAAACGAGGCTATTAGGGTGGCCCCTAATCCAATATAACTGGTGTCCTCATCAGAAGAGGAGATTAGGATGCAGAGAGACACGAGGGGTACATGTACATAGAGCAAAGGCCGTATAAGGACACAGTGAGAAGGTGGCCATCTGCAAGCCAAGGAGAAAGGGCTCAAGAGAAACCAAACCTGATGACACCTTGACCTTGGACTTAAAACCTCCAGAACTGTGAGAAAATAAATTGCTGCCATGGAAGACACCCAGTCTGAGGTATTTTGTTTCGGTAGCCCTAGCAAACTGGTACAGTGACCCCCTCCATAAAGGAAAAAGTGGAAACACCCCAAATATCCACTAACAGAAAGCTGGACATTCTCTCTGAGGTATAGCCTTCAGTATAAGTCAGTGTAAGGGAAGCTAGTCCTCTGTGTTTTACTATCCCAGGTCCTCCAGATCCAGGAGGGAGACTCCAACTCCACACCCTGAACACAGACAACAGCTACAAGAGTCTGAAACAAAGAGTCACCCTGAGGTCCACTGCATTACAAAATGGTCGCTCACCTCTAATCACTGCCTTTAGAGAAAGTGAGTGTTTCTCTACTCCTAGAAGCCAAATGGCTCTCTGAAAATTATTCTAGAAACTCTTTCGCTCCCCTTGTTCTTTCTTCACCTCACCTTGGTTTTGGGATCTTGAATTTCCAGAAGTGGGAAGGAAGATGAGAACCGGGATTTTGTGTGTAGAAGAGTCAGATTTTAAACCCTGTGCTGTAGTGGACTTTATTTGCATCTACTTTATGTCCTTAATCCTTTGATGAATGTGGGCCTCTAGGCAGAGAAGCAAGACTTGAATGTTAGATTCTAGTGGCCTGTCTCACAGGAATTAGGAGGGAAGGTAATATTACAGAATGGCCATCAACCAAAATTTATAAGATCTGGGACCGTGACTTCCATCTAATAAAGAATCAGTAAAGGTAAAATTTGCTGTAAATGAGGCAGCAATAAATTAATTTATCTAAGCTATTCTTTTCTATTACCTCAATCCTACATAGTTAATACATGTTTGCACTCCTTAATTAAGGAGATAAGTTCTGAGAACTAAGTTTAGTAAAAATGAAAGATCAGAAACTATTAATTGGGGTTAAACATGTTACAAGTTAAAGAAAAAAAACACTACTCAACTCTATTTCACTCACTTTTCTACCAGAAGTTACGTTTTGTGTTTCAATCATAGATAATAAAAATTGTTTCAGCTAGAGTTTGACAAGAGAGCCAACTATTTTAATCAACAAAATTACTCCCAGAATTAAACATCTAAAAGTAAACAAGAGGCGTTTTTCCTTTTTGTAACAATACCTAAACTTCATAAAAATGATCTTTAATTTTATATGTAGAAGAAACGGGCTCTGTGTTACGGTGTGTTATCCGTATTCACTAAACCAATATAATTTCTTTTTAGCTGTACTGGGAGGCACAGTTCCTGGTGCTGGGATTTAAACATTAAAGTCTGAGCCAGTAAATTTCTCACTGGGATGATAGAAAAGTGAGTAGCCGTCATCATCTAGTCTAGTCTGATCAAGTTATGTGAAATTGTGTCACTAATAGCTGGGTTCAGATTAGTGAGTAATTCACAGATGAGGTGCGTCTCAGTTGTCTTAGAAATAATTAGGGATTTATCAAGTGGTGGCAGAACTGGGGGTCATAGCTGTATTGGAGGAGACTATAAGAGGGTAGCGCATTCTAGAAAGAAGGAGCTACATGGTCATGACACGAGAAGAATTAATTACATTTCAGTACACAAAGAAAGATCCAGTCCTGAAAAATACTTGTATTGAGAGTCAAAAAATAAAAATAACAGTTAATCCATTTGGTGCCTGGGGGAACTTGATCCTTAACTTGCACTGACCTCAAAACAATCAAGAGACTTGGCTGCTTTTTGTCTGTGATAGTGCCAGTCTTATTTATTTCATTCCAATGTTAAGTAATTTATTCTTACTGTCTCTACAGGTTGTGCAAATTCTAGACATTTTAATTCTCAGCACAGATCTTACAATTTCTACGAATTATGCAGGTCAGTTTAAAATTCTCCAATACTTTTAGAACTTTTCAAGAGACACAATAAAATAAATCAAATCTTCCAGCATCCTGGAGACATTCATGTGTCAAAAGTACCCCTTTATAGCCCAAGGTTATACATCATAACTCCTCAGGTTTCACTACAGTTTATTACAGTGAAAAAAAACACCCACATGGCCCTGAGTGCATCTTCAATTTATGAGTATCAAAGGAAGACAGATTTAGATACATTAAAATGTGGTTTCTATGTTTATAATGATATGCAGCCACATAAAAAATAATGTACAGAACACCTTGTCCTACAAAGCAGCTGTGGGGAAGTCTTTGGTGAAAAATCGTCCCAGTTTGGAAACATTAGATTAGACGTGCACATAAATTAAAGATAGCATTAATTCATTTGAAAGAATGGAACATTTAAGAAGGCTGTTTCTACCAGTACAAACAAAGATGGAGAACTGACAAATAATTGTGAGTTGCTCAGAATTCTGCCTGCCTTCCAGACACTGAATTGAGAACAGATGTCTGCCCACACAGAGAAAATGATGTTAGTAAATGTTTCTTTAAATGAAACACATGATGGCAAAAATGATTCTCTAGTGGACTCCCAGTCAACGGAGAAGAAATATTTAGATAAGGTGAAAAATACTCTATGCTCTTTACATTTCAGAAGTAGAAATTAGCAGGGCGCCTGGCTGGCTCAGTCTGTTAAGTGGCCAACTTTGGCTCAGGTCATGATCTCAAGGTTCATGGGTTCGAGCTCCACATCCGGCTCTGTGCTGACAGCTCAGAGCCTGGAGCCTGTTTCAGATTCTCTGTCTTCCTCTCTCTCTGCCTTCACAGGCTATCTCTTTCTGTCTCTCAAAGAGTGAATAAAAATGCTACAACAAAATAAAAAAAAAAAGAAGTAGAAACTAGCAATTTAGATGCATTTTTCTGGGATGCTTGAAAAAAAACCTTTGCATTTCACTTATAATTTATTTTTTTGCTAACATTTTGATGAACAACAAGAAATGGTTGATGAAAAGATTAGACACTTGAAAGAAGGCTTAGATTTCATCCTTTTTAGTTTGGTTTCAAACCTTATTATGTTTACTTTTGGTTGGTTAGAAGCACCAAAACAGACGTTCACTTAAAAAATTAAGCAATTAAATAGTATGTGGTTCCAAAAGAAGGGGGTTAAAATTAGTATTTATAAGAAATGAAATGAATCATTTTGCTTTAACTATATTTATATTGATTATTTGTATAGTATGTGTCTTAAACTCCTCATGTTAGATTACTTTTACTTACTCTTTGCATTTGTAATCAACATTTTGGTGGCAGTTTGATATATAAGTGTTTGGTTAGGTATTTGGAGTTCTCTTTCAAGGAAGAGGAATATTTTTCTTGAATGCTAAAATGAATAAAGAAATACATCTTATGACATTGTGCCACAGCTCTGTGCAATACTTTTGATGTGGCTGGTTCCCAGCAAAGGTTTCTTGATTTTATTGGAGACCTAGGACTCTAGAGAGGGGTAAGGTAAGTTTAGTAGTTACCACCAGGGGGCAGCAGAGGCTGTAGGATCTGGAGACCTGGACTTTGTTCTACCAGATAAAAATGGGTAGGTAGTCTTGCTAATTTCCTCCATTTTTGTTGGGTTGCGGACCTCAGCTGGGAGTGAACAAAAGAATGGTCCAAGGAATTTTGAATAGTAATCTCGGGGTGGGGGGGGGGTGACTGGGGCATGTGTGGTTTCTAAATGCAACTGGCTATTCTCATGCATACGAACAGGTAAGCAGAGAGAAGGGCAGAAAGGATCCCCAAGATGACTGCCTTTCCCTTGGGTTGCCCTTAGGGAACTGTGAAAATATGCTTCGCTGGGGGATATTTGCTCTCATTATTCTCTAGTCACATGATAGGAAAAAGGGTGAAACAGCCTGGAATATATTCCTGAGGTTCCCCAAGGACTCATATTTTAACTGATAGGGAATATCCACTAAGCTGAAGTTCACTAGACTTGCCTCACTGTAAATTGGTCCACAAAGGCCTCTGATTAGTCTCTTTTTCTCTGGATGCCTAATTGAAGTTGTTCCCATGCTTTTAACTTAAGTCAGTGATTTCAGTATTCACTCAAACAAAATGTTTCCCTCTTAAATCAGCTCTTAGTATTTGCACTAAAGTCATTAATTATGGTTAGAACACAGAGTTCTGATTCTATCTTGGAAATACAGGAATTTTAGGGGTGGGCGGATGGAGTCTCCTGCAAATTACCACTTCTCTCATGCTTGGCTCAGAGGTGGGTAACTTTTTCTTTTAGTCTTCCAAAATTAAGTGTAAAAAATGGTCTTTCCATTTGTATCTTAGAGCTGAATCCACAGTTCTTAAATAAGGGTTGAAATCACAAAGGGGAAATAAGCTTAGGCATTTTATGATTGTAGATACTATTTCTTACAAGATAGGGTTGATTTTTTTGGGCTCACAAACTTTATTTTATGCAAGATAGACGGCAAGAACAAAAGAGATGAGGCATAGGTTCTATCTCTTTCTCTCTCTCTCTTTTTAAATCAATTACCTCTTCCAACTCAGTTTGGAGTATTGCAACTCTCCTAATTAGGTTAAGGGTTTTGAATTTTATTCTGAGTGTGTTTAGAAGCCTTTGGAATGTTTTAACCAGGAAGGAATAGGTTCAATTTGTGTGTGAAAGAGAGGAATCAGACTGTTCTTTGATGAACAGATGGTAAGAAGATAAAAGGAAAGGCAAGATCAATTAGGAAACTAAATGGTACTCTCAGAGAGAGATGATGTTGCTTATTTCGACCATGTACGTAGTGAGGGAATAAACATTTTCAGAATACACTTTGAAGACCCTCCATGAACTGAGTCAATTTCTGTATGGAAAGGTGGGCTGGGCCAGGGAAGGCATGGTTGGAAAATCTATCCTTTTTTTTTCTCTCTCTCTCTCTCTCTCTCTCAGTGCCCTTACACAGGTCTCCAAATCACTACTTGTGCTCATGTTTTACTAAGGAAATGGGGTTGAGGAAGACTTAGCTGAGTCTGTCCTTCTGTAGCTTACATTTTAAGGGGATTAATGTGTTTTCTTTCACTCAAACATATTTGCTGAGGAAATGACATACTAGAAAGAAAAACAGAGAGACATGTGTGACTTCACACTGTGTTATGCAGAGATAGGAAACCAGCTCAGTAGGCAGGGAGAACATGCTGTGAAGGGCTTGCCAGAGGCAGGTATGCACAGGGGTTTATTTCAACTAAGCATATTCCTGCAGGTCCAGGCCTGGAATCAGTGTGTCTAGATGTCAAGTGTGAGGCATAGATGCACTTCGTCGAAACTTGGTCATCACTACACATACATTGTTCAGTTTTCCTTTAGTGCTCTGTTCCTTCCGGTGATGCTGTGACGTATTTCTTTTTGCCATATGTGTGGGGATTAAAAAATATTGAAAAATGACCCCCATGAGAGCACTGGCCTGGGAGCCTGTATTTCTGCTTGTGACAGATCAGCCTCTCTCACAAAATACCTGGGCGAGTTACTTGTCCTCCCTGGAGAGATGACCATGATATGGGGCGTTTAACTCAATGACCTAACTCCAAATGCCTTCCAGCTCTAATAATCTGGGACTCTTGTCTTTGAAGTTCACATGAGAATAATGTCAATTCTGGAAACCACCAACGGGCAGACGGTTTTTGTTTTAAATGAAACAACTGCATGGTATACGAACAGTCTCAGAGAAACAGATATTTGAATTTTCAAGGCAAAGAGAAACATAATTATTACAGGCTATTGTTTCAATCCCATTAGATATATTTGTATTTATTTTTGGGTTGGTTGGGTCCATGTCTTGGTGTTCCTTGGGATTATAATCCTTTTCTTCCAGCCATCTTTTTTTTTTTTTTAACACCATTTACGTATTTTATAGGTCACCTGCCTGTTTTTCTTTCCTGAAAAATATATAAAGTTAATCAGAAGTACGTTGTCAATGCCCTGAGATAAGAGCAACCATATTCTGTTGTCCGGGGGCATGGATTACAAAACCCGATAGCTACATCTCATGATGCAGTGTGTTTTACAAAGATTTATTAGTGCATCACACTGGGCTAATAGTAGAGTTCTCCAGGTTTCTGATTTCTGTATAACTCAATAATCTAATTCAATGCCAATACAGATTAAGGATATTATGTAGACAGTAGGCTAGTAAGAAGAATTTCTCCTAGATTGGAGTAGACAATGTGAGCAAGATATATTGGTTTAGAGGGCAATAAAAAGTGGACGATGAGTGGTTTCCTTCATTAGTCGTGAATGAACAAAAAATTTTGCTGTCTCTTTCTTGTTACAAAGCTTTATTGGTCATAAAAGACAACAGGAGGCTTAATCTTAGGCAGTGTGACCGCTCCGACAAAGAGCCACCAGGGTACATTCAAGGTATATAAAGAGTAGGGTGTTGAATGAATGTTACCCCCTAGTATGTGAACTGAAAACACAAAACACCTAATAGGCTGCTGGTTTTATTCTTCTCCATTTAGATAAATTTGAGAACTTGCAGAATTCTAAAGAATTGACTTGGGATTCCCAGGTAGCCTGTCCTAAGACCAAATGAGACTGCCATTTCCATGTGAATATCTTGCTTTTAATTTAGATGAAATAGGTGAACACTTAAATGTTTAAATGGTTTCACCATTAAATTGCTCATCTGTTCCTACCGTTTTATCCTGATTGGTCTAAATCACTCCCGTTGGCAGTTGCCAGCTTTCATTGTTGTTTTAGGAGCTGCTTTCTTTCTTTTTTCTTTTTTTTTTAAATATTTTTATTTATTTCTAGGAGAGAGAGAGAGAGAGAGAGAGTGTGAGCAGGGGAGGGTCAGAGAGAGAGAGGGAAACGCAGACCCTGAAACAGGCTCCAGGCTCTGAGCTGGCAGTCAGCACAGAGCCCGACGCAGGGCTCGAACCCACAAACTGCGAGATCATGACCTAAGCGAAAGTCGGACGCTTAACCGACTAAGCCGCCCAGGCGCCCCTAGGAGCTGCTTTCATACTGTCCATTTAGTTGCCCAAAGTTGATAGTGGGTTCCATAAAGGATTTGCATGTGGATTTGATTCCAGACTGGGCATAGGCAGCTAATGGGTTATTTAGTCTGAACATGGTTTCTGCACAGGCTAAGGTAATATCTATACCACTCTTAGATTGTTGTTAGGTTTTTGTTTCCTTTGCCTTAACAATGCAAATGCATCTTGAAGTAGAGCTTAGCTGGGAAGTTATCCTCTGCCTTCAAAAACTGAAAGTGATTGGCCTCTCTTTCCCTGCTCTTCACTCCCCCACCCCAGCCCCCCAACTCTGCTCTCCTAGGACAGTCCCACGGGCTCCAAAAGACATATTTGATAACATGTGCACAGGAGAGAAGTACCATTCTGTAGAGTGAGAAATATAAACAGAAGCAGCAAAAACAACAGAAAGCCATTAAAGATAACTCTTTTAGGCCTATTCAATTGCAATGAACCTGAGACTCTTCTGCAATCAGTGTGTGGGTTTTGATACAAAGTAAGGGCAACTCTATTAAAGATGTGGCAAAACACTGTGACCTCTGCCCTGGCTTGGGACATGGAGGAGATGCTTTGGACCAAGCAGAGAAATATGATGATAAAGAAAATCCTGCCAGGAGTTTACCAACTTTCCTTAGAAGATTTTCAAATTAACATGAGAATCATATTCTATCTTAAAACTTCAATATGGTGTGTAGTGTGGGTTAATTCACCATTAATTAGCCTAAGTTTTTTTTTTTTTAATAAAATCTAAAGTCTGAAAGCGCCAGAAAAAAGCTGCTAAAGGAAACCAAGAGGATTCAATCAACAACTGAAATCAGATTTTCATGCCCAGAGTGTGTTTCATCCACCGAGACTAGTCTCTTGCTGAATAAAGACTGACAGTGTCTCAGTGCCTGCCACAGTTAACTTATGCACATAAAGAAGCCAAGTTTTGGCAGACTATTTGCATTTTCCTTAGGAACATTTCATGTGCCAGAGTAATAATTTTGAGGTCTGGATAAAAATACTCTCCAAATATATGATTAAATTTTGCCTTTAAATATGCAGACTCAACTCTAGTTAAAGTGACGAGTACTTTCAGATGGGGAGCTATAAAGATTTGTTAAGAATACGCTCAAAGAAAATGGCAAAGCTATGACAAATTTTTAGGACAGGAAGGATAAAGGAGGTCATTTGGGACACGGCAATGTACTGTGAGTAAATGGAAGAACTTATTACATTTCAACTTGCACTTTAATTTGAGACCCAAAGTCTGTGTTTCAAATGTAAAGGCAGAATAGCAAGAAACCTTTGGGGATGGAATGAAGCAATGGCACATAGTGCTGTCTCCTATGCATGTTCAAAAAAGAAAAAAAAAAAACCAAGTCTAATGGAAATGTTAAATATTTTAGCCATGTGATTAAGGACCAAAATGTGAGACCTTAAACCATAAATATCCTAGAAGAGAGCAGAGGCAGTAATTTCTTCGACACTGGCCATAACAGCATTTTTCTAGATATGTCTTCTGAGGCAAAGGAAACAAAAGCAAAATAAATTATTGGGACTACATAAAAATAAAAAAACAAAAAATAAAAACTTCTGGAGAGCAACAGGAACTATCAACAAAACTAAAAGACAATCTACTGTATGGGAGAAGATATTTTTGCACATGATATCCAAAATTTATGAAGAATTTATATAACTCAACACCAAAAAACCAAGTAATCCAAAATTTATGAAGGGTTACTATCCAAAATTTATGAAGAATTTCTATAACTCAACACCAAAAGGCCAAGTAATCCAATTAAACAATGTGAAGAAGACATGAGCAGACATTTCTCCAAGGAAGACATCCAAATGGCCAACAGACACATGAAAAAAATGCTCAACATCACTCATCATCAGGGAAATGCAAATCAAAAGCACAGTGAGATATCATCTCACGGCAGCTGTCAGAGTGGCTAAAACAAAGAAACAAGAAGCAACAAGTGCTGGTGAGGAGGTGGAGGAAAAGGAGTTCTCTTGCACTGGTGGTGGGAATGCAAACTGGTGCAGCCACTGTAGAGAACGGTATGGAGGTTCCTCAAGAAATGAAAAACAGAAATGAAAAATAGAACTACCAGCAATTGCACTACTGCACATTTACCCAAAGAATGTGAAAACGCTAATTTGCCAGGATATACGTACCCTTATGTTTATTGCAGCATTATTTACAATAGCCAAATTAAGCAACCCGAGTGCCCATCGATAGATGAGTGGATTAAAAAAGAAGTGGTATGTATGTGTGTGTGTGTCATGCTGCCATACTCTGATAGTGAACAAATAACATATTTGTACCTCACCCTCTTTCATTTGAGTTTCCATACTATATCTATGGTATGATTTACTGTGAATCTAGCATATATGTATAGGTTTTAACTTTAGAAGGTACATTGCTAATGGCTTAAAAGGGGATATCAGTAGAAGAAACTAAGTAAGAGGAAACAATCGTAGGGAACCCTAGCAGGATACAACTTCATAGAAACGACAACAGCAACAAACACCCACAAAGGTCCCCGTCAGTAGAGGTTGGAGATTAAACAGTTGGAGATTAAACAGAAGAACCCAGCTAGTACCTTAGCTTGTATGTTACAGGTTTTGAAACACACAACAAAAAAGACATAAAACCAGACAGAGGGACGTAAGTGGAATAGAAAATCGAGTGGAGGCAGGGAATTGGATAGGGCTATTCAGAGACTGGGAGGTTAGCAAGTGGCGTTTCACTAGTTGTATGTAGATGAATCCAGAATGCATCCGCTCACTCCCGCAGTAAGGATTATGGAGCACTCTCTGTGTACAAAGGACTCTTCTCGGCACTAGGGATGCACTGATGAACAAACGGACAATAGATGCCTTTAATTCCCTACTTGTGGTGTGTGTTCATGTTCTTGCTGCATTCTAGAAGAATAATTTGAAAATCGCTTGTAGGAATGAAGGCTTACTTTGAAGATTAGCGGTAGATATGAAGGGAGCAAACCTATATACTGCTTCACAGCTAAAAGAAGAACCAAAAGTGGACACTTATATGCACTGAAAAGCCGGCAGCTTCATCTCCTCACATCCGGACGTAACTCTTAGTATAACTCATTCTAATCCCACTCCCATCACAGAACGTGCAAAACAAGCATTTATAAATCCAGAGGGGAGAGCTGTAGAGAATGAATGAGAATGCTACGCTTTCTTTGTTTTCCCTTTTTTCTTTCTTCTTCTCCTCCCCTTTTCTATATTTTCTCATGAAAATGAGCCTTGAACAGCTTGAGTGGTTTCCAGATTAAAACAAAACAAAACAGGCACAAAAGGTACAAAACAGACCAAACAAAGGCAAAGGAAACATATCTAAAGATGAGCTGCATGTTATATATGCTTCAAGTCAACCAGAAATGTCTATGGATTTGATAGGAAATGAAAAATGTGGCATCTAAATCCATGAAGGAAGCAGCCATTTCAATTTTTCTACCACTGGATTCCCAGGGACCTAGCACATTTTGTGGTATATGTTAATAAATATTTATTAAATGAATGAATAAAAGACAAAGACTTTACTGATGACAAAGAAAATGAAATATATGAAGAAGGTAGCAATCTTATACTCTTGCATTCCTTATGTCTATTTGCTGTCCTATTTCAGTCTTAATGTCTGCTTCTCTGGGGACTCATGCTTTTTCATGTTCTCAGTCATAGAAGATATGTTAAACCAGGTGGAATACTTTTTATTTCATTCTAAGATGGTATTTGATATAAGCACTTATTGTGCATTATATATTAGGAGTTAGTACTCTATACATAGTTAGGGTATTGAATTGAGTAATTTTTCTTCCTTCCATTGGTAATGATTCAAAAATAAACCCAGTGAGCATCATGTCATCTCTTATTAATTCAAGGACTGGTTATTTCTTCAGAGAATTATCCAGATTATGGGATGTTTTACCTTTGACTGACTAGACAGGCTCACCTGGGATCAGTCTGAATTAAAATGACTCATTAGTATGTAGAACATAATATACTAGAGTCCATAATTAGATGAAGGGGTGTGGAATAAGATGATGGGGAGATAAAAAGTAAAATACTTTGGGGTGACTTTTTTGAAGGTTGTGACCTGTCCTTTGGTGTCTCTGAAACACAAAGCATCCAGTGTACCTTTATATTTCCTTCTCACTTCCTCCCCTTTCTGCATAGGTCCTGGAATTGTGGCACTGGGTCATAGAATCATATCACATATGAATGGGTGGAACAGAATATGAGAACCAGTTGGAAATAAAATCTGCAGCTCTTTTATCCAGTATCCCACACAAACACCGGAGAGAAGCAAACTCATGTCAAATGAAAGTCCAGAAGACAACAGTGTGGCAAAAATTTCAGAATCAGAACTGATTCTTAAATGTACTACTTCAGAGCTGTTTGACTTTGAGTGGGTTATTGAACCCAATTTTAAAATTCCTTTATCTCCAAAAGAGGGTAATGATGCCAAATTTAAATATAAATGTGAGAATTAAATTTGTTAGTACATTTAAAAATGCTCAGTACAAAACAACAAATGTTGGCGAAGAGGTGGAAAGAAAGGAACTCTTTTATGCCATTGGTGGGAAGGCAAACTCGTGCATCACTATGGAAAAGAGTATGGCGGGAGGGAGTTCCTCAAGAAATTAAAGACAGAACTTATTTACCGTAATTGCAGGAACCATAATCGTACTAACAAGCTCACACTGACTCACAATCTGAATCGGACTTGAGATAAATCTATTAGCCCTACCATCCAGTAATTGCACTACTGGATATTTACCCCCAACATACAAAAACACTAGTTCAAAGGGATACATGCACCTCTATGTTTATTACAACTTTTTTATAAGAGCCAAATTATGGGAGCAGCCCAAGTGTCCATAGATAGATGAATGGATAAAATATAGAGATCTATAGGTATATAGATACAGTAGAATATTATTCAGTCATAAAAAGAATGTAACCTTGTCATTTGCAACAACATGGATAGAACTAGAGAGTGTAAAGCTAAAGTGAAGTAAGTCAGTCAGAGAAAGACAAATACCATATGACCTTAGTCATAAGTGGAACTTAAGAAACAAAACAAATGAACAAAGAAACAAAACAAAGGAAAAAAGGAGACAAACCAAGAAACAGACACTTAACTATAAAGAACAAACTGGTGGTTACCAGCGTGGAAGTGGCTGTAAGGATGGGGGGCAATGAAGGGTGGGGATTAAAGAGTACACTTCTCATGATGAAAAAAATAAAATGGGGAACCTAAGTGGCTCAGTCAGTTAAGCGTCCGACTTCAGCTCAGGTCATGATCTTGTGGATCCTGGGTTCGAGCCTTGCATTGGGCTCTGTGCTGACAGCTCAAGGCCTGGAGCCTGCTTCGGATTCTGTGTCTCCCTCTCTCTGTCACTCCCCTGCACATACTCTTTCTCTCTCAAAAAAATAAACAAAACATTAAAAAAGGACAAATGATAAAGAAAAATCACATTTGATATGTTTCAAAAATATGTTCAGTACAGTGCTTAGTTATTATTAGCACGTAATAGATGCTAGGTAATATTATTTTTCATTCAATAGAAAAAAATCAAATAGTTTGTTATAATAAAATATTACAATAATTCAATTATGATTATGATTACCCTTTAATTTTCTAGATTTTTTTGGTTAATAACTGAGGTGGCCTTTAGAGAATCCTTTTTTTTTTTTTTTACAAATAGTTTATTGTCAAATTGGTTTCCATATAACACCCAGTGCTCATCCCCACAAGTGTCCTCCTCCATGCCCACCCCTCCTTCCCCCCCACATCCACCAGTCCTCAGTTTTTGTCAGCATTCAAGAGTCTCTCATCGTTTGCCTCTCTCCCTTTCCCCCACCATTTCCCCCCTTCTTCTCCCCCTTGGTCCTCTGTTAAGTTCCTCCTAATCCTCCTATACGTGCAAACATGTGATATTTGTCCTTAGAGAATCCTTATAACATGCAGGTAATGTTCTTTATCATGGACTTGGAAGACATTCTTTCGGATAAATTACTGAGAGTGCTTAAGATAGTGATTTAAAGGAATTTTTTGGAAACGATCTACCCTGTTGATGCTGCAGGTGGGATTATCCTGAAGCCATGAGACTAACTTGCTGGCACATGGTCATTGTTATCAGTTAGCGACAATCGCTAATGGCTGCTAGAGTCTCTACCGCTGTGTCCAGTTCTCTTTCCGGAGAAACTATAGTTTCATTTAATGAAGTCCCAACTGGACTATGAAGCAGGCAGTTGGCCCCCGGTGGACCCAAGAGCTTCTCTTTCCCATTAAAATGAATTGATAGCACAGAAGAGAAGTGTTACAACTTAAGGTCGATGTTAGAACTGAGAGGGCATGTTGGGGCAGGAGCAGCAGTGTGCTGTGCCCAAGCACACATGGTGGCAGAGAAAACCGGCCAATTTAGGGAAGAGCATGAGACTGTAGCCCTGCTGTCTCTCGCCAAACTCCTTTTTGCTTCTGCAGGTTGGAAATGGGTTCCTCTACCATAAACAAAAGAGCGTTGACGAGGACTAAATTAATCATTTTTGTACAGATCAAATAAATATTTAACTAAAAATTTATACCTTATTAATAGACATTAATTAATGCAACTTGGAATTAGATTTCATAAATGTGTTGGCACTTGAGATGTACTCTCATCTTTCATAAAATAGAGCCATCTGCTAATAGCTTTGATCAAAGCATAAAACATTACTTAAACTAACACAGAGTTTTTAAAATGAAAGTATGAAGAGAACGATTCTTTAACTTTCTAATTGCATTTTCCTCCTATTGAAATTAGCCAGCATTTTATCTTTAATGGGAACAATTATGAAGAGAAACATTTGCCAGCTAATTTAAAGGTGAGCCAGAATGGCACGGCTAATGTCTATGGGAAAAAGAATCAGCAAATTGCTACCTTGTTAAAATCAGCATAATTGATTGTCCCAGTGAATACTGGGATATTTATTTAACTCTTCAGTTTCTTCAATGGATCATAACTTTATCTGCACAAAGTAGGAATTCGACTCAATAAATGTTAGTTCCCTAAAATTTGGCCTTTGTGGGGCATCTGGGTGACTCAGTCAGTTAGAGACTGACTCTTTATTTGGGCCTAGGTCACGATCTCACAATCAATGGGATCGAGCCCCGTATCAGCCTCTGCACTGACTGCATGGAGCCTGCTCAGGATTCTCTCTCCTTCTCTCTCTGCCCCTTCCCCACTCACACACACACTCCTTCCTTCTCCCAAAATAAAGTAAACATGAAAAAAAAATTTAATTCAACATTTTTGATGCCATGTGAAGACAGAGGCACAGGGAGAACATCACGTACTAATGGAGAGAGAGATTAGAGTTAGGCAGTTGCAAACAAGGAAATGTGAGAAAATAAATTTCTGTTGTTTAAAAAAAAATCAGCCGTCTCATTTGGGAAGCTTGAGGAAATTAAGACCTTACTTTTATCTAACTGATGTTTCCTAAATAAGATGGCTATTTTTTTAAGTTGAAAAAGTAAATTCTTTCTCCCTAAAACAAAGCCCAGTTAGATTTGTCTGGATACAGCATTCTTACCGCGGCCACATAGGAGAAGAGCATCCAACAGAGTTCAGTGTTTCTCAAGCCAAGGCACACATCTGTGCCCCAGGACATCCCGATGCATATGCTTCACTGTTCCAGCCAAGCTGTATTGTCTGCCTGCCACTTAGCATAATATGATTCCTTGAGAGGCAGTATGAACTTGACTGGCTGGCTATGCATTCATCTCTGCCAACTAGTAATGATTAGTTTATTTTTACAAATTGCTTATTGAATTTTGTATTTGCTTTTGCTCTTAGAAGAGGCAACCGTGCCCTATGAAGACGGAGAATATGATTTGTTCGGCTGCAGTGTTTGGTAACTTATGATAACAGTTGTGCTCTCTGATAGAATATAGAACCATATCTCAAAGAGTACAGATAACTGGCTCCATCCAGACCACTGACGCAGAATCCCTCAGCAATAGAAACCTGCCAATTTGATTTTTAAACAAGCTTTCCAGGTGTTTCTTAAGCAAAGTGAAGTTTGAGAATCAGTGATTTAGAGGGCTTTAGCATAAACTGCCTCGCTAGGCCTGTGAGAAGTCTGCCTGGCTTGGGAACGCTTGATTAAGATGTCCTTTGTGGCCATCCAAGTTCTCCAACATGTCCTTACATTCGTTTTCTTAGTTTCCTTCAGTGAGCCCCAGCATGTGTTGGAGAAAGGAATATCATTTGTTGAGCAACTCCAAAACCTCAAACACAAATAAAAAATACTCTCTTCTGTTAGCCTAGGAGAAGGCTTATACCAGCTGATTTGAGTATTCAGTATAACTGAATAAGTATCCATTATCCATATCTGTCTGTTTACTCTCCAACACAAAACTACTGAACCTTTATGACGAATAGAGTAGTGAGAAAAGCATCACTGGGCACACGAAGGTGCATCAGACATGTCCTCAAAGGGGGCCACAGACGCTTGAGTGCGATGATATGAGCAGTTTAGTAGGGGTTCTGGGTTTGGTACCAAGGTGCCTCTAACACAAGCAGAGAGTGGTATCAGGAGACCTTGATGTTTTGGACTCAGACACTTGGACACTGGCAAAGCTTTGGGTGGTCACACTTGAATCCCTACACTGGCACACATGTGGCACTGTAAAACCTTACTAGGGCCCAGGGCACAAGAGAACTGGCCTGAGGGAGGAAACACTTTGTGTCTTTTGTCAGGGAAGAGACTGTGCTACCACTGGAGAAGAGCTGAGCCGGTTTGGAGCAACGGAGCTTTTCTCTCCAGTTCCATTACACATTATCCTTTTTTTTTTTTTTTTTCTGTTTGGATGTCATCCCAGTTAGTGCTTCCCTCAACTGAGAGGGAGCCGGCCATTGTAACCGATGACGGGAAGAACACCAGACTGAATGCTTGCCAGTCAGTGTGGTTGAACTCTTCTCCGCTTGGAAATGCAGAACAAGGAGGGATCTGTGTGGGCTGAAGAACTCCCTCCAGGATCTTCAGGCCTGCCTGGCACCCCTACTATTTTTAGACAGGTCTTTATCAAACTCTGCACACAGGAACCTCTCCAATTTTATCCTAAGGCAAAACAAGCAAATAGCAAACCTCTAATGAAGATATATAGGACCTCTTGGTTATAAATTGCTTTTCCATTTTATTACAAAGTCACACACACACATTGAGAAACATTAGAAAGCACATCATACAGGAAAAAGAAAAGAAAATTTTCCTTTATCACTGTAAATTTTTCTAGTGTTTAATTCCCCATTATCTTTTCCTGTCACATGCACTATTCTGACACATTCATTTCACATTTCACAAAAATGGGATCGTTTTGCCTATGATTTTAGTACTTGCATTATTTTAAAATTTAACACCACATTCCAAACATTTTTCTCTGTCATTTAATATTCATCCTTAACATTAATGGCTCATCACATATGAATGTAGCACACTACATAAACAGTTCTCTACTGCTGGACATTTACAGTATTTCTAATTTCATGAGGATATGAATTTACAGATGGGTGTATAAATATATATATTTCACATATATTTCGAAGTGTTAGGATTCCCAGTCTAAAGATCAAAATGATCCTTTTGAAACAGAATTCTTGGCTGTAAGCTGGCTGATGGACTTTACATCCCAGAACCTCAGTGGTTAAGATCTCATAAAATTGGGCAGAGTCCTTGGAGGAGACAGTCCTAGGTTTTCAGTTGATAAACTGTGTACTGCTCTTGACGCGGGGGAGGTGTGGGGGGAAATGTTTCAGTGTGCAAAGTAGACTAAGTAAATAAGAAACCAGGCATAGGAATGGCTGGTGGACAGAGAAGCTCAGGGGAGGTGCGGCTCCGCTGTGACTGACGGCTCCCGCGTGGAACACTGCAACATGCCTGGGAAGAGTTTAACAATCTTCCAAACAACGGCCTTCTGTCCCACGAGTAAAACTTCTTAAATGCCCTGATTTAAAAATTATTGTATCAAATCATGTTATTTTTATTTTGGAATCTTTTAAAAGCTATGAAAAGATACATCTAATAGAATCCCTTTGGAGAAATAATAATCAGCATTTCTTACCAAAGAACAATTGTGGGAGGGAGAATCCTTTTCAGAAATACAAAGAACAATGCCCAGTTTCTAATTTTCAGACGAGTCGTTAAATGAGGCGCAGAGATGAATTGGGGGAATAAAAACAAGTTACGAAATTTTCTCAAGTTTCCCTCAAGTCAAAAGAAAGTGTAGTGCAGAATTTAACAGCGTAGAGATCAGGCTCAGGTTTTTAAGATATGCATGTTGAGATCATAAAACTCCATAAATCTTGCTTATAGTATGGTTCTCCATATTTAAATATTTTATTTAACTATGGGGGTCATGCTCAGTTGATTAAAATACAGTCTTAATGTTTATGCAAGACTGATGCCATGGACAAATCAATGCAGATTCAATATTATAAATTAAGAAAAAAATAAAAGACTCCTACTAACCTTCTGATATGCAAACATTCCTGTATGGTTTTTCTCCTTCCCACAAGTAAAAACTAAAACCTTTCTAGGATTAAGAACCTTTTCAATGCCTTTAGTTTAAAATTATTGTGTCAAATCATGTCATTTTTTTATTTTTGAAACTTTTAAGAGGGATGAAAAGATACACTTGATAAAACCTCTTTAGAGAAATCATAATTAGTATTTCTAACCAAAAAACAATTTGGCATAAATATTACAAATGCTGAAGAGAACTTACACTTACATTTGTAGACGGCTTCTCCAACAATTTGGAAATGAGGAAAACAGAGGTACCCCCTCTGATTTATATTGCCTTAATTAAGACTTGCTTGACTGTATTTAATCTATAATAATAGATAATGCATTTAAGACAATAACAGATCAACAGAGAGAAAGTGATTAATATAGCAAAGGAGTCAAATGGCCAACTTTGGCAAGTGTGCTCTTCAGACAGAAATGCTGGATTTGGAGTATAGGAATATGGTCAGACAGGTGTCCTTAACCCTTTGCTGGGGAGGTATTCTTCTGGGCACGTCATTTAGAAATAAGAAAAGTATAACTACTCCATAAATAAGAAATGTTATAGCTTTATACCCACAATTTCCTTATCTACTAAACAGAGCCATCTAGTGAGTACTTTCTAATCACTTCCCTCATCTTAGAATACTTTCCATCTTTTCCCTGGTATGCATGTAGTATTTACATAATTCTGCTTCTAACATAGTCAGGGAGAAATACCCAAGAGTTAAGGTGACTATTAAATTTGCCTCTTGACTTGAGTATAATGAGAATCATAAGATTCCTAGAGTTCAGAAGGACAAATGGAAGGCAAAGAATGAAATGATGTCAGTGGTAAGCTGCTGTATCCCAATTCTATAATGGTTCCTGAACATGGGTGGTGACTTCATTTTGATCAGAAGGGGCTGCATATGACAGAAGCCAGTATAACACAGTGCTCATAGAGGGGATACCTGAGATGTCTTAAGCCAAAAGTAGCTTTTGAGCAGCTTATGTCATGTGTAACAGAGGGACCTAAAGACGCTGCTTGTCTGGATTATATTTGTTTTCTTTCCCATTATACCAGTGCTCCCTAAGTCCAAGGTAACTGGAAAAGGTAGGATGCTGGAAATAAATGGTAACCACTCTGGATTAGCAAATTTGATCAGTGTTCAGAATACTTATTATTGTTCTACTGTTTATCTCTGTCTTTTTATCCTATTATGTGGGTTCCTTAACTTTACCTTCTCAATCTTTGAAACTTTTAATTTTCATCTATTATATGTAATCTTCCCACATTGTTGAACTATTCTCTTGAAAATGGCATATATTTGGGGCACCTGAGTTGCTCAGTCAGTTAAGCATCCAACTTTGGCTCAGGTCATGATCTCACGGCTTGTGGATTCGAGCCCCACTTCGGGGTCTGTGCTGACAGTTTAGAGCCCGGAGCCTGCTTTGGATTCTGTGTCTCCTTCTCTCTCTGCCTCCTCCCCGCTCATGCTCTGTCTCTCATTGTCTCTCTGTTTCTCTCTCTCAAAAATAAATACATGTTAAAAAAAATTAAAAAGAAAATGGTGTATTTATTTCATGAAACAAATTTAGTATTTAATTTTTTTCTAAGGATAATAATTTTAGTTTAAAATATTTTTTCCCTTCCTGCTTTGTTTCTTTTTATTTTTCCTTTTCCTCAAACACTGTCTATTTTCACTGTGTATGGATGGTGGTGTCTTTTTGTGAGTCTTTTTGGTAGAGGTAGAAACTTTCACCAAATGTCTGTTGATCCCTGACTGGCTTGAGAGTGAGGCAGTAAAGCCATGTGTACAGCTATAATTATGAGGGATCCCCGAATCTGTAGTTTTCTTATTTCCTTAGAAAAGGTTCTCAGTCTTCGGCCTTGAGGAGCAGACAGTCAGCCAGGTGTGGATGGGTGGAGAGGACTCACTCTGTGGCATGTGTGATCTCACGTTGCTCAGCCTCGTCTGTGCCTAGTGTCCCTGAGCCAGAGCCCTTCTGCCACACTTTCTGCAGAGCGTAAATCCCCCCTTTCTTGCAGGGCTCTTGGAGGGGCTATTGCTTTTGTTGAAAGGGGACCACCCCCTTTGATTGTTCTGTACATAAAGCATCAGCTGATCCGTGTTCCATGTCTCAGGTCTTACCCCACTTTGCACAGCACCTTCTGCCTAAAACCCTGAGTACTCCAGAAGGGAATCATCTTGTTTCTTGTCAGTATTCAGCTCTTGACATTGGGTTTCGGCTTTGTCTACTCTGTTAGGTCACTTCCCATTTCCCAGTCTGTGTTTCATCTTAAAGATTTGTTGCCAGGTCTCATCACTGTTATGTCAATTCCTGCTCACTTTTTCCTTGTGTGATTGCTGCTTCCATTCTCAGCTGATTTCAGGATGGCATAAGGAACAATATTGAAGCTTCAGCCATGTTCGTGCATATTTCCAGAACTTAACTTCTAGTGGGGTGCCTTAAAACAGGAAGGGCCATTTACAATCAGGCCTGGGAGCATCTCCTGGGCCACTTCTCTCTTTGATGAACCCTCTTCCCCCAATCCTGCCATCCTGTATCACCAGGAGTAGCCTAATCATGTCTATGCCTTGTTATCCGGGCAATTCAGACCCTAGTTCCCAAGAAAGGAGAGACACTTTTCCTCCTTCGATATCCTAATTTCCTGTGCTGGTATTACTTTTACTCCATACAGAAGGGTACAGAAGGACACAATGAGTTCATGTGAGTCCTAAATTATACAATTGTCTGGCTTCCCCACATGTCCTGGATTCTGTTATTAAGTTATGCACATTCAAGAAATCAGAAACCTGGGATGTGCTGCTCCAACCCCCATTAAGTGTCTTTTCAGCCTCCCCTTGGCAATGGTTTAAGCATATTGTGGTCAATGCTAAAGCAAGGGATCCCTCATCAAAGACAGATAAGTAAGACAAAGGGACAGAGTGACAATGCAATAGAAGGAACACCAATTAACCATGGAGCACATACAGCCCTTTGAACTAAGAGAACTGCAAAAAGCACTCTATCTCTCTTTTTTAAAATTAATTTACTGTTTTTAGAAAAAAGAGAGCACAAGCAGGTGAGGGGCAGGAGGGAAAGAGAGAATCCCAAGCAGGCTCCATGCTTTTAGCACAGAGCCCTACAGTGGGCTTGATCCCATGACCTGGGATCATGACCTGAGCTGAAATCAAGTCAGAGGCTTAGCTGATTTATCCACCCAGGCTCCCTTCCCCAACCCCTCCCCCCCCCTTTTTTTTTTCTGATGAACATGAAGAACAAAGAGTTCCCGCCCTTCCCTTAGAGGAATTCTGCTGTTCCAATTCTGATAGCCAAGAAGTTCCTCATTATGTCCAATCTAAATTGCCTCTGACTTAATGCCATTTTGTTTCATTCAGTTCACCATGGAAAGGGAAACAGGGAGACATTTTAGTTTCATAGAAACCCTTCATAGACTTAAGTCAGTGATTAAGCAACTCTAACTTTTCCTTCTCCAGTCAGAACAATCCTGACAAAAATCTTTCTGAAATGATTTTCAGATTGGGTTCCAAGCATATTTCTCTCAGTAGAATATGATTGGATTGAAGCTTTCAGAGTTCTCTCATCTTGTCTCCTCTCTGGCTACACTTTATTTTTTTAACCAGGCATGTGCTTCAGTCACGCTCTGTAAACCTCACTTAAAATGGTTACCACTTGCATACTCAAAACATATAAGCCTTAAAAAAATAAAGCTTTACTCCAAATTAACTAAAGCAGATACCATGGTAATTCAAAAGTGATTACTGACTAACTTTGGTTTTATGAAAACGTAAACATCGGTCTCCAGGGTTGAACTTACTCTTTTGTGATGGTCCCAATTTGGAGAACAGGCTGTGTAGACAGGTGTGTTACTGCCAAAGACCCTGCTTGGAGGCAGCCCTAAGTGTGCAATGTGGTTAGTGTGAGCTAAACAAAGAAACAGTAAAAGTGCAGATTTAACCAAGTCCAGTTGAGAACACATTCTTGGGGATTGCATCTGGGATAAGAGGAATTATACCAAAAAAGCAAGTTTCTCTAAGCTTCTCTGAAAGCATACAGCATTTCATCATTTTAAAAATATGGTAGGGTATTTAGTCCATGATCCATTATTTATTCCATGATTCAATGAATATAGGCTGTTTTATGTGTCCAGCTCCCCTTTCGTTTTCCTTTTCTTTCTTTCTTTCTTTCTTTCTTTCTTTCTTTCTTTCTTTCTTTCTTTCTTTCTTTCTTTCTTTCTTTCTTTCTTTCTTCTTCTTCCTCCTCCTCCTCTTCTTCTTTTTTTTTTTTTTTTGGTAAGAAAATCTCTTTTCTAAGAAAAACCATTCTATGGAATTTGGATGGAGTAATCCCTTTACTTCAATTTCATGGCCAACCAGCATTAAGGGGCATACCTGTGATATAAGCCTTGCCTAGTTGAAGACTACATGTCTCTGGCCATAGTGACTGGGAAAAGACATGTGAAAAAAGCAGTGTTATTTTTAGGACTTTTTCAGGCAGTCCCAGGTGAGGAAAATAGACATCTGAGTGCTTTCAATATGTAGAGCAGTAAGATCTCTGTGTCCATAACTTCTGCTCCAAATCATCTTTTTTTTAGTGGGGAGGAGGGTGGTCAGATTTGACATGAATTTCTATTGTCATTAAATGTCCCAATTAATATGATCAATCAGAAACACTCAATTTTATAACAGGGAATATGAGGGCTGAAATGTCAAGTGATTTGCCTAAATTAACACATAGCTTATTTGCTTTTGAGTTATGCTTGATATCCAGATCCCTAACCTTTGTTCTTTGAATCCCTGTTTCCTTAGCACCTGCATTGTGTCAGATCATGGTGGTAGGATGATAAGCCTCCCCTTCATGGAGCTTATAGTCTGTTTCTCTTTAATACTCCATATTGGTAAAAGTGTTTTGATGAAGCTGTGTATTTTTATTTATTTTATTTTTTATTTATTTCTGAGAGAGAGAGAGAGAGAGACAGTGTGAGCAGGCAAGGGTCAGAGAGAGAGAAGGAGACACAGAATCCGAAGCAGGCTCCAGGCTCTGAGCCAGCTGTCAGCACAGAGCCCGACATGGGACTCAAACCCTCAAACCATGTGATCATGACCTGAGCCAATGTCAGACTCCCAACCGACTGAGCCACCCAGGTGCCCCGAAGCTGTGTATTTTTAAACAATTTAGTCTCCAAAGGATTATTTATAAAAGCAAAATTGTGTTATAATGAATTAAATTGCAAGAAGAAAGTGAAAGATTTTGTAAATACTGAATTTAGAAATATTAAATTTGAGTCTTAAAACATTTGTAAATCCCATTTTGCAGCTGAAATAATAGAAGAACTAGAAAGATTAAGCTACTTTTCCAAATTCATACTCCCTTTGGTCCATATTTAGAAAGGTTTACTAAAGGTTTGTGGCTTATTCATAATGAAGACTGTATACAAGAAATAATACTGAAGTTAAATTTTTGTCTGTATTCATATAATGGTATGCATGATATCTTGTTAAAAACTTATAGTTTTTATAATATTACCTCAAACACCCTAAAGGCTAAATAAATACTGTTAGTGAGAATGATTACTATAAAAGTTATCTTGGTACCAGATGCTTGCATTGTGGGAAGGGATATAATAGACTCAAGATGGGTCCTATTCTTTAATCCTTCCTTGAAGTTGCAAGTACTCTTTATCTCTTGTCAAATTTGCCAAATGTGTAATCTCCAAACTCACTCATCAAAACCAAGGAACCCATGAAAGTCTTCAGATGACCAGAAATAAAATAGTAAGTCTAAAGTAAATCTACAGATGGCCAGCAGACATGAAAAGATGCTCAACATCACTAATCATCAGGGAAATAGAAATCAAAACCACAATAAGGTAATACTTCATACCTGTCAAAATTGTTAGTGTCAAAAAGACCAGAAACCACAAGTGTTGGTGAGGATGTAGAGCAAAGGGAACCCTCATGCACTGTTGATGGGAATATAAATTGGAACAAACACTGTGGAAAACAATATGGATGTTCCTCAAAAAATTAAAAGTAGAAATGCCATATAATCTAATAATTATACTACTGGATATTTAGCCAATGAAAATGAAAACACTAATTAGAAAAGATACATATACCCCTAAGTTTATTGCAACATTATTTACAACAGCCACGATAACAGAAGTAGCCCAAGTGTTCACCCACAGATGAGTGAATAAAGAAGATGAATGGATAAAGAATATTACTCAGCCATAAAAAAATAATAAAATCTTTACAGAAAGGGGATTAAGAGGTACAAACTTCCAGCTATAAAATAAATAAGTCATGGAGATGAAAAGTACAGCATAGGAAATATAGTTAATAATATTGTAATAATATTGTATGGTGACAGATGTTGACTAGGCTTATCATGGTGAGCACTGAGTAATGTACAGAACATTTGAATCAGTAAGTTGTACACCTGAAACTAACATAACATTATATGTTAATTATTCTTCAATAAAAAAGAATGAGATCTTGTCATTTGTGACAATATGGATGTACCCAGAGGGTATTATGCTAGTGAAACAAGCAAGAAAGAAAAAGACAAATATCATATGATCTCACTTATATGTACAATCTAAAAAAACCAAAACAAATGAACAACAAACAAAACAACAAAAGCAAAAACAGAATCATAATGTAGAGAAAAAATTGGTGGTTGCTAGAGGTAATCTGTTATATAGTAATAGATACCTAATACAGCACTTTTCAATTTCTGGATAGCAATATATGTAAAAAAGTATATTCAGGTATAATTGGACTATGACAAAATGTACATATTTAATGCATACAAATTGATAAATTTATATGTCTATAATAAAGATATAATAAAATAACATGTAATATATAATATATTAATAATATGTAATATATACATAAAGATTATGTATATAATAGATATATAATAAGTAATATATAAAATATATACTAATATATGCTAATATAATAATATATGCAATAATCTGTATGTATTATCTATAAACTGCCATTAAAATCAAGATAATAAACATACCCACCATTCTCCCTGAAAGTTGCTTATGCCCTGTGGTTCTCTCCTTCTTGACCTTCCCCACATAACTATTGAGGAAACAAGTTCTTTCTGTTGTTTAGATGACTTTTCAGATAACGTTGCATTTTCTAGGATTATGTATAAATAGAATTAAACAGTATGTACTCTTTTTGTTTGATTGCATTAACTCAATAATTATTTTGGGATTCATTCATGTCATTGTATGTATCAATAGCTAATTCAGCTTTATTGCTAAATAGTAATTCATTTTATATACAGTATTGGATATACCACAGTCTGTTTATCCATTCATCTTTGATGAGCATTTGGGTAGTTTACAATTTTGGCTAATACAAATAAAGCTCTCTTGAATATTTATGTACAAATATTTAATGCATATATGTTTTCTTTTCCTTTCAATACATACCTAGAAAGGGAAATGGCTGGTTTATATAAGTATATGTTCAATAGTGTAAGAATAAAAAAATAGACATACGATTTGCAAATATTCTCTTTCAATCTGTGACTTAGCTTTTTATTCCTGTCACAGTATCTTCAACAGCAGAAGTTTTCAATTTTGATGAAGCCCAATTTAACAATTTGGTTTTTTTTAAGAGATTATGCTTTTGCTATCACATCAAAGTAATTTTTCCTAACTGAAGGTCACAAAGATTTCTTTCTTCAAATGTTGTCCTCTAGAAGTGTTATAACCTTAGATTTAATATCTAAATTCCACTTTGAGTTAATTTTGCATTCAATGTATTCATCAATTCCACTTCTTTGCCTTTGTATATACAATTGTTACAGCACAATTTGTTAGAAAGATGATTCCTTTCCACAGAAATGTCATTGTATTTTTGTCAAAAATCGGTTGTAATATATAAATTCAAGGAGAGGAGATTATTTGATCTTTTGAGGAAATATAAATAAAGACTGATATTTTAATTTGAAAATAAATATGTTTAATAACAAAAGTTATATAGAAACAGGCAGAAAACAAACAGCATTCTTAGAATCAATCTTAATATCACTGGCCAGTGATAATTAATGGTTTCTTAAGAATAGAATTCATCATTTTGCCTTTTTAGGGGCGCCTGGGTGGCTTAGTCGGTTAAGCGTCCGACTTTCGCTTGGGTCATGATCTCGCGGTTCGTGGGTTCGAGCCCCGCGTCGGGCTCTGTGCTGACTGCCAGCTCAGAGCCTGGAGCCTGTTTCAGTCTGTGACTCCCTCTCTCTCTGACCCTCCCCTGCTCATGCTGTCTCTCTCTCTCTCTAGAAATAAATAAAAAAAAAACATTTAAAAAAAAAAAAAAAAAAGAATAGAATTCATCATTTTGCCTTTTTAAAAAATGAGATCAGAATATATTCTTTTGAAATCTGTTTTACATATTAATTTATCAGAAATGGTTTTTGTAGTATTAATATTTTCTATAGTTGAAGCCATTATTGTGACCACAAACAATTCAGATAGAGACAAACTATATTCTTGAATATCAACCAAATTTAGAAAATTGTTATTCCAGGAAATTAAAAGCTATATAATTGATGATTTAATTGGAAGTTTTCCTTAAATTATTCAGTAGAATAACATTAACTTGTGACCTTTTTTAGTTTATGTCAGCATTTCTGGATTTTTCATGCCAGCAATTTACTTCAATTGTTTGTTACTCTTTTCTATATACGGAAGAGAAAAATAATCTGGGGACAAGATTTTTTTGATTATAGTGGAGATCTCGATGTTAACAAATATTTAGAATTCATGTGAAGTAATTTTATAGGAGCCTGAAGCTAAAAATTAGGGGCTAACAATGGAAATTTGCTGCCTGAAGATTTTGGATCTTGATTATCATAGTGACTCAGAATGATGTTGCTGGAACCCATCCAGGATTATACAAATTACCAGACTCATTGAAACGGAGATGAATGACATATTTCAAAAACTGCATACCATGCACCTCTTCATACTACAATGCTATGACACTAGAAGTCAACCACAAGAAAATATTTGGAAAGACAACAATATCCTACTAAACAATGAATGGTTCAACTGGAAAAAAGAAGAAATTTTAAAAAAATACATGGAAATAAATGAAAATGAAAACACAATGGTCCAAAACCTTTGAGATGCAGCCAAAGTGGTTCTAAGAGGGAAATATATAGCAATGCAAGCCTGCATCAAGGAGCAAGAAAAATCTCAAATAAGTAACCTAACTTTACACCTAAAGAAATGAGAAAAAGAACCACAAATGAAGCCTAAAATCAGCAGGAGGAAGGAAATAATAAATATTAGTGCAAAAATAAATGATACAGAAACTAAAAAATCCAAGTAGAACAGATCAATGAAACTGGAATAAATTTCAAAGTTTATTTATTTTGGAAAAATTAATAAATTTCAAAATTTATTAATTTTAAAAAATAAATTTGATAAATCGCTAGCCAGACTTATCAAAAAGAAAAGAGAAAGAACCCAAATAAATCACAAATAAGAGAGGAGAAACAACATCCAACATCACAGAAATACAAACAATTATAAGAGAATATTATGAAAAACTATATGCCAAGAATTTGGACAACCTGGAAGAAATAGATAATTACCTAGAAACATGTAAACTGCCAAAATTGATATAGGACAAATAGAAAACTTCAATAGACCAATAATTGGCAAAGAAATTGAATCAGTAATCAAAAACTCCCAACAAACAAAAGTCCAGGATCAGATGGCTTCACAGGTGAATTTTACCAAACATTTAAAGAAGAGTTAATATCTATTCTTTTCAAATTATTCCAAAAAATAGAAGTTCGGAAGGAAAACTTCTAAATTCATTCTTTGAGGCCAGCATGACCCTGATACCAAAACCAGGTAAGGACTTCACTGAAAAGAGAAGTGCAGGCCAATATCCTTCATGAACATGCAAAAAAAAAAAATTTTTTTTTTTTTAACTATTGGGACTTAATCAAAATAAGAAGCTTCTGTGCAGTGAAGGAAGCAATCAACTAAAAAGCAGCCTATGGAATGGGAGAAGATATTTGCAAATGACATATCTGATAAAGGGTTAGTATCCAAAATCTATAAAGAACTTATCAAACTCAACACCCTTAAAAAATAAGTAATCCAGTTTAGAAATGGGCAGAAGACATGTATAGATAATTTTTGCAAAGACATACAGATGGCCAACAGACACATGACAAGATGCTCAATATCACTGATCATCAGGGAAATAAAAATCAAAACTATAATGAGATATCACCTCACACCTGTAAGAATGGCTAAAATCAACCATACAAGAAACAAATGTTGGCAAGGATGTGGAAGAAGGGGAACCCTTCTATACAGGGATGCAAACTGGCACAGCATCTGTGGAAAAGAGTATGCAGCTTCCTCAAAAAGATAAAAATAGAACTACCCAATGATCTAGCAATTGCACAACTAGGGATTTACCCAAAGAATATAAAAATACCAATTCAAAGTAATACAAGCACCCTGATTTTTATAACAGTATTATCTACGATAGCCAAATTATGGACACAGATTAAGTGTCCATTGATGAATGGATGAAGAACTGATATATATATATTTTATATATATACATAAAATATATAAATATTTTATATTTTTATTTTATATATGTATATATAATAGAATATGACTCAGCCATAAAAAAGAATGAAATCTTGCCATTTGCAAAGACATGGATGGAGCTAGAGAGTATTACATTAAGCAAAATAAGTCAGTCAGAGAAAGACAAATAGCACATGATTTCACTCATATGCAGAATTTAAGAAACAAAACAAATACATAGGGGAAAAAGAAAAGAGGAAACCCAGGAAACAAACTCTTAACTAGAGAATGAACTAATGGTTACCAAAGGGGATGTGGGGGAGGGATGGGTTAAATAGGTGATGGAGATTAAGGAGCACACTTGTTGCAATGAGCACTGGGTTTTGTATGGAAGTGTTGAATAACTACATTGTATACCTGTAACTAATATTACCCTCTATGTTAACTAACTGAAATTTAAATACAAAATTACAAAACTGCATGAAATCCATCTGTGAATAATCAAATTAAGCATGTAAAGATATAAAGCACTCTCCCCAAGATTCAAATCAATTCCGTGAATGATTCCATAAAACTGACAAGAATTTCAGTTATCAGACACCACCCAGTGAGATTCGAAAACACACTAATCTTGTATAGAAATGTGACCCAAGAGAAATGGAGCTGTATTAATTTGGTTTGCTGCTGGGAGAAATATGGCAAGCTCCTAGTTTCATAACTCCTCCTACCATTGCCATAGTGGAAGAAACTGACAGTAGAAAGGATATGAACAAGCTCTGCTGGGCCATTCTTTTAATGTTTTTTTTTTTTTAATTTATTTTATTTTTGAGAAAGAGAGAGAGAGAGAGAGAGAAAGAGAGCATGAGCAGGGGAGGGTCAGAGAGAGAGGAAGATACAGAATCCAAAGACAGGCTCCAGGCTCTGAGTTGTCAGGACAGAGCCCATTGCGGGGCTCAAACCCACGAACCGTGAAATCATGACCTGAGTTGAAGTCGGACACTTAACCGACTGAGACACCCAGGCGCCCCTCTGCTGGGCCATTTTTACTTTTTCTTACTCCCTCCCTCCCTTCCTTCCTACTTCCCTCCCTCCTTCTCATCTCTCCCTTTCCTTCCTTCTTTCTCTTCTTTTCTTTCTTTCCTTCCTTCCTTCTTTCTTGATTTTATTTTTAAGTAATCTCAATGCCCAATGTGGGTCTTGTAGTCACAATCTTGAGATCAAAAGTCACATGTTCTATTGACTGAGCCAGCCAGGAATCCTAACACCCTATACCATTTTCTAAGTCTAAGTGAGTAATGCCAACAGGGGTTGGCTGTTGAGAAATCATTAATTTAGGATTTCTAAGTACGGAATCAGAACATGCAGATGAATTTAGATCAAGCTGAAGTTTATAGGCCATTGACCAGCTATGCATATCATAGCTCTCCAATGGGGAACTACAATCTTAGGAATCATGCTAATGAACACTTGGGTGAGAAACAGTCTGTTTGATATTGAATACCAACCCTGGCCTACTAAGATCCCCCCATATCTCATGGTTTGAAGCCTGAAAGTTACATTTTCCAGACTCCTTTGCTGTAAGATATTTGTTTAATTCCAAGGAAAGTTTCAATCATGGGAGATGTAAATAAATGACAGAATTGAAGTAAATTTTTTTCTTTTCGTTTTTTTCGTTGTTGTTGTTGTTTTGCTTCTGGCAGCAGCAGATGAGATGGGACACTTGTAGACTATAGACTATAGGGTAAGGTTTGCAGCATCCTCTGGGCCAGCTCTGGTGAGTCACCTTGTTTGGTGCTAGAGGCAAGTGAGAGTTCACTGACACTTTCCGGAATCCCCACACTTTCAGACTTCTAAAAGCCAACAATGGCACACCCTGACCTTTATTGCCTCAGCTTTACGATGAGTAGTTTAGGTATCCAATTCCTCTATTATTCCCTCTATTCTCCTCTTGTTAAAAGAAGCAGAGCAGTTTCTGTGTTCCCACCAAAACGTGATTTAAATGCTTAGGGTAATGTAATAGAATTCTTAGCATCCATGAATGGTGTACACATAGTTTCAAAATAAGCCAGTTTCTTTCATAACTTGGTATCTTTTGTTGACGGCTAACCAGGAATGCGAACAGTAGCACAATTGTTGCTGTTACATAACATGATATCTTCCCAGGACTATTGGAAATAAACGTTCCACGTGAACACAAAATATTACGATAAAGATGATCTGACGGTCGCCTGGGTGACCCAGTCAGTTAAGTGTCCGACTTCAGCTCAGGTCATGATCTCGGGTCTGTGAGTTCAAGCCCCGCGTAGAGCTTTGTGCTGACAGCTCAGAGTCTGGAGCCTGCTTCGGATTCTGTCTCCCTCTCTCCCTGCCCCTCCCCACTTGCACTCTGTCTGTCTCAAAAATAAACATTAAAAAAAAAAAAAGATGATTTGAAATGATTATCTGGGTTATTTAATTATATGGCACAATTATCTAACTTACCTGGATTTTCTGGGGTGGAGGTGGGGAGTAAAGGAAAAAAACCTTAATTTAAGCTTGCAGTTCCCTCTCTCTGCTCTAGTCAAGATCATTTTAGAGAAATAACCCATAGCAGCAATCCAGATGCCAGATAAATGGCCCAATGGGGGGAAAAAAAATCCACCCACAAAGTGAGGAGATGAATGGCCAGGTTCTTCTCCAAATAAACATTTACTGTAAACATTAGAAAACACAGTTTGTTTGTTAGTTTTTAAAATTAGGACCAATTTTTATTATTGCCCTGATTGGCACCTAATGGATACTTCATTAAGAAGACTCAATTTAGAATAAATGTTTGGGACTTCTAACACTGACACGCAGACGTTACTGCATTGAATCTACATATATAGAGAGAGACAGAGAGGTATCTTTATATATCTCTCTCTCTATATATAAGGGAACACATTTCGAATACCTTTATACAGCCTCCAATAGGAAAATAATTTATTCTTACAACTTGGATTATTTACATTATTGAACAGAACTGGCAATGACAAAAGTTGGAATGCCTTTGAAGCTATAAAAATTTTAAAGACTGAAAATTTTTGAGAAGCAGGAACACAAGGCATATTTCTTTTTTTCTAATGTTAGCAATTTTATTTTTTTATTTTTATTTTTTTACAAATAGTTTATTGTCAAGTTGTTTTCCATATAACACCCAGTGCTCATCCCAACAAGTGCCCTCCTCCATGCCCATCTCGACCCTCCTCCCCCACACCCATCAGTCCTCAGTTTGTTCTCAGCATTCAGAGTCTCCCATGGTTTGCCTCTCTCCCTCTCCCCCATAATTTCCCCCTTCTTCTCCCCTGCGGTCTTCTGTTAAGTTCCTCCTAATCCTCCTATACGTGCACACATATGGTATTTGTCCTTCTCTGCCTGACTTATTTCCCTCAGCATATCACCCTCAAGATCCATCCATGTTGTTACACGTGGCCAGATTTCATTGTTTCTCATTGCCATGGAGTATTCCATGGTATAGATAAACCACATCTTCTTGATCCATTCATCTGTTGATGGACACTTAGGCTCTTTCCATGTTTTAGCTATTGTGGAGAGTGCTGCTATGAACATTGGGGTACATGTGCTCCTATGCATCAGCATTTCTGTATCCCTTGGGTAAATTCCTAGCAGTGCTATTGCTGGGTCATAGGGGAGTTCTATTGTTACTTTCCTGAGGAACCTCCACACTGTTTTCCAGAGGGGCTGTACCAGTTTACATTCCCACCAACAGTGTAGGAGGGTGCCCGTTTCTCCATATCCTCGCCAGCATCTAGAGTTCTCTGATTTGCTCATTTTAGCCACTCTGACTGGCATGAGGTGGTATCTCAGTGTGGCTTTGATTTGTATTTCCCTGATGAGGAGGGATGCTGAGCATTGTTTCATGTGTCTGTTGGCCATCTGGATGTCCTCTTTGGAGAAGTGTCTGTTCATGTCTTCTGCCCATTTCTTCAAAGCAATCTATATATTCAGTGCAATTCCAATCAAAATTGCACCAGCATACTTCTCAAAACTAGAAAACACTATCCTAAAATTAGTACAGAACCACAAAAGATCCCAAATAGCCAAAGTAATACTGAAGAATAAAACCAAAACGGGAGGTATCACCATCCCAGACTTTAGCCTCTACTACAAAGCTGTTGTCATCAGGACAGTATGGTATTGGCACAAAAACAGACACACAGACCAATGGAACAGAATTGAGAACTCAGAGCTGGACCAAAAAATATACAGCCAACTAATTTTTGACAAAGCAGGAAAGAATATCCAATGGAAAAAAAGACAGCCTTTTTAACAGATGGTGCTGGGAGAACTGGACAGCAATATGCAGAAGAATGAAACTAGATCATTTTCTCACACCATACACAAAAATAAACTCAAAATGGATAAAGGACCTGAACATGAGACAGGAAACCATCAAAACCCTAGGGGAGAAAGCAGGAAGCAACCTCCTTGACCTACACAAGGCATATTTCTTATTTTTTAATCTAGAAATTAGGTTCTGGGTTGGATTTGCAAACTTCTGGAACACATGTTAGCACCTATTTATCAGTGCTCATGTGTGACATTTGAGAAAAAACTACAAACCTTTATTGGGGAACAGAGTCATTCAAACAAACAACCTGAACATAAATGAATGCAAAAGCATGTCATGTTTCTGGATGGAAAGACAATATTTCAATATGCTAATTCACTCTCCAATCAATGTCTACATTTTCTATAATGCTATTCTCAGTGGGACTTCTGATTTTCTTTGACCTTCCAAAAATTACTCTAAAGTTCATGTGGAAGAACAAAGACAACATAATCAAGACATTTTGAAAAAGATGTGCTCATCATAGATTAAATGCTTCCAAGACTAGAAAAACTTTGTGGGGAGTGAGGAGGTATGGCCAGAATAGCCTAAATCAAATTATGCTGCATTTATGAAAGGAAATATAGTAAAACCTTGCTTTGCAAGCACAATTTGTTCCAGAAACATGTTTATAATCTAAAGCACTTGCATATCAAAGTAAATTTTCCCATAAGAAATAATGGTTACTCAGATGATTCATTCCACAACCCAAAAATATTCATGAGGGGCACCTGGGTGGCTCAGTCAATTAAGTGTCCAACTTGGGCTCAGGTCATGATCTCACAGTTTGTGGGTTCGAGCCCTGCATAGGGCTCTGTGCTGACAGCTCAGAGCCTGGAGCCTGCTTCATATTCTGTGTCTGCCTCTCCCCTGCACACACTCAGTCTCTCTCTGTCTCTCAAAAATAAATAAAGATTAAAAAAAATTAAATAAAATCACCTCTTAAAAATGCATATGAAAAGGATTACAATACTATAATACAAAATAATAAAGAAAAAACAAAATACAAATAAAAATAAACAAATGAGCCTGCACTTTCCTTTGAAAATCTTCATGGCTGGTGTGAGGGAAACAAGAGAGGGAAGAGTTATTGTGTAGGATGATTTTCACTATCGCTAACAGAATCACTGCTATCTGTTGGCTCAATGGAATCTTCTTCTGCATGGGGGCCATTATGTATATTCATATGGATGTTGACTATAGTATAGTATTAATAAACTTCTGTCATATACTGAATTTAATGTAACTGACAATAAGACAGCAGAGGAAAGGGTCTCTGTCTTCAGGCAGCCTGACCTGGAATGAAGCAAAGCACCTGTAAGCTTATTCTTGTATGGAAAAGCAAAAGTGTCCACAGGTGCTTTGAAGTGACAAAAAACACACTAGGGCCAGTTGTGGGCACCTTCCAGCGTTCTGAAAATTCACTGATTTCTGCCAAATACCAGGGGCTGAGATTGAGCATCTGAGCATGAGAGGTAATCACCCACAATCTCTCAGCAAGAGAGAGAAGGAGGGAGGGAGGGAGAAGGAGAGGGAGAGGGAGAGGGAGAGAGAGAGAGAGAGAGAACCATTGCCTCAATTGTGATCATGTGACATTGGGTGTCACATACTACTCATATTGCAAGACATTGCTCATTTATCAAGTTAATATTTATTAGAAATGTTTCCTTGGGGACACCTCTGTGGCTCAGTCAGTTAAGCATCTGACTCAGGTCATGACTTCATAGTCCCTGAGTTCGAACCCCACACTGGGCTCTGTGCTGACGCTCCGAGGCTCCAGGCTTCAGATTCTGTGTCTCTCACTCTCTCTGTCCCTCCTCTGCTTGTGCTCGCTTTCTCTCAAAAATAAACATTTAAAAAAATGCTCGTTTGTTTTGCAGAACAAGTTACTTGCAATCCAAGGTTTTACTATACTCTGGAACCATAAAAAAACAAAACCCCCCCCCAAAACCCACAAAAAAAACAGGTGTATCTGCTCCCCAGAAAGATGTTGATGAAATATTAATAAGGGAGAAAACAAAACCTTGCAGACCAATGTGTTTCACATGATTATATTTGTATAAAAACTGTACACATTAATATGCATAACATGCAAATATCTGTATTATCCTAAAAAGCCTGGTAACACAGCAAACTGCTAACATGGTCATATCTGAGGCATAGTGGGAGCTGAGGTAGGCATCTGCTTCCTATTTTGTGTGGGGTTGTATACACATGCACATAATAAATATTTAAATAACGACTTTGTGAGTAACTTAACTTTTTTGCACATTCAGCATTATTCAAATTAAAATGCAAGGAAATTCATCATGTAGTGCTTTCTGTCAAGGTAAATACACGCATGCATACGCATTTATGCAAGAAAGAAACTTTGATATTTACAAACATGATTGCTTTCTTTTGAGGATGAATCCTTTTTATGGAAATGTTCTTTGTTGTGCTGAGAAAATTTGATCTCGTGTACGCAAATTAGGGAGGAAGAGTCAGAGGAATGTGAACTACTTTGCATGATGAAAAAGCGTTTATGTGCACAATGGAATCTGAGTTACTTACTGTCAGCAGTGTGATCTCAATATTGTCTCTGTGTCCCCTACAAAATCTGGAATAAAGTCTACATGGTTCACTAAAGCTTTAGTATGAGTGGACTCTTTCAGTCTATTAGGCGTAGCTCTATGGAGGCAAATGCAAATGGAGCTTGGAGAAGAAAGGCTATGGAAGGTAAGAAAGACACCAGAAATTTTTAGAAGTCTAGAAGATATTTCACGTTTTCCCCAGGTGTGGATTTGGACAGTGCTTCAAGGAGAGCAGTGTTGCTTGGAGTCTGTGAAGCAAGAAAACTTGTCCCAAGCCTGATAAAGCTTCAAAGTGAGAGACTGTAGCTATTTATTCCGATGGCTGAGCAAAGGTGATTAAGAGGAGGGTTCAAGAAGGCTGCCTAGAAGGATAATAGGATCCTAATTTAGATGATATTCTGAGGAGTAGACCAAGGAACCCATCCAGGAAAGACTTTACAGCAATAGATCCCCAGCAATGAAAGAGTGATGTCTGAAGAATCCACAACCATTCCTAAGAAACAGTTTTAAACATTTACCAAGCCCACACAGTATAGGCATACCTCATTTTATTCTTTTCTTTTCTTTTCTTTTTTTTACAAACTGAAGATTTCTGGCAACTCTGCATCAAGCAAGTCTACGATGCCATTTGTCTAACATCGTTTGCTCACTTTGTGTCTCTTGTCACATTTTGCTAATTGTCACAACATTTCAAACCTGTATATAATTATTGTAATTGCTATGGTGGTCTGTGATCAATGATTTCTGATGTAACTATGGGAACTGTTTTGGGGCACCACCAAGGGCACTCATGTAAGATGTTGAACTTAATAGATAAATGTCATGTGTGTTCTGACTACTCCACTGATCAGCTATTTCCTCATCCCTTCTCCCCAACCCTCCCTATTCCCAGATATACAACAATCCTAAAATTAGGCTCATTAATAACCCTACAATGGCCTCTAAATATTCCAGTGAAAGGAAGAGTAGCAGAGTTCTCACTATAAATCAAAAGTCAGAAATGAGTAAGATTAGTGAGGGAGGCGTGCCGAAAGCTGAGTTAGGCTGAAAGCTAGGCCTCTTGAGGCCATTAGCCAAGTCGTGAACGCAAAAGGAAAGTTCTTGAAGGAAATTAAAAGTGCTACTCTAGTAAACACAAAAACGATAAGAAAGCAAAACAGCCTTATTGCTGATACAGAGAAATTTTTAGTGGTTTGGATTTACCTTAAGCCAAAGCCTAATCTGGGGCAAGGCCCTAACTCTCTTCAATCCTATGAAGACTGAGAAAGGTGAGGAAGCTGTAGAAGAAAAGTGTGAACTTAGCTAGGATTGGTTCATGAGATTTAAGGAAAGAAGTAGTGTCCACAATATCAAAGTGCAAGGTGTAGCAGCTGGTGCTGATGTGGAAGCCACAGCAGGTTATCCAGAAGATCTGGCTAAGAATGAATGAAGGTGGGTACACTAAACAACAAATTTTCAGCTTAGACAAAACAGTCTTCTATTAGAAAAAGTTGCCATCTATGATTTTCCTAGCTAGAGAGAAAAAGACAAGGCATGGCATCAAAGCTTCAAAGGACAGGCTAAGTATCTTATTAGGGGCTAATGTAGCTTAAGACTTTAAATTGAGTTCAGTGATTATTTACCATTCCAAAAATCCCAAGACCTTTAAAAATTATGCTAAACATACTCTGCCTGTGCTCTCTAAATGGAACGACAAAACATGGATGATAGTACATCTGTTTACAAAATGGTTTACTGAATATTTTAAGCCCACTATTGAGGCCTACTGCTCAGAAAAAAAAAAAAAAAAGACTCCTTTCAAAATATTACTGCTCATTGACAGGGTGCCTGATGACCCAAGACATCTGATGGAGATATATGAGATTAATGTTCTTCTCATGTCTGGTAATACAACACCCATTCCATAGCCCATGGATTAAGGAATAATTGCAACTTTAAAATCCTAGCATTGAAGAAATGCATTTCATAAGGCTGTAGCTGTCATAGATAAGGGATTCACTTAATGGATCTGGGTAAAGAAAGTTGAAAACCTTCTGGAAAGGATTTACCATTCTTGATGCCATTAAGAACACTTATGATTCATGGGAAGAGACCAAAATATCAACATGAGCAGGAGTTTGGAAGAAGTTGATTCCAACTCTCAGGGATGACTTTGAGAGGCTCCAGACTTCAGTGAAGGAAATGAACACAAATGTGGTGGAAACAGCAAGAGAATTAGAAGTGGAGCCTGAAGATGGGGCTGAATTGCTGCAATCTCATGCTAAAACATTAATGGATGAGGAGCTGCTTCTTACGGATGAGCAAAGAAAGTGGTTTCTCAAGATGGAATCCACTCCTGGTGAAGATGCTGTGAAGACTGTTGCAATGATAACTAAGGGTTTGGGACATAGCATAAACTTGGTTAAGAAAGCAGCAGCAGGTTTGAGAGGATTGAATCCAATTTCCAATTTCCAAAGACGTTCTACTGTGGGTGAAATGCTATCAAATAGCATCCCAAGCTACAGAGAAATTTTTGGTGAAAGGCAGAGTCAATCAGTGCAGCAAACTTCACTGTTGTTTTAAAGAAATTGCCACAGCCACCCAACCTTTAGCAGCCACCACCCTGTTCAGTCAGCAGCCATCAACATTTAGGCAAGTTCTCCACCAGCAAAAAGATTACAATTTGCTGAAAGCTCCGATAATGGTTAGTATTTTTTAGCATTAAGATATTTTTAAATTAAGGTATGTACTTTATGTTTTTTTTTTTTTTTACTTTTTAACGTTTTATTTATTTTTGAGAGAGAGCTAGAGACAGCATGAGCAGGGGAGGATCAGAGAGAGAGGGAGACACAGAATCTAAAGACAGGCTCCAGGCTCTGAGCTAGCTGTCAGCACAGAGCCCGATGCGGGGCTTGAACCCACGAACCGCAAGATCATGACCTGAGCTGAAGTCGGACATTTAAATGACTGAGCCACCCAAGCGTCCCTGTACTTTATGTTTTTAGATATAATGTTATTGCACACTTTCTAGACAACAGTATAGTGCAAACATAACTTTTATATGTACTGGGAAACCAAAAATTCATTTAACTTGCTTTATTTTGATATTCACTTTATTGTAGTAGTCTGGAACTGCACCTCCAATATCTCTGAGGTATGCCTATCATTTGTTTGTTGTTATAACCTTTCTTGAATCAATTTAGAATATAACAGAGTTTAAATATGTTTGTTATGGGTTGAATTGTGTCCTACCAAAATCCATGTGTTTAAACCCTAATCTCCAGTACCTCAAGAGTTGTTACAGAAGTGACTGGTTAAGATGAAGCCATATGAAGTAGGCACCGAAGTCAATATTACTGATGTCCGTATAAAAAGGGCGAATCTGGACACAGACACATACATAAGGAGAATGCCACATGAAGATGAAGATGGAGATCAACCAAGGAATGCCGGTGACTGACAGTAAACTCTGCAATATCTCCAAGGTATGACTTTATCAATGACAGGTCGATACTCGATTTAAGTAAAGTGTTTTCTGTGCCACAACTCTCTTTTCCACTATTTAAACCTGGAAGTGCCAGAGGTGGCCTAGCACATGGGGGAGTTAGGGTAGTAGGTGTTAAAAAGATGGTGAATCTCCAAACTTCACACCCGAGAAACAAACAACCCAGTGAAGAAATGGGCAGAAGATATGAACAGACACTTCTCTAAAAAGGACATCCAGATGGCCAACAGACACATGAAACGATGCTCAGCATCCCTCCTCATCAGGGAAATACAAATCAAAGCCACACTGAGATAGCACCTCACGCCAGTCAGAGTGGCTAAAATGAGCCAATCAGAGGACTCTAGATGCTGGCGAGGATATGGAGAAATGGGCACCCTCCTACACTGTTGGTGGGAATGCAAACTGGTGCAGCCTCTCTGGAAAACAGTGTGGAGGTTCCTCAGGAAAGTGACAATAGAACTCCCCTATGACCCAGCAATAGCACTGCTAGGAATTTACCCAAGGGATACAGAAATGCTGAGGCATAGGCGCACATGTACCCCAATGTTCATAGCAGCACTCTCCACAATAGCTAAAACATGGAAAGAGCCTAAGTGTCCATCAACAGATGAATGGATCAAGAAGATGTGGTTTATCTATACCATGGAATACTACATGGCAATGAGAAACAATGAAATCTGGCCATGTGTAGCAACATGGATGGACCTTGAGGGTGTTATGCTGAGCGAAATAAGTCAGGCAGAGAAGGACAAATATCATATGTGTGCACATATAGGAGGATTAGGAGGAACTTAACAGAGGACCAAGGGGGAGAAGAAGGGCGGAAATGGTGGGGGAAAGGGAGAGAGGCAAACCATGAGAGACTCTTGAATGCTGACAAAAACTGAGGACTGATGGATGTGGGGGGGGAGGGATGGGCATGGAGGAGGGCACTTGTGGGGATGAGCACTGAGTGTTATGTGGAAACTAATTTGACAATAAACTATTTGTAAAAAAAAACAAAAAACAAAAAACAAAACAAAACAAAACAAAAAGATGGTGAATCTCAAGTTCCTGATTTCTACAATAGGCCTAATGAATTTAAGAATATGCTTCTCTCCCTCAACATAGTCACACTTGAGAAGGAAAATGCAAAAAATACTAATATTCAAGATCTAGTTGTTTAAGACATATACTGATCAGTTAAAAATATATTTTTTTTAGTTTAATAAATTACATCTATACAATAAATAAGATTTATTTGTTTAGGCAGCAATATTTGTTATGCCAACTTTCTGCCAAGCACGCTTCTGGGCATCAAGGAAAGAAGAAACAAAATGACAAAGTCTGGACCTTAGGAAATTGATATTCTAGTCAGGGCAGTCCAAAATATAAATATAATGTCAAATAGCAACACATTCTATTATGAAAAGTAATTTGACTAAGGTATTCGACTGACAGGGCCACTAGTGTATATAGCAACATCAGGTTATTTGAAAGTATAAAATTTAGGTAAATTAAAAGAAGTGAAGAAATGAGTCATGTGACTATCTTAGGGAAGAGAGTCCTCCAGGAAGAATGGAGGACAAAGGACTGAAGTGAGAGCAGTCTTGGCTGGGTTGGAAAGGGCAAGCAGGTCTAGGTGCTTAGATAGTAGTCAAATCAGTATCTGATGAACCCCTTATTTCAGATGAAATAAGTCTCTGGGAGAGGGACCTGTGAGCTCCTAGTCTTGCTGTGGACAGGGGCTGAGAGGCAACTACTCCAGGGCCTGTTCAGAAAGAGGGTCTTCCATGTTTAGATCGTGCGCTGAGACTCCTCCCTACCCTGATGGTGTATCCATGTGATAGAGGTGAAAGTCCCACAGCAATCAAGCCTCTTGCTGTGGTAGTTTCCTTAAAATCAATACTGCATCCACCTGGGGAAGAGTAACTGGTCATAAAGGAATCTTTTCCCTTGTGACCGGGGTTGAAATGAGGAAGGTGGCTGTTTAATACACCCCCTCTCATTTTAATCCACTATATGTAATAGATCTTTTCCTTTACTCCGAAGGAGGTCAAAGAGTGCTTGATTCCATTAAACGAAACAGGTTAGCTAATAAAAATTGAAGTACATTGTGTAGGTATTAAGTTAGTCCTGACTCCTTACCCCAGCAAAGACACTGCTCACAGGGCTCTTTCATACTTGAAGTATATAAAGCAATTGTTATAGTGTTTGACACAAAGTATGCTCAATCAATGATCATCATTACCATGTGGTAATAATGACAGCCTGAGATTACTCTGATTAGTGGGTAGTTACTAATCAATACAAATAAATGAAGCTTCTGCTGGTCATAAGAACATGACTGGGTATGTTGTATTACATCCGCATATCTCATATCAACCTGGGAGAGGGGAAGGTACACATGTGGATTGCTTACCCCTTACTTTGTAAGCCTGTGGATAAGCAGTTCCTGAAGCACACGATGAAAAGCAGGTGAACTTCTGAACTCAGTTCCATTAGAAGGAGGAAGGAAGAGAGGAATGGCTAATAGACAGCATCCAACAGTGTCTGTTATAATCTTTAGCTTTCCCACCTCTATGTCTGCCACTTCCTAGCAAATCCCATAACCATATGGTTCTGAATTTTGTATATGTGTGATGAAGTGAGCATTAAGTTTCCATATGGAAATATTTTCTCTTCTGTATATCCCATGTTCTTTTATGCTTTCAGACTTTCATACATGCTCTTGCTTCTACTTGTCATTCCTTTCCCTTTCTCATTTTATTCAGTCTTTAGGATTTAGCCATTGTCCTTCCATTCATTTATCCATTCAGTCTATGTCTAATACATGTCTATTATCTATTATAAGTCAGGCATATAGAAATTATGACAGAATGTATAGACACAACCTATGATGGAATAAATAGAAACAAACTAACAAATGAAACAGATCATTAAAAGTGCTAATATGGAAGTATGCATCTGAGCTTCCAGTCACCATCCATCTGATAGGAGGTTAATCCTGTTGGGGAGGTAATGCTTAAATGTTATCTGGGGGTCAAAGGTAGAAGGGAAGAGTAGCCTTCCCAGTATGTGCAAGGTTCTGAGAAAATGTGATTCCTCAGGAATATAAAATGCGCCTAAGCACAATCCAATGGCTGAGGAACTGCCTAATCATTTCACAGAGACTTCATCAGTCTAAGTAGGTTTGTTACATAAGAGAGCTTCATAAGTTATCTTGTGCAAGTCTGAGAGTCATTATATTTTTAAAAGGAAGGATCAGAGTTAGGAAGATCCGGATTTGAATCCTGATACGTCCACATGCTATCTATGTGAATTTGGGGCAGGGTATTTCCCCCCTTTGAGCATCTTTCTTATCTACAACATGACAATAATTACTTCCTAACATTTTAAGGACCAGAATAAGTTAGTATTTGCAAAACACCTGTAAGTGCCTGTCTCTTGAGTTTTAACAAATATTACTATTTGTCCTTCTGCCTCAATGTTAATTAACTTTGGTATTAACTTCCATTTTGAAATTCTCTCCTCACCTGGCATCCATGAAATGCTCTTCCCTAATTCGAACCTCACATCCATGATATGCTCTTCCCTAATTCTAACCTCACCTTTATGTTCCTTTTGGCCTCTACCATGGATTTCTTTTCCTCTGATGGATCTTATTTTTCTTTTTAAAAATTTTTAAAAACTGTTTATTCATCTTTGAGAAAGAGAGAGACAGATCAGTGAATGGGTGAAGGGCAGAGAGAGAGGGAGACACAGAATCCAAAGCAGATTCCAGGCTCTCAGCTGTCAGCACAGAGCCTGATATGTGGCTTGAACTCATGAATGGTGAGATCCTGACTTGGGCCAAAGTTAGATACTCAACTGACTGAGCCACCCAAGTGCCCCTGGATCTTATTTTTCTTAAATATTGATTATCTCCAAAAATTTGTGTTACCCTCTTTTCTACCCAATCATTATGTAAAAGTATGAAAATTAAAGCAGAATCTATTTTTTAAGTTTTTATTTATTTATTTTGAAAGAGAGTGCAAGTGCTGGGGGGGGGGGTAAGAGAGAGACTCCAAAGCGGGCTCTGCGCTACTAGCATGGAGCCCAACACAAGGCTCACACTTACCAACCCTGAGATCATGACCTAGGGAGAAATCAATGTCAGGCCCTCAATCAATTGAGCCACCCAGGGACCCCCAGGATCTATTTCTTTTCTTTTTTTTTTTTTAATTTTTTAAATGTTTTTTTTTTTTTTTTTTTTTTTTTTATTTCTAGGAGAGAGAGACAGCGTGAGCAGGGGAGGGTCAGAGACAGAGGGAGTCACAGACTGAAACAGGCTCCAGGCTCTGAGTTGGCAGTCAGCCCAGAGTCTGACGCAGGGCTCGAACCCACGAACCACGAGATCATGACCTAAGTGAAAGTCGGACACTTAACCAACTGAGCCACCCAGGCGCCCCTCCCCAGGATCTATTTCTTAATGCCTTCTAATTTCACTGGTTTCTCCTAATCTCCAGACCTGTACGTCAGCAACTCTACAGATTACTTTATTATGTTAGATATTTATTGCAGTGTAACAAATTACCCTACAAATAATGGATCAAAACAACTTTACTATTCCATAGTTTTTGTGGGTCATGTGTCTGGATCTGGTTTAACTGGGCCATGTGGCTCACGGTCTTTCAGAAGGAGGCAATCAAGGTGTCAGATTGGGCTGCAGTCTCAAGTCTCCAAACACACTCATGTGGTCGGACCTGGTCTCTCATGAGTCATCAGACTGAAAGTCTCAGCTGTTCACTGGCTATTGGATAGAGGCTTCCCTCAGGTACTTGTCACAGGGGTGTCTCCACAGGACAGCCAACAACATGGTAACTGGCTTCCCTAAGGGTAAGTAAGAGAATGAGAGAAGAAGCAAGGTGGAACTCACAGTCCTGTACTTTAATATAGGAGGTAATATCCCATTACATTTGCTATATTCTGGTAGATGTAAATTGCTAGGTCTAACCACACTCAAGAGGAGAAGATTACCCTTCTACCAAGAGTGAATACCAAGAGTCCTTTTACAAACTGCCTACTACACTTATGAAATTCCTATGAAGTAGACATTATCCTCATTTTAAGATGAGAAAATAGAGACACAAAGTTTAATTACATTGCCCAACGCTTGCTAATAATTTATGGATCTGACATTTGAAAATTTAAGTCTGTTTTTAATCTTGTATTTATTTTAAAAAATTTTTGATGAATAAAAATGCATATAATTAAGGTGTGTAATGTGATATTTTGAAATATGTATACATTGTGAAATGACTGCCACAATCAAACTAAATAATGTATCCATCACCTCCCATAGTGACTGTTTTTGTAGAAAGAACACTTGAGATCTTAGTAGATTTCAAGTATACATTATTTTTAAGTATAGTCAGCATGCTGAACATTAGGTCTCCAGAACTTATTCATCTTATAACTGAAAGTGATCAATATCTCCCCACCATTCTACTCTCTCTTACTATGAGTTCAGCTTTTTCTTTTATATTCCACATACAAATATACATGCAATATCTGTCATTCTGTTTCTGGTTTCTTTCACTAAGCATAATGTCTCCCAGTTTCATCCAAGTTGTGGCAAATGGCAGGATTTCCTTCTTTCACATATCTGAATAATATTGTATAAAATTATATATATTATATAATTATATATTAATTATATATATATATATTATATATATATATATAAAACACATTGTCTTGATCCATTTATCTGTCAACAGATAGGTTGTTTCCATGTCTTGGCTACTATGAATAATGTTGCAATGAAACTGGGAGTGCAGAAATTTTTTAAAGATAATGATTAATTTCTTTTGGATATATGCCAAGAAGTGAGATTGTTGGATCATATGGTAGTTCCACTTTAAATTTTTTTGAGGAATCTTCATGCTGTTTTCCATAGTGGCTGCACCAATTTACATTCCTACCAACAGTGCACAAAGATTCCCTTTCCTCCACATCCTCACCAGCATTGGTACCTTTTCACTTTTTGGTAACAGCCTTTCTAACAGGTACGATATGATATCTCATTGTGGTTTTGATTTGCATTTCTCTGATGATTAGTAATGATGAACTTTGTTTCATATACTGATTGGTCATTTGCATGTCTTTGGAAAAATGTCTATTCAGGTTCTTTGTCCATTTTTTATTTGAATTATTTTTTTCTGTGGAGTTGCATGACTTCTTTATGTGTTTTAGGTATTAACTCTTATTAGATATATGGTTTACATTTCTGGCACTCCATAATTTGCCTTTTCATATTGTTCATTGTGTCCTTAGCTGTGCAAAAACTTCTTAGTCAACTTAGTCTCACTTGCATATGTTTGCTTTGCTGTCTGTGCTTTTGGTGTCAAATTTGAAAAATTATTGCCAAGACCCATGTCAAGGAGTTTTTCCCCTATGTTTTCTTCTCGGGGGTTTTACAATTTTGCGTCTAATGTTGGCCTTTTAACCCATTTTGAGGAGCACCTGGGTGGCTCAGTCGGTTAAGCGTCCGACTTCAGCTCAGGTCATGATCTCGCAGTTTGTGGGCTCCAGCCCGGTGTCGGGCTCTGTGCTGACAGTTCAGAGCCTGGAGCCTGCTTTGGATTCTGTGTCTCCCTTTCTCTCTGCCCCTCCCCTGCTCATGCTCTGTCTCTCTCTGTTTCTCAATAATAAATAAATGTTAAAAAAAATTTTTAAATCCATTTTGAGTTGATTTTTCTGTATTTTGTAAGATAAAGGAAGTCTGCTTTTATTATTTCACACTAAATAATGAATTTTGAGAATGTTTTAAAGACATATTATTTCAAAGAGGTATTTTCTGTAGCATATATATGCCTATTCATGTATATGCAAATAAAGCTGACCCAGAGTTTCATATGCAAATGAGGACCTAAGAAGAAATCAAGTTAGTCTTTGAATTATAAGTCTGGATGGCAGCATAAAATATGATTGATGACAATAACTACTTTTTTCTGGCCTTGATTCTACCATTTTCCTTTCAAATATTGTTAACATAGACTTGGGGTGAGGCCACATCGTAGTGTTATGGATCATACTGCTTTATTCTGGCTCCATCCCAAGCCATACTTTTAGACCCCCAGCCCCCACTTAGGCAGGAGAATCTGCCCCTGAATATTCCCGTTTGGGATCACATGGGAACTAAGGAACTAATGTGCCTGGCAATTGTTGCCTGGCTATCGGTGCTTGGAAAAACATCCAGGTTTGCACATTTCTGAGGACGTTGGTGGGAGAACCCTCAAAATGGAATTGCTTTGTACACTCATTCACCTCACCCAGCATAAAATCAAAATTAAACTTAGTATTCATTTGAAATAGTTTTTTGACCACATTTCCCATCCCGATTTTGTGTTTAGTATTTAATTGCTCCCCTCTGGTATTGTATTACTTTTATACAAAAAATATTTTATACAAAAAAATATTTTATACAAAAAAATATTTTATTTTTATATTTTAATAGTTATGTTTTATATACATCTTTTGTTGTAAGATGTCTTCCATCATTTCTAGAAGTATTAAGGGTATAAATTAGAAATAATAACTATTAAATAACATAAATTAGTTTAAGGCTTAAATTTACATGAGCCGTTTAAAAGAGATTTTTAAAATATATATGAATGCCATATATAGAACTCCAACTACATGCCTGTACCTAATAAGCAGAAATAATTCATTATTAATTGTCAAAATTCTAATGATCTTAATGGTGAATAAAGAGTACTGAGAGAAATCACAGTAGTTTGTGTAAATTATTTGATCACTCATCCTGGAAAAAGAAATAAAGAAAAAAGAGGGAAGAACAATATTTTCAAACTCAAATCAGAAGCAGAGAAATTTGCTTATTTAACATCTAAGTATCATGTGTCATGATTTAGAGTAAAGTGTAAGGTGTTAAATGGAAATTAAATAGCTAAATATCCTCACAAGAAATGAATGATATAACAGCACTGCTTCCTTTCATGAAATAACAGTAGAAGATAGAGTGCTCTGGTATGATAAAATCATTACATATAATCAAATATTGTTTTAATATCTTATTTATTTCTGAGAGAGAGAGAGAGAAAGAGAGAGAGACCGTATGAGCAGGGAAGGGTCAGAGAGAGAGGGAGATACAGATTTTGAAACAGGCTTGAACCCATGAACTATGAGATCATGACCTGAGCCAAAGTCAGAGGCCTAACCGACTGAACCACACAGGTGCCCCCATATAATCAAATATTAAAAGAGTATACACATTATATTTAACTCACTGATGAAGTAGTTTGATGTTAAGAATTACTTTTTTATTTTTAAAACTTTTTAAATGTTTTATTTATTTCTGAGAGAGAGAGAGTGTGAGCAGGGGAGGGTCAGAGAGAGAGGGAGACACAGAATCCGAAGCAGGCTCCAGGCTCTGAGCTGGCAGTCAGCACAGAGCCTGACGTGGGGCTTGAACCCATGAACTGTGAGATCATGACCTGAGCCGAAGTCGGATGCTTAATCGACTGAGCCACCCAGGCACTCCAAGAATTACTTTAAAAAAAAAAAAGTCGTCCAGTCATCCAGAATGACATGTTTATTTTCTAATATTTCTGGCTACTCCCTACATGTTGCTAGAACTTGGTTATGCCTGTTGAATGATCATACATAGTATTGAGACAATTTATTAAAATCTTGTGGAGTGAACATCTAATTCATCAGAGGCAATGTAAAATTCAGCCTATATCAAAGTCCACCCTTCACATGCCAGCTGGTTTTTATCTTTTGCAAGAAAAGCTGTTTGAATATAAGCAAACGTCTCCCTTCTCAAAGTTGCGACATTGTATTCTAGTTATTTATAGACTTCTCTCTGAACCAGAGGCTTTGTGAGGTAACATTCTGAGAATTGCAATGAGAGCCATTGTCTCAGATGCCTTTTGGGCTGACTTCAGATGGTTGTAGTCTTACCATGAAACTAAACTTTGTAGAAAGAGTGTCTAGATATTCCGGTATCAGAGCATTCAGAGGATTTGAAAGCTTCAGTAAAATAATTTGGTCGTGTTGGAACCAAAACAGACTCCCATCAGCAAAGAAGTCTTTTAGGAGAATAATGTTGTAGGATAGTGGAAAACCCATCAGAATATGTTCTCAGCCATGTGTTACTTGTCCACCACCTATATGTATCTCCTCCACTAATCCAATCAAATCTCCTGAGTGTATTTTCTCATTTGTAATATAAGAATGTAAACTGTATCGTTACTAATATCCTTCGGGCCCAGATATTTTTTTTCTGTTTTCATTTTTTTGTTGTTTGTTTTTGTTTCAATTTCTTATTTAGTTAGTTAACATATAGTGTAATATTGGTTTCAGGAGTAGAATTTTGTGGTAATATATCACTTAAATCTAATACCCAGTGCTCATCATAACAAGTGGTGTCCAAATTTTCTATGATTCAATGAAGCAAAGCAAAATTGAACAAAACATCAACTTGCATTGCTAATACAGCCTTCAGCCATCCACATATACATATCCACATTGGATGTCCCACAGATTACATAAAAAACGGAAGGAACATTTTAGAGCTTTTAAATTAAAGAGGTCATATAGTAATGCAAACATAAAAGCACTTCCATAGAAATAATGAAAATAAAAACATAAAACATGAAACATTGAGAATTTAACTTCACTGATATTTCTATTCAGGAAAGGGCTTTCTCATTCCACTTAAATTAAGTCAGACCTAAAGACCCAAATCATTTCTCCAAACTAGGACAGAGCAAATCTGGCTTTTCAGTGGAGAAATCACATCTAAATGCAAATGGAAAGGCTTTTCCATATGAGCCACAGCAAAGTCAGAGAAAGAAAAGGTATATTCATATTTCTTGAGCTTTAATTCAGTCCCTTTTCCACTTAGGGTGCTTTCTTAACAAAAGTATTCTTCAAGTCATTTCACAGTTTAAAAAATAAACAGGAGGAAATATCTTTCAAAAATATTTAATGGCTAATTGTTTGGAACTATCAAATTGCTATGGGATAGTCCTGATAAATATAAATAGATCTGGCTGTTCCTCAGTTTTTGCAATGTAAAAGCATCCATAATATAATTTATCACTGCCTTTAATATACATATTGGGCTCGTGAAATTTTAGTTAAGTTGGTTTTTTTGCATATAAGCTTAAGTTTACTTCATCAGTGAAATGGTTTAAATAATTTAAGTGTTTTCTGCTGAGATGCTCTGAATCAGAAGTCTTCACATTGGAAACATCAAAATAGATTAGGGGCGCCTAGGTGGTTCAATCGGTTAAGCGTCTGGCTTCGGCACAGGTCATGATCTCATGGTTTGTGGGTTCAAGCAGGGCGTTGGGCTCTGTGCTGACAGCCAGCTCAGAGCCTGGAGCCTCTCTTCAGATTCTGTGTCTCCCTCTCTCTCTGACCCTACCCTGCTTACGCTGTCTCTCTCTCTCAAAAATAAATAAAACATTTAAAAAAAAAATTTAAAAAATATGTTGGAAATGACGAGAATAAGGCTGTAATTTAAACTCAGAGTAAAAAAATAAATAAATTCAGAGTATCTATTTAGTACTCATCAAGTTCACATTGTTAATTGAGGTTTTAATAGACAATAGCCCAAGGACATAGTCATATGGGACTTTTCCCCTCTAATATCAACATGTACTCTGTCAAAAATGCTTCCAAGAATAAAATGCTTTCCATATTTTCTAGTTCATTAGCAAACATAATAATTTTAATCCTCTCCTACGGATAGCAAGTAACAATTAAAATGCAATGAGTAACCAACCATTACACAGCTGGTTTTCATATCAGGGAGTTAGTCAAGCAGCCGATTCACTTACAATATGACATTAATGGTCAAAAGTCAGTTTGTTGACAATCCTATCATCTGCTGTGGGCTTAGATTTGACTTGTCACTTGTAAGACTCTCTCCTGGGAAGTTTTGAACAATTTTGTGCTTAGAGTGAAAAAAATTTGTTTTTGTGTCTAATAAAAAGAAAGATATTTGTGTTCTGAAAAATAAAATTATAATAATTGTTTAGGCTATCATTTGAAATATCTATACTTGTGCATACACACCATATATAGTCCTCTGTGTGTGTATATGTGGCCATTTATATTATATATCATTATATACATATAAATAACAAATTATATATAAACATATAATCATTTTTCTATAAAGTTATTTTCTACCTTTTTCACATTCTACGTAGTACTATTTATCTCTACCAATAGAAATCCCATCTTACCAGAAAGATGACATTTGAGATAAATGATTAAAGAATATGTAGCATATATACACAATGGAATATTACACAGTCATAAAAAAGAATGAAATCTTGCCACTTGCAAAAGCATGGTTGGACCTAGAAGGTATAATGCTAAGTGAAATATGCCAGTCAGAGAAAAATACCATATTATTTCACTCATATATGGAATTTAGGAAACAAACAAATGAACAAACGAAGAAAAAACAAACAAACAAAGAAAAAGAGACTCTTAACTACTGAGAACGAACTAGTGGTTGCCAGAAGGTAGGTAGGTAGGGGGATGGGTGAAATAGATAAAGGATATTGAGAGTACACTTATTTTGACGAGCACTGAGAAATGTATAGAATTGTTGAGTCAGTATATTCTACAACTGAAATTAATATAAGGCTGTATGTTAATTTTAATTGGATAAAAATAAAAGATGTAAAGATGTTCAGTAAAATGCTTAATCCAAGTCCTCCTTTGTCAAGAAGTTGCATATTTCTTCAAGTTCTATATCTCTCTTGTTTTTTTCCTTTTTCTTCTTTTAGAGAAACTATGACACGAGCTGCTTCTGGTGGCAAATACTTGTGTTACATCATGCAAACCTTCACATAGTCATGTGATATTGCCAAATGGCAAAATCTTGATACTTACTGCAAAAACTTTCCAAATTATTTCCATGATTTCAGTCACCATGAAAATACAAGTGGGAAAGCAGGCCAGCTGATGGTGAGAACAGGGAAAATATAATAGAAACAGGATAAAAAGAAGATCATAATAATTCAGAAACAGGAGCAACACAAAATAATGGATATTTAGGAGATATTCACAATGGCCTGCATCATCGTGGTTCCTTAAACTGAGAACGGCTTTCAAAATTTCTACATTCTGAACTGTTCTCATTCTCTTAAGTCTAGTTCAAGAATCCCTTCCTTCCTGAAGTCTTAGCTTCCCTAACAGATTTATCCCAGTATTTAATCCTGATGCCAAGTTGCTCATTGACAAGAAAAATATTAAAGTCTAAGATTATTTCATTTCAGAGAAATCATAAAATACATATAAGGTTGTAATAATTTCCTCCTTACCAATATTGACAGTTACTGAAAATTCAGTTGAGTTACATTTCTTATAAAAGCTGAGAAAGTCATTACGAAAATCTCTTCTGCACCTCTACAAAAATATGTTGACTATTTTAATTTAGCTTGGTTTTGATTTGTTCTGATGAAATTTGGTAAAATGAGCCATAATTTTTAAGGAAGATAATCCTCATGAAAGTCAGAACAAGAAGTCAATTTAAGTTGTAACACGTAATGCTTTACTAAATATAGGTAGGAAAATGTCCTAACTGTGAATCTCTGGAGCAGTGAAGGCAAGGAGTTTGCATGATTATCACTTCTGAAGGTGTGATAACATAATTTCAATATGAATATTAACATAATTTATGAATATAATTGCCATTTCCATAGAAGTATGTAGTTTAATGAATATGTTTAGAATAAAGGAAGAGATCAGATAATTTTTTGAAGTTATTTTTTAATATTAGTTGATAACTGAAGTTTAACTAATTGGGTTGGAAAAATAGTAGTTTTCCTTTCTATACTTCAAAGGTTCTTATTTTTTAAATTTTGCCTAAAGTCCCAAACAAGTAAACATAGTAAGCCTTACTGACCTCTTGTCCTAAAAACAATCTTGGCATTCCTGATATTACCACTTCCGGTGGATCTATAGTTGGGATTTCTACCACGGACAGCTTTCCAAGTGCAAGTCCAAAATAAGGCTAGTGTATGAACATCCTGAACCAATGCCAGACAGTAAATCCAACTGGAAGGTAACAGAGTTACCTTGGCTACTGAGATTACACACATAACTGTTGATAAGCTTTTTCTTCTACCTGGTTCTAAACTTATTTATGAAAATACTATTCATTTTAGAATGATGTTGAATCAGAGAATTAAAAGCGGCCTTGGAAGATATTCATGCTCACTTTTCAGGTAGCCAACAATACAATAATGTGAATTTTCTGAATGATATTTTAGAATAAACAGCCTTTTTGAAAATATTTGTTAACTGTTTTGAGAAAGAGAATGAGTAGGGAAGGGGCAGAGAGAGAGAGAGTCCCAAGCAGGCTCCATGCTGTCAGCACAGAGCCCCATGGGGCTCAACCTCACAAACCGTGAGATCATGACATGAGATGAAATCAAGAGTGAGATGCTTAATTTAACTGATTGAGTCACCCAAGTGCTCCTAGAATAAACATCTTTTCATTTTCAAATCTTCAGCCAGGATGGAAAGAAAGAAAGGAAGGAAGGGAGGGAGGGAGGGAGGGAGGGAGGGAGGGAGGGAAGGAAGAAGAGAAAGAAAGAAAGAGAAGGAAGGAAGGAAGGAAGGAAGGAAGGAACGAATGAACGAACGAACGAAGAAAGAAAAGAAATGAAGGAAAAAAGAAAGGAGAGAAAAAAGAAGGAAGGAAAGTAGAAGGGAAGGAAGGAAGGAAAGAAGAAGGGAAGGAGAGGGAGAGAAATCTATCACAGAACCAAACCTAATGAGTCATTTGGTTCTTAAAATGGAACTAAAACTGAATTTGAGTTTTTCAGTCAGAATCTAAAGATGGAAAGAAAAAGGTAAGAATAAGTTATTAAAATAAACAACATAGAAAGAAGTTACTTTTTTCTGGCTTGTCAGGATAAACAAATGTTATATTATAGCTCCTTGCCAATGTATTTTCCTAAACAGAGGACATCAAACAAAAATCCTCTGCTTGAGGTACCTGGGTGGCTCAGTTGTTTAAGCCACCAACTTTGGCTCAGGTCATGATCTTACAGTTGATGGATTCAAGTCCTGTATCAGACTCTGTGCTGACAGCTCAGCCTGGAGCCTGCTTGGGATTCTGTGTCTCTCTCTCTCTCTGCCTCTCCCCCTGCTTGCACTCTTACTCTCTTTTTCTCTCTCAAAAATAAATAAACTTTTTAAGAATCCTCTGCAAATGTAAGACTGGGGGAAGGAAAACACTGGAATACAACATCCTTTTTTGGGACTGTTATATTTTATTGCATGTATTACCAGATTTCTACAGATGGAACAAAGCTGGTTTTATAATAGCGCCATAATCGCTCCAACTTTTGATGGTTTCTAGCAACATATTTCATCAAATGTACTCCCAGACATTCACATAAGTTGGGGTTTTATTTCTGTCCTTAAAATTGTAGGCATTTAAATGCTATAATACAAGACCTACTTTATAAGATAACGTGTAAAAGGGGACAGTTCCATTGCCTAATATGCTGCATATTTAACTGTATTTGTTGTTTATTTTTATAGAAACTATAACATTTTTATTTGTTGCATTTGTTTTTTATCTTTATAGAAACTATAACATGCATATATATATAGAAATTATGTAAATAATAGTTTATTTTGAAATAGTTTGTAATTAATGAGATTATATCACATTTGCTAAAAAAATATTAGAAAATCTTCAGCCTTCATTCTTTTCTGTATAATCTCATCTTGTTTTACCAAGTCTCCACGTTCCTTGACCATCTTAGTCTTTTCCTCTTCTTTATGGCAAAGGGAAAGACCAAATCCTGGCAAATGCCAATACCTCTTAAGTTCTGGCTTTTACTTTTTGTGTATTTCCTCTCCACTTGCATATTCAGTCTATTTCGTCAATAGGATCTTCCCTAACAGCTTACAAATTAGCTCTGATAATTCATATCTTTTTAAAAAGACAAAACCAAAACTTTCCTTGATTCCACATCCCTTTCTGGCCCTATTCTGTTTTTCTGTTTCTCTGTATAATGCAGAGTCTCATGAGCATCATTTGCTATTACTGTTTCTAATTACTACTTATGTTTCCCTTTTTAATTCATATCATTGGGGATTCCCCCCCTTACTCTTTCAAAAAAAAAAAAAAAACAGCTCTTGCTAAAGCTGCAAAAGCCTCTACGTACCAAAATGCAATAGACTTCTTAGCCATTAGCTCACTCGATCTCTTTTTTCTTGTTGTCTAGACACCACACTTTTCTTAAGTATTGCCTTCTGTCCTCTGAAATGCTCCTCTCCAGTTCCGTTAACTGTTGCTTCTTGCTCCCAGCAACTGGGAGATGCTGGAGTTCTACAGGGGCTGGTCTCCGACTGTCTTTAGTTTTTGTACTAGATTTTCTCACTATGTGATCTATCTATATTCTTGGTCTTCAGTAATGTTTCTGTGGTGCTGACTCATATCTGTACTTTCAACTCAGGCCACTCTTGGAATCTCTAGACTTTTATAGTTGACTTCTTCTGGAAATCTCATGACTATCAAATGGGCAACCTAAATTCCTTAACCTATGTAAAAATGAACTCTGAAATTTTGAGTCAATTTTAATCTTATACTTGTTCTCCTATTATAAGTAATTGGCATCAAACTACCTATTTCCTTGAGCCAGAAAAGTTGATCTTTGAGATCTCTTTTTGCCTCTCCAGACTTGCCACATCAGATTTTTTTTTAAAAAAAGCTCTTTTTTTTTCCTGATGGCTTCAGTGATTCCTCAAAAATACACCTGGAATACCCCAATTGCCACCACTCTTTTCATCCTGAAAGATGCACCACTTACTGCTTTCTCCTTTGTCCTTTATCATCCATTCCACTCATGATAATTAAGTTAGCCATATCTCACACTTAACACACTTTTAAAATTACTACACATTATAGTAATTTAGAATGAAACCCCCAAATTGTAAACATGCCCTAACAATGTTTTCACCAACCAAATCTCATCAATCCTGATCATTAAATTGCAGTCATGATGTCTTTTAATTATTTGAATGCATTAAGCTCTTTCTTATGTCAGTATGTTCATTCCCACTTTTTCTCTGTCTGAAAGATCCTTTCTTCCACTTGTTCCTGGCAAATGCCTACTCATTCCTCAGGTATTAGCTTATAGTTTACTTCTTAAGATGACCCTTACCATATCTCCCAATCTGAAACAAGTTGCTTCTGTTTTCATATAAATCATTATTATTTTCATTAATAATCGGTATATTTAAGTCTTTTTTTTTTCTTTTTTCATACTGCTTCTCTCTGACTAGATTTTAAGATTCAGGGAAATTCAGGCTTTTTTTTTTTTCCCTTCTCACCACTGTATATTTAATACCTACCACAGTCCTGAGTATAGAGTAGCTATTAAATTTTGTTGAGTGAATAATCTGAATTATTTTTGGTTACCTTGGTAACCCAATTTTCCTTAGTCTCTGTAATAGGATGATGTTAGCATTAGTAAACTGGCAATTTATTGGGAGGGTTAAAGTAAAAGAGGAGAGGGGAAGACTAAATCTGAGAATGTTATCATTTTGTCATCCCCATCTCTTATCTTCCCACCACTAGTATGATGACTGTCCCTTTCATTCATATCAGTTACAAATCTTTATGCAAATCAGTTCTTGGAGGCTCTCCTCACCCCGAAATTGTGCAAAGTCAGACATTTCTAAATCCCGGCACCGGATGTACTTGGACCCTGTACACCTACAGAGAAGTGAGTGAGATATTCAGTGAATATGCAGTGATTTTAATTATTCTGACTTCCCTTGTTTGCTAATATTTTAGAGACATTAGGTCAAATAATCAAAAATGGCATTTGCTGATAGAGTTCAACTCAATTTAGGAAAGCAACATACTACATTTGCTGATAGTGTTCATTTAGGTGAGGCACACATGCTTTTCAAACATTTACCTATAAAAGCAGGTTGGAAAAAAAGAGACAAATTAAATAAGCTAAAGAAAGTTTCACTTAGAGTGAAAAGTCAATAGAAAATTGAAAAGGAAAACATATTTCTAATTCAGTGTGAAAACATAGGGAGACTAAAGAATTCAGAGAAGGGGAATGGCAAATGCTATAATATGTTTTCAGGCTTATAAAATAGTTATAGGAGAATGAGTACATATAGTAATAAACTGGTGATTTACAGTACTTTAAATGGTAAAAAAAATACTTTGCTCAATTCTTTAACTTTTTGCAAGCTCTTTACTTTCTTGTATAAAAGACATATTTAATATATAACCTATCTCTTGTTATAACCTTTATAGGATCTATTTGGAAGTATTATAAGAGTTTCAATATGTTTGTTATGGGTTGAATTGTGGCCTACCAAAATACCTATCTTGAGACCCTAATTCCCAGATCCTCAAAATGTGAACTTGCTTGAAAGTAGAGTCTTGCAAAGGTAATTAGTTAAGATAAGATCATATGGAGGGTAGACTCCTATGTCAATATGACTGATATCTTTATAAAAGGGGAATTTGGACACAGACACCCACTTAGGAAGGATGTTATATGAAGGTCAGAAGACAGAAATCAACCAAGGAATGCCAAAGATTAAAAACAAATCACCCAAAAGTAGGAGGGACTCATAGAAAACATCTTTCTTCATATCCCTCATGAAAAAAAAAATCTTGCAGAAACCTTGATTTCAGACTTCTAGCCTCTGTTTTGAAACAACAAAATATATTATTTAAGCCATACAGTTTGTGGTACTTTGTTAAAACAGCCATAGGAAACTAACACAATGTTCAATCCTTTGGATTAAGTTATTCCATTTCTATGAAAGTAATCTGGATACATAATTCTATGCCAATAAATGTAGAGTAAGAAAAAAGTCCATGGAAATATTATTCATAATAGTAAAAACTTTTACAACTATGCTGCATCTGTACACTAACATATTATAAATCAATTTAAAATGTTTTTGAGAAGTTTTTAATGACACAGAGAAAAGCTTATTCTATATTAAGTTAAAAAAAACACTGAGACCTGCACTTTTGCTCAAGATAAAATAACATGGTCTGGATTTACTTTCATGCCTAAAACAACTAAAAAAGTGTATGAATCAATGATACTCAAGATAAAGGATAGCAGGCAATGAAAAACGATGATCCTAAAAAGATGGGAAGCACATGAGGTAAGCCCTATGCTTTTCCCCAACTTACTACCTGGAGAGTTTCCAGGCTATGGCTTAGGGAAGGAAAACCCAGGCTGAAGCTGGAAGCCTCTCTAAGTTGAGGAGCCCAAACTGGGAGTTTCAGGAAGCCAAAGCAGATAGTATGTGCAGTACCAAGTACTGTAGAGGAGTAAGAGGCACAGAGAGTCAACTATGATACTTACAGATGGTCCCTTACAATATTCTCTTGAGTCATGATGAGTTCATGTATGTGAGGGAACTTCCAGTAGTTGGAGAAAAAAGAACCATATAAAAGCAGTACTCAGGCTAGAAAGGACCGGGATTAATATCAGTTCTTCTGCTGGCACTGTGCATCCCACTCCTGTGTTCTCCTGTGGACTTGTCCCCTCAAATACACCCTTGGCCAGAGCCCACCCAAAGTAGTTCCACAACTCTTGCTACTGTGCAAGCAACTCCAACAGGGGCCAGTACCACTCTAAAGTGACTCCTTCCATGGGGAAAGGGAATGATAACCACACACCAGTTCAACTTCAGCCCCAACAGTGAGCTAGAGACAAAATCCAGTCTGACTGCAGGCCCAACTCACCAAAAAAAAAAAAAAAGTTTTTCAGGGGACAACACAGAAAAAGCACCCTGTACTTCACTGTTGCTATATCTCTGGCAAATACATTGTCTGACTCACCTCCAGGCCAACACAGCGCCAGACTGGCCCGCTAACAAGACAGGGATCAAAGTCTGTCCACAACAGGCTAAGAGAGCCATTGTAGATGACTGGACAAAGTGAACCACAAAAGTGCCTCAACCACAACAGTAGGGCACATGCAGCACGTAGGAAACTCCCGTAAAGCATCACGTTCTAGTAAACAGGGGACACTGCACAGAGGGCACTATCGGACCTCTTCCTCAAACGGCCATTACTTTCAAATGCAGGAGACATAGCTGTCTTTCCTAACAAACAGAAAGAGACACAGGGAGTTAGACAAATTGAAGAGACAGGGGAATACGTCCCAAATGTAAGACCAGGAAAAATCATAGCAAGAGACTTAAATGAAATGGAGACAAATATTACTCCTGATAGAAAATTTAAATAATGGTCATAAAGATAGTCACTAGTCTTGAGAAAAGAATAGAGGACATCAGTGAGACCCATGACAAAGAGATAGAAAACAAACAAAAGAACTAAAGGAGAGCTCAATAACTGAAATTAAAAATACACTAGAGGGAATAAATAGTTGACTAGCAGAATGAGATGAAAGAATCAGTAACCTGGAGGTTAGAGTGATGGAAAGTAATTAAGCTGAAATGCGAAAGAAAAAGAGGAGACTCAGGAAATTCACTGATCCCATCAAGTATAACATTTGGATTATGAGAATCCCATAAGGAAAAAAGAGAGAAAAGGGGGCAAAAAATTATTTAAATACATAATAACTGAAAACTTTCTGAATCTGGGGAAGGAAACAGAAACCCAGAACCAGGAGGCACAATGAGTGACCAACAAAATTAACCCAAGGAGGGTGACAACAAGAAGTATAGTAATTAAAATGGCAAAAAGTAGTGATGGAGAATTTCTAAAGCAGCAAGAGAGAGAGAAAAAAAAAAACAAAAAACCCAAAAACCTAGTTATCTACAAGGGAAACCCTATAAGGCTATAAGCTGATTTTTCAGCAGAAAGTTTGCAGGCCAGGAGGGTATGGCATGATATAGTCAAAGTGCTAAAAGAAAAAACCTGCAATCAAGAATATTCTCCAGCATGGTTATCATTCAAAATAGAAAAAGAGAGGCAAATGGTTTCTCAGATAAACAAAAGTTGAAGAAATTCATGGCTACTAAATCAGCCCTATAAGAAATGCTGAAGGTGGCTCTTCGGATGAAAAGGAAAGACCATAAGTAGGAGTAAGAAACACAGAAGTACAAAAACAATAAAATTACGTGTATCTATAAAAATCAGCTAAGGGAATCACAAAATCAAAGATTGTAAAATATGACACCACAATCCTAAAGTGTGGGGGGAAGAGGACTAAAACAAGTTCAAATATAAGTGACCATCAGCCTAATAAAGGCTAGTAAATTTAATTTAAAACTAGTAATAGATAAGCAATAAATAAAGAGAAAGGAATCCAAGCGTATCACTAAGGAAAGCCAGCAAACCATTAGAAAAGAGAACCAAAGAAGAACAGAGAAGAACTACAAACATAACAAAACAAACAAAAACACACACACACACACAACAAGTTAACACAATGGCAATAACTCCATACCTATCAAATAGTTACTTGGAATATAAACACTCCAATCAAAAAACATAGCATGATGGAATGGATAAAAAAGCAAGACCCATCTATATGCTGCCTACATGAGACTCATTTCAGACCAAAGGACACATGTTGCAGATTGAAAATGAAGAGATGTAAAAGCATTTATCATGCTAATGGAAGTGAAAAGAAAGCCAGGGTAGCAATACTTATATGGAATAAAATAGACTTTAAAACGAAGACTAACAAGAGACAAAGAAGGCCACTATGTAATCAAACAGGAAACAATCCAATAAGAAGACACGATTTTACATATGTTTGCATCCAACATAGAGGCACACAAATACATAAAACAGCTAAGGACCAACATAAATGAACTAATTAATAGTAATACAATAATAGTAGGAGACATTAACACCCATGGTATATCAATGGATAGATCATCCACACAGAAAATCAATAAGCAAACAGTGGCTTCGAATCGCATCGGACTAGATAGATTTAGCAAGTATATACAGAACATTCCATCCTAAAACAGGAGAATACACATTCTTTTCCAGTGCGTATGGAACATACTCCAGAATAGATCACATATTAACCCACAAAACAAGTCTCAACAACTTAAAAATTACTGAAGTCATACCATGCATCTTTTCCAATTACAATGCAATTCAACTAAAAATCAGCCACAGGAAAAAATATCTGGAAAGAACACATACAGAGATTAAATAATATGCTAATAAACAATGCATTGGTCAACCAAAAAATCAAAGAGGAAGTCAAAAATGTATGGAGACAAACATACATTTGTCTCCACAGCAGTCAAAAACCTGTTGGATGCACCAAAAGAAGAATGTGTAAAGCAATACAGGTCTACCTCAATAAGCAAGAAAAATATCAAATAAGCAACTTAACATTGCACCTAAAGGAGCTTGAGGAAGAAAAGCAAACAAAATCCAAAACCAGTCGAAGGAAGGGAATAAGAAATATTAAAGCAGAAATTTAAAAAATTGAAACAAAAATTAAAACCAATAAAATAGTTCAAAGAACCCAGAAGCTGATTGTTTGAAAAGATCTACAAAATCGATAAAACTTTAGCTAGACTAATCAAAGAGAAAAGACTCAAATAAAAATCAGAAATGAAAGAGTAGAAACAACAACCAACATAACAGAAATACAAAGGATTATGAAAATACAATGAAAAATTATATGTCAACAAATTGGATAACCTAGAAGAAATGGATCAGTCCTAAAATATATAACCTCCCAAAACTGAATAAGGAAGTAGAAAAATTTGAACAGAGGAATTACCAGCAATGAAATTGAATCAATAATAATAAAAAAAAATCCAACAAACAAAAGTCACAGGTGAATTCTACTAAACATTTACAGATTTAATACCTATTTTCAAACTATTTCAAAAGCCAGAAAAGAAAGTAAAGCTTCCAAATTCATTCTATGAGGCAGGCATTACCCTGATACTAAAACAATATAAATACATTACAAAAGAGAAAACTACAAGCTAATATCTCTGATGAACATAGATGTAAACATCTTCTACAAAATATTAGCAAACCAAATCCAACAATATATTAAAAAATCATTCACCATGATCAAATGGGTTCATTTGTGGGTTGCAAGTGTGGTTTAATAGTCAGAAATCAATCGATGTGGTATATCACATCAACAAAATAAAGGACAGAAGCCATATGATCATTTCAGTAGACACAGATAAAGCATTTGACAAAGTAAAACAACCATTCATCATAAAAATCCTCAACAAAGTAGGTTTAGAGGGAACATACATCACTCAACGTAAGAAAGCCATATATGAAAACCCAAAGCTAACATCATACTCAATAATGAAAAGCTGAGAGCTTCTCCCCTAAGATCAGAAACAAAACAAGGATACCCGCTCTTAGCACTTTTATTTAACACAGTACTGGAAATTCTCCGCATTCATTCAGACAAGAAAAAGAAATTAAAGGCTTACAAATTGGTAAGGAAGAAGTACAACTTTCACTATTTGTAGATGACATAATACTATGTATAGAAAACCCTAAACACTCTATCAAAAGATACTAGGACTGGTAAATGAATTCAGTAAAGTCACAGAATACAAAATCAACATAGAGAAATTTGTTGCATTTCCATACACTAATAATAAAGTAGCAGAAAGAGAAATTAAGAAAACAATCCCAGGATACCTGGTGGCTCAGATTATAGAGCATGAAACTCTTGATTTCAGAGTTGTGAGTTCAAGTCTACATAGGGTGTAGAGATTACATTTAAAAAATCCTTAATGGGGTGCCTGGGTGGCTCAGTCGCTTAAGTGTCTGACTTCGGCTCAGGTCATGATCTCATGGTTTGGGGGTTCGAGCCCCGCATTGGGCTCTGTGCTGACAGCCAGCTCAGAGCCTAGAGCCTGCTTCGGATTCTGTGTCTCCCTCTCTCTCTGACCCTCCCTTCTCACGCTGCCTCTCTCTCTCTCTCTCTCTGAAATAAATACAACATTTAAAAAATTCTTTAAAAAAAGAAAACAATTTCATTTACAATTGTACCCAAAATAATAACATATCTAGGAATAAACTTAACCAAGGAGGTGAAAGATCCGTACTCTGAAAACTTTACACTGACGAAAGTAACTGAAGATGACAGAAACAAATGGAAGGATATTCCAGGCTCATGGTTGGGAAGAACACATATTGTTAAAACGCCCATACTATCAAAAGCAGCCTGTAGGCTTAATGCAACCCTGATCAAAACAGCAACATTTTTCACAGAACTAGGAGAAATAATCCTAAAATTTGTATGGGACCACAAAGGACTAGAAGAGCCAAAGTAATCTTGAAAAAGAAAAGCAAAACTGAAAACATCACAATCCCAGTTTTCAAGATATAGTACAAGCCTATGGTGGTCAAAACAGCATGGTATGGGCACAGAAACGGACACATAGATCAATGGAACAGAATCTGTATAAACCCATGATTATATGGTCAATTAATTTTGATGAGGGAGACAACAGTATGCAATAGGAAAAAGACAAATCTCTTTAACAAGTAGTGCTGGGAACATCATATAGCTACATGTAAAATAAAGAAACTGGACCATTTTTTTTACACCCAACACAAAAATAGACTCAAATTGATTAAAGACCTAAATGGGACACCTGAAATCATAAAAATTCTAGAAGAGAGCACAGGCAGTAATTTCTCTGACATCAGCTGTAGCAACATTTTTCCAGATATGTCTCCTGAAGCAAATAAAACAAAAGCAACAATAAAAAAAACTTACATAGTAAAGGAAAACAATAAATAAAAAACTAAAAGACAACCTACTGAACAGAAGAAGATATTTGCAAGTGACATATCTGATAAAGAGTTAGTATCCAAAATACATAAAGAACATATACAAGTGAGGTGCGCCTGGGTGGCTTAGTCGGTTAAGCGTCCGACTTTTGCTTAGGTCATGATCTCGCGGTTCGTGGGTTCGGGCCCCGCATTGGGCTCTGTGCTGACTGCCAGCTCAGAGCCTGGAGCCTGTTTCACAGTCTGTCACTCCCTCTCTCTCTGACCCTCCCCTGCTCACGCTGTCTCTCTCTCTCTCCTAAAAATAAATAAAACATTAAAAAAAAAAAAAGAACATATACAAGTGAATACCATAATAATAATAATAATCCAATTAAGAGATGAGCAGAGGCCATGAAGACATTTCTCCAAAGAAGGCATGCAGATGGCCAACAGACACATGATAAGAGGCTCAAAATCACTCATCATCAGGGAAATGCAAATCAAAACGAGAATGAGATATCACCACACACCTGTTACAATGGCTTAAATCAAACACACAAGACACAATAAGCGTTGGTGAGGAGGTGAAGAAAAAGATACCCTTGTGCACTATTGGTAGAAATGTAAACTGGTGCATCTGCTCTAGATAACGCTATGGAGTTTCCTCAAAATAATTAAAAATAGGATCACCATAGGATCCAGTAATTGAACTACTGGATATTTACCCAAAGAAAATGAAGACGCTAATTGAAAAAGCTATATGCAGACCTGTAAAATGTTTAAAGAATTCATCAACAACAGAAATGTGTTGCAAAGAATGCTAAAATAAGTCATTCACACAGAAGACAAATTATATCAGATAGAAATATAGATCTGTACAAAGAAGGACAGAGTAGCATAACTATAACTACTATAGCCATAATTTAAAGTTAAAATTAATTTTTTTCTTACTTAAATCTTAAAATTTGTTTTTAAGTTGATTGATTTTGAGAGAGAGAGACAGAGCAAGAGAGAGCACGTGTGCAAGTTGGGAAGGGGCAGAGAGAGAGGGAAAGAGAGAATCCCAAGCAAGCTCTGTGCTGTCAGCACGGGGTCCGGCACAGGGCTCGATCTTAAGAACCTCGAGATCATGAACTGAGCCGAAATCAAGAGCTGGATGCTTAACCAAGTGAGCTACCCACACACCCAAAATCTTTAAAAATTTTAATTGTTAAAAGGTGATAATGTATTATGATATTTATAGCACATAGGAATAAAATGTCTGATAACAATATTATATAGGCTTGAAGACACGAACTGGAAGTATATTTTTGTAAGGTTCTTATGCTATCTTGTGGTAGGGCCCCCTCCCTAAGGAAAGGAAAACAAAAAAATCTCAAGGCAACCTTGCTATTCCCTTACTTGATAACATCCCTTGCGACCTTGTAACACGAGACCACTTAATCAGACTACACGTTTGTGTGTTACCATATATGGGAGAAAAAAGTAAAAAATACATAAAAAAAACCTACTACACAGGGGTCAGTTCTTTGGGTACAAACCCAACTGAGTGGTGCCAGCAGGAATAAAGTTGCTTCCTGGAAAGAAAAGCCTTGGTGTCACGACTCTCTGTGTGAGAATCTTGTGACCTTACCTGTGAGCTCTTGTCCAGGATTTGGAGACGGTGTGTTTCTACCTCTTTTGCCACCAGGGATATGAACCTCAGGGCACCTGAAGAGGTGGCCTCACCTGGCACCAGCGGACCACTTGGTCCACAATAGACTAGCCCTCCCGGTACACCGGGGCAAGGACCGTGTGTGTGCACCCCATGTGCACTAATGGAACCCTTGAGGCTCAGGAACCAGTTCAGAGAGCTCCCATTGGACTAGTAAGAACCCGGGTTTGGTTTTGCAGACTTCACCATAATAGGCAGAAGGGGAGCCTGATCACTTCCTAGAGCTGCATCAGTAATTCCACAAGGGAAGAGGAACAAAGCTGCAAATCTAAGGCACTGGGTGCTGGGTAGCAGGTTGGGGTCGTCGTGTGACTGGGTGTGGGGACCTGTCTCTCCTTCATTTCCTGGGTCAAAGACTATAATAATTAGAGCCAAATGTCTTTGGTTATTCTACCTCAGAACAGCGACTTCAAGGAATATTCCCAAGCAGCTGCTGCAACTCCTTTTGCTTTGGGGGAAATTCCCTGTCTTCTCCAAACTGACACTGACTGCCTCATTCCACTGGTGGAAAACAAAACAAAAGGAATCTGGACTCTGGTCTTCTGCCTGAGCTCACAAGGCTTAAAACTGGGGATTCTCTTTCTCTGCCTTCTGTAGGCACCTCGTTTCTTCTGCCTTTCCTTCCTTCCCCCCTGTTTCTGCACAACCTGGGGGTGGGGTGGGGGGAGGCAGCCTGCATAACTGCTTCCTCAATGCCTCAGGCACAATCAGCTCCTCCTCCTCCCACCCTAGATGTTGAGGAGCTAAGAACACCATCATCAGATTTCCCTACCAACGTTCCAGGTAAAAATTAACAATGGGGAACAAAGTGTCTTACGTGGACTCAAGTAAAATGTATTCAGTGTTTAAGGTAATTTAAATTTGTTGGTTTGAGATAGACAATGTTTATCAACATTAAAAAAAAAAAAACACCTTTTATTCTACCTAGATTTGCTAAAGGTCAAATAAGCTTGTTATCTTTGTTCCAATTTGTTAACTAAAGGATGACTTAAAGTGATGGTTAATTTTGTCTGTCTCAAAGTTGTTAAGATAGCTTACAAAGTCCTTGGTAAACTGAAACATTAAAGTCTTGCTTGCCTGATAAATTGAGATTAAATTCATAGGATATCTAATGAAATAGGAAGCTAAACACTAATTATGAGATGTAGGTCTGTGCTTTTGACTTGTTGCAGAAAAACTAAGAATATTTGAAACTGTTGAAAACCATGCTTGTGCTTAATGGATTCATAAGTTTGCCGTCTAAAACAATCTGATGTAACATAGAGTTCACAATTGGTCACTACTTAGAAGCAGATGGGGTTCTCCCCTTATAGAATCCTTTATGGGTGCCCTCCCCCCATTATCAGGGGCATGAGGGGGGGATCTAAATGAGATAGACAGATAACCCTAAAACAAGAGATGCAGCCCCTTGGCTTTACCCTAACCACTTTACACCACTGGGTCAGGAACTATTACCTGTGAATCTGACCACAGATGGCTCACCCCTTTAAACCACCAGATGCTAGATGGGTGAAGGAGTGGAATGTCCAACCCCTAAAATCCTTCTGGAGGGGCCCATTCACTGTCATTTTGGCCACCGCTACTGCAGTAAGGTAGCAGAGTGGGTTCACTCTGGATTCACTACAGCAGAGTGAAGACAGTAACTCGAAATTGGGAGCGTATTCCTGATCCATCAACGCTGTGCAAGCTGACCATGCAGAAGAAGAAGAAATTTCCCAGAGTCATCAGAGGCTTCAGGAGACTGCAGCCCTGCTTTAGTCGCTCTGGAAGCTGACTAATCTACACACGGCAGAAGCTTGAGGAATCAACAGTCTGATGGAACAAGACTGTCCTTATTTTTATATGCTTCCTTACTGTGATGCACCATCATGCCTTGTTTCTCACTATTATTGTGATTCTTCCTCTACTCTGCCATAGGATTGGCCAAGGAGGCCCTGGCCAGCTAGAAATGTGATTCGAGGTTTCTATTAATACTCACCTTCCCTTTGTGGATAGGATACTTCTTGGTACCAACATGGGAAAACAATGGTCATAAACACTAAAGACACGAGATCCCCACAAACTTTATAGTAAAACAAAATACCCCAGTCCTGCTGCCGGGGTTTGGCTTCTCAAAAGCTCAATTATTGGGAAAAAATGACTTGTCTAATGGGAAAAAAGTGCATCATTGTCTCTGTTAAAAGCTTAACATGCCTAGGCCAAAGATTTATAACTCAACTATCCAAAAAACCCAATGGTGGGGGACCCCAGATCACCTTGAGCCAGATCCCCACCACTTGTCTAAGTTCTCTCATCTCCAAGAGGCCTGAGACAATGTCAACACAGCCACCACATGGCAGGTCCCGGGCGGACTGTACTAGGTATGTGGAAGGAGAGCCTGTACTGTGCTCTCTCAGTCTGGTCGGGTCATATGTGCTGGGAACTATTCGTCCATCTTTCTTCCTGCTCCCAACTGCCAGAGAAAAACATTTGGGAGTCCAAGTATGTGGGGACAGGGAGACTCAAAAAAAAAGCAGCATGCCTTACAAATTAACAATTAAAAAGATAATAAGTGGCCTCCCGAGTGTAGAATCCAATATTATGGCCCTGCCTCCTAGACGGAGGACGGGTATTGGGGCTTCTACACTCCAATTTACATGCTAAACTGCATAATTAGACTATAAGCAGCTGTAAAAAGTATAACCAATGAAACTGCCAGAGCTCTTAACTTACTAGCCAAGCAACAAATCAAAATGTACAATGGCATCTATCAAAATTGCTTGGCTTAAATTACATGCTTGCTTCTAATCTGTGGTTGTGAAAAATGTAACCTGAACAACTGCTGCTTACAGACAGATGATGAGGAAAAAGTCATAGAGGAGATCACAGATCAAATAAAAAGGTTGCTCATGGCCCAGCCCAGACCTGGAACACTTAAAACCTCAGGGAGTTATTTGGAGGATGGTTTTCAACTCTCAGGGGAATCCAAACCCTCATGAGCAAAATTATCCTCCTAATTTTTGGAGGGTACTGAATCTTACCCTGCTTAGCTCCCCTGGTTGTATGGTCTACCTCCAATCTCATTGAGGCCATAATTAAAAAAAAAAAAAAAAAAAGACGGCCACTCATGTAATGATGTTATAAAAATATAAACCCCTAAACCAAGATGATGCTCTTTGACCCTAAATAGAGAGGTCGAAGCATCAAAGGGGGGGAATGTGGTAGGGTCCCCTCCCGAAGGAAAGACAAAAAAAAAAAAAAAACAAACAATCTCAAGGCAACATTGCTATTCCTGTACTTGTGCTTGACAATAGCCCTCACGACCTTGTAACATGAGACCACTTAATCAGACTACATGTTTGTGTGTTACCATATATTGAAATGCCCAGAATTTGAGAGAACCCCAAAAACAGACCACCAGAGACCAGAGTCAAAGCCAAGCGGCAAGGGTTGTTTATTTGCAGGTTCGAACCCGGTCCTCCGCGCAGTCACTCGTTGCCGGTGACGCTGAGAGGCCCTGAACAAAGCCTCTGCAGCCTTTTTATAGACAGAAGTAAACAAGTCATGGGGAGGGACAGATTTCCATGGTTACAAGTTTGCCATTGGTTAACATTCAAATGTGAACATATACCGTATCTGATTGGTTCCCGCCATCAGATTTGGCTGGATCTAATTACAACATTTGGGATACCTTTGAATTCAGTCTATCATAGAGCGAGTTTAAAGTCTTGTTTGGCGACTAACAGGTTAACATCTCTCTCTCCAGGCCCTTCTCTCAGCAAGGTGGGGGGTGGCTGCTGGCCTTTTGGGAGTGGGGCGGCGGGGAAGCAAGCCTTAAGCTTTGTTACAGAAGCAGAGAGAGCTGGTTAGGTGTTAGCTTCCCGCAGCGCAGGCATTTGCTCAGAAGCGGAAAAGCTGGTTAAGTTTATTTAGGCCTCACATTCCCCCCTTTTCTTTGGTACTTGGGGAGCCAATCTTGGGTCCCATTGACTAAAGGGACGATAAGTCTCCAGTATCTACGGGTTGGTACTGTGACCTTAGTACCATTACCTGGATTGTATTGAGCTTGTCTTTGATAAAGTTTAACAGTTTGTTGAAGACAATGGGGCCTAAGGTCAGAAGTAAGAGAAGTAGTAAAAGGGGGCCGGCCAGAGCCGAGAGTAAAGCAGTGAGCCATGGGGATCCGTTAAACCAGGACGTGAACCATCCCTCCTGCAGTTCCCATTCCTGTTTTCTTTTGGCGAGGCCCTCTCTGCCTTTGGCCGTTGATTTTCTAACAACGCCAGAGTGGTTAGCGTAAAAATAACATTTTTCTTTTAGGGCTGCACATAGGCCTCCCTGTTGGAGGAACAACAGGTCTAGTCCCCGGCGATTATCCTAAATAGGATTACAGATCATTATAAATCTTAAAGTTTTTTCTATTCAACCAAAGTGGCAATAATAGATCTTAACATAATATAGAAACCAACCAATTAGAAACCAGCATTGGTTGGGGTAACTCTTTTAACATTGAGAATATTTAACTATGCAATCAAAGACCTGATAAAGATGAAACCTAAAGCTTCGGGTTTTCTTGGCAGAAAAAAGGAGAAAACTTTTGTTTACATTGTCTTATCAAGAGCAGATTTACAATCCAAGAAAACTTTGTCTTTTGACCGGAGAGAAAAGCAGAGTTTTAACCTTATACCAGTGTACTTTTCAAATTCCATTCATTTCAACCAGTCTATCCTGAGCACATATAAAATTCCTTTTCAAAGATTTCCCTTCACAGACCTTCTACATCTTTCCTTTGCCTTTAAACTTTGTCCCAAAGCCATTTCTCTCTAAGCAACCAGTCTTATTTAGGACAAAATTACTTTCTTTTACCCTCAACAAAAATGTATTTCCATTTCTTATATCCTTTTTTTATGGATCTCTCAGTTTTCTATATACAGGGTTGCTTTCCATCAGTCTTAAGTACACTTAGCAGAATTTTAACTTGGGAAACCTTAGTCTCCAATTGAGGACCTAGTAACCAATTGAGAGGTGTTTACACTAGAATTTTTAAATCACTTTTTTTTTAAAAGGTCTAAATAGTCTTACTTTTTCTGCAATAGGAAGCTGAAAACTCAAACCTATGTTTAGTAACTATGTATTTTATTTTGATAGAAGTCATGCAATTCAGGCCAGACATGTTTTCAAAAGGAGTTAGAATGCAAAAGGGAGGAGAGCTATCCAGTCTCCGCCAGTCTCCAAGGTCAATTTAATTAAGGTCTCTTTTAGAGTTCTATTTATTTTTATCTGTCCTGAACTCTGGGGTCTGTATGCACAGTGTAATTTCCAATTAATCCCCAGGGCCGTGGCTAAATTCTGGCTTACTTTGGACACAAATACAGGTCCGTTGTCTGACCCTATCATCTGAGGAAAGCCATATCTTATGAAGATGTCTTTCAGGAATTTCTCACGTTTGGTTGGGAGTGCTCGGCGGGCGGTGGTTCCTCAGCTCCTTGGTAGGTGTTTTTCCTTATCAAGGGCCATTACTTTACCGTGGAGATCCCAGAGCTAGCCATCCGCAATGACGAGGAGCTTAACAAGCTGCTAGAGTCTAGGTCAAATCTCGCATCTGGTGTCAGCAGCGTTTCAGGCAAGCCTTCAAGTGCGTGGTGGTCGGCGATGGGTGAGTGCGCCTTGCGGAGGCCACGGGTTGGGCGGGGACGCCCCCAGAGACTTTGCCCGGGCTGGGGCTGGGCGTATGGCTCCGGGGATGTGGGAGCCACGGGGGTGCAGGCGGCTGGCTTGGGGCCTGTGCCGTGGCCCTCATGCCCTGATGTCCCTACCGCGCGCTCCTCAGAATGTTGAGCCCAGTGTCCATTAGGAACTCAGTGGATCGCCCTTTTACTTTTAGGGTTACCCTGGGTTTGGGGAGGGGTGCCGAACCCCGTTTCCCCTAGTCACTGTCATTTCCCATTACTAGAATGAGAGTTTCAGATTTATTCTTGGGGCATTCTTTGGCCCAATGTTCTTTTTCTTTGCCGTAGGCGCATTGATTTTTGCTTAATTGGGGGCGCCCCTCGAGCCGCTGGGAGTTCTCCTTACCTTCTTTTCCTGGAGCCAACTGTCTGAGGCGTCTTTTTCGGTCCTCCAGTTCCGCAGTTCCCGCGAGTAGCATCTCGGCTAGACCCTGGTTTTGTCTCTTTTCAGCCTTTACCTGCTTGTCCTCTGCACTGTCCCTGCTGCTGTGTACCCTCTCTGCCACGACCACTAGACCTTGGAGGCTCTTTTTCCTAGACGTTCTAGTTTCTGAAGTTTTCTCCAATTGTTGGGAGCAGACTGACAAAAGCCATGGCCACCGCAGCTAAGTTTTGCTGGGGCCTCTGGATCTATAGGAGTGCACTGGCGGAATGTCTTTATTACTCTCTTAAGGAACGCTGTGGGGCTTTCCTCTGGTCCCTGACTGACAATGTAGGCTTGCGAGCTGCAGCCTTGAGACCTCCCAACAGAGTCTGGCGGTAGACGAAGAGACTCTCCTTACCTTTAGCCAAGTTGTAGTTTCAATCTGGCCATGCCAGGGGAAACCTAGCGTCATTTTGAGCCTGGTCAGGAGTGGGAACTCTAGTGGGCCCAGGAACCAATTTTCTGGGTTCAGACTGGATTATTTTCCATTTCTCAGTACTGAACATGCCGGGAGCCACACTGGCCTCTCTGGATGGCAGTCGCAGCAAGGAAATGGCAGTGTTTGCATAGCTTCAGCCATGAGAAATGAAAACTGGCATCTCCCTCTGCCACTACTGGCTCGTGCTGGAAATAAGCCTACTGGTATTGACCAGGCCTCACAATATTCCATATTAGACTCATATTCTGAACACAGACTGAACATAGATACCTCATAAGGAAAAGTATATTCCTGCCTTTACAAAAGAGACTTTAGATGAAAGCTCTGTGGGCAATTGTCAAAAGGCTCTTCCTATGGGCCTTGCAGACCCAAGACTCAGACAATAAAGGGGGTTAAGAACACAAGAGTTACAATTGAGCCTGGCCCCGAGACAAAGAGCCTAATCTAAAGTTAAGGTACAGATAAGGGCAGAACATAAGTTACTACATTTATCTTTGCTAATTGCTGAAGCATAGCAGCCCCTTCCTCAAGGCCCACATTCCACAAACATTTTCCCTTATACTGGCAGCTGGGATGAGGATAGATAAGAGTAACTAAAACATAACCCAGGCGCAAAGACTGACATATTTATGGCCCCCACGGTGCTTGCACATTCAGCATCAAGGAAAAGGCTCATTCAAGCAATTTAGGAATAAGCCTAATATACATTTTACAAATAATTAACCCTTGTAAAAATTCTGTCTTCTGATGTTATATTATCGTTGAACCTTAAAATAAAGACATCAAAACCGACAGGACAGAGATGCCTGCCTGGTGATCAGAAAGAATCTCAGGGGCAAGACAGTTGAGTCCCGTCCCTCAGGTGTCATTCCACGGTGGCTTTGGGTCCCTTGGGCGGGGCCCATTTCCCCAGGGCCGCTGGGTCCGGTGGGGCAGGGGGCCCCTGTGGTTCGGGTGGCGCCTTTGTTCCTCCTGCTGGGTCCTGTGGAGGAGGTTGCCTAAGGAGGGGGAGAAGTTAATTTTTCCTCCGTTTCGCCCTGTAAGAAAGGGTAGAGCGGCGCAGAGGGTTTAGTTTTCCTTTTCGGCAGCTCCAAAGCCCGGGAGGGCGGGTGCTTTTTAGTCACCGCCAGGGTGTCAGGTTTCTGTGGAGGCAAGAAACTTTTAATCCAAGGGGGTGGGTTATCAACCAGATCAGCCCAAACCATGATGTCCGGTGGCCATTTCACATTGAAAGTGGGCCATTCTGTGCAGCAGTAAGTTTAAAATGGACCCTTCCTAACAGTCACTGAGAGGTTATGGGCTAACATTAAGTCTAGGGGTTTGGATGAAGTCTGTCTCATAACGTCAGTCTCAGTCACAAGGTAATAAACACCAACAGAGAAAATTGACAATTCGACATAGACATACACAGAGAGAGACTGATAACAGAGTCCGCTGTGCACAGACACAGACACAGAGAGACCGATAACAGAGTTCGCTGCGCACAGACACAGACACAGAGAGACCGATAGTAGAGTTCGCTGCGCACAAACACAGAGACACAGAGACCGATAACAGAGTTCGCTGCGCACAAACACAGAAGGCTAGCCAACAGAAGAAGGCGCCGGCCTCGAACCGGTGCGCCCCCCAGAAGAAGGCGCCGGCCTCGAACCGGTTCGCCCCCCAGAAGAAGGCGCCGGCCTCGAACCGGTTCGCCCCCCAGAAGAAGGCGCCGGCCTCGAACCGGTGCGCCCCCAGAAGGCGCCGGCCTCGAACCGGTGCGCCCGCCGGCCTCGAACCGGCTCACCCGCCGGCCTCGAACCGGCTCGCCCGCCGGCCTCGAACCGGCTCACCAGATGGGCACCGTAGGACGTCTCCTCGGTCCCTACCGACTGCTCTATAGCGCGTCCGCCAGAGCCAGTACAGTCCCCGATGCAGATTCCGCGCGGCAGAAACCGAAACAAACAGATAAGACAGAAACTGATGCTGAGACAAACAGACAGACAGAGCCGGCTCACTTACTGATCGGTCTTAGGAACAACCCGTTGACTTGGGGTCTGGTGGGTCTGGAGGGGAAATATCCCGGACGAGCCCCCATATGAAATGCCCAGAATTCGAGAGAACCCCAAAAACAGACCACCAGAGACCAGAGTCAAAGCCAAGCGGCAAGGGTTGTTTATTTGCAGGTTCGAACCCGGTCCTCCGCGCAGTCACTCGTTGCCGGTGACGCTGAGAGGCCCTGAACAAAGCCTCTGCAGCCTTTTTATAGACAGAAGTAAACAAGTCATGGGGAGGGACAGATTTCCATGGTTACAAGTTTGCCATTGGTTAACATTCAAATGTGAACATATACCGTATCTGATTGGTTCCCGCCATCAGGTTTGGCTGGATCTAATTACAACATTTGGGATACCTTTGAATTCAGTCTATCATAGAGCGAGTTTAAAGTCTTGTTTGGCGACTAACAGGTTAACATCTCTCTCTCCAGGCCCTTCTCTCAGCAAGGTGGGGGGTGGCTGCTGGCCTTTTGGGAGTGGCTGCCCCCAGGGGGCTAGTCCCTTGGGCAATCCGGCGGCGGGGAAGCAAGCCTTAAGCTTTGTTACAGAAGCAGAGAGAGCTGGTTAGGTGTTAGCTTCCCGCAGCGCAGGCATTTGCTCAGAAGTGGAAAAGCTGGTTAAGTTTATTTAGGCCTGGGGCTATGTGCAGCCCGAGGTTTCTTTTAATGGAGGACTTAATTTTTGGCTCTACAATATGGGAGACAAAGAAGTAAAAAATATATTTTAAAAAACTATGCTACATGGCATTCAGGGCTCAATTCTTTGGATATGAACCCAACTGAGTTGTGCCGACAGGAATAAAATTGCTTCCTGGAAAGAAAAGCCTCGGTATCATGGCTCTCTGGGCAAGAATCCTGCTACAATATGTGCAGTGATATAATGAACTACAGAGTAGACAGTGAGAACAGATATACTATAAACAGAAAAAAACAATTAACCACTAAAATAACATCCAAAGACTTAGAGCTGGGTGAGCTAACAAAGATAATAAAATGGAATCATCAAATATACTCAATTCATACAAAAAAAAAGGCAAAAGAAATGAGGAAAAACAAAATTGGAACTGTAGCAGAAAACCGATTCTTGTCTTCTTTATGTAATGCAAGTGCCTGACTTAAGCTTTGATTGTGCAGGCACCCACCTCAAAGACGCATCTGCTGCAACAAAGTCTACTCGGAATTAACCAGTTGGCAGTCCTGACTAGATAAAAAGCCTGGCTTCCTTTCCCCACCCAGGCTTTTTTGTTTTCAAGATCCTGGTTGATTTCAAAAACTGACCATTTGTGCTACTTGGTTTTTCTTTTCCTGTGCTTCAAGTATGCCTCTTCTGTTTTAAACTTACCAGGTACCCTGTCTGAACCCCAATAAAAGCAGAGCCCCAGGTCTAGGGCACACTCTCTCTCTAGTGGTTACCTTGCGGTGGGTCCTCTGGCAGCCTTCATATTCTCCAGGGCTTGTAAGTAATAAACTCTTTTTTCTTCAAAGTTTCCTAATGGTCATCTTGCAAGCATAATACAAACCACAAGGGCTGGAGCAATTGTAATGGTTTGGAAAGGGATTTGGTCTGTGGGAAGCTCACAGGGGCCCAGGTGAATGCCCCAAGGCATTTCTAGAGGTAGCAATTGAGTCCAGTACAAAACAAAAACATATGTGATTTTTTTTTTAAGGACAAATAGAAAGACTGTAGATTTAAAACAAGTAATATCAACAATCTCAAGTATAAATATTAAGCAGTAATAACGATGCTAAACCAGAGAAATAGATCATCAAATAGAATAGAAAGTTGAAAAATAGATCACACTCAAGAACAACTGTTTTTGAGCAAAGGTGCAAAGGAAATTTAGTGAGGAAAGGGTAATCTTTCAACAAATATACATCCCCGTGCACAAACACAAGAAGAAGAAATTCAATCCACATTTTGTACCATATACTAAAATTGACACCAAATGGACCATAGACTGAAAACCTAAAACTATAAAACTTTTAGAAGAAAGCACAGGAGAGAAATTTTGACCTTGGTTTAGGCAAAGATTTCTTAGATACAAAATCCAAAACACTATCTATCAATTAAAAAGAAACCTGCTAAACTGGAGTTCATTGAAATTAAAAATTCCTCTTCTTTCTAAGACTCTCCTCAGAGAATGAAAAGGTAAACTATATAGTTGGAGAAGATATTTGCAAATCAAATGTCTGTAAAAAGACTTGTATTCAAATTATAAAAAGAACTTTCTGAGGAGGAGAACAAAGGCAAGAGAAATATAGATAAAATTAAATTTCCTTACAACTTGCCGCCCATTGATAAATACCTCAGAAATGCAAATTCCATATTCCTCAAGGAATTCATAGTGGCCTTACTGTTGATGTTTTGCTAAAGACTAAAAACAACCTTAGCTTGACAACAGCCATACCTCCAGGGTTTTGTAATTCTTCTTTAACATACGGAAATCCCTTTAGAGACTTCCCTCACCTTAAAAATATATAACAAGGCACACCTCATAATCACAGTGAAGCGCTCTCTGCCCACTGGTCCTGTCCTCATGCTATCATAAAAGCACCTTTTTTGCACCAAAATCATTTCAAGAAATCTTTCTTGACTATTTGCTTGGTGTTCCCACATCGCTTTCAAAACTCAATAATAAGAAAACAACCCACTTGCAAAATGGATCATTTGCATAGACACTTCACCCAAACAGAGAGATCAATGATAATAAAAGCATATGCTCCATATGTTTCACCATTAGGGAAAATCAAATGAAAGCCGTAATAAGATAATACCACGTGCTTACTAAAATGCCTGGGCAAAAGAAGCCAGGCCCATCACCCACCAAAAGGAAACAGAGTGTATAATCCTATTTATACCATATAAAAAAGCAAGTTCTATAGTGATGGAAAGCAGATCATTTGTCTTATTATGGTAGGAAGCTAGAAGGTCAGGCAGGAGGGATAATAAAAGGGTTTGGGGAATTTGGGGAGGTGATGTATATATATGTTCATTATCTTGATTGTGGTGAGGGCTTACCAATATATCTATCTGTCACAATATTTCAGTGTACACGTTTAATTTGTAATTTGTTGTAAGTTTAATATTCCTAAATAAAGCTTTTAAAAGGGCAAACTATACAATGTTGGCTGTTCAATTCCAACTGTATAAAAATTCAATGTGTAGCTAGCTAATCACAGGACATTACGTACACACACATTCCATGACTGAAATAAAAATATGTTTGAGTGTTAATAATGGCATCATGAGTGAAGTTTTTTTTCACTACATGTTTTTTAAAATATTTGAAAAAGACATATAAAATTTTAATCTTTTGAAAAAAGTAACTTTTTTTTATGAGTAAAATAGTGTCAAGACTTGACTGTGAACTAACTTTTCTGACAAGTTAAGTACAAATATCTTTCCTGCTAAGTTTAAAAAAACACCTTCTCTTCTTTCTCTTTCTTTTCTTTTTTTCAACAGAAAGTCAACAGTAATACAGTTACCTGTAAGATAGCTCTCTGCAAAGTCAAACACTCAATGAGTGATAAAGCAAGACTTTTTTTTTTTTTCTAGGAGAGAGAGAGAGACAGCGTGAGCAGGGGAGGGTCAGAGAGAGAGGGAGTCACAGACTGAAACAGGCTCCAGGCTCTGAGCCGGCAGTCAGCACAGAGCCCGACGCGGGGCTCGAACCCACGAACCGCGAGATCATGACCTAAGTGAAAGTCGGACGCTTAACCGACTAAGCCACCCAGGCGCCCCAAAGCAAGACATTTTCTGTTTGATGTGGAGAAACCAATAAAACTCTGGGTATGAAACAACTCAATATGCTCACGATTCTGCCTGTTGCTATACGATGGAAAGGGAGGAGCTCTTCTGTTGGCCTTCAAGAACTCCGACAAGTTCAGATTTTCATTGTGTAGGCAGATCTCACCAAGGAAAAAGACATTCATCAAAGGAGACTAATGAGCCAGGTGGAAAAGAAAAGAAAATGAAGACAAATGGGAAAACAGAAGAAGAGGCAGAAGAACAGGCACAACTGGCTAGAAACTTGGCAACTGAAAATGAAATAGAGATAAAGGAAACACACAGCTGACTTTCTGTTCCAGTGATGTCTCCTCCACCCTTCCCTGCCTTTTTCCCTATGGGTCACTAGGATAGCATTTAAAACCAGTGTCTCCACCCACAATTTTAGATTCAAACCTCAGTTGAACATGTCCTTTTATTTCTAATTTTTTAGCTTCTTTCATTTTCCTCCTGTATATTTAGTTTTTCGAAGAACAGGGAGCATGGCTTTTCTTTCTTTGTAACTTGCCCCCCTTGCCCTTGATTAGTCACGTATGAGGCCCTGGAAAAGTGCTTTTCAACCAGTTGGGCTAATGAATAGAGCCAGTGTTCCTCAGCAAGATACATCTTCTGTGAGATCTGCGGGCCTCCAATTCCTCTGCACACTGTCTCTCAGTCTCAGCTCTACAGAAGAGGAACAGAGAAACTAAATGTGTTATTAGTGTGTTGAAGGCTGAGGGTAACTTTGCCTTTCAGTGTCACATAATCATCACATTCATAGGGGTCCAAGCTTATTCCCCATGTTCTGCTTCAAAACATAGCAGAAAGTCAGTATAACTTAAAGCAAAAACATTGAAATGCATCATTTGGAGAATTCAATCATGTGAACTAGTCCATAGAAGAAGCAACAGTGGCTAGAAATTTGGACACTGAAGAAGAGAAAGAGATGGAAGAAATATGTGGTTCCTATAACGCTTAACAACTGAGGCGTTATTGTGCTCTTTCAAAAATAGAGACCTAGTTGTTATGATTCAATTGGAAGGAAGTTTAGTTCACGCTCATGCTTCAAAGCCAGTGCTTGTTAGCTAAGGGAGAGCTCAGTGTTAGAATCCTTTGTCTTTGTGTTTCTGTTGTAAGCTCTAAGGACTCTTTTATACATCTAACTGTCAATAAGACTCAGTCTGAAGGAAACTGCAGTCTTCTATTTGATCAATCTAGACATGTGAACGGAGGCCATCTGGTTTATGTCACCAACAATGAAGGCAAAATAAGTCATTTAATTTGGTCACAATTTACATCCTCACTAAACTGATGTCATTCCTATTTAGTGGTGACCGCACTCTAGGTAAAATGGAAAACACTATTAATGGTGGATCAATGCCCTCTTGAGTTAGACATTCATGTGGTTAGAAGACATTAACAAGAACATATCTCAGAAAACAAAACTTACTCTTTAGGGACAATTTTGACCCCAGTTCCATTTATCTTCGAAACACAGTAATAGTGGATCATCCTTTGCTTGAAGATTTTCTTACAATTATAATATAATAAAAGTAGAATGATTCATTTAAATTCAAAATATCGTGGAAGGAATGTAGAAAATGATTTTAATTCAGTTGTTCAGCTAAAAACTGAAGGGCTGAAAATCGAAATTCATTCCAAACATTATATGCAGAGTCTTATTTAAGGTGCTTCACTATGACACATAGTCAAGGACGTCTTATGACTTTTTGCCAGTTACGTAAAAGATTAGTAAAAGATTAAGTTGCCAAGGGCAACTTCATCTGAAATGATTGGAGGGTAACTGGAATAACTAGATTCATATCATGAGGTGATGTAAGTTTCTGGTCTTAGAGAAGTGGACTAGGGAAGAATAAGAAGTAGGAACAAATGGAAGTCATAAGTAAGCATCAAATTACTGATAAAAAGGAAAATATTCAGGAGTTACAAATGCTGTAAAGTTATAATAGAGAGGGAGGATTTTGAATAAATCAAAGACAATATCAGAACCAAAATTTAGCTTAATGAACATCTTATTTTTGTTGAAATACGCTGGCAGAAGTATTCCAAAAATTGAAATACATCACTTGAATTGTATTTCCTAAACAATGAGCCCCATTGTTACTTGTCGAGATAAATGATGACAGTACAAACCATGTAGAGAAACTGATTTTTGTTAAAGTTATGTAATCAGGCTTTACAATTTTTATTTTTAAAGGAAAAATGAAACGGAATGTACGAGCCCCACTTTTACCAATTTGTTAAACAAGCAAAGGTTCATTTCATTCAAAGCATAGACATCAATTCTCATTATTCTTGATAGCTGGTGTCCTATAAGTTGCCACAAACACTGAATTAGTGAATACTGAGCCATCTCAGGGACATACAGGATAAAGTTTCTAGCCTCTGGTAATGAAATTTTTATCAACCAAGCAATCCATAACCTTGTTCTACCTGTTTCTGTTTATAAGGACATTATTTAATATATATTGTTGATTCATTAACACTGAACTCATGGCCAATGATGCGATAAGTCATGCCTGAATGAAGCTTATCTACCAGAGGTATTTTCTCCATAAGGCACATGGCAGCCCTTTTCCACCTGGGAACACAAGACAGCATTTTGGCAGCCGTAGTTAGAGCCATTTAAACCGCAAAATACCAACAACAAGGAAAAAGAAGTGTCAGTAAAGACTGCAAAATGGATAAAAGTTTATGTTATGAGAAAGTTGAAGTGAGAAGGTAGAGGACAACCTTTTTAAAGTCAGGTATGAACATGCAAGTCCGAGAACTAGAATTTTTTTCACTGCTCTGTGAATGACTTAACGAAAGCACCGTATTAGTTTTTGGGGCTGCAAATAAACGTTAACATTTAGGCAGGTTCTCAAATACGGAGTCTGTGAATACTAAGGACTGACTGCCCAAGGAAGCTATGGCTGAGAGGAAATGCACACAAGCAACGACTGCAGAACAAAGCGGACCCTGTTCAGCATCTAAGTCTAAATCAACTGCACATTCATTTTCCTACTCTGCTCAGTGCTACTTTACCAAGTGGGAAAGTCTGTGATATACTTGTGGTTTCCAGCACAAGTGCAAAAAATAAATGGCTTTCTGGATTAGCTACCTGCTGCTCTGTCAGGCATCGATCTGTATGTCCTTCTTGCCTGAGAAAGGAGTTGACATTTGCTGAGAATTGAGCACTGCTTGTTGCCTGTCGCGTTGCCACTTCTTCTTTACTCTGGTTTGTTGGGGGAGGACAGCAATGTGCTCAATTAGGAAAAAAAAAAAAACTGGCGTTCTTAGATTCCTTTGCAGATAGGGTGGTTAAATACCAAGATCTGGTCAATGAGACATGAATAAGTTGGCTCGACCTTCTAGGAAAACTTTGAAAATGGGGAAGATTCAGTTACTATGGACCTAGTTGTCACGCCATCCCCTATTTTCAGTTTGAAATAAAGACACAGGAGCTGGAGCCTCAGTGACCAGATGACTTTAAATGACCTTGAATTTGAATGACACTCCATTGCTAAACCTAGTGGACCAGAAAGAGGTTAGATTTCTAATGATATAATGGCAGGGCCATACAAGCCTTTATCTCCAGATTTCCCACTGGAATGAAATAAATCTCTGAATAAAGTGTTCCTAGGGTGTGCTTTTGTTTGTTTTTGCAATTCTATACTCACTCATGAAATGTAATTCCTCTCCTTCTTTTGTTTGCTCTTCTTAAGGCTTTCCTAAGTTTTGTCAACTCTCCATATGATTCGCTTGTTTGTTTTTTGTTTTTTTTTAATTTTTAAAATTTATTTCTGAGAGAAGGAGAGACAGCGCGAGCAGGGGAGGGTCAGAGAGAGAGGGAGACACAGAATCTGAAACAGCCTCTAGGCTCCGAGCTAGCTGTCAGCACAGAGCCCAATGCGGGGCTTGAACCCCCGAACCGTGAGATCATGACCTGAGCTGAAGTTGTACGCTTAGCTGACTGAGCCACCCAGGTGCCCGAATTTTTTTTTAATTTAAGAAAAATATTTGAATGTTTTTATTTATTTCTGAGACAGGGAGAGACAGCGTGAGCAGGGGAGCGTCAGAGAGAGAGGGAGATACAGAATCCCAAGCAGGCTTCAGGCTCTGAGCTAGCTGTCAGCACAGAGCCCAACATGGGGCTCGAACCCATGAACCGTGAGATCATGACCTGAGCTGAAGTCGTACGCTTAACCAACTGAGCCACCCAGGTGCCCCAGATTCCCTTGTTTTTTTAAAAAAATTGTTAATGTTTATTTTTGAGGGAGACGGGAAGGGCAGAGAAAGAAGGAGGCACAGAATTCAAAGCAGGCTCCAGGCTCTGAGCTGTCAGCACAGAGCCCAGAATGGGGCGTGAACCCATGAACCATGAGATCATGACCTGAGCTGAAGTCGATGCTTAACTGACTAAACCACCCAGGTACCCTCTAACCCCTTATTGTTTAATAATCTCATTTCCAAGCTTTTTGGTCTTTGATTAATACTTTCAAAGCTTTATGCATTCCTCTGTTTCTCAGTTTGTTCTTCAATCTACCTGCTAAGAATTCAGCCCATAGTGACTCCTCATTTTTTAGGGTACTTGTTGGCCATTTCTGGATTCCAGAAATTTTGAGATTAATAACAGCAACCTGTTTTTCCTCCTCTGGTGGATGCTAAACCACTCAAATAAATTGCCCTCACCACTTTGTATTCTGGGGCTAGGGTACATTTTTCATCTAATTTTGTTGAAAATGTTGTCCGTAGGTAATTTCCTTTGCTATCCTACTTGCTCTATTTTTAAAAAAATTGTATGTGTATTTATATTTGAGAGAGAGAGACAGAGAGAGAGAGAGAGAGATTGAGACAGTGCATGAGCAGGGGAGGGGCAGAGAGAGAGAGACAGAGACTGAATCTGAGATCATGACATGAGCCAAAGTTAGAAGCTCAACTGACTGAGCCACTCAGACACCCCTAGTTGCTCTGTTTTAATGAAAGTATTTCAACAGATTAAAATGTGATAGCTTCTCTCATGGTCTTGTCTCTCCTGGAAGTTTAATTTATAACTATCTGATGATAGCATATCCTACAAGCAAGGGCTTTTATATGTATTATTTTCTCTCTCCTTCAGAAAAGGCTTTGAATAAGTATTATTATTAGTCACATTTCAGATGACAAAATGAAGCCCAGAGAGGTTAAGTAACTTGCCCAAAGTCACCAAGATAGAAATTGATGGAACCTACATTGAAAGCTGGCTCTGTTTAGTTCATTCCTGAGTTCTGTGTACATCTTTGAAAAATGAATCTGAAAGCACCATTTCACCATTGTGTTCTCACAGGAAGCCTCTGTGCCTGGCCTCAGAAAGGTCAGAGAGAACTTCATGACTTTTGACACAAACTCCTGGGATAAAAATACATGTTAGAATGGATGGCTAAAAGTTTTAGTTGCAGTTTTAAAAAGAAACACAAGTATTTTTATTTGTAAAAGTTTAGGCAGACTCTATTTAGGACATTTGTTCTTATGTCTATCCCTCATGCACCACTGCAAACATAAGTATCTTTGAAATAAAGAGAACACCTGGCCATCATCCTGTGTCTGATATTATCATGCCAGCTTGACCGTGTATTTCAGCCTTCTGAAACTTAAAAAAAAATTTTTTTTAATGTTTTATTTATTTCTAGGAGAGAGAGAGAGACAGCGAGAGCAGGGGAGGGTCAGAGAGAGAGGGAGTCACAGACTGAAACAGGCTCCAGGCTCTGAGCTGGCAGTCAGCACAGAGCCCGACGCGGGGCTCGAACCCACGAACCGCGAGATCATGACCCAAGCGAAAGTCGGATGCTTAACCGACTAAGCCACCCAGGCGCCCCAGCCTTCTGAAACTTTTAGAAGGTTAACAATTCTAGTTCCTTTACTTCTCTACATAGGACTTCCCAAAAGTGCTTCTAGATCTTTTCATATTCCTTTTCCCAAGTCTGTGCTCTCCCATAAGGGTTTAACTTCTCTATGGGCCCTTGAATATGTGAAAACAATCGCTTCTCTTTTCCCCAACTTCTTCTCACTATTGTTCTCCTAAGATGTTATTTTCTCCCTTGATCTAAGAGGACAGAGAGTTGTGGGACATTGGCTTAGAGAAAAGAGGTCTATGCAGCATAAGCAAGTTCCTGGGGCAAGTGGTATCCATTTAATACCTAAGTTAATCCCCATGTGGCTGTTTCCTCTATGTCACTGCAGTCTCAGCCCTAATGTTACCTCCTTACATAGACTTTCCATGATTCCTACAGCTAAATCTACAAGCCTTCTCTTTGTCCTCCTACCTCCATGGCTCTCTCAAACAGGGCTCTTTTTTTTATTTTCTTTATACAATTTGTTTCATTCTCTGAAATTATCTTATTTACTAAGAAAATAGAGTTGGAGCCATGTTTCCTTAATTCTCTCCGAGACAATGTACAGTGGGCTGTGAAGTGACAATAAGCTGGCCTACTACTGGATTGAACAAATAGTCTTTCTCATATTTTCTACAGGGTATCTTCTGCCATTTTCCCCTCTTTTCAACAGATTCTGTTTTCCTTACTAAATTGTTAGGGAGCTATAATTTTCTGGATAAAGCCTAATCACAGGCCAAATAATGATCATGAATATCCCAAGTCAAGGCAAGGTTTGTTACTGTTTGATAAAGCATGATTTATCTGATGAGCACTTGTCTGCTCAACTCATAATGACTTAGGTTATTTCTTTCACACTGGGATCTGGATAGAGTAACCTTATGCATTATCTAGTAATGATTATAGTGAGAAGGTCCACATGAACGTTAAGTTTAACTTAAAGATGTGCTTAGCTAAGCATATTGCATGGTGTACCCAGAACTTAAATTTTCAGTTTGTCAGTATTTCTTTTGTGAAATACCTGGGATGTTCTCATTTCTCAATTGTGCTAATTTAAAAACCATAAGTGTCTGCTAGAGTACGAAGGCCACTTTCTCCTCTCAATTTAGATTATAGCTCTGTTTATGGAGACAAGCAATGGCATAGAAATTATCATATTTTCAATATATAAATAATCAATTGCATGTTCATAAACTTGAGTATTTTGATTTATTTGGTAGGGCTAAAAATAACAAATCTATTTTGTTTGATAATCTCAATTGGTAAAATCAGACACTTTAAGGCATATAGAAAATTAATGCAAAATGCCTATAAGAACTTAAATGCCTGTTATTCTAATATTAGTCTTTATCATACTGCTTTTATAATGTCAGTATTGGAAATTCCCCTTCCAATCATCTAATTGTAAACTACCTTATTTAGATAAAGCAACCTACAGAAAACAATTAAAAACATTTCATAAAATATATTTTAAAATAGTTTTTAAGGTATTGAAACTGATAACAGAGTAAGGAATTATCAAGCCAAATATCTAAATTAAAGTGGGACACGGACATGCAAGCAGGCTTTGGGGACAGGTATTGTGCTGAGAGTATGCTGAGAAATCTTGTGATCAAACCTAAGTTTTGGTGGTATTTTGGGTATGAAGGAAAGACTCTTGGACACTGAACTCAGCTGACTGGAGTGCAGGGTGGGTGGACATCATCACTGGGAAGCTGTAATCACTAGCAATACTTCCTACAGACACACAGCCCACATTTACATCTCCTAGTTTTTGCCAAAAAAACCTCTCAAGCTATGAACCTACAATGAAGCAAAGCACCATACACAGGAAGAAATAGAAACAATAGAAACAGAAATAAACAAAAGACTTCCAATATTGGAAGTGTTTAAAAAAGATAAAACAAATATTTCTATATTCAAAAACTAAAAGCATGAAAGAAATGTCTATTTATAAGAAAACGTTAATAAGTATTTAGAGAGAAATTCTGGAAATGAAAACCATACTTAATATTAAAAACAAAATGGTTACATATATCAGCCATTTTGAAATATCAAAAAAAAAAAAAAAATCAAGATCTGGAAGATAGGTCAGAAGACTCTACCCGGAATATCACATAGTGAGGCAAAGTGGTAGAATACAAATAAAATTAAAATAAATTGAGTTCAGTACACATATAATCATAGTTTCAGAAGGATGAATAATTACAAAGACTGGAGAATCCTAGTGAATCCCAAGGAATTGCTTCAGAAGAAACATTATTCCAGATGCAAGGGCTGAGATGAAAGGAGTAAAGATTAACAAAAACCGTTAATGTTGGTTTTGTTTCGACCAACCTTGGTTGTATAAGAGAATAATAATTGTGTCTAATGGGATTAAAAAGAGAGAGAAATAAATTTTCCAGCAACATCATTTAAGTCAGGAAGCAGATAAAGGAATTGTAATAGTTAAGACCTCAAGAAGCATCCATCAAATCAGAGTAGTTGAGCAAGGCAGTGTTTCAGAGGTGTCTCCTCTAAGGAAGGATAAAGGAAAGAGAGCTGAGAAGGTGAGAAAAACAGACCACAGTACAGGACTTCCACACTTGAAAAGAGAGAAGGAAGAAGGAACATCGGCTAGAAAGAGGACCAGATGGCAGCACAGATCTTAGAATATTTCATCTAGGCCAGTGGGAAGTTCTCAAGCAAAACTTGTCCACAGAGGAAGCATGCAGTGGGCCAAAGTGGCTGACATTATAGAAGAGCAATGTAAAGGAAGCATGGCCTTGGCACAAAATTAGTGGAGGATCCAGAGAGGAAGTGGCTGGGGGTGTGGGGGTGTGTGGAGAGTCAACCATGCTCCCCACATCAGAGATCTGAGAACATTTCTATGACTGCCACACCAAGTTAAGTTTTCTAATATTTTTGTATTTTGAAGGAAGAAGATAAAAATATTGATGAGTGCAGAATTCAATAGATTAAGTATAGACATTGTAATTTCTAGAGTATCCACTAAAGTAGTAGAAAACAAGTGTATTCCTTCCAAACCAACAGAGTAGAGACAATGGGAAAATCAAAAAGGATTTCAGAAGAAAGCAAGAAAAGGGAAAGAGAACAAACAAAATAAGACAACAGAAGTGAGTGGAACCCATAAAGTGATAGGGTTGTATACAAGTGAACATATCACTTTTATGTTGACTGTTAGGGACTCCAGTTAAAAAACAATGATTGTCAAAGATCTTAAAAAACAAACTGTATACTTCATAAAAAACATATTTAGTCTCAACGGTAGATTTTACTTTTCTTGAAATTCTTACTTCTTTCAAAAAGAATTTTTAGCACTTTATTGCTTTGGGAATGAATGTGGAAATGCTCGAATTTCAAAGAAAAAGTCATTTTAGAACTGAAATTTATTGGAAGATATATGGAAAACATCAGCAATCTTTTCTTCAGTCAATGTGGATGGATAGGGAAAGGTCAAATTTCTTGAATTTTCATTATAAAACAAAAATAACTGTTTAAACTGTTTTTATTTCTGAAGAGAAACTGAGATAACTTATAACTGTAAACATATTTAATTAGATGATTAAAATTAAAACAGACATTACAAATTTTATTTGGTGATAATGGATATGGTAAATGCAAATCATTGTTATGTCACTATCGTGATTAATAGTAACCTGAATAAGAAATAAAGGGAAATGTGAAGAATTATATATATTTCCCTTTTTCCAGCAAAAGGGAGCGTAACTTTTCTTAGTGGTGACTTTCAGAAGGGTTTTTTGCTCTGTTTTTTGATTTTGAATGGATAATGGTTGCATATTCTAGCAATACAAAAAATCTGATGGAATGTATCCAGTAAAGATGTGCCTTCATTTACTAGAAGATGAAGAAATGATCTTTTTTTTTAAAGTTTATTTATTTATTTTGAGAAAGACAGAGAGAGAGAGAGACAGAGAGAGAGAGAGAGAGAGAGAGAGAGAGAGAGATTCCCAGGCAGGCTCCACACTGTTAGCACAGATCCTGATGTGGGACTTGATCTCACAAATGGTGAAATCATGACCTGAGCCAAAACCAACAGTTGGACATTTAACCAGCTGAACCACCCACATGCCCCATTAACACATTTTTCTTAACAGGCCATTGAGTTCTTTAAGATGCCCTCAAACAAATGCTACTAATTTATATTTCAACCAGCCCAATTCCATTTTCATGGCATAGCAAAGAAAGTTAAATAAACTCAATAAGCAAACTTTGGTTTTGCTTTTGTTTTCAGTTTTATTATTTTAATTTGAGTAGACACATGTCACATTAGTTTCAGTTGTAGAACATAGTAATTTGATAACTTTACATATTATTCCACGAGCAAACTTCATAGAGCAAACTACAAGCACAACTTCAAGTTTAACTATAATCTCTGTCTTCAATTCCCAAATGTTAAAAATTCAACTTCAAAACAAAACTCATTTCTGATTCCTCTCTAGGAGGCTTTCCCCACGGCTGTGCCAGTCATTACCTGAGCTGACAGCTCACCACACCACTGTCTGCATTAGTGACTAAACTTGAGACGCTTTTCAGAAATAAAGGTAGTTTTATTTAATGTATATTAAATAAATGTATACATAAATATAGTAAATAAAGATATTATTTAATGTATAGATATTTATACATTAAGAGATATTTATACATTCCTTATTAACAAGGTTTCAAAATCTTTCTTTAATGTAAGGCTTTAAATGGATATTCTGTTCTGTTAACAAAGGTTGTATCTACAAATCTTGATTGTGCAGCATTTTTTAGTTGTATCTTTTTTCCTAGTGTCTATATGTAATGGGGAACTTTGTTGAAAGGTATGTTAGGAACCTCCAGGTAATACTTTTTTAATTCCCTTTGGTCTACTATTCCTGTGCTTCTGCAGATAGTAGGTGAAGCCAGAAAGCATTGCTCTCTCTCTTCTCCTCCTCCTCCCTCCTCTGTCACTCCCTCTCTCTCTCTCTCTCCATAGATGACAGAGAGACGATAGATACATAGATAAATACATACATACATAGATATGTAGATAGATAGATACATACATACATACACAGACACATAGATACATAGACAGATATATAGATACATACATACATATATGTAGATAGATACATATATACATACATAGATGCATAGATACATAGATAGATAGAGATAGATAGATACATAGATAGATAGATAAATAGATGATAGATAGATAGATAGATAGATAGATTTCCTCTACAGATTCCAGCAAAACAAAGAAAGCTTTAAAGAGTACTGATTTGTTTTCCTTTTAGAGAAATGAAAGAAATTCTGATTCTTTCATGACATAAAATTTTAAAAAAAGTAATTTCATTAAACCCTCTGTTTTGAGGCATTCTTTCTAAAAGGAGAAAAGACTCTCATGACACTTGGTGATGTTCTGACAGCTGAGGGAGATGTCATTGTGAATCCGAGGGTTTCTATGTCAATAAGGCTATTCTAAGATTTTGACTGGTACTTGTTTTTTAAGGCTCCCTTTTGCTAAAAGGGTACAGCTTGCTTTTTTGTACAATATTAAAACCCCATTAGGTCTCCAAAGAGATAGTTGGAAGTTATTTAATCCATCCTAGATAAGTCATAAGATCCTCGTAGTCCTTTTAGAGAACACTGAACAGTATAATATCTTACCATGAATCAGACAGTTAACACAGTGGAACTTAAAAGAATTGGGATTATTTAGAGACGAGGATTATGAATTTACACTGGATACTGTATATGAAGTGGTTAGCACGTAGTTTGTTCACAGGAGTAACAGACACTTGTGGTTTAGCCTTTGTATGGAAGATTTAGTTTCCTCTCATGGTTAGATGATAGAGGAGTATACATTATGTTTTATACATTATTTGCCTACTCTGCTGTATGCACTTCTTCAGGTTGGTGGGTATCGCTGTTGCTGCTGCTGCTTCTGGCAAATGGGACCAAAGGGAACTTTCTGGCAGCCCTGACCAATCCTGACCAAATCACTGCTACAAGGAGGGTTGGGGGGGACAAGAGGGCCTTCCAAAGGACCAAATGGAACCTTTCATACTTCGGTGCACAGCTCTATAATTAGTCCCCAATGCACTGGGGAGGTGACTCTGCCATTTTGACAAAAGAATCTAAAACCGGACTTCGCTTTGGCATTGCAAGTACCAGACATGGAAAGTAGACTTACGTGATACGGAACAGGCATCCCCGCTTTGCTTAGGTGATTTTGACTTGCGCATCTTGCACTGTCTTTTTACGTTTGAGTCCCGACAGGTCAATAACCTACACGGTTTTTGTAGAAATATTTGATTTGGAAACATCACTAATAGCATAACTGAGCATACATATTTTAGTTCTTGGCTTAAAGTTCATACTGCTCGTGGAGCTTCTTTTTGTGACATATCTGAGAATTCTGCACAGAAACATCAGTCACGCTGGTTCCTGGGGGAGCTTTATACAAAGTGACTGGGTGTTTGTCTTCACTAATTTCACTAAGAATGACTTCATTAGCCTATAAATACTGGCTCTTCTCTGTGGTTTGAAAGATAATTTATATAATGTTATAAAATATAATTTATAAACTTGTAAAAATTATATCACACTTTTTTTATTCTTAAAAATTGCCTTAGCTAACACATTTTCAAGGCATTTTTGAATTAGCTGTGTTTCTGACAAAATAAACAATAGCAATCATAATGAGAATAATGCCACTTTCACAAACTCACTTTCTTTATATTAAATTCATGCCCTTTCAACATCACTCTATTTATTTATTTATTTATTTAATTTTTTATTTTGGAGAGAGAGCACAAGTGAGGGAGAGGGACAGAGGGAAAGAGAGAGTCTTAAGCAGGCTCCAGCACAGAAATCAGCATGGGGCTTGATCTCACAACCCTGGAATCAGGACCTGAGCCGAAATCAAGAGCCAGACTCTCAAACAACAGAGCTACCCAGGTGCCCGTTATCACCTTCATTCATAAACTTGCAATGACCCGTCTACCGAGTGTTGGTGGCTAATATTAATGACACAACCTCCCTTTAAAACTTTGTTCCCTAAATAATTGTTTTTACAGTTATGAAACATTGTTAGTACTTCCTTTCCAGGTTGGTGATCAAATAATTTACAGGACTGTAACATTGCTCTTTGTCCCTAGATTGACTGAAGATTCGTGTGACTGTGGGTTCTATATATATCAATTCAGTTTTATCCTTTGCCTTTGTGGATTTTTTGGAGAAAGTTCAACTAGTGTTGAGAGACACATTAGGGCTCAGTGATACTTTGTCTTCTGTAAGTGATCAATTCTAGTTAAATTATTACAGCTTTAAAAGATGGACTTCTGCTTTTTCATGTTTTCAATGACTGACTGTAAAGGAAACATTGAGAGCTTTTTCAGACTGTCACACATCAGCCTGACATTTCCTGCCTTACTCTGCAGCTTCTGTTTTTGCTTTAAAAACATTCACAGGGGAAAAAAATTGACAGTTTTTAAGTTTATAGAACCATAGTTCTTATCTATTTATTTATGTTTATTTTTGAGAAGAGAGAGGGAGAGAAATAGAGCCTGAGTAGGGGAGGACCAGAGACAGAATCCGAAACAGGGTCCAGGCTCTGAGCTCCCTGATGCGAATCTCGAACCCATGAACCATGAGATCATGAGATCATGACCTGAGCCAAAGTCAGACACTTAATCAACTGAGCTGCCCTGCACCCCTATAGAACCACACTTCTTTACTTTCCAGTTTATTTTCATTTTGTCTTAAAGGGCCAATCACTACTTTTGGGTTTGGTCCAGAAATCTGATACCCATTCAGCCTTATTAGTAACTACTGTCCTATTTTATATTATACCATCTTCATGGGCAGTGACCCCCGCTAATTTACTTTTTTGTATTTCCAAAGGCTTAGTACAGTGTCTGCCAAGTAAAAATTGGTCAAAGAAGTTCTCTCTTGCCATTCAGGACTGTTGTGTGTCTTCTCTGTGTAAGCTGCTATGTGGCTAACACGTGGTTGCTTCCATAAGGAGATGTGAAGGCAAGGACAGACCATTTCACAAACTGTCTGGTACCTCACCACATATTAAGCACTCAGTGAGTGTGCCTTAAATAAATGAGGGCCGTGATCTAGTCTTCGGCTTTTGTTACAGCGAGTTCCTGTTAGCACTGTCTTACATTTCTACAGTTGCATGCCCGTGACTAACGCAGTAATTTTTGCTAAAATTTTGCTATCAGTGTTTGGCATATTCACAACTTGTAATTTCTATTGAAAATTGAAGAATTGATGGAAAAAAGATGGTTTAAAAATGATATTTTGGCTCTGCATGTCTTATGACTGGTAGGTTGACACCTCTTGTTGTGGACAGTGTTTGCGTCCCCCTCCAATTCATGTTGGAGTCCTAACCCCAGGCAGGGGGGTATTAGGAGGTGGGGTCTCTCAGAGGTAATCAGAACATAAGGGTGGAATTCTCACGAGTGAGATTAGTGTGCTTGTAGAGACACAAAACAGCTTGTATTGACTCTGTTCTCCGTCAGGTGAGGACACAATGAGGAGATGCTATCCCCAAGCCAGGAAGAGAGCTCCCACCAGACACTAAATCTGCAGCCACCTTGATCTTGGTCTTCCTAGTCTCTAGAACTGTCAGAAATCACCGTTGTTCAAGCCAGCAGACTACGTTATTCTGTTACAGGAACCTGAGCTAGTACATCCCTCCATTGTCTGCAAATTGTCCTCTGCATCCTAATTAAATTCCTTCTTCATGCCAGGTGGCTCTAGGGAAGGCAGGGGTGTCCAACTGCAAAGTGTCTTAACTAAGTTCAAGGTCAGTGGATATTTTTGCATCTACTACAAAATGGTGACACAAAAGGTAGATATGGGGCCTTTTATTTCTTTCCTGAAAAATAACATTAGATATTCAGCAATTTGGGGTACAGGAGAGTACAAAAGATAAGAAAGATGGAGGTGACTCAGTGAGACCTATTGCTATTCCACATTCCCAATCACACGTGCGAGGTTGGTTTTAAACAGCTGTATTTAGGGGCGCCTGGGTGGCTTAGTCGGTTAAGCGTCCGACTTTCGCGTAGGTCATGATCTCGCGGGTCGTGGGTTCGAGCCCCGCATCAGGCTCTGTGCTGACTGCCAGCTCAGAGCCTGGAGCTTGTTTCAGTCTGTGACTCCCTCTCTCTCTGACCCTCCCCTGCTCACGCTGTCTCCCTCTCTCTCCTAGAAATAAATAAAACATAAAAAAAAAAAACTTTAAATAAATAAATAAATAAATAAACAGCTGTATTTACAAGTTTCTAGAGACTAGGTCTCAAATGGTGTACCTCTCTGGAGCCCAGACAGCAACATTCTACCTTGTGTTTAAGGAGAGCAATCCACTCCCTTCCTTCTCACATAGCATGGCAAGCTTCGGGGTGCATTGGTGGCCATGGTAAGAGCTTCTCAAGCTTCCTCAGGAAGACACATGGAACAGTGATAAGGCCTCTTAACTACTGGGTCAGAGTGAGAGAACAGGGGTGGGTTTGTTCTTAAGCACAGGCATCCAAGAGCCCTGTGGATAGCCAAACATTACCGAGATCATTTTGAAGTTAGTGGCTAAAGTTTTATTAGGAAAGGGGAGCATGTGTGGCTTAGTCGGTTAAGCATCCAAATCTTGATTTTGGCTCAGGTCACGATCTCATGGTTCTTGGGTTCGAGCCCTGCATCCAGTTCTGCATTGATAGCATGGAGTCTGCCTGGGATTCTCTCTCTCTTTCTCTCACTGCCCCTCCTCTGCTCTCTCCCTCCATCTCTCAAAATAAATAAATAAACTTAAGTCTTGTTAGCAGAAAGGACTCCTTAGACACTGATATTAAAGGTCATTGGCAGCATTTGGACCCAAACAAGACAAGTGATAGAGTATTTCAAAGTTACCACTTGTGTTTCCTGAATCAATCTCCAAAGTGACTGAGAAAGACAGCCTGATCGTTTCAAGAAAACAGAATGATATAGTGCTCAGATACTTAATACAAAACATCCAATACTTAGTACTTCTTCTAGTAAGGAACTGTCAGAGGGTATATTGTAAAACACACACACACACACACACACACACACTCTCTCGTGAGCGCGCGCGCTCTCTCACATAGGTTTAAAATTTTTTTTCAGATGCGAGGCACCTGGTGGCTCAGTCAGTTAAGTGTCTGACTAAATTTTGGCTCAGGTCATGATCTCAGGGTTAAGCTCCACTTGAGGATCCATGCTAGGTGTGGAGCCTGCTTAAGATTCTTTCTCTCCCTCTCCCTCTGCCCCTCTCTTACCCACACTCTTGCTCTGTCTCAAAAGAAAAATTCAGACATAGCAATATAAAAATGGGAAAATATTAATGGGTGAGTATTGTTCTGAGTTTTTTAAAATGAACTTGAAAAAGGCTTAAAATGATTTAGTTTACCAAAGAAAGGACAAGTTAAGAAGATGTAGAAGAATAACTTATCTGGGATAAGAGCCATGTTAATTATCTATGCTCTGAATAAGTTAGTATGGAATACTATGGATTACTAACTAGGAATACTAAGGAAATCTAAAGGAGTCAGATTAGCTGGACTTGGAAATTTTGTGCCTTTTCTACATTCACTATGCAAAGGCAGTAAACTCTGTGGAACAATGGAAAATCACCTTTGTACTACTGGCATCATGGATACTTTCAATAATTGAAAATTATTTATTGAGCACCTAAGTGTCTGATAGAGTTTTATGGAATGAGGGTATGTCAGAGAACAAACCAGGCAAATATCCTTGCCCATATGACATTTACATTCTAAGAGAGGAGCAGAAAATCAATGACAAACAATAAAGCTAAATTCTATGTAAACCATGTATCTTTTAAAAATTGACAGATTCTGTAATAAAAATGAGAGCAGATAGGGGAATCAGATTGTCAGACAGCATCATTGAGGTTTTGTTTGAGCAGAAAACTCAAAGAACTCTGAAGAAACAGAGTTTGATGCATTAATTTCAAGTAGCTAAGTAAACTCCAAAGAGAATACATAAAGGTCAATAGATACTCATCTTACAAATAGCAATTTTTACCCATTATGAATATATCATAGATTAAAAAGTAAAGTAAATATTTTCATTCTTCTTGAATCTTTTATGCAATGATGACTCTTCAATAGTATGCAAAGAAAATGGTTTCACCTTGCGGGAATGTCTTCTCATTTCTCTTGGATAGCATCCACTATTAACCCAATGTGTGCTATCCAAAAGTATGAACTAACCTAAAATTTTCAGATGCCTTTTAGGCAAGTATGTGTGATTGGCGATGATTATACAGCAAAAACAAAATAATCTTCTGTTCAAAAGATTAAGATTATTAAATCTTAAATTCAGAAGTCTTGGTAGAAAGGATATTAACTTCCCATTACTGTGAAGTTAAAGATAAATCCTCTTCTACCACTAAAAAAAGAAAAAGGATAATAAGATTTCAGTGTGCCAGGTTTCCATGTTAAATAAATGCAGAAGATTATACATTTATTGAGGAATTTGAGCTGGTCTGACATCCATTTACTTTCCTCTGTGTTCTCTCATCTGAAGTGCAGAATTCACTATCGATGATCGAGGCTATTGGAAAGTGTTTGTTCATTCTGTGAAGTATGACAAAGGTAATCAGTTATTGTACAGGGAGAAGGTTTGGATTATGGTTTCTCTGATCAGAGAAGGCTAGCTAGCCCTTTCCTTGCCTTACTATTCCATTCATATGCTTTTAGGCATCATTCTTTACAATGACCTTGTCAGATGCACAAAAGCACATCTTCATCCAAGTGCTTACTTCATGAACAAATTTCCACATCTGTATGAGCAGAGGTAATAATACTAAAATGACTCCACAATGCATGAGGTGTCAAATTATAAGTGAAGAGAGTCACACAAAGGACAACACATCTTCAGGTAGTGTGATGAATCATGTTCTGTGTTAGCAGAGAAAAAGATTTGCAAAGATGTCTATTTCCAAAGTGAGAGATTTAGAACTCTGATGGAGCAGAATTCTTTAGAGAGAGGTAGAAATTCAAGTGGCACATGAATGAGTGATCATGAAAGCTGTCCCCCAGTCTTCCTTTCATCCCACTGTGGTGTTGAAAGCACTGTATTGCCCTCAAGTCAGCAAACAGCTAACTGTTTTCTGGGCATGGAGTGTCTATATCATACCTTGGATACCATGGCTGATATGGCAGGCACAGAATTTCCCAGGATTAATCAGATATGTAGAGTGAGCTAGAGGTAGGCTTTGAGGACCTATATCTTTGCATACATTTTTTTTCAGAGGCCCTGATTTAGTTTTAGCAAAGCCCTTCACATCCAGAGGTCTCCTAGGAAGCTAGAACGATCTCTGGACTTCCATTCCAGTGATATGAGAATATGTTCCCTACTTTATTTCCCTGTCCCAATCTATAACAGTTCAAAGTTCTCAAAAATATCCCTAATGGATACAACAGATATAATGTAAAATTATTGCTTCAGTAGGTGGTCAGACTGTGCTGTAGGATAGGATATGACATAAGTATGGTCAGAATCCAAAGGCAGGTAAAGTACCACCCAGGGAAGAAGTGAAGTGTACAATTAAAGGCTGCTGAGAGCAGAAAACACTCAAGCAAACTGAAATGATAGAGCACATATTGATAGCAAGAGGAGAGAGAGAGAGAGAGAGAGAGAGAGAGAGAATATACAGGGTCCAGCCCCTTGCAATGCACTGGTGCACGATGGCTATTAGATGCTCTACACGATCCCCCTTTGTGACACAGTACAAGGACCCCAATCTTTCCCCACGAAGTCTGAAACACAGAAAGCTGGGGACATGCTTGAGGACCACTGAGGTCCCCAGAGCTAAGCAGTTTCAAGAGAAACGCACATGCACCTTGAGAGAGAGGGAATGGGGATGAGCCGGCTGAAGTCTGACTGTGCGCAGTGCAGTTTGTGGGCTTGTTGGCAAATCCTGTACAAAGCGTAAGGTTCTGCCTGGAACCCAGGGCAGGCATCGGTCTGTGCTCATACCCTTTCCTCACAATTATTAATTGAACTTACTGCGTTTAAAATTTTCTGCGTTCTCTAAACTCCAGGAAAGCAGAAGGGTAAGAAACATCCACAAGTTTATCAGAAACTTTGAAGCCCAAGCATTGACCTTTGACAACAGATGCCAAAAGCTAAATAAATACAGTATCCGGTGCAAGTAAGCATTCAATAACTGTAAAGCTATCATGTTTATGAGAGTTTTCGATAAAGGGAAAAGCAAACGTAGAGCTGTTAGTCATCTGTTTTACAGTCTCTGTAGGCTAATAGCTTGCCTTTTGAAGGAGTTTGAATTAACATGCAAAGGGAAGTCAAGTTGCCTAGGTAGTACTTTGCTATAAAATACTGCGTTAGAACAAGTTATATTTGTCTCAATTCATTCTTGATGCCACACATAACTAATATGATTCTGAGCATTTAATTATTCCTCTCTAATTTAATGTTTTATAATGAATAATTTCAAGCATATATAAAGATAGAAAAAAATGTGATGAATCTCCAGGTACCTTTGACTATGCTTCCACAATTAGTAATTTGCATCCAATCTTGTTTCATCTATATCTCCTCTCTCTTCCAGGCACAAATTATTTTAAAGGAAATACTAGTATCATATAATTTCATCATAAATATTTTAGTATGTATTTCATGCTGCTACCAACACCTAAAACTCAGTTAAAGAAAACAACAGAGAACTCTGGTAGTGGCGCCATAAAGAATTGGCAAGTCCTCTTTGCTATAAAGCAAAGACATATAAAACTGAATGAAATTGTGAAAAAAAATTATTTCAAGCTATGGACATCAACCAGATGCAGGCAATAAATTGAGAAGCATTCATTCTTTAAAAATGGCTAGGGTTTAGGGGCGCATGGGTGGCTCAGTTGATTAAGCATCTGACTCTTGGTTTCAGCTCAGGTCATGATCTTGCAGTTTTGTGAGTTTGAGCCCCATGTTGTGATTGTTTGGGGTTCTCTCTCTCCCTCTCTCTCTGCCCCTCCCTGACTTGCACTGTCTCTGTCTCTCTCAAAATAAATTAATAGACTTAAAAAAATCTGCTAGGCTTAAATAAGGCCAGCGGGAGTATGTATTCTAGTCTATGGTTGTTCTTTTCCTCTTCCTGGTGCTTGGTCTTTGAGAATTATAGCTTTCAAGCATGGATCTACCCACAAAAAGCAACAAAGTTGCTGCTAGGGAGAAGGGGGCTATATTTGGAGGCCAGGCTTTGTCAATTAAATGTGGTGAATTTGTTAGGAAATGAATGGGAAAAACCTACAGCTTTGCTAGTTGAGGTTATGGTCCCCAGAGGTCACATGATCCTGAAAATAAGAGAACCTTGGAAGTGCTGAGCTAAGTTCTTCATGCATCCCTGGCAAACTGGACAATTGTACACACATTGGGGAGATCCCAGACAGCCCAGGAGAAGGTAAGAGCCAAGAAAAACCCAAGAATTGGATTAAAAGTTTAATGTACTCTCCAGACTCCACACAGATTAATCTACAGAGAATGGAAGGCAAATAGGTACAAGATATTTAAGTGCAAACTCTGCCCAAATCATTAGCTGACCAGCTGGCTATGTGGACTGTAGGTTGGACCACAGAAAACCAGGCTGAAACAATAGAAATATGAATTTTAAAAAATATGTAGACACACCAGCACACAGATACTAGAAGAGAGACAGATTCTAAGGATTAAGGGGAAGGGAAGGGGAGGGAGGGGAGGAGGGGAGGGGAGGGCGGAAGGGAAGGGAAAGGAAGGGAAAAGGGAAGGGAAGGGAAAAGGAAAGGGAAGGGAAGGAAAAGGAAGGGAAGGAAAGGAAGGAAGAAGGGAAGGAAGGGAAGGAAAAAGGAAAGGGAAGGGAAGGGAAGGGAAAAGTAAAGGGAAGGGAAGGAAAAGGAAAGGGAAGGAAAGGAAGGAAAAAGGAAAGGGAAGGGAAAGGAAGGAAAAAGGAAATGGAAGGGAAATGAAGGAAAAGGAAAGGGAAGGGAAGGGAAGGAAAAAGAAAGGGAAGGGAAGGAAAAGGAAAGGGAAGGGAAAGTAAGGAAAAAGGAAAGGGAAGGGAAGGGAAGGGAAAAGAAAAGGGAAGGAAGAAGGAAAGGAAAGGAAAGGAAAGGAAAGGAAAGGAAAGGAAAGGAAAGGAAAAAGGAAAGGGAGAAGAAAAGAGAGAGAGGGAGGGAAGGAGGAAGGAAGACAGAAGGAGCGGAGGTAAGGGAGGGAAGAAAGGAGAGAGAATATGGATAACAGAAGTCTCAGACAGATAGGGGACAGTAAAAATAATGTCCAAAACTTCCCAAATTTAATGAAAATACTGATACATCTAAAAGCTCAACAAATTCCATGAAAGATAAACAAAAGAGACCTACACCTTCACTCATTATATTGTCTTTTTAATGCCAAAGACCAAAGGAAAATATTGAAAACAGAAAGAGAAAAATGAGTCATCATGTACAGAAGAACAAGCATCATTCATTTTTTAAATAGAAAATGCTATAAAGGTAAATATATTCCTTATCAACTACTGAGTTATCCTGTTATATGGCAAGAATAAATAATGCCAGCAATACTGCTAGGCACTTTTTTTTAAAAAAAGAGTTTTCTAAATAATGACTTGGCTGCCCCAGTGAGTTTCTTTATTTTCCCCATTGTTTTTAGTCAACTCCACTTTTGATTCTTTCAAGAATGATGAATATAGTTCTTACTTATTTTTTATTTTTCATTAGTTCTCATAAATGATGCCTTATATCTTCTAATTAATTTTGTTGTCGTTAAAAGGTTATTCATTCTTGTTTAATGATTTTATAACATACTGTTTAATTTTAAAGCCTCATATTATTATTGTAATTTTACCATTGATTATTTTGTGTTTCCATATATTAATCACATCTTTGGGAAATTTAGAGAGTTCTACTTCTTCCATCCCACTTCCCCTTACTCTCTCACAGATTTCATTTTTTCTAAAGAACATGTTCTCAGTAAAATCATATCCATCCAAATATCGGGCTCTGTTTCTAAGGAATCTGCCCTTTTCTTTTTTTTTAGGTTATTTATTTATTTTGAGGGGGGGAGATTGGAGAGAGATGAGGTCGGGGGGGGAGAGAGAGAGAGAGAGAGAGAGAGAGAGAATTCCAATCAGGCTCCACCCTGTCATCACAAAGCCTGACACTGGGCTCCATCCCATGAACTGGGAGATCAGGACCTAGGCCAAAATCAAGAGACAGATGTTTAACCGACTGAGTTGCCCAGGCGCCCTGGAATCTGCCTTTTTCAAATCTTCCTTTTCTTTCCTTACCTCATTTTTGGGTTTTGTTTCCAGTTTATGGTCTTTTTATTGCTTGTGTTATTATTTTCTTTAACTTTCTTTTTAGTATTTTGTAAAATATTAGGTTGCTATTTTCACTTGTTAATGAATATTCTTTCTGGATTGCCTTCATTGACTGTAGTAGAATGAATTTTCTGCTTCTTAGTTTCTTTTTTCCTAAAGTAACTTTGTTATGGGTTTAACAGCAATATTTGAGTTTACTGATTTTTAGCTGAAATAACTTTTTTGTTTTGTTTGTTTGTTTGTTTTTGGTAATCTTGGGAGGAAAGGTGAACCAAAATAGTTTTCTTAGCTTTCAAGCTCTTAAAATTCCTCTTCTGATATGTTCATAAGATAATAAGTTTATGACCGTATAATTTCTGGAGTTATGCCAGTCTCTTTTCTCCCCAAATAAGGGGATATATTTTGCTGAACCTTGTTATAGATACTGACATTAGGTTTTTAGATCTGTTCTACAGGCTGCTTGTTTTCAGTAACAATTTATGTAGATTTAAAAAGTCTAGGGGCGCCTGGGTGGCTTAGTCGGTTAAGCGTCGGACTTTCGCTTAGGTCATGATCTCGCGGTTCATGGGTTCGAGCCCCGTGTCGGGCTCTGTGCTGACTGCCAGCTTGGAGCCTGGAGCCTGTTTCGGTCTGTGACTCCCTCTCTCTCTGGCCCTCCCCTGCTCACACTGTCTCTCTCTCTCTCTCTCTCTCCTAGAAGTAAATAAAACATTAAAAAAAAAAAAAAGTCTACCACCACTGCAACCTCTTTCCAGATTGCTACAGATTTGGCCAATTTTGGTAAGTGTTTAAATTCAAGCATGTACAAAACAACAGCAAGAAGAGAGAAAGAGAGAAAGAGAGAAAGAAAGAGAGAGAGAGAGAAGAAAGAAAGAGAGAAAGAAAGAAAGAAAGAAAGAAAGAAAGAAAGAAAGAAAGAAAGAAAGAAAGAGACATAAAATAAACCACAGACTTCTGATAGACTGAGTTAATAATTTGGATTGCCAATTTGGATTTCACTGATTAGCTCTGCCGGACTGTAATAGATTTATGAACTGCTTGGCTTATGACTTGATAAGGACAGGTGATTTCCAGAATGTTTAATGAATTAATGCTCAACACCCTTAGGTTCATGAAGATTGTCTTTCAAAACTTTAGGGCATGAAAAATTAATGCTTTAGGCATGAAATGAGGATGGAATTGCAGGTAGAAAAGAAAAATGCATACAACTCAAGTTCATTAAAATGTAGCTTCATTTCTCTAACCCAGAAGTCTTGGCTTAACTTCTCTGCATTCTAACCACTGTTGTAAAGTCATTTTATTCAGTAGGTTTCTGGGAAGCTTCTTACAATTTTTAGATTGGGTCTCTTGGTTAGAAAGTGGGATCAATCATTAGTCTAAGTTAAGGTGAATTCTGTAAAGTGTATTGTTATAATCCTCTAATTTCGTAAAGGAAGAAATCAGAATCATACTTATTTAGGTTTAGATATTCATACTGCCTGTTTTTATTTATTTATTTTTTTAAATGTTTTATTTATTTCTAGGAGAGAGAGAGAGACAGCGTGAGCAGGGGAGGGTCAGAGAGAGAGGGAGTCACAGACCGAAAGAGGCTCCAGGCTCTGAGCTGGCAGTCAGCACAGAGCCCGACGCGGGGCTCGAACCCACAACCGCGAGATCATGACCTAAGTGAAAGTCGGACGCTTAACCGACTAGGCCACCCAGGAGCCCCTTATACTGCCTGTTTTTAGACTCAGATTTGAGTTAAAAACCACTTTCATAAGAGTGCAACTTGTTTTAATGTCAAGTTATTAATAATCTCTTCCTGTCTAATAAGGTAAAGTCATTAAGCCAATAAAAAATTAAGCCCTTTTTCTGCAGACTGGGTGTTCACAGGAAATAAACATCTACCAGTTATATGGGGATTTGGGGGTAGAAGGGCCAATCGGAGGCCGCCCCTGCGTGTTCTGTCTAGTGGTGTTCTACAGAAGCCATTTGTAGGTGGTGTCTAGTCATTTCTTTGAATGATGCTCTGAGAGCCAATTCTATTCTTACAACCCCTTTCTTCACCCCCATCTTCATCATAAAACAGGTGATTTTATTTCAGAATCAACTTCGATTTCAAAAGCCATACAGTGCACATGTTAAGCTTTGCAAGCCCAAGTCTCTGTCACAATTACTAAGCTCTGCCGCTGTGCTGGGAAAACAGCCATATGCAAAACATAAAAGAATGGTTATGACTATGTTCCAATAAAGCTATATTTACAAAAGCAGGCAGCAGCCGGATATGATCTGCAGGGAGGTTTGTCAACTTTTGCTCTAGAACAGGATCATACTGGAGGGTGACGCTTAGTCAAGTCATGACACAAGAGAAAGATTTAGTAAAGAGTCCATTATAAGAATGCCTGCATGGCTCAGTCAGTTAAATGTCTGACTCGTGATCTTGGCTCAGGTCATCTCACAGTTCATTAGATGGGAGCCCCACCTGGGCATGACAGCATGGAGCCTGCTTTGGATTCTCTTTCTCTCTCTCTCTCTTTCTGCCCCTCCCTCACTCTCTCTCTCTCTCTCTCTCTCCAAATAAAGAAACAGTTTTTAAAAAGTCTATTATTAACAACCTCCATCTTAAGAGGGGAAGTGCCACTGAGATAAGGGTAGCCTGCTCTGGGACCAAGTATGGAAAAATGGAACTGAAGGTTATCAATGAGAGTGAGAGGGAGGTATTTCTTTAGTTTCCCACCCTCTGTACTATATATTAAATGAAGTTCTTTCCCTTATTTTTTATCTTTGTGTTGTGAAATGAAACTGTATGGGCATATTAGAGAGAAACGTGAAGATACTTCTGGCTAGCTCAGAAATAACAAATCTCAAATTGGAATACCAAGAGGAATTGCTTCAAGTACACTCCATCATAGAGATACAAGATAAAACAAGACTCAGAATCATTTTTGGTAATTTTTATGCCTGAGACATCCCAAGACGTCTTGTGAACTCAGTCCATATATTGGAAAAATACAGGCCTGGTTAATAGATTTTGATTCTGTAACACCTAATTAAGGAAACAAAAGAAGTGGTTGAAGAAGACCAATTTTAAAATAATTATAATTCACTGGATTGAGACAAAATGTCTGATTATTAAGTTTATGAATAGCTCACTTATTTGGTGTATGCATTCCCATTTTACAGTTGGGAATATCTATAAGAAATAGAATAAGAATAAGAAATATTTACTTATATAAATAAGACATAGGATAGAAGCCCAATGAACAGAAAATAAGGTTAGCACTTGTTGGGACATGGATTGGTTTGCACAGAAGTTGAAAATGCTTGGGCTGCCAACATTTTAATTATTAGGCCCAAAGTCCAGCATCACTGAAATGGTAATTGAGATTGCAGATTATATAGACAGGTAGAGAAATATTTCTCCATGAATGACCACTAATAAGCAAGTAGCATTGTGAGCAGTTTTATGTTGACATTTTTCAAATTGATTATCTTGAATAATAATGTATTATTTTCATGAAATAACATGTTAATTCCGGCACATTATTTTGAAAAGAGCCAACATTGCATAAAACCAAAACCGGATTATTTTTCAGATTTCAAACTTATCATTAAAAGTTGGAAATTTAAATAGGCTAGAATATGAAGTAAATGTGGTGCAAAATGTTTATGATTAAGCTGTGGAGAATACTATATTATCCCTGTCTAAACTGATGTTGCCATTTTTTCCCTCTAGGAACAGAGAGCCATCCAGACTAGATAAATTGGTTACTGATTTCTACTTGAAAATCCTCAGTTCCAGACCACTGACCTTCTCTTCTGTCTTTATAGTGGGGAATGGCATTTTTCCGCAACACAAAGTAGAAAAGGAACATTTTGTACAGATGTTGAGATTCATCAAGACAACACAACATGCGATAGCTCTCAAAAGCTACTGATCATGTCCCATGAAAAAGCCAAAACTTACATATGTTTTTAAGTCTATAAAAGATACGAAGTCTATACAATTTTTATACCCATGAAAAAGCCAAAACTTACATATGTTTTTAAGTCTATAAAAGATACGAAGTCTATACAATTTTTATACCCATGTGATTGTTACTTAAACTACATTTTCGTCCCATGAAAAGCATTCAGAAATAGGAATATTTGTTGTATAATATCCTGGTGAAGTAAGAAAAAATATTGTGAAATATTTCACAATTAGAAATGTTCTTCCCTTTGAAGTTTTTTTTCAAATCTCAAACAATTAGGACTTAAGAAAAGAAGTCAGAAAGTGTAATTTCTTATCTGCTGTCACACATTGTTCTGAAATATTCACCATTTCTCTAAGATGATAAACAGTACAGAATTATTTCAGTTTTAAAGTAAAATAGAGAGTTTTATTTTGAAGTCCCTTGTACTAAACATGTGCTAATTTTTCTAAAGAAATAACAATTTCCAATTTGGAAAGCAAATTCAGCAAACCACTTAATTCACCAGCCACCTGTGTTTCTGACATATTCATTGATGCCACTTCCAATGTTTAAATATATACTGGAATTTTTGAGACAGAGCTTCAGTGTTTGTTAACATGTAGTTCAACCTATAATTTTATAAGCTACATAGGTTCTTCAATATGTAAGCTTGCCTGGCTTATAATGTATTAAAATATTGCCAATCTCTTTGCAGATATCTGAATACTGTTGTTGAAAGAATTATCAATATTCACAGAATTTTGGAGCTCTACTTGCTGACAGAACTTCGTCCAAATTAAATGGTGATCATGACAGTGCATATAAAAGGTCTTCTATCTCTCTTCCTAAACTTTGGGGGGAAACTATTAAATGTTCCACTCGTGTTATCAGTACTATTACATTTCTGCCTACTCAGTTATGTTAAAATAAACTGATTTGCTGCAGATAAAGTTTTATATCTCTGTTTAAATTGGTCGCAGTAATAATAAAATTTCCAATAAAATTAAAATTGAAATGTTTTCTTTAATTAAGATAATCTTTGATGCTTTATGAGAACATCTTATACTAATTGACAGCCATACCACTGTTGCCCACTGTTTGTTGCATGAAATCTACTGAAGTAAGGGAAACAGTGATTCACACATTCTGCATTATTTGGATATTATTATTATTTTGCCTATAGAATTGTTCAAATCAACCTGTGAGCTCAAGAATAAAAATATTTTCCTACCTCTCATTTCCAACAAGTGAAAAAAAATGTTTTTGTTTAGAAATGAAATAGATTCATCATACTCCTTTAACAGTAAGCTGTATTTCCCAACAAATAAATATTTTTCAGCTCTGAATTTCAGGTTTCTTCCAACTCCTTCAACATATTTTTTGCAATAAAATCATTTTTTAAAAAACGATTTATTTGAAAGAGAAAGAGAGTGTGTGTGTGAGTGGGGAAGGGACAGATAGAGAGGGGGAAAGAGAGAATCTCAAGCAGGCTCTGTGTGGTCAGTGCAGAGCCTGCAGCGGGGCTTGATCCCACCAACCTGAGATCATGACCTGAGCCAAAATCACGAGTAGGATCTTTAACTGACTGAGCCACCCAGGTGCACCTGCAATAAGATCATTTATCTCTAACAGTTCTGTTGCAAATTAGTTTTGACTCAAAGACAATAGTTTCAAATATATATTACTTTTTCAGGTGTCCTAATTTTCTAGGAACTTTTTTTATTAGAAACTTCAGATTTTGTTTCCAAGTAATTATAGCTATTTAGAGAGTATATCACATTTACAAACAAGCTAGATAAAATGTCTAAATATTAAAGAAAAGAGGAAACAGGGGCACCTGGGTGGTTCAGTTGGTTAAGTGTCTGACTTCGGTTCAGATCATGATCCCATGGTTCGTGTGTTTGAGCCCTGCGTTGGGCTATGTGCCGAGAGCCTGGAGCCTGCTTCAGATTCTGTATCTCCCTCTCTCTCTGACCCTCCCCTTCTCACACTGTCTCTCTCTCTCTCTCAGAAATAAATAAAACATAAAGAAAAGAGGAAAGCAAACACAAAGTATTTTTAAGATGTATGGTGTGGAAATGAATAAACAAGTTTATGTGGATGTGATGGTGCAATTAAAGCATCATTGGTAGTTGTATTATTGTTCATCATTTATGTTTGTTTTTGTGATTTTATTTGCTATCTTGATAAGTGTTTGTCTATTTTGCACTGCCACAGAACAATAAAATCACTGCTATGTTTCACAATTCATGTAGCTATGAATTTTTAATATGTACATGCTTTTTCTTATGGAGAAAAATATCAAATGTTGGGGCTACAGAGGAGAACACAGTTATGATTTTAAATGTCATTTCACCATTCATTTGGAGATGAGGCATGGAGTAGTCCCCCCACCCCCCGCCGCCATAAGTGCTTCCAGAACCTCTGTGCTGTGGCTTGAGGTTAGGAACCTCAGTCCAGTCTCTGCCAGGTCCTCATTGGTGTTGTCTGTTTCCAAACACACAGTTGCCATAGTTAATTTTATCACATCTGTCAAGTCCCTCACAATTTACTTAAATTCCACTATTAGTCTGAAACATATATCACACAAGAAAAACAACCACAGACTTAGCAAAATAGGAAAAGAAAATTCTAGTACTCTACCCAGCTTTACAATTTATCCTTGCCATTTCTCATCTTGTTCCCATGGTTTAAAATAAAGCAAAACAAAATTTCCTTCACTGATTTAGATCACCAGTGAAATATCCCTGTATTATTACAAAGTTTGATTCCAAAGTCTTCTAATAACAGACTAAAGACTTCTGCTTTAAATCTGGAGTAACACAGACCAGATAACTAAGATACAGACAGAATGAATGATACGATGGTTGTTAAGACAATAAACATAACTGACAAAGAAGGATAAGAATTCCTTAGAGATGGGAAACAATTTCAGTGGGCTCTATAATTCTATCAGCTTATTGCCTGGAGAGTTTCCAGGCCATGGTGCAGGGAGAGGAAATCCAGGCAGAGTTCAGTGGACACACTGAATTGGAGAGATAGAGATGGTAATCAAAGGAGACCAAGGCAGGTAGAATTTGCAGGGCAGGGTGTTGCTACGAGAGGACTATGTAGAGAAATTTCTGGAGTTTGTAGCGGGTAAGATGAGGGAGACAAACAGAATAAAACATGTCCCCTGAAGGATAGAGTCTAAATATATTCTGAATATTCAGGCACCCATGTATGTTCCATTATAATTAAGGCCTTAGGTGGAAATATTAGGAAGACTCTCCAAGATGCTCTATGAAGCAAAGGGGGTGACATGTTGCAAACAGCAGAGCCAGGGAAAGGCAAAACTGCAGTAGGGATTGGTGATACGAGAGTCACTACTAGAGAACTAAAGAAGAAATGTCATATTCTGAGAAGGAGAAAAGTCACCAGTAGATGAAGTCAGGATAAAGTAAGAAATGAATCAATGGAAATCAGTAAGAAATGTATATGGGGAGTGAGGGGCTAGAAACCAAGCTTAAGAATGAGGGACTGTTAATCATCCCAGACACCTAAAAATCTGAATCAGAATCTAATTAAGAATTTGCATCTAAACAGTGGTTAAAGGAACATCGGGTTGACAGAAGAGCAAGTTAAATGGCACCATTAGGAAGCAACCAGCTAAATTCAGAATGTGCACAAGACTATACTTTCAGGGATCATTTCTATAGTTTATCACAGAATGTGCACAGTTCTCTATGACTTATAATAAAAAACAAATATCTCTAATAAACCAATGCCACGAAATCAAAATGAAGGAGAACTTTTAGAGAATAACAGATCCTTAAGAGTTACAAACATAAAAGCAATGTGTAGATTTTGTTTTAATCTCAGGTCAAACAAATCACCTGAATGAAAGAAAACTGGTTGAGATAATCAGTAAAATTTGAACAATAGCAAGGCATTTAAAAAAATTATTAGATAAGATCAAGGAATGGTGGGTACTATAAAAATTTCCTTAAATGTTATTGTGCATAGTAGAGTATTTATGAGTGAAATGAAGTTATGTCTGAGAATTTCTTTAAGAGAGCCAAAATAAAAAGAAACAAGACAACACACAGCAACAATTGGAAAAAATACTGAAAATTGTTCAATTTAGGTGAAAGGTATTTGGAGATTCATTATATTATTCTATCTACTCTTGTGTTTGTTTGAATTTTTCTATAGTAAGCATTTTTAAAGTATTTTTTAATGTTTATTTATTATTGAGACACAGAGAAACAGAGCATGAGTATGGGAGAGGAAGAGAGGGAGGGAATCTGAAAGCAGGCTCCAGGCTCTGAGCTGTCAGCACAGAGCCTGATAAGGGGCTCAAATCCACGAACTGCAAGATCATGACCTAAGCTGAAGGTGGACGCTCAACCAACTGAGCCACCCAGGCACCCCAATAATAAACATTTTTTAAAAAGATATGACTATTTAACCAATACTTATTAGTTGCTTACTTAAGCCAGACCTCAAACAACCATAAAGGTGAAAATCAGAAGACTTGGTTTTGAGTGCTTATGAATTTAAGAAAATCTTCTAACTCCTTTTAGACTTGGTTTCCTAAGGCTAATGTTGAAATCATAATGAGAGCCACCTGCCTCAAATGATGTAGGACCAATATAATGACTGTATATAAGTGTGGGCTGCAAACTAAGAAAGTATTATTAAATATTATCTATCATTATTTGTTTAGCCACAGTTATTAAATGCTTTCTTTACGCTACGCACTTTCACCTATGTGATTCAATTTTAGTCCCACAAGCATGCTCTGAAGTTGGTGCCTGATACACGGATTGAAGAGGTGGAGGAGCTTAGCTCAGATGGGCATGGTAGAATCCTTAGGGCCACAGGTGTGATGAGCAGCATTGCAGAGCTTGGGCAACGATGGCTGGTTTCCAGGCCCAGGCCTCTTCCAGCCATTCTCGCACATTTCCCAGTTATGTCAGTTTCAGGATGAATGAGAAGGTATGGGAAATCCATCTCAGGCACTCTAAATGAGCCCCTTGGTGAACAATTTACAACCACAGATTTTCAGAAATTATCAGAAGTAGGAAACCACTAAATTGGCTCTAGCATCCTGCGTAAAACTGCTTAAAAAAATACTGACATCCAAAGGATGACTATAGAGAAAGTAAACGCATGCAGGATATAAATAAGACCTTAGAGCCGACAGCACTTTGCTTTCATAGTAGCTAAAGAAAGAGTAAAATTAATAGCCTTGTGCCCTTTATGGTGGACTTCGTTCCCCAGGAAGACACTGAGTACTCAGGGAACAAGAAGGCAGCCAATCATATCTTGAAAGCCCTAACACTGCTAATATGAATGATGCCCTTAATGACCACGTCACTGTGACACAGACCCTAGGGAAAATATAGCTATAGAAGCTATGATTACTTTAAAATGCCTCTCAGTAGAGACTAACATTTACTCAACTTGTCATTAATCTCCAATGTAACAAGTTAATGCAAACAATGCTGGAAGTTACATCCAATTTCAGCTAAAAAACAGGTCATATGTAAATACAGCTAATGGTAAGAAGCTAAGTGAAGGAAACAATGCCAGTATCAGCAGCATCTCTGACTGCAAAGAACAACTACATGACACCAAGCTCAATTTAAGCTTCACTCCCACGTGGGTAGTTCTGCATCACAAATGATCAAAGCCATTAACTTGAAGGAGAATCTAATAATGATAGAAACTTGGGTGTAAGAGCTTATATTTCTTTATTAAATCATTTTTATTACTTAAGACTTGAATAAAATAGAGTTTTAGTAAATTGCCAACAGCTTCGACTGGATGGCATTTGGAAGTAAGTATTGAGGGACTCAGAATGTGTGAGAAGTTCTGAGTTGTACACTGGAGCCTATCCTCGCTATTTGCACAGCTTCAGGGACACGGCTCATGTTGATTGTGCATCTGGTCAACCCCATTATTTCTGATCATGGGTCTCATGGAATGGGCTGCTTACTGTCTTGACCCTGATAGCACCTATTTCTTCCTTATCACCAGAATTTCTTTCTTTCCTTGAGAAGAAACTAAAGTTTAAAATATTTTTTTAATGTTTATTTATTTTTGTGTGTGTGAGAGAGAAACAGAGAGAGACAGAATGTGAGCAGGGTAGGGGCAGAGAGAGGGAGACACAGAAACCAAAGCAGGAGACTCCAGGTTCTGAGCTGTCAGCACAGAGCGCCACGTGGAGCCCGAACCCATGAACCGTGAGATCACGACCTAAGCCAAGGTTAGGTGCTTAATCAAGTGAGCCACCCAGGAGCCTTGAAAATAAAGTTTTAAAGATCCTGGAAATGCCACCATTATGCTTGTGGAAAACGCAATGGGGATTATATTAAGGGGATTGGGAGCTACAGGCAGGGTGAATGAAGGATGGGAGATTAGTTTTGTGATTTGTGTGTTTGTTCAATTGTGGGGGCATCACACTGCTTGGCAGGAGAAGGGGACTGTTGTAAAGTCACAGAGAACCCAGGATTCAAGCTAAGTACTTTTGAAGACCACATGCAATGTCCTTCAGAGTCGACCTTGTATCTCACTTCATATGCAGTTATTTTTGCCTTTCATATTTTGGTGCCATTTGATAACTGATTATACATGATGTTAATTCAGTAAAGCAGAGGCCACTGTGAGGAAACACAACTACATTAAGAACAGTGGACTGAGAGTTGAGAAGACTGAGGCCTAACCCTTTTCTGACCTTGAATCACTTAAATGAGCTCAGGCTCAGGTTTTTCAGGCACTTAATGGGAAGATTAGACTATAAATCATTGTACAGGGGCTCCTGTGCTGTGGGAGGTTCACTGACTGGTAAGAACACTTCCATCTTTATATTGCTGTGGCTTAACACATTTAAAGCTGTATTAAATTTCAGCTATTATTACATACTCTGTTTACACCACACCAATACAAATAATAAATCAACAAAGCAATTTCATGAAAAAAAAGCCAGCCAACTCAAATAATGGACTGAAATGTCTATCTAATAAAATTTTTTCCCTTATCGTTTTGAATTTTAGGCACGCTAAGCATCAACGTCACTTTGCATGTTAATTTAGAATGCAGTGACTTAGCTCCCATATGAATCATTCACTCAGTAATTAAATCCATTCCCTGACAATTTTTCATAGAAAAATTTTATTATACAAAACTATGTGATTTTTAAAAAAATCACCACTCATTTTCCACTAATATTAACAGACACAGGGTAGAGAGAACACAGGTCAAGGCAGTACTGGTTTGCTCTGAGCATGAAGTACAAGGATATTTTGCCTCTCAGGTGGCCTGATGGGGTTTAAACACTTAAAATGAAGTGCTGAATTTACAAAAGTCAGACACTGGACTTAATTTAGGGACACAGAGAGGTTAAAAGCCTGGAGAGTGAACTCTTGGTTACTTACAAGATTTTTACTTTGTTCAAGGTATTAACCATTCTGAGCCTTGATTTCTCATCCATAAATGGGTATAATAATCCCATCATAATACAGTGCAATGAGATTTAAATTAGTTGATACTCACAAAGCACCTAACACATTCCCTGACTTAGAGTAAATGTTTAATGTATATTAGTTAAGAAAATAGAGACTTATAAAACTTAAATTTCTAAATTTTTATGACTTTTGAAATAGAGTTATTACTGTTATTATTCTTCAAGTATGTTCTCTGAGGTCTTCCTTGAAATTGATCATTTTAAGCTATCTTAACTATGTATTTTCCCCTATATGTTAGTATTCACTTTCATGTGCTGATAAATGTAAAGTATCTGTGAGATGAAACTAACTGATATTTCATGTAATTAATTCAAAACGTGTCATGCTCCAAATATGTAGGTTTCTCAGTTTTGAGTGATTGAAGTGTTTCCATCTTTTAATTCTTCACACACATACACACTCACATGCATCAAATTAAAGCGCGATAAATCATTCTGGCACGTAATTAGTTACATCTGAGAAAACTATAAAGCACTGGTATTTGTTTCTCCTGAATCTTTTCATCTTATTTTTTCCCTCTCTCTGTTGTTTGTACAACCCTACCAAACTTCTAGAATTGAACCTTGGAAAACCAGATTGCACACTGAACAGTATTTCAGTAGAGATGCGGTGCAGGGCCCTAAGAGTTGCACTGGTTTCTATCAAATGACACTATTCTAAATACAGATTCTTGCACAGCTGCTTTCTGCCTGTCCATGGACCAGAGACAGTTCCAGCCAAACAGGAAGCCATAGTAGACTCCAGACACTGCACTTCTCCATGATTTTGATGCCTGCAGGAACTCAAAGCAATGGGTGACAGACAGAACAAACCTTTTGGAGACATGGAAAAAATACAGCCTTCTGCAGATCCTAACCAGATGTTTTACAGCCATTTATTTATATCCCCTTCCCCCTCTTTAGCAAAACAGTTTAAGTTTCATTATATACAACAGATTATATTATTACAACAGATTCATTATATACAACAGATTTGTTATATACAACAAAGTATTGTCATGTGAGCCCTTGAACATTTTACTTAAGAGCCAAGAGGTTAGGCAACTGTTTGAATTTCATAAGGAAAAACAGATGTGTTTTAGGTCTCACACCGATGGTATTCAGGTTATGGGGAAGAGTTGAGAACATTGCCCTTCCCTGAAGGGACCATTCTGGTTTGTTCACCAAACTAAAGGGCTCAGGCCTCAGTTTGGACAGGCAGGTCAAAGTCATTCATTCTCTCTGCTTAAAAAGATACTAGTAAATTTATAACGAGCTCAATAGGTCAATTTTCTTGTTTATTTGATAAATTCTGTTTTGGAAATATTAGGATGTGAAACCAAAAGCCAGTAAGAGTAATTATAAATAGTAGACAATAAATTTTCCATAAACTATTTTTGTTTATATCTCATGTATGAATTAGTTAAACCAATTTACTCAACTAATGTTAAAAAAATCATTCTGGAAACTGGAATGGATAGAAACAAATCCTGCACCATATCTCACAATTACCTCATGAGACATGTTGTTACCACAATGTAAACTTTAACCTCTAGTTCCCAAACATATTGGACTGTTCATAATTTGTGATATTACATAGGAATTCAAGTTTTTCAGAGCCACCTCAAGTTTATGACATCAGAATACCCAGGGGCAGGATATGAGAATCTCTATTTTGAAAAATCCTCAAATAGTTTTGATGATTAATCTCATTTGGGAATTACTGATCCACACAGGAGATCTGTCAATTACATTCTTAATTGCATCAAGGCAAAAGCAGTTACAAGATGTTACTAGATGCTTCACCTACCCACATGCATAGCAGGTGACTGAAATAGTGTTAACATTTCCCTCAGCCTGCCCAAACTTTAGACAAGGCCTTTTCTTGCCTTTAGGTCCATGACCTCTCTTTCTTTAGAGTACTTGTGGTAGAAAACCTATAATTGTAAATTATTTTTCTATTTGAAATGTAAATGTTTTAAAAAGCCTTTTGCCAATTTTACAACCCTGAACTATCTTTCTCAAGGACATGGGAGTTATCCATTTGTAATTAATCATCAAGGACTATAGTGTCCCCTTTTCCCATTCTCTGTGGGAGGGGAGGAGACTAATTTCTGAGGGTGCCTTGCTCTAAGTTGTAAAATTAACTCTTGTTCTGAATATATGGAAAGTTTAGGTTTCCTCTGGGCAAGGACAATTACTAAGCATATGTATCCTATGATCCCTTTACCGCAGTTTTTGAAAATTCTCCAGCTCTTTGTTTCTGTGGAGTGAGTTCAGACTAAGTTCTGTTCTCTCTCTTCTATTGCAATAGTCTTGAATAAAATCTTCTTCAACTTTTCACATTGTGTAGCTCAATTTTTGCTTTGATACAAGGTCCTGGGCACTTTATAGAAACACTCACTCGTGTGGTATTCTAGTACAGTTCATCTATTTTACTTTTTAAAAAAAATTTAATGTTTATCTATTTTTGAGAGAGAGAGACAGAGACAGAGACAGAGTGTGAGTGGGGGAGAGATAGAGAGAAAAGGAGACACCAAATCTGAAGTAGGCTCCAGGCTCTGAGCCATCCACACAGAGCTGAATGTGGGACTTGAACTCCTGAATCGTGAGATCATGACCAGAGCTGAAGTCGGATGCTTAACCAACTGAGGCAACCATGTGCCCCATATTTCATCTATTTACAAATAAGAATCCAGATAAGGATAGGTCTCCTGTTAGTCTTGGTGTTTGTTTCTAAGAGAGCAGTAAATCATATGTGTGATCTATCTAAAAGAGAAACAAGTATGCTAATCACATAATACAGCACTATATCGTTACTATCTGCTACAGTAATATGCAGTAGCTAAATGGTACAGTAGATCTGATTATGGACAGGGCTTCAGCTCCATGGGTCATAGCCAGACATACTATGTAACTAGATATGAGTGGCAAAGAAAGTACAGGAGCATGAAAATGGCAGTGATAGCTAAAGACATGAGTTCTACAGTCTGCTTCTCTGATCATAGGAGAGGAAAAAAGGACAGAGTCTAGAATCAAGCTCTAAGCTTTGTTAAATAGATATTCATATACATATCTTGAAGAACACAAAACTGGTGAGCTCTTTATCAATTTGAAATCATTGAGGGAAGTAACTGTGGGGAGACAAGCTGGTTTTTTTTTTTTTTTTTTCAGCCTCATTTTGCTCTTGGGTCCCAGAAAACCACAACAGTAGTCTATTCAAGCAGGAAAGAACAGAATACCATTCATTGATATTTCTTGGTGCCCAGATGACTGAATATCCCAGAAACTATCTCAGAAAAGGAAAAGCATGCTAATGATTGTAAAAGAAAGCTATGCCTGGGGGGGGGGGAGGGCAAAATATTCAGAGCTCAGGGACATTTTAGGATGTTCTCATTAAATCAGTCAAGGATGACATGTGGTGCAATACTCCTTTGACAGAGACATATTTTTTTTCTGTATTAGTTTGCTAGGGCTTCTGTAACAAATACAACAAATTGGGTGGCTTAAACAACAGAAATTTATTATCACACAGTTGTAGATGTTAGAAGTCCAAGATCAAGATCGAGATGTCACTTGCCTTGGGAGACATATCTAGAAAAATGTTGCTATGGCTGATGTCAGAAAAAGTACTGTCTGTGGTCTGTCTTCTAGGATTTTTTCAAACAAAAAGTAGAATCAGACCTATAAATACAGAGAGCAAACCGATGGTTGCCAGAAGGGAGGGGTTGGGGAGTGAACAAAATGGGTGAAGAGGAAGAGAAGATGCAGGCTTTCAGGTATGGAATGACTAAGTCACAGGAAGAAAAGGCACAGCATGGGGAGTGTAGTCAATGATATTGTAATAGTGGATACTGTAATAGCATCGTACAGTGACAGATGGTAGCTATACTTGTGCGCAGAGCCTAACATACAAACTTATAGAATCAGTGTGTTATAAGCCTGAAACTAATGTAACATTTTGTGTAAACTATACTGAAATAAAAATTTTAAAAATATATTAAAGAACAAAAATATGTCAGCAGAGTTGACTTCTTCTGAGGAATCTAGTCCATATTCTTTCTTAGCTCTTAGTAGTTTACTAGATATACTTGGTATTCTTCAGCTTGCAGAGGCATCACTTCAATCTTTGCCTTCATCTTCCTATGGCATTTGCTGTGTGTGTGTATTTCTGTGTCCAAATATTCCCACCCTAATGACCTAATCTTCACTAATTACATCTGTAATTACCTTATTTTCAAATATGGTAACAGTCTTTTTTAAAAAATATTTTTTAATGTTTAGTTTTTTGAGAGAGAGACACACACACACAGAGCATGAGTGGGTGAGGGGAAGAGAGTGGGAGGCACAGAATCTGAAGCAGGCTTGAGGCTCCAGGTTCTGAGCTGTCAGCACAGAGCCCAATGTGGGGCTCGAATTCACTAACTGCGAGATCAAGACCTCAACCAAATTTAAATGCTCAATCAACTAAGCCACTCCAGTGCCCCTTTGGTAACATTCTGAGGTATCTGGGGTTAGGACTTTAAACATGAATGTCGTGGGAGAGGGGAAAAGCATAATTCAGTCTATACCATATAGATAAACAATAAAGTTCTGTTTTTGTTTTTGTTTTGTTAGGTTAGGTTTTTGGTTATTGGACTATGAATGAAGCTCTTTTCTATTTATAGTCTGCAACATCCAGGAACTTGTTAAACACGTGGTTTCTGGCCCCACCTCCATTCTACTGGATCAAGATTCTGCACTTGAACAAGATCTCCAGATGATTCACATGCACATTTGAGGTTGAGAAGTGATTCACATGCACATTCGAGGTTGAGAAGTGCCGCTGGAGCGCATTATGTTTTCCTGTCCAGCTGGGCTTTCAGAGATGTTTGGACTAAGTTTTACTCTCTCTTAGAGCAATTTCTCTCTAAATCTTTTCTCTCACAACTTTTCTCTCCGTGTTCCCATTTCCCTTAAGGTATGTGGAACCCATTGTATATTTATTTTAAAAAGTAGCTCTGTGCTCTCTTTTGCAATTTATTATGTCTTTTCATTTTCATGTGAAGTCACCTTAAATCACTTTTAGGAAGTATGCTGAGTATAGTCTGTTTTTCTGTATTGGCTATCTCATAATAAAACTGCTTTCCCTTTTAAGGCCTCTGTGAGCACTGCTACAATCAAGAGTGCCCCTGGGCCATGAGTTCTTTAACACAGCACAAAGTTGGAGTGAGAACCTGGACGCTAACACCTGGATTTTTCAGAAACACTTGTCTGTGGAGTGAAGAATTGATCTTGAAAATGGTACACGTTCTGGTAGTCTAATCATAAGGTGTTTGAGTAGATGGTTAATGCTATTTATGTTTAGAGTTTTGATCTAGTAAGGAGAAAAGTAAGCAGAGTTGGTCACATTAATTTAAAAAGTGGTAGAACCTAGTGGGCAGCAGAATCCTGTGACAGGAAGAGTGGCTATTGGAGTCCAGGAGATTTGAGCTTGAGTCAGGATGATTTTGTTCACTGTGCCTGTCAACTGAGATGAGATATGCAACCCATCTAAGCCCCTGATTTCTCGTCTGTAAAAAAGGGAATAATATCTACCAAGTAGAAAATGTGTAGTGGAAACATTAAACTAGATAATATATGTAGAACCACCTAGAACAGTCTCTGGTCCATTAATAAAAGCTAAAACAATGGTCATTTTTGTTACTCAGTGATCTGAAAGTTTCAATGAGCTTTTTATTCCTGAAAATCAGGCCACCTTCATATGTCAGAGCCATTGCACATTATACTTATGTGACAAGCTTCTCTGGAACTCGTCAAACATTATGAAAAATAAAATATGTATAATTGGCCTAGAGTAATATCATGAGATAAAAAAAGCTTTGAGGAACATATGACTTTGGCACAGTAATGACATAGTACAGATTATATGTGTCAGGGAAGGCTGATAGTGACTTTGCCAGAGGAAAGTAAAAGTTGGAATCAAGAGTATGTAAGTGGTAGGGATGTGATGCAAGTTAGGAAGTAACAGAGAGCCCAAGGTAGAATTGGAATTTTAAAATGCTTAGATTTAAGCCAGCCCGTGCAATTTACAAATGAGGAAATAAAGACGCAGAGGGTCAGTGGTAGGCAAAGGGAAATGAGGAGGGCTTTAACACTTTCTCCAGTCTCTAACATAACAACACCATATGGTATTGAAGGGATTGTGCCAGTAAATTTTCCATCTCTCCTTCCCAGCCAGACTGCTGCGTCTATGCCTCTCACAAGCAACATTCCTAAAGAACCCTGTTGAGGCCAGCTACGCTGTGGCCAAGGTCATCACTGAAGAGCTGGGTCTAGAATCAAGTACTTACTGATTTTCCCTTATGCCATTTATTTAAATGAGAACAGAGGTATGAAAAAGGTATGCTATAGGGGCGCCTGGGTGGCTTAGTTGGTTAAGCGTCCGACTTTCGCTTAGGTCATGATCTCGCGGTTCGTGGGTTCGAGCCCCGCGTCGGGCTCTGTGCTGACTGCCAGCTCGTAGCCTGGAGCCTGTTTCGGTCTGTGATTCCCTCTCTCTCTGACCCTCCCCTGCTCACGCTGTCTCTCTCTCTCCTAGAAATAAATTAAAAAAAAAAAAAAAGAAAAAGGTATGCTATGTGAAAGTTGATGAAAATGGTAGTGTAAACAATGTAAATAAAAGTGAAAAAATGATAGAAAATTTTCATCCTTAAGAATTGAGCAAACTATAAAAAAACTTAATTTTTTTAAACATATTAAGCATAAAATGCATCCCACTTCTTTAAGAACCATCTTTAATCAGATCCTGCATGACTCTTGGCAGGAGGCACTAAATTAGACAAATCTGTATTTGCTCTTCATTGGGCCCATGGAGTGTCTTAGATTGCTGAAGTGTACCTTTAATATTAGTGAGCAAAATCATGACAGTGTAAAGTGGATGGCAAAAAAGACACCTGAAAGCTTATCTTAAAAAGTGATTTTTTTTTTGCTTTAATATATGAAACTCTACTTCCCTAAGTGGCATAGAATTGTACTGATGTGTTCTCTTTGAGGAGCTAGCTATCTAGCCTTTGGGAGGAAACTCAGATACCTGTTTTAATCATTATAACTATAGTTAAATTTGTTGTTAGAGGCAGAAGCATCTGGTTCTGAGCCCAAACTTTCTTTCAGTGAATGAATCCAGAGTGATTAAACCATATTCCCTCACACTGCCTATAGTAGTAAACTATGGTAGCTAGAATGAGCAACCGACAGAATCTCAGAGGAATGAAAAACTCTAGGAGGCATCCCAATGTCCTCTGGCTACCTGCCAACAGCCTAACTTTCTGATGGGTAGTTCCTGTTAAAAGTAAGAAAATCAGCAAGCATATAATCCAGGAAGGATTTTGACTTCAAATGACAGAATGTAGATCTACCACCTGCTTCAATAGATAAGGGCTCTTCTTCCCTCAGAACGAGCGCTGGCAGCCTCGGTGTGGTGAAGCTGCAATGATGTCATTCAGAACATAGGCTCCTCTGTTCTTCCTGCTCTACCAGCATCGCTGGGTGGTTTTCACCCTAATGCCTGCCATGCGCTTGCTGTCCCTTCGGGCGTTGTGGCTGTTGCCAGCAGGAATAAAGGAGGAAGGAGGGAAAGTCACAGAATATGCTGCTAGCGTTGTCTGCTCCATTTAAAAAGTTTCCCAGAGTTCTTAGTGATGTCTACTTCCATCCCATTGACTACAAATGTGTCCCATGGCCACGCCCAGTTGGAAAAGAATCTGGATGAGCAAATATTTGCGGTTTCCAGACTTCATAGCAGAGAAAGGAAAAAGAGAATGAAAACAGTCATCTAGTCTCCTGTAGCAAGTAATCACATGTTAATGAGGTGATGAAGCTGAACTGTGAATGGTTTCTTTTCTAACTTTTCAAACTCTACATCATGGTCTTTCTTCCCAAATTCTCCTATGACCTGCTTTAATCTATGTGCTCTTGAGTCCTTCATTATGGGAATGTACGATTTGGAACAGTGTTGTTATGACAGAGTAATACTTTGGTAAAAGGGATAATTGTGTGTGTGGTGTAAATTCTGGAAAGATTGCATGGATCACTGATATACTGAAATTGTTGTCTACTATTCCAGATCTACTTTTCACCCCTTTGAACTCTGAGTGGTTGACCTGCATTGGCTATATCAACAAGGTCTCCATGATCTCTAGCCTCCAGTTGGGCTCAGCCAATGAGGAACTTACACAGGAGATCAGAGGGAGGTTAGCCTATCATTTACTTAAAGCCGAGGTTCCTTCCCTGTAAGGATGTATCAAGGGGACTTGTGCTTTGGTTGAAGGCCATTGTTCCTCTCAAGAAAGGCTGCTCTAGGCCCCTTGGCAACTAGCAGTGCATGTGTGTCATCACTAGGAACATCTGAATAGTGACCATATTGACTGAATACTTGCTAATATTACAAATTATGGTTGGGGCACCTGGGTGGCTCAGCCTGTTGAGCATCTAACTTCAACTCAGATCCGGATCTCATGGCTCCTGACTTTGAGCACCGCATGGGCTCTCTGCTGTCAGTGCAGATCCCACTTCAGATCCCCTGTCTCCCTCTCTCTCTGCCCCTCCCCTGTTCATGCTCTCTTTCTCTCTCACAAAAATAAATAAGTAAAACATTAAAAAAAATTAAAACTTAAAAATGACTGTTATTTAAAAAAAACTTTAATGTTTATTTATTTATTTTTGAGAGAGAAAAAGAGAGGGCACAAGCGAAGGAGGGCAGAGAGGGAGACACAGAATCCGAGGCAGGCTCTAGGCTCCGAGCTGTCAGCACAGAGCCCGATGCTGGGCTTGAACCCGCAAATCATGTGATCATGACCTGAGCCAAAGTCCCACAATTAACCAACTGAGCCACCCAGGCGCCCCAAAAGTATAAAATATTTTCATACACATATATATAGAAACATGGATAAAATAATCTGATATTTAAGATGTACATGTAAATGTAATGTAAAAGAGGTGAAGTAGGTTAGCTATAGATGAAATAAAACTGATCATGAGCTGATATTTTTGCTAAAGCTTTGATAGGTACATGTGGTTTATCACATATTTTCTCTGATTTTTGCTTAAGTTGGAAGTTTTTTGTAGTTAAAAATAAAATAGTCACTATCACCTGTTTAGGCAGGTGTTTTTGCCTCAAGTGTGTGAACAGTATAACTGTCCCTATTGCCTGAGTGCTTACTATGGGGAAATCTCTTCAACAGGGATTGGATTCTTTTATCATTTAATCTGTAGCACAGAACCATGGGACAGACATTATTTTCCATATCTGATAATGAGAAAGTTGTGGCTTACAGAATTTAAGCAGTTGGTTCAAGGTTATATAATCTCAATTCCAGTATTTGAAACTAGGAAAGAGTGTGGCTTTTTCCCTGTCTTGTCAATGGCTGCACACTGGACCAGCACAGAGGAAAATGGAGATCTATCAATGAGGAGTTTAGATATTTGCTAAAGAGACACCTAAATCAATCACACCAAGATAATTTCATAGTGTGTAAGGACTATTTTCCCCTCGATAATGTTTAGATTCGACTGTTTTTTCACTCTTCTATTCAACAATATTTACTGAATTCCTTTTATGTCCCCAGCACTGCTAGAGGATTTCAAGATAAAACAGTATACGAGACAGCAGTTTATTATCTGGTCGGGAAGGTGGGAGAAAGATTTTAAAGCGACATATTTACAAAGTAATAAGATTATGACAAAATAATAAGGGACTGAAATAATAGGGTGAAGGAACCTATATTCGACTGTGATATCAAGTAAAGTATCTGAGAGGATGAGAAAGGGTTACATTTATTTGTGTGTTGGTGATGGGAAGGTAGGAAGATAGATTTCAGGCAGAAGGAATGGACAAATTTTTGTGACCAAAAACTTTGCTTAAAAAGGTGAAGAAATATTAATGTCGCCGGAGCAGAGGGAGAAATGAAAAACTAGGAGAAATGAGACTGGGGACACAGGCAAGGGGCATATCAATCAGGGTGTCCTAAATACAGTAAAGAGTTTGCATTTGGACCAGTATGATCATGGTACTCTGTGAGTCTAGAGTAATACGCTGATCACCAGCATCTATCATTAAAGGACTTATTAATAAATTCTGTGTTAACTCCCAACTACATGCTGGAAAATAAAACAAAACAACTCCATGAATATCCCTCTCAGCCTGATCTCTTATTGAGCTTCAAATGCCTTGTGGGATGTCCACATCCTCTTCTTACTTCTAAAATAACTCCCCCCCCCCGGCCCCCATTTCCCCAGAACCTACTTATCTTGCATTCCTTCTTTCAATGGAAATACGAACATTCACCCAATCATCAAAGACAGAAATAAAGATTATTCATCTATATCTTAGATACTCTCCTAATCGTCCCTCAGTTACCAAGTTTTTAGATCCTATATCCACAGCATCATGAATAACTTGTGTCTTCCCAGCATCTTTATTTCTGTTGCCTTAGTTCAAGCGTTCATCATCTTCTAGAATGATTTCCTGCCAAGCTATTTTCCCTCTATTCTTCTACTCCCCATCTACTCTCCATCCCATCACCGAAGTGACCTTCCACATCTTCTCCTGTTTAAAAAATTTATTGCACATTTTGGCCTGAAGAAAGGTCATAATTCTTGGTATTGGACCAAAAGCCCTGATATTTGTATCTACTCCTCACTCTTATCTTTGTATAATGTCTTGGACTCTTTATTCCAGTCATCCAGAACTGCCTGCAGCACCTGTGACAAGAAGCCAGCCCATTTCACACTGCCATGCTTCTGCACACTTTGCCAAGAATGCCTTCTGTTTCCCTCTGACTGATGCATCACTGACCATCATTGAAAAAGGACTGAACCCTCTTTGGAGATAAAGATCAACCATTCTATACTCTGGGGGCTCCCTTTCCCACTTCGGTAGTCTGTATATGCCATCAAATCTGCATCTCTTATAATTCAGCATATTTATTTATTTCCTTTCCACAGTAATTTCCTAGAGCTCTATGTTCACTGATTCTTAGATAAAAATAAGTTAGGAGCAGAGCTTTTCCTAGAAGGGTAATAGTTAGTACTATAGAAATATTAAGGGAGAAATAATATTTTACTTATATTTACTATTTATAACATGTGTATAGTTATATTAACTATTTCTAAGGTATATTCAGTCATATGAAACTGTTAAGCTGTGACAATGATGTTAACATGCTTTATATACTACTTAGGAGAGGACATCTTTCTAATAGACACATAATGCTAAGAATTCTCATATACTGACAGTATGTGAATATATGATACCAGAATGAGGGCATCACTTGTATTTTTATTATTTAGTATCTTGTTCTTTTCACCCTTGTCCAATCCATTATATTACCTGAACAAACTTCTCTGTTTCGATAACTCATTTATATTATTCTTTATTTTCCCCATTACATTAAAGTGGAACGTGGTATCATGCTGTCACGGCAATAATTTTATGAATCTAGAATTTAAGAAATAACCTCAGTGTTCAAAACAGCATGAAATAGGATATAATCATTTTAGTTTGCTTTTGACAGATGTGTAAAGCAATTCCATGCTACATCATTTGTTTTAATCTGCATTACAGGAGAGTGAGCTCTGCAAGAAATTAGTAACCTTTTGTATTTATCTCATAATTTTCTTCTAAATGATGTAGATGCTCCCATCAAGCACCTCATCTAATTAAATCTTTCCTTATACAAACCTACCACTTCAATACCAAAGTATGAACACATTTTAGCTTATTTTCCATGGTGGAATTTATAGTCAACTAACACGTGACATGATACACCTGATCTATTTTGTATTATTTGTGCTGAAGTTAAATACACACACAAATCATTTTTCCACCATTCGTTTCTCCATTTACATTCCCTTCTTGGGCTACATATCTAAGCCCCTCTAGAGGTCATCAGTGTTTCCCTGTGGGGAGAGAGAGAAGGGACACACACACACACACACACACACACACACACACACACACACACCGTGTTTAGGGTGTACCAAGCTAGTCTTATTTTATTGAGGCTTTTTGGTTAGCTTGTTCTTCAGTTTGAATGTTAGATTTTCCTAAATGTCTAAGCAACATATTAAACTATTTCTCTCTTTTTCATCATTGTAAACATAGTGAATTATATCAATAAATTTCTTAGTATTCAAATAACCGCGTGCCTTTACTTCCTAAACCACATCTGGTCATGGTCTAAATTCTTTCATTAATTGATGTCTTTCAATTAGTTGATATTTGTTGCTAAATTCTTTGTTTATTATTGAAATTTGTCTACAGTTTTCTTTGGGGGCTATCTCTCTCAGGTTTTAATACTATTTTCATGATCATCTCATTAAATAATAATTAGAAAGCTTTCTTCTTATATGCTCCAGAAAGGTTAAAATATTAAGCCCATCATTATGAGGAGAACGTAAGTCTCTATTTCTCATATAGTATTGTTCTTTTAGATTTTCTGTATCATCTGTGCAAGCTTGGAAAGTTTTAATTTCCTGGAAAATAATCTATTTCATGTATATTTTCAAATGCATTTGTGCAGAGTTGAACAAAATGATCTCATAGGAATATTTTAATGTTCTAGCCACATGGGGTTATTTCCTTATTCTTATTTATTATTTATTATGTATGCCCTCTCACCCTTTTCCTGAGAAGGTTTGGTAATTCCTTATTTTTTTATTATATTTTCTAATATCCACATCTGATTTATTCAGTGGTTTTACCATCTTTCTGCGTGACAATTGATAAACTTCTGCTTGTTGCCCCTATTACTTTTCCTTCCTCTCTTTCTAGGCTCTTTTTTATACATTGCTGTTATTTCCTTAATTTCTTTAGTTCAACAATTAATGGATTTTCATTCTCTCTGGTGAATTAATGTGTAGATTTTTCAATATTTTTTGAACACTGCTTTTAATTGTTCTCAAATATTTTAATAGGGACATTTTTTATTAGTTATTTTTACTTATACTTTATTTGTTTGTTTGTTTATTTATTTTGCAGAAAGAGAGAGTGTGAGCAGGGGAGGGAGAGAGTGTGAGCAGGGGAGGGTCAGCGGGAGAGGGAGAGAGAGAATGTTAAGTAGGATCCATGCTCAGTCTAAAGCCTGACATGGGGCTTTATCTTATGACCATCAGATCATGCCCAAGAGAAAATCAAGAGTTGGGCATTTAACTAACTGAGCCACTGAGACACCCCAACTTACACTTTATTCTTATGTTCAATTTTGTGAGTTTTTTTGTTCTGCTTTGTGATGACTATTAAAAATTAATGATGTTTGTATTGTTGTATATATAATCAATTTTTATAAATGTTCCATGGATACTTGAAAAGATGTTTTTGTTTTTAGGATATAGAGTTAAATATATAATTATCAGAAAATATTTGTTTTTATTTAAGTCTCTCATCTTTTAAACTTTTATAGATCAAGAAAGGTGAGTTAGATTTTACTATCAGTAGTATTTTCACATTGTGGCTGATTCCATTTCTATGTGCACTTTATTTGGAAAAGACAGTTATATAATTATTTGACTTTTACCATAGACTACCATTTATCATTATAAAATTACTTTCTTTGTCTATTTTGTCTAATATTAAGATTTCAATTCTTGTTTTATTTGTGTTTACATTTGCCTGTTTTGCTCGTCTGTTTTTGCTCGTCTTTTCATTTTCAACTTTTCTGGACTCCTTTGGATTTAGGGGTTACTAATATGCTATAAACACAAAATATTTGATTTGGCTTTTATTATTCAAAAGGTGGAATTTTAGCCCAGTTACATTAATCGATATGATATACTTATTTCAGTTAGTCTTCATATATTATGTTAAATTTTGTTTTAAAGTTTCTTTTATTTTTCATGTTTTATTACATGATACAGTTTCTTAACCTGGTATGTCTCTATTTTTAATTCAGGATGCTTCTATTTTTACTGTACTTTAAATATTACTTTATAGATATAATTTTATGTATTTAAACTTCTATTTCTGTAGCCACTCTGAACATTGACAAAATAAGATTTTCATTTTTTTCCTTCCTCCTTCCACTAGTTAATATATTTACATTACATTTTGTGTCATTTTCTTGATATTTATCATTTTTATGTCTGTATACTTGCATCTGTATTCTTATTTCATGTTTATTTATTTACTTTGAGAAAGATATAGAGGGGAGGCACAGTGTGAGTGGGAGAGGGGCAGAGAAAGAGGGAGGCAGAATCCCAAGGAGGCTCCTGAAGCAGAGCTTGATCTCATGACTGAGAGATCACAACCGAAGCCAATGTCAAAAGTCAGATGTTTAACAGACTGAGCCACCTAGGTGCTCCAACATCTCTATTCTTGATTAACAGCTTGAAATCTTTTCTCTTATTCCCTGGTTCTTTATATGAAAGACACAATACTTACAGTGCATCTATATTATTTTTCCTCTTTCTTTCTCAATTTTTGTTACACGTAGTTTATGCCATTTCTCTCTGACCAGGGAGAGGGGAAAAAAATCACCATAAAGAGTAGCCAGATTATATTGATGGTGCAAAGCTATTTCCTAACTCAATTTAAAGCCAAGTTTTAGGAAATGTTAGCAGAGAATCACATGATAGGAAAGACTGACATTCTCCTTCCTAGTTGGCCATTTGCTTAGACAGCAGAAGAAGATCATGGAGTAGAAAGAGGGATTCGTGGGAGAGTAGGCTGCTCTACTAGATATGACAAGAAGGCAAGATGTCAGTGTATTCAGGGTACTTAGAAGGTAGCTGGGCTTCAGTGTTTGCCTGGTATCACCCCTCTAAGATATCTGTCTTCAGCTTGAGGGGGACCCCAACAGCAACAAGCTGCTCCCTATATCATGTCATGGAGAGGATGTGGTAGATGTTAAACCAAAGTCAGACTGGAGCTTATGTACGAGCTAGCATATAGACTCCAGAGACACAAAAGATATCTATAACCACTCAGTATTAGCCAGAAAAGACTCAACACACGCACACACACACACACACACACACACACACACACACACGCAGGCATGCACGCACATGCAGGCACACAAAATGAAGATGACCACTGTCTCCCAATAAGTAAATGGTAAATGTTTTCCCCTCCTTCCCTTCTTTCTACCCCTAGTGCTGGATTAGTTAGATCTAGGAAAGAGAGAGAGAAGTGAAAGTGTCTTTTGTCTTTACCCTCCTCACTTCAGGTTCCTCCATTTGAAGTCTGGTCCACTTTGGGTAGAAAGGAAGGAGAGCTTTAATTTGTTTTTTAGTTTGTTTTGTTGTATTTTTTTTTTGATGTATTATTAGATAATACTTTATTTTACTTTATTTTTTATTTTTTTTATTTGAGTGTAGTTGACACACAATGTTACATTAGTTTAATGTGTACAACATAGTGATTCAGCTTCTCTATGCATTATGTTATACTCACAAGTGTAGCTACTATCAGTCACCATACTAGTACTGTATCATTGACTATATTCCCTATGCTGTGTCTTTTATTCTCCTGAATTATTCATTCCATAACTAGGAAACTTTATCTCCTACTTCCCTTCACCCATTTTGCACATCCCACACTTCCCTTCTTTTCGGCAACCTTCAGCTTGTTTTCTATATTTATAGGTTTGATTCTGCTTTTTGTTTGTTTCCTTTTTTTGGTTCATATTCCACATGTGAGAGAAATCATATGGTATTTGTCTTTCTTGGTTGGACTTATTACCTTCCAGGTCTATCCATGTTGTTGTAAATGATGAGATGTCATCCATTTTATGGCTGCATAATATTTCACTGTATGTATATACCATATCTCTCTCATCCATTTGTCTATTGATGGCATTTAGGCTGCTTCCATATCTTGGCTATTGTTAATAACACTGCAATACACATGGGAGTGCTATATCTTTTTGAATTAATGTTTTCATTTTCTTTGGGGAAATACTCAGTAGTGGAATATTTAATTTTTGAGGAGCCCACAATGGCCATACCAATTCACATGAACAAAATGACAGATAAAAATCATATGATAATCTCAACAGATGGAGAAAAGGCATTTGACAAAATTCATCATCCATTCATGACAAAAACTCTCAACAAAGTGGGTTTACATGAATGTACCTAACATCATAAAGGCTACATGTGAAGAACACACAGCTAATATCATATTCAATAATGAAGCCCTGAGAACTTTCCCCTCTATGATTAGGAACAAGACAGGGATGTCTACTCTTGCCACCCTTATTTAACATAGTACTATAAGTCCTAGCCACAGCAATCAGACAAGAAAAAGAAATAAGAGGTATCCACATTGGTAAAGAAGTTAAACTTCACTATTTGCAGATGACATGATACATGACATAGAAAACCCTAAAGACTCTACCAAAAACCTATTAGAAGTAATAAATGAATTCAGTAAAGTTGGAAGACACAACATTAATTCTCATAAGTTGGTAGCATTTCTATACACTAATAATGAAGTAGTGGGAAGAGAAATTAAGAAAACAATTCCACTTACAATTGCACCAAAAAGAATAAAATACCTAGGAATAAGCTTAACCAAAGAGGTGAAACATCTGTGCTCTGAAAACTATAAAACATTGATGAAAAAAGTGGGAGATGATACAAATAAATGCAAAGACATTTCATGCGCATGGATTGGAAATATTAATATTGTTAAAATGCCCATACTAAAAGCAATCCATAGATGAGATATAATCCCTATCAAAATGTGAATAGCATTTTTCACAGAACTAGAACAAATAATCCTAAAATTTGTATGGAACTACAAAAGTCCATGAATAGCCAAAGAAGTCTTGAAATAAACAAACAAACAAAGCTGGAGCTATTGCAACTGCAGATTTCCAGATATATTACAAAGCTATAGTAATCAAAAAGTATGGTACTGACACAAAAGTGGACACATGGATCAAATGGAACAGAGAGCTCAGAAATAAATCCATGCTTATACGGTTAATTAATTTATGATAAAGGAGACAAGAATTTACAAGGAAGAAAAGATAGTCTCTTCAATAAATGGTGCCAGGTTAATAACCAAATGCAAAAAAATGAAACTGGACCACTTTCTTATACCATACACAAAAATAAACTCAAAATGAATTAAAGACCTAAAGGTGAGACCTGAAACCATAAAAAATGAGAAGAGAACATAGACTATAATTTCTCTGACATTGGCTGTAGTGACATTTTTCTAGATATATCTCCTGAGGCAAGGGAAACAAAAGCAAAGGTAAACAGTTGGAACTACATCAAAATAAAAAGTGTCTACACAGAAAAGGAAACTATCAATAAAATAAAACTGTAGCCTCCTGAATGGGAATATAGTATACTGAATACAGATAGTATATCTGATAAGGAGTTAATACCCAAAACATATAAATATTTTAAATAGCTCAGCACAAACAATCTGATTAAACAAAAGGCAGAGGATTTGAATACACATTTCTCCAGAGAAGACATCACATGAAAAGATGCAACACATTACTGTCAGGGAAATGCAAATCAAAACCACAATGAGATATAACCCTACACCTGTCAGAATGGTTAAAACCAAGAAGACAAGAAGGAAGAAGGGTTGACAAGCCGGAGAACTTTAATTTGAATGTCTAGTTGAAATACTAAGAATGGATTAAAGTGTTAAAAGCTAAATATAACTGAAAATTTATGGAATCTTCCCAAGGTGTACTTAAGGAGCTGGTAAGGGAATTTGACACAACAAAGATGAAGGCAGTGACTGAGAAAGCAGTGACTGAAGGCTCAGATTTGTATCCACACTACTGAGACTCTTCAAAAACACTGGTTATTGGGTATTTGCATGGATAAAAAGTGTCGGTTTCTTTGTGTTAATTACATGAAGTGAACTTGCTGTTGACACAAGTTTATGTTCAAATTGGGCAAGGAAATTATCTGGGTTAGTTGATTTTTTTTCCTGGTATGAAGTGAAGTTCTTTGATATGATCCAGGGTGTATGTGAGCATAGGAGTTGGTTTTTTTTTCTTCTTCTCTACATCGAACAAAAAGTAGTAGCTCTGAAATTATTCTCTCTCCTCACCCTGCAAAAGTAATCTCTGCATGTGTCTTATTCATCTGGTCCCTTCCTATTCTCCTTAGAGGCTCAAAAGGCTCAACAAACTTCCATCTGTCAGTCTATGAATCCCATTTTGTATTTCCTATGAAAAGATTTCACCCTACCTCCTTTATTTCATCTTTTCTATTTTGGAAAAATTTGAAACTACAGAAAATTTGCGAGAAGGTAAACTTGTATATATACCCTTCTTAACTAGATTAATTATTTGATGACATTTGATACATTTGCTTTCTCTATCTGTATAAGTATACACATACCTGTAATGTATGTATATTAAATATTATTTACTGAATCAGTTGCAGATTTCATGATTCTTTACCCATAGACAGTTGATGTATACCCTAAAACAGAAACAGCCTTTCAAATAATCACAGCATAATTGAGGAAATTTGACTTTGCTACCAAATAACTACAATATATCATTTATATTCAAAATTTCACCAATTGCCTCAATGATGTATCTTACAGCACTATTTTCTGATTCAGGTTCCAATCCAAGATCACACATTGAATTTAGTTGTCGTGTCTTTTTCATCTTCTTTAATGTGAAACAGTTCTATATGCGTTTACACTTTATATTCACATTTTATAAGAGCTTAGGCCAATTCCTTTCCAAAGCATCCCTTCGACATAGTCTTACTATTTTTTTCATTTCTGTTAACAACTTTGAAGTCTCTCTTTACTTCTCCCCCTTCTGCTCCACATGTAGGCAGCTGTTAAGAAAACCCAGATAGTCCAGTTTTGGGTGCATTTGGAGGTTTAAACAATGTAAATTCTGACCCTTATGCAGGAACCCTCACTCTGCCATACTCCTAATCACAATAAAAACCCCAAGCCAGTCTCTTGTTCCTCTCTCTTTTGGGATGTGTTTGGGAGCCACCCACTTTAACCAGAAAGTTCATTATGTGAGTAATAAAACTTTCCATACTATTGGTGTGTGTGTGTGTGTGTGTGTGTGTGTGTGTGTGTGTGTGTGTGTGTGTGATTATCAGTCTCAGCATGGGGACCAACTTTTGGTGAGTGTCCATGTTACTTCTGCTGGATGCCCATAATACCCTCAGTCTACAATATATTGTTATTTCCTGACGATTAATTTCAGGCTGTGATTTTTGGGAGGAAGAGCAGGAATAAGTGGTGTGCTTTTCTCAAGAAGCCCACGATGTCCACTTTTGCCATTATTGTTGGCATTAATTCTGCTCACCTGGTTAAATTCCTAAAACCTACTTTGAAGAACTATATTCTTCCCCATTGCTTGAAATTCTAGCTCTAGGCATGCTTTCTCAGCATCTTTCCACATCTCTATTTGACCTTCACCGCATTTGACAGTCTTTCTACATATAATGTAGTTCAGGCTACCAATATCTCCAATTTTATTAGTTTGACTTGTTTCTTGTTTCTTTTGTTATTTTAGAGAATAGAACCAGAAAGGGACCTGGGTCTTCCACTTAAAAAAAAAACAAAATACACTCTTTTGCTAAACATTTTCCAAGTCATGATCTATAAAATAATTGAAATAAAACTAAAATTAAAGTATTTAATATTATTACCACAGGGTTAATTAAACCAAGGCTGATTTCATTACTGTAAAGAGGCTATGGTAGCAATCACAATTCCTAGGTTCCAAAAATGTAAAACACTGCCAAAAAAAGCAACTCAGGTGGTGAGTCTTATTAAAATTTCCAATTTAGAATTTGCAAATGGAATTGATGTTTGATTAGCAGCCCCTCTCTGGGTAACTCAGAGCCTCACAGAATATTCTCATTATTTGGGAGAGGCTGCCATGATTCACAAGCTGAGTTTCACCATCTTCATAAAGATGCCTTGATGAAATGAATACCATTGGATTTCCTTCTTTAGCCGGGCTGCAGATTGATTGCTTCCCTGGAGGTATTTTCTGCTTTTAGAAATACGCTATAGATATGTTTATTTTTTTTCTTCCTACTGTAGTATGATGAAAATTATTTCCCATGAAACACTATCACACCTGGGGGAAACGGGGGGGATACTGATCAGGGGTAAAAACTTTCAATTATGTGTAATTTCTCAAGGCCTGATGTACAGTGTTGGTGACTGCAGATACTTGAACTTTGGTAAGAGGGTAGGTGTCAAGTGTTCTCACCACAAACTGGTACCACAAACAGATAACTATGTGAGGCAATGGATATGTTAATTAGCCTGAGTGTGGTAATCACAATGTATATGTATACCAAATCATCCCACTGCATACTTTAAATATATGCAATCTGTATATATCAATCATACCTTCATAAAGCTGGGAAAAAGACTTCTTTAAGGAGAAAGCTGGAAAGCCTTATTAAAGGCCAATGTATTCATTTTACCAACTTTGTTTTCATGTGATGCCATTTTTGTTATTTTTAGTTATTTCTCTCTAGTTTGAAAACATGGAGAAATTGAGAGAAAGTTAGAAATTGGTTTTCTTCAGTCCTGTCTGGATACTCCACTTTTTAAAAAAGTGATCCTTCTGTTTATACATAAGTGGTTTAATTCTATAATCTCTGTTTTCCTGATTTTGCAGCTTCAAAAGGAAGATGAGAAAGCACAAAAATAAGTTTCCTCAGATTTTCAGTTATGTGAGAGGGAAAGGCGGAGGTCACCTGCCAAACTTTTATTTCTAGCTGTGATACAGAGAGGAAAAAAAAACACTAACAGAAAATATTACCCAGAATTATATTTCTCATTTCAAAATCTCATTAAAAGGATATACTTAAAAGAGAAACCTCAGTTAGATGGTTTTTCTTAATGGCCTTACCAACTATCAAATTAAGATAGCAAAGAGGATGAGAAAGTATAATTGAAAGCAGGACACATAATGCCTGTTGCTCCCTAGGAATCTAGTGATGATGAAAAGGTTCAAATGTTCTCAACAGAGGTGCATCCACATTTCCCCATCGTGAGCCCTGGCCTTTGCTAATAGGAACAGGGCTAATTTTAGCCACCAGGATGTCCCTCACTATGGTTTTAACCTTTTCAGGAGATTTTTTTTTTTTTTACATTTAGGAAGACATTTTCAAACAAAATCTCATTTTAGCAAAAAGACTCACAGATTGTCTGAGGTCTGGTCTTTTCATGGCTGGACAACAAATGCCGTCATTTTTAAAGTTCATTTTAGTGTCAAGGAAATGAATAAAGTACAGGAGGAAATAAAAGTATTTCCCAAAGCCTGCTCCGTGGGTAGTCTGAAGTAGTCACAATGCTTTTCATACCTGCCTTACCCCAGATTCGCTCCCAGCAAAACCTCTAAACTTTATTAAGAAACCCGGGAAACCAGTATTGTAATAATCATAAATTCTATTTATATGGAAACTTTCTCAGAATTGAGTTGCAGGCATGAAAAACACATTATCAATCATTCTCTCAATTTCATTCAGTGGGAAGGGGGTATAGTATTTCTTTTCTTCCAACAGTTTCAAGAGAGGAGAGATGATGGCATTTGCAAATGTCATTTGATGAAATGGCCAGTGGCATACTTCACCATACTGGTACGTTGTCTTCCTGCCTCTCCACTCATTGACACAACTGTGTGTGCCCCATTACCTCCTCCCTGGTGCCATGGGTGCATCTGGCCAGGGGATGGGGTAGTCTTCAATGGGTCTGGTCTAAATTTCTAGACTCCCTGTCCTATGAGGAGATCCTCCTGTCTATGCTTCAAAACATTTTCTAAGCTTAGTAGCTAATTCTCCCTAAACTTTCCACCTTCTCCTCAATAGAAGTAATTTTCAGATTTCCTAGTGAAATGGAGAATCCATTTGGGATTTGGGGTGGAAAGCAAGTAGATGGAGGTAACTCTTTTGCATGTGCCAGGAAACTGAGTTGACTTATAATTTTCTCATGGGTCATTCCATAGTTTTCCTTCTACTACATACACAGGGCAATATCTTGCTTGTTGCTTTCCAACATGGAGGCCTTTTGGGACCTCCATGCTGGAAAGCTGCCTCCTATGTGATTCTAGAGTATTCGTATCAAAGGAAGCACTATCATCCTTTGCTGTCCCCCATACCCCACATGCATATACACATACTTTTCTTATTTTATCACTCCAATTTCTCTGCTTTATTGATTTAGTATTTGTTCCTCTTCCTTTTGGTGATGCTCATAGCGATTATACTTTATGCTCAGTTTCACATGAAAGAAACCAAACAAAAATTCCCTCCTGTTTCTGTTTTGTCCTTAAACCAGGAATTACTGCTGTTTGGGGTTGCCAAAGACTAACACTTTTTTTCTCACATATTTTACTTTCTAAAGAATTGCCTTCATAATTTTATTAATGATTAATTACTTGCAGTTCTCCATTATGGAATTTCTTCTGAGAATCACCACTCCCATGACTATGAAAGAAAAAGCCAACTTCTTTTTCTGGTGGACAAGGTTATAGTGAGTTTAATACAACAAATCTTAAACATTTAAATATTTTACAGGGAATTTCTTAGCATACTATGTATATCTCCTATTGCTCTTAGTACATCTATTTCAGTAATAATGATATGCCCACGAGTGAGTCTATTGACAGTAATACATAACCAATTTCTTTTACTATTATCCCTTCATCCCTGTGATTTTATAATATAGTAGAATTTTATGTATCTACTTTATAGATGCATTTTACGATCAAAAACAAAACACAAAAAGATATTTTGATGACTTTTAGACTTTAATTTAGCAAATCATGTCATTTAAAGGATATATTAAGTTTTTTACACATATAATTGGAGGCAAAATTATTGGGTCAATTTATCTGTTTAATGTTCTAAACATTTAGGACCCATTTCTTGATGGCAATTTTACTACTTTATTTACTTCTAATGCAAATGAGATCTCTGGACTCAAGGGTTTGGCCATTAGTTTAAAATAGGACTTGGGGTAAAAAGAAAAAGAATAAGCAGAAAATTTAGATGTGCTCCAGATCTCCAATATAGTGGGGATTAGGTAATAACAAAGTGGAAAAGGTAATGAACTATGGTTGCAGATTTGGAACTAAGAAAGTTGTATTATAACTTTAGGTTTAGTGAAGGATGTCTAAAAACTTCAGTTGAAAGTAGAGTCCTGAAGGATGTAGGCAGAAAGTGGGAAAAAAAGATGAGTGTGACAAGGTGCCAAAGATGTGATACCTTGAAAGCAGAAGGAAAAAGAAAGAAAAGAGAGTAGCTATGGAGATAGTTGGCAAGCCACTTACCAAAACAAAAAGTAAAATCAGTGAAGGAAGTATCCAGAGAGCACAAAATACAATGAGCCCTAGACCCCTTTGATAGGGAAAGCATGGGAAAAAAAAATTTAGGACCAACACACAATTTGGAGGTTAGCAGTAGAAAGCCATACTTCCAGGTTACTTACTACTGAAATTGACAAAATAGGCAGGTTCCATTTGCCAGACTTTCAGTTTTACCCATAGGCTAAATGGTTAGTCCTGGTTTTCTAAGACAGAATTTCATCAAGGTAAGATGTTTCTGCTCAATCAATCTGAACCATCAATGAATATTTCGTAACACCACTGAAACCTTCTTCTGTCTTTTCCGTGCTGTGCTAAAGCACCATCTCTGGTTTTGGCTCTTACTGGTCTCAGCTGCCTGAATTTTAATCCTAGCTATGATGGTTACTAGCTGCGCCATCAGTTACTCAAATACTTGAAACCAGTGTCGCACCTACAATATAGGTATAATAATAGTATTTATCTCACAGAGTATTTTTGAAGATTAAATGTGATAATCCAGGTAAAATACATACAAAAAACATAGCATGGGGATGAACATATAGCAGTCACTTAATAAACATTAGCTGCTTTATTGTTACTGCTGTTGAATAAGAGATTTCCCTGACTAAGACTTCATTTTCCAAGATTTACCTCATGATTAAATTTTGTCATATATCAGTTGGCATAGAGCTAAACTGCTATAGTATTTAATTAAATATTATAGAAGTACCTTTGACCATTGAGAAAAGTGTTATAAAACTGAATCATAACTAAATCAATACAGTGCAACAAAACATGGGCCCTTAGTAATCCATTACAGGACTATCTCACTTGCAGGTATATGATGTGCATGTATTGAAGCTGGCGTTGGATGGTCTGATTTCAGGTGTTGACTCTACTCCTTCCTACACATTTGTCCTTGAACAAATTACTTCCTGCAGTCTCAGTTTCCTCATCTACAAAACAAAGTAATAATAGTACCTCCCCTTCTCCCTGGGATTATTCTAAGGATTAAATATTACAATTTAGCAAGTCATGGTAGTGGAAGCCTTGACTTTTCTTTTTTGTAATGCAAGTGCCTAATTGAAGTTATTGTTGTTGTTGTTGTTCATACTGTCTATTTACTTTTGAGAGACAGATAAGAATGTGAGTTGGTGAGGGTCAGAGAGAGGGAGACACAGAATCCGAAGCAGGTCCAGGCTCTGAGTGTCAGCACAGAACCCAACACAGGGCTCAAACTTAACAAACCAGGAGATCATGACCTGAGCCAAAGTCAGAAACTTAACTGACTGAGCCACACAGGCCCCCCCTGGTTGAAGTTTTGATTGCTGTGGCATCCATTTCAAAGGGGGATCCACTTCAAAGACAGCTGCCTCAATAAACATACTACAGGCCATGGTACTAGAGAAAGAACCAGGCCATATCTACTAAAGCTCCTTTGTTTTAGGGGTCTTTGTTGATTTTCATAACTGACCATTTGGACCGCTTGTCCTTTCTCTTCCTTTGCTTTAAATTCTTGCTCTTATCTTTTTTATTTTATTTTTTTATTGAGAGAGAGAGAGAGAGAGAGAGAGGCAGTGGGAGACAGAAAATTTTAAGCAGGCTCCACGCTCAGTGTGGAGCCAGATGCAAGGCTCCATCCCACAACCCTGGGATCAATGACCTTAGTAGAAATAGTCAGCCACTCAACTGACACCCCTCTGCTTTTATATTTTATTTATTTATTGAAAAAAATTTTTTTTAATGTTTATTTATTTTTGAAGGAGAAAGAGACAACATGAGGTGGGTTGGGGAAGGGCAGAGAGACAGGGAGACAGAGAATCTGAAGCAGACTCCAGGCTCTGAGGTGTCAGCACAAGAGCCCAGTGTGAGGCTCCAACCTACAAACTGTGAGATCATTACCTAGCTGAAGTCCAGTTCCCAAGGGACTTAGCTACTCAGCCACTCCCTCACCCTCTTATGCTTTAAATTCAACAGTACTGAGCTCCCAAGCACTAAGTCCTGACCCTTGACCCAGTACAAAGAGAACTCCAGGGCCCATGTAAGATAGGAAAAGATAGGATAAAATGGGCAGAGAGGGAAGGATTAGAACCTGAGGCCCCTGGGCTAGGAAAGACAAATTCTAGATCAATGTTGGGAGTGTCTGACCCCGGCACACTCCCTGAGGCGAAAGGTTCCTCTTAAGAATGTAGTAGACCCCATCTACTTCCCCTCAGGTTTCCCTCAAAAATTTTACAAAAGACCTAACTAAAAAATAAGCAGTAGATCATAAAATGTGTAACCCACTAGGAATGATATGATCATAGACCACCCCTCATACAACGGTAATGAACCAGTCAGGAATGGAAAACCCAGCACCTAGAGCTATCAAGCCAATGAGGGTAGGACCTGAGAAGGAAGGAGGGGCAGGGAGAGGTGAGGCGACCAGAACCTTATAAAACAAGGACCCTTGTCTATAGTTCTTGGGCATTCACTTTCAAATATCCCCTCTGTAAAGAGAGCTTTCCTATCATTCTTACTTTCTGCTTGTATACTCTAATATACCTTTGCCTGCTGCTCATTTTGTATCCACCTTTTCAGTCTTCAAAGTGGTGAGACAAGGAGCCCTGGATATTGAGTAAAAAAATCCTGCAACACATGCACACTCTCTCTTTCTCTCTACTTCTGTACCCACGTCCCCATTGTGGGCTATGTAACTGCCAGTTCTTGTAAGTAATAAAACTTTATTTTATCAAAGATTTTGATACTTGTTGCTGAAGGGTGCCTTACATTCATAGTAAGATCCACAAAGGTCAGTGCGGTCATAATATTGGATTGGAAAAGGGAGTTGTGTGTGGGAGGCTCACCAAGGCCGAGGCGAATGCCCCTACACAATAGGATACTACCAAAAGGCTGAGGCCAGCACCAATAACCCATCATAAAACTGAGTTAAGAGTTGGGACTCGATAATTACTACTCTCCTACATGTCGCCCAATTCCAATAGGCTTGATCATCTGATTTTCCACCTCACAAGTTATCTGAAACAGCAAATTAAATTGTGGGAGGCTGATAGAAGAAGTTGCATTGATTTTGATAAAAAGTGACAGCTGGTAAACTGATGCGCAGGAAGCAATACAAGAAAAATTAAAAACAAATATAAAAGTTGAAAACACTGCATGAAACCTGGGACATCTCTATGCAACAAACAGTCCTACAAACAGCCCTATAAACCTCAAAAGGCATGAGGAATCACTATTATAATACAGTAAAATAATCAGTGCTCTCGGCAGGGATCTTGAGACTTCAATTTTTTGAGAACAGGTCCTGTTTCTTGTTCTTAAGTTTAATAAGAGTGGGTTGGGACATGATATGATAAAGGAACCAAATCCTGTGCATATACATTTACACACTGTATCTTAGTCTTCACAACAATCCTAGGAGGGAAATATTTTTATTCTACTTCATAGAGTAGGAAACGGAGGTACAGAGAAACTAAGCAGGATGTCCAAAAGCACACATCTAGAGAGGGCAGTGTGACTTTTGCAAAGTTTTTTTTTAAAATAAAAAATGATTTTATAAAGTTAAAAAAAAGTTTGAGGGAATAGGATTAAAATCTAAAACATTAATTTATGGGGAGCCTGGGTGGCTTAGTCGGTTAAGCGTCCGACTTTCGCTTAGGTCATGACATCGCGGTTCATGGGTTTGAGCCCGCGTCGGGCTCTGTGCTGACTTTCAGCTCAGAGCCTGGAGCCTATTTCGGAGTCTGTATCTCCCTCTCCCTCTGACCCTCCCCTGCTCATGCTGTCTCTCTCTCTCCTAGAAATAAATAAAAAAATAAAGAAAACATTAATTTATATGGGACCACTTATTTTTTAATCACTATGAAGGAGAGGTTAAATATATATAAAGTTAGAGATCAAAATCTGTAAACTCAACAGACTCAATTTAGTTCCCACAGAGGAGGAAAAGGAACAAAATTCTTTTTCCTAATGAGTAATATTAGCATATTTTTGACGGTTTTTTGGGGGGTTTCTGAAAACAATTTTATATCATATGAAGAACCATTTAATAAGTATTAGAGCCATCAAAGAAGAAATGAAACATAGACTATGGTGTTGACAATGTCTGCCAAAAATCCTGTTACAGGATGAATTGTGTTCCCCCCCAATGTCATGTTGAAGTCCCAACGCTCAGTACTTTAGAATGTAACCACATCTGTAGGTAAGATCTTTAAAGAGGTGAATAAGTCAATACGAGGCCATAAGAGTGGGGCCCTAATACAATTTTACTCCGGTCTTTATAAAAAAGAGACACCAGAGGTGAGGGGATGAGAGGTGCAAAGAGAAAAGGCCATGTAAACATGTAGCAAGAAGAAGGTGGCCATCTGCAAGCCAAAAAGAGAGGTCTCAAGAGAAATTAAATCTACTGACACTTGAATCTTGCATTTCTAGCCTCCAAAATTGTGAGAAAATAAATTTCTGTTTAAATCACTCAGTCTGTGTTATTCTTTTATGTCAATCCTACCAAGCTAATACAAATTCTTTCTTGGGTGGCAATGTCATGCATAGATTAATAATTCCATTATAATCACTTGCAAAATTTATAAACTATAGCTTTACAAATAATCAACATTAAAATTATAATGCATGTGAATTATACATGGTGAACTATCTCAGGAAAAGCTCAATGTCTAGTATCATCATATATTCCATTACATGAGAGTTACATCCTTTCTAGTGACTCATAATTTTAAAGTTCAACACTAGTACAACATATGTTAAATTTGTTCACTTTAAATATTTGTGTGGTGAGACTTTTACTTCCAATTAAGATACTGTGGCTCATTTTTCACTCACCCAGTATCACATAATAAGGCTTGCAATTCTGCCCTTGAAACATTTTCATACAGAAACTCCTCCTTCTATTAATATTACAAATATCTAGGTCCTCCCCTTCCCATGCCTGGACTTCTGTCACCTGTGATTATATAGGTTTATATATAAACCTGCTTCTGGTTTCTAGTTTATCACTTATACTGTTGTGAATTAATCTACTTTTCATTGTCACCTTGTTCAAAAGTGAACTACAGCTTTTATTCCTATCAAATATCATAACTTTTTGTGAATTGTAAGACTGTCATAGAATCTGACTCCTACTCTCTATCCTCCCACACAACTACTTATTTAGCCATACCATCTATTAATATTTATCTCCTACCCTCAAGTCCTTCATATAGGTCTTCTCACCATTCCCTGAATAAGCCATATTCATTGTTCTGACATGCTCCCCAGATTGAAAAAATGGATACACATTAAGATGATTTCAAGTCTTAAAAATTATCCACACACAAACCCTTATTAATTTCACCCTTCTCAGGATGGTTAACTCCCTGAAGGTATCACATATTGGAGTTTTACCTCCCTCCAACCCCCTGATAGCACAGAGCTCAGTATTAGTTACTTAGAGTGAACATAATGAGAGCTTGACAATCAATATATTAACTATCTTCATAAACACTTTCAAAATACTGTATTTTTTCATAATTTTCAAATTCATTAATTCATTTGTCTCATCTGCACACAATGGTTAATATCTACTCTTTGCCAGGTATTGGGCTGCAAGCCAGGCGTGGAGAATAGGTATCAGACATAGAAACATGAAAAGAAGTGCAACCACTGCTCTATAAAGCCTAACAGTCTGTGAACAGAGATAGATGCAAACAGAAACGTGTTGTGTGATGTGTGAGGACATAAAGGCAAGTGCACTGTTGCTGCAAATAGATCTGCTCTGCTTTTTGGATAAGAGGAAGAGGCACAGCAGGAGAGACACTTGAGCCCAGACTTGAAGGATGAACAGGAATTCATTTGGTTCATAAGGAGAAGGGTGTCACAGAGTGGAAAATAGTAATTTCTTTAAAACCAACATACATGGCACAAAAACAGACACATAGACCAATGGAATAGAATAGAGAACTCAGAATTGGACCCATAGATGTATGGCCAGCTAATCTTTGACGAAGCGAGCAAGAGTATCCAATGGAAAAAAGACAGCCTCTTTAACAGATGGTGTTGGGAGAACTGGACAGCAACATGCAGAAGAATGAAACTAGATCACTGTCTCACACCATACACAAAAATAAACTCAAAATGGATAAAGGACCTGGACATGAGACAGAAAACCATCAAAACCCTAGAGAAGAAAGCAGGAAATAACCTCCTTGACCTCAATGACAGCAATTTCTTACTTGACACGTCTCCAAAGGCAAGGGAATCAAGAGCAAAAATGAACAATTGGAACCTCATCAAGATAAAAAGCTTCTGCTCTGCAAAGGAAACAATCCATAAAATTAATAGGCAACTGACAGAATGAGAAAAGACAGTTGCAAATGACATATCAGATAAAGGGCTACTATCCAAAATCTATAAGGAACTCATCAAATTCCACATCTGAAAAAAAAAATAATAATCCAGTGAAGAAATGGGCAGAAAACATGAACAGACACTTCTTCAAAGAGGACATCCAAATGGCTAACGGACCCATGAAACGATGCTCAGCATCCCTCATCATCAGGGAAATACAAAGCAAAACCACACTGAGATACCAACTTACGCCAGTCAGAGTGGCTAAAATGAGCAAATCAGGAGACTATAGATGCTGGTGAGGATGTGGAGAAATGGGCACCCTCCTACACTGTTGGTGGGAATGTAAACTGGTACAATCGCTCTGGAAAACAGTGGGGAGGTTCCTCAAAAAGTTAACAATAGAACTCCCCTATGACCCAGCAGTAGCACAGCTAGGAATTTACCCAAGGGATACAGAAATACTGATGCATAGGAGCACATGTACCCCAATGTTCATAGCAGCACTTTCAACAATAGCCAAATCATAGAAAGAGCCTAAGTGTCCATCAACTGACGAATGGATCAAGAAGATATGATTTATATATACAATGGAATACTACATGACAAAGAGAAAGAATGAAATCTGGCCATTTGTAGCAACATGGATGGAACTAGAGGGTGTTATGCTGAGCGAAATAAGTCAGGCAGAGAAGGACAGATACCATATGTTTTCATGTATAGGTGATTTAGGAGAAACTTAATGAAGGACTATGGGGGGAGAGAAGGGGAAAAATAATTGGGGAGAGGGAGAGAGGCAAACCATGAGAGACTCTTGTTCTTGAATACTGAGAACAAATTGAGGGCTGATGCGGGGGAGAAGGTAATGGGGGTAATGGGCATGGAGGAGGGCTCTTGTTGGGATGAACACTGGGTGTTATATGGAATCCAACTTGACAATAAACCGTGAAAGAAAAAAACCCCAACTTACATAAGGTATTTGATTGATGCTTGTCTGGGTTCAGTACTCACTGACTTTTTTAATAGACAAAAAAGATTTAAAACATATTATAAAACCAGGAAAATAAAATTATGTAAAAAATGAAGCAGAAGGAGGAGAGAAGGAGAACAAGAAAAAAATCAGGTTTGGAAAAGAAATAATAGCCACCATGACAAACAGAAGGGAAAATACAGCTATCATATTTGACCATAAAATTTAGCTTTGAGTTTCCAAGAGACATAAGAATAAAAATACAAAAATTTACTCAAACCTTATAAAACAACAGTGAGTGCAAATACATCTTTAATCCAAACTCAAAAAGCTAGGTCTCATTGGATATTATGGAAAGCGAACCAGGTGGTATAAGGGACAATGTTTTCACAAATATTTTTAATAGCTAACATAAAAGTGAATGTATATAGACATATAAACATCTCCTTCTCTCTTATTTAAAATAATATCTTACTTAAATGTTTATTTACAGAGCAAATACATTGAATATTTGTTGACAAATGGCATATAAGTACCTCTTGCCCCCCCAGAAAAAGCATATAAGTCCCTCAGTAGAAAATATGATCATAAATATGAGCTTTTCGCTTAAGAACAGAATGTTTAGACAGCAAAGTTGTTTCCAACTATATTTTTAACACTAAAGATTCTCCTCAAAATTGTTGTTAAGCATTGAACACCCCCTGGATAAGAACTTTTCTGATACAAATAAGCTTAATCATTTTACTTACTTGATATACATATTAAGACTGCTCTCCTTTTTCTTTTATGAAGTAATAAACAAGAGTTAAAATGATATCTGTAGAGTATTTCAACAGGAAGCCTACTAAGATATTTATGAATGGACATTTATTCAGAGAGTCATTTCACAGTTCTCTTTTTGCTATGGATATTTTTCAAAATACATTTTTTCTATATTAATTTTCCCCAAAAAGCTTAAGCAGAGGGGTATCCTTTTTTGTTGGTAAGCATCACCTCCCATATGTTTCCCCTTGATTTCTTAATTAGTTCCCAGCATCTATTATGTAGGAGTTATATTTTGTGTAAGGAACACCGAGCAAAAAAGCCAGCACTGACTGGCACCATGGTTTGGCGTGGTGTGCTGCCCAATACCATTTAGGAAAAAAAAAATTGTAGGAACAAAATTTGGGCTGCCTTTACCATGGTCCTCAAATGTGACAAATTTCTTAATTCTGTTGTTTATTGTTCCTAAAACCTGTCTACAGATTTCCAAGCAAGAAAATATCACATTATTTCTTCTCTGTGTCTTAGCCCATTTGCAATGCCAATTTCTTGTTATTTTTTTTTTACTTAGTTTCCTTATTAATCATGAAGTATAATTATGGAAGGAATAGCAAGAGGCTGAGCATGATGCTGCTGGCAGTGAGAAGCTCACGGGCATCCTGGTGCATAACCAGATACCACACAGTCAATTCACTGAAACCAGGGAGGAGATTAAATTTCTTTAAACAATACATGAAAAGTATCACTTGTGCAGGAGATAGAGATTTCCAGAGGCCAGATTAATGCAATGCATTTTTAATAAAAAATTTCCATGGTTATATACAGGAAAAACAAGAAGGCTAAAGTTTTGACTTGTAAATAATGAAAGAGAAACCTCTTCATTAACTGTAGTAAGATTCTTTTATAATATTGTGACCTTTACAAAACTAGTTTCAAAGGATAAGTGTATTATAGTAGGCGTTTACTATTGATTTAAGCCATCTTATTTTAATTAGTCATGATTTGCTTATAATTTCAGACCAGAGGTAAGCAACCTTTTTCTATTAAAGGCCAGAGATGAATTTTTTTTTTTTCTATGCAGAGTATCCAGGCTTTGTCGTGATTTATCAACTGTGCTATTATAGGACAAAAACAGCCATGAACCCTATGTAAGCAAATGAATGAAACTATGTTCCAATAAAACTTTATTTACAAAAATAGATGGTGGGTCAGATTTGGCCTATAGGCTGAAGTTTGTTCACTCTTGTTCTGACTCTATAAATGAAGTAATGTACTCAGTTTAGTGATGCTTGATGCAAAATTAGAAAAAGGAGTTTAGATGATATTAATACAGGAAAGAAGGAAATTGTTTCTTTCATTCAATAAATATTTATAGACTACTTGCTGTGTGTTAATCATAGAGCTAAATTTTAGGGAATCAATGGTGAACATGGTAGTGTTTGCCTCCACCCTCCACAATTATAGATAGAAAGAAGATGAACAAGTAAACCAAATTAAAATATAGAATATGATAAATACTGTGATATGGGTAAATATGGTCTGTTACAAGAAAACATAGGAGGAAAAGCCATAAAATAGCCACATTTAAATACCTTTATAGTTTCTAAAGACTTTGGAGAATAGTTCATGATTTTATAAAATTCTTTCTAACTAGACTTCTAGGGAAGATGGCTTAAACAACTGGGCCACCCAGGCATCCTGGAAGATAGCAGAATAGAAAGATCCTGAGCTCATGTCATCCCACAGATACAACTAGGTAACATTCACACCTAGATAACACCACAAAATGATCCCAAACCTGGAAGAATAAACTCTACACAGCTAAATGTAAAGTAGAGGCCACACTGAAGAGAATAGGAAGGATGAAGACTCAGTTCAGAGCTAAATGGGCTCATGGGATTGTCCCAAACGGGAGGGACACCACCGGCACAGAATCTCACCTCACACCAAGAACCCCCCAAAAAGGGAACTTGCACAGGGAAGAGGAATACCTATTAATATTGGTATTGAAAACCAGGGGGGCCTGAATTCAAAAGTTCTTATGGTCAGCAAGGCTTAAAACTTAGAACCTTAAAAATCAGAGGGTTCACTTCTAGGAGAGCTCGAGGACAATAGGAAACCGAGTCCCCATGCTTAAAGACACAAACACAACAAAGAGCCCCTTGGAGATACAGTATAGAAGTGTCAATTTGAAAATGCATGGGGTATATGGGAAGGAGATTTATTTACTAATCTCAGAGCATGTGCTAGTGGGGCAAGGATCTTTGAGAGACTTTTCCAGGGACAAAGGAGCTGCCAGGTGCCATTTCCCTCCCCTGTCCCCCAACTGAGATACACAGACAGCCCAGGAACCAGCAGAGCACCAACACTGTCCATCTAAATTGTTAACAGCATTCCCAACCCCACACATTCTCCCGTGGAAATGCTCCCTCCAGCCAAGCTCTGCTAAAGGTTTTCTCCAATAGCAGACCACTGCAAACCTTATTAGCATTCCATGCCCCACCTCCGTATTCTCCTGCAGACCTACCTACTCCAATACTCCCATGGCCAAAGCCCATCCAAATGGGTGCCACAAGACTAGCAGGGTGTAAACAGCCCCAATAGGGGGCAGCACCATTCCAAAGTGACTCTTACCCTGGGAAGAGGGAAAGATAAATACACCAGTCCAACTGTGGCCCCAAAAGTGGGCTGGAGACAGACGTCTGGTCTGAATGCAGGCCCCTGAACCAACCAACAAAAGCTTCACAATGGAGGGACACTGGGGTGGCTCAGCTGGTTAAGTGTCTGGATCTTGGTTTCAGCTCAGGTCATGATCTCACTTTTCATGAGTTCAAGTCCCACATCTCCTTGGGATATTTTCTCTCTCTCTCTCTCTCTCTCTCTCTCTCTCCTTCTGTTACTCCCCAGATTGTTCTCATTCTCTCTCTCTCTCAGAATAAATAAGTAAACTTAAAAAAAAATGAAAAATTATTTTTAAAAAAGCTTCACAGGGGACAATACAGGGAAAATGCCCTGTACTTTGTTATTACTGTGTCTCTCACAAATGTATGGTTTGACTCAGCTCAAGCCCAAGGCAGCTCCAATCTGGCCCACTAACAATACTGGGATGAAACTGTGTCCACAACAGGCTAAGAGAGCCATTGTAGATGACTACACAAGGTGAGCAACAAAAGTGGCTCAACCACAACAGTAGGGCATATGCAACACATAGAAAAATCACCCTTGAAATGTCAGGTTCTGGTGCAAAGGGAACACTGCACAGAGGGCACTGCAGGATCTCTTGTTCATAAGGCCATTACTTTCAAGTGCAGGAGACAGAACTATCTTTTCCTAAAACATAGAAATAAGCACAGGGAAAAAGACAAACTGAAGAACTGTGTTTCAAATGTAAAAACAAGAAAAATCATAGAAAGAGACCTAAATGAAATGGAGAAAAATAATATGCCTGATTGAGAATTTAAAATAATGGTCATAAAGATAGTCACTGGACTTGAGAAAAGACTAGAGGATATCAGTAAGACTTTAACAAAGGAATAGAAAACAAACAAAAGAACTAGAGATGAATAACTCAATAACTGAAATTAAAAATACACTACAGGGAATAAATAGTAGACTAGATGATGAAGAAGAATCAATCAGTGACCTGGAGGATAGAGTAATGGAAACCAATCAAGCTGAAATGGTGAGAGAAAAAGTAATAATAAAAAATGAGAATAGACTTAGGAAACTCATTGACACTTTGAAGCATGATAACATTTGCATTATACAGATCCCATAAGGAGAGGAGAGAGAAAAGGGGGAAGAAAATTTACTTGAAGAAATAATAGACCCAAACTTCCTCAAATCTTGGGAAGGAAACAGAAATCCAGATCTAGGAGGCACAGAAAAAATCAACCCAAAAATCAAGTCAAGGAGATCCATGCCAAGATGCACAGTAATTAAAATGGCAAAAAAATAATGATAAACCAAGAATTTCAAAAGCAGCACCATAAAACAGTTATATACAAAGGAAACCCCATTAAACTATCAGCTGGTTTTTCAGCAAAAAATTTGCAGGCCAGAAGAGAGTGGCATGATATGTTCAAAGTGCTGAAAGAAAAAAACCTGCCACCAAGAATATTCTACCCAGCAAGGCTGTAATTCAAAATAGGAGAGATAAGGAGTTTCCCAGATAAATAAAAGCTAAAGAAATTTGGGACTACTAAACCAGCCCTATAAGAAATATTAAAGGTGACTCTTTGAGTGGAAAAGAAAGATAATAAGTAGGAGTAATAATGGTAGAAACACAAAAGTAATAATATTAAGTATCTATAAAAATCAGTCCAGGGATTCACAAAACAAGTTTGTAAAGTATGACAGCATATATCAAAAATGTGGTGGTGGTTGTAAGGGAGGTAATGAGTGAATTTAAACTTGAGTGACCATCAACTTAATATACATTGCTAAATGTATAAGATGTTAGATACAAACCTAATGGTAATCACAAATCAAAAACCAGTGATATATATGCAAAACATAACAAGAAAGGAATACAAGTATATACCTTAAGAAATGAGCAGAGAAGAACTACAAAAACAACCATAAAACAAGTACCAAAATGCATTAGGTACACACTTACCAGTAATTACTTTGAATGTAAATGGATTAAACTCTCCAAACAAAAGATAACCTGGTGACAGAATGGACAAACAGGCAAGATCTGTCTATCTGCTGCCTACAAGAGACGCATTTCAGACCTAAAGACACATGCAGATTGGAAGTAAAGGGATGGAAAAGCTTCATCATGCAAATGGAAGTGGGGGAAAAAAAACAACCCAAGGGAGCAATACTTATATGGAACAAAATCGACTTTAAAACAAAGACTGTAACAAGAGACAAAGAAGGCCATTATATAAACAAAGAGGGAAAAATCAAACAAGATACATTTGTATAGATTTATGCACCAAACATTTGAGAAGCACACAAATACATAAAGCAGCTAATAACAAATATAAAGGAACTAATTGATAGTAAAAAAATAATAGTAACCCTTAGTACATCAATGGATAGATCATCCAAACAGAAAATCAGCAAGCAAACAGTGGCTTGAATGGGGGCAGTTGGATTTAACAGATATACTCAGCACATTTTATCCTAAAACAGCAGAATACACGGTCTTTTCAATTGCACATGGAACATTCTCTAGAACAGATCACATATCAGGCCATAACATAAGTCTCAACAAATACAAAAAGATTTAAGTCATACATGCATCTTTTCTGGCCCCAAACTATTAAACTAGAAATTGACCACAAGAAGAAACCCAAGTAGAACATAAATACACAGACAAAAGTTAAATACCAAACTACTAAGCAATAATGGATCAACTAGGAAATTAGAGAGGAAATCAAGAAATACATGGAAACAAATGGAAATGAAAACATGATGGTCAGAAATCTTCGGGATGCAGCAAAAGCTGTTCTAAGAGGACATTTATATCATTACAGGCTTATCTCAAGACGCAAGAAGAATTTTAAATAAACAATCTAACTTTAAACCAAAAGGAGCTAGAAAAAGAAAAACAAAACCCCAAACCAGTAGAAGGAAGGTAATAATAAACATTAGAGCAGAACTAAAATAGAAACTAAAAACAAAAACAAACTAACAAAAAACAATAAAACAAGTCAACTAAACCAGGAGCTGGTTCTTTGAAAAGGTCAACAAAATTGATAAATAAACAGAATCAGAAATTAAAGAGGATAATCATTGACACCACAGGAATACAAAGGATTGTGTGAGAATATTATGAAAAAAAAATTACATGCCAACAAATTGGACAACCTGGAAGAAATGGGTAAATTCCTAGAAACATATAGTTTCCCAAAACTGAATCAGGAAGAAATAGAATCTGAACAGAAGGATTACTAACAATGAAATTGGATCAGTAATCTAAAAATTCCCAACAATCAAAAGTCCAGGAATAGATGGCTTCACATGTGAATTCTATCAAACATTTAAAGAGCTATTTTTCTCAACCTTTTCCAAAAAATAGAATACAAAGGGAAACTTCTAAATTCATTCTATGGGGCCAGCATTTCCCTGATAACAAAACTAGGTAAATAGACAAAAAAAAAAAAAGAGAACTAGAAACCAATACAGTAAAACGTTGGATTGTGAGTAACTTACTCTGCAAGATAAGCAAACATTTCTAATAAATTTTAAGTCGATAAATGACCGATGTCTTGCAATAGGAGTAGTAAGTGATGCTGAATGTCACATGATTACAACTGAGCCAATGGTTCTTGAAATTTGCTTTGATATATAAGTGCTCTGGATTACAGGCATGTTTCTAGAATGAATTAGACTCTCAAACCAAGGTTTTACTATATTTCTGATGAACAGAGATGCAAAAATCCTCAGCAAAATATTAGCAAATCAAATATAAAATACATTGTAAAATTCATTAACCACTATCAAATGGGATTTATTCCTGGGATACAAAGGAGGCTCAATATTCACAACTCAATAGTCTTACATATCACATAAACAAAGAAAAGATAAAAACCATAAGACCATTTCAACAGATGCAGAAAAAGCATTTGATAAAGTACAACACCCATTAAGAAAAATCTTCAATAAAGCAGGTTTAGAGGAAACATATGTCAATACAATGAAACCATATATAAAAATACCACAGCTAACATCATATTTAATGGTAAAAAACTGAGGTCCCTGGGTGGCTCAGTTGGTTGAGTGACCAACTCTTGATTTTGGCTCAGGTCATGATCTCATAGTTTGTGGGATCAAGCACTTCATCAGGCTCTGTGCTGACAGCATGGAACCTGCTTGGGGTTCTCTCCCTTTCTCTCTGCCCCTTGCTCATGTTCTGTCTCTCTCTCTAAATAAATAGACTTAAAAATAGTGAAAAAATTAGAGTTTTCCCCCTGAGATCAGGAATAAGACCAGGATCTCCACTCTCACCACTTTTATTCAACATAGTACTGGAAGTCTCAGCCATAGCAATCAGACACAAAACTAAAAATATCCAAAATGGTAAGGAAGAAGTACAACTTTTATTATTTGCAGATGACATGATACTATACATAGAAATCTCTAAGGCAAACCATGAGAGACTCTTGAATGCTGACAAAAACTGAGGACTGGTGGATGTGGGGGGGAGGAGGGGTGGGCATGGAGGAGGGCACTTGTGGGGATGAGCACTGGGTGTTATGTGGAAACTAATTTGACAATAAACTATTTGTAAAAAAAAAAAAAAAAAGAAATCTCTAAAGAATCCACCAAAAGACTACTAATCAATTAATTCAGTAAGGTCACAGCATAAAAAAGTTAATATACAGAAATATGTTGTATTTCTATACACTAATAATGACCTACAGAAAGAGAAATTAAGAGAACAAGAGAAAAACAAGGCCATTATATAATCAAATTGCACCAAAAAGAATAAAATACCTGGGAAGAAACTTAACCAAGGAGGTGAAAGACCTATGCTCTGAAATCTATACAAATCAAATTTTAAAATATTCTATTTAAACAAATGGAGAGATATTCCATTCTCATGGAACTAAAAGAACACATATTGTTTAAATGTCCATACTACCCAAAGCAATCAACAGATTCCATGCAATTCCTATCAAAATACCAATCGCATTTTTGACAGACCTAGAACAAATAATGCTAAAATTTGTATGGAACCAAAAAAAAAAAAAAAAAAAAAAAAGGCCCTGAATAGCCAAAGCAACCTTGAAAAAAACAAAACAAAACTGGAGGTATCATAATCCCAGATTTCAAGTTACACTAGAAATCTGTAGGCATCAAAGCAGTGTGGTACTAGCACAAAAACAAACACAGATCAGCAGAACAGAATAGAGAACCCAGAAATAAACCCATGATTACATTGTCAATTACACTTCCACAAAAGAGGCAAAAAGAAAAGAATATGCAATGGGAAAAGACAGTCTCCTCAACAAATGATGTTGAAGAAACTATACAGCTACATACAAAATAGTGAAACTGGATCACTTTTTTACACCATACACAAAACTAAAGTCAAAGTGGCCTAAGGACCTAAATGTGAGACCTGACACCATAAAAATCCCAGAAGAGAGGACAGGTATTAATTTAGTGGACATTGGTCATAGAAAGTTTTTCTAGATATGTCTCCTGAGGCATGGGAAACATAAGTAAATATAAATGATTGGGACTGCATAAAAATTAAAAGCTTCTGCATAGCAGAGGAAGCAGTCAACAAACCTAAAAGATAACCTACTGAATGGGAAAAGATACGTGCAAATGACATATCTGATAATGGGCTAGTATCCAAAATATATAAAGAACTTATACAAATCAACACCCAAAATCCCAAATAACCTAAATAAAAATAGGCAGAAGAAGAGACATTTCTTCAAAGAAGATGTACAGGTAGCCAACAGACACATGAAAAGTTCATCACTCATCATTAGGGAAATACAAATTAAAATTACAGTGGGATACCAGCTGACACCAGTCAGAATGGCTAAAATGAAAAACAAAAGAAACAACAAGCATTGACAAGGATGTGGAGAAAAAGAAAAAAACCCTCTTGCAATGTTGGTGGGAATGCAAACTGGTGTAGCCACTGTGGAAAGCAATATGGAGTTTCATAAAAAAATTAAAAATAGAATTACCACTTGATCTAGTAATTCTATTACTGGGTATTTACCTAAAGAACACAAAAACTCTGATTTGAAAAGATGCATGCACCTCTATGTTTTTTGCAGTATTATTTCAATAGTCAAATTATGGAAGCAGTGCAAGTGTCCATCATTAGCTGAATGGATATAGATGTTATATACAGAGAGAATGGAACTTTACCCAGCCATTAAAAGAATGGAATAATACCATTTTCAATGACCTGGATAGGGCTAGAGAATACAATGCTAAGTGAAATAAGATGGTCAGAGAAAGACAATCATCATATGAAGATTCCATATGTGGAATTTAAGAAACAAAACAAACCAGCAAAGGGAAAAAAGAGACAGAAAGAAACCAAGGAAGAGACTCTTAACTATAGAGAGCACACTGATGGTTACCAAAGGGGAGGTGGCTAGGGACATGGGTTAAATAGGTGATGGGAATTAAGTAGTGAGCCTGTCCTGATGAGCACTGGGGGTTGTATGGAAGTGTTGAATCACTAAATTGTATACCTGAAAGTAATACTGCACTGTATGCTCTTGCCAATCAGGTGTTCCTTGCACACTCACTATACTAATTACAATTGTATGCACTGTTATCCTTCTTTTTTTTTTTTTTTTCCTAAATCTTAATCTATATTTAGGTAAATAATTTCTAAGTAAAGGTTCTCAATGAACCATGTGGATAATTATTAATCTAAATCCAAATTATAAAATTTTCCCTGGTAACAAGATGTACATTTCTTGAAATGTCTGGATCATCATAATGTTTGAAGCTACTAAGCATTCTTAGAGGGACTGAGAAGAGTAATATATACCAGGTTTCAAAATATATTAATTATAGAGAAAAGAATCGAACCAGTGCAGAGAAAGCAGGATAAGTGGAAAGAGAATGTAAGAACAAATATCTGTAGCAGTCACAGAAAGCCTCTTTGGTTTGTACAACTGAGTTCCAAATAACTCTTCAGAACACCAGTCTCGAGTGTGGAACAAGTTAATGACAGGACTGAAATCAAATCCATTCTTCCCTCAAGTGTCCTGGAGCTAGCATTTAGATGAGGATACATTTTTTTATTTTTTGGGGGGCACAGTTTTGTTTGCAGAGATGAATTTGTCAGTTTTTCTGCTGAGATCTACACCTCTGAATTATTTGGTGGGACAGTGGGGGGAAAGTTAAAACATTTTTAGTAACGGTTCATAAACATAATGGCTATACTGGTAGGCTGAGAGAAAAAGAAGGTGTAGCGATATGAAGAACTGTGTTGTGGACATTGCCATGGGAGGGGTAGAGAATTTCCTCTAAGAAAAAATCTTCTCATGAGAGGCTTGGAACTACTTGCTTAGATGACAGACTTTGAAACCTGTCAAACACACAAAGTGATAATGCCAAAAGATTTTCTTATGTAACAGATTTTTCCTGTATCTATAAAAACTTAACGTCTCAAAGATATTCTGTAAAAATTTCCACTAGTTTATCTTCCTAGAACACTGGCCCTCTGGTAATTTCAATACCTATGATCACTATAAACTGAATATATGAAAGTATGTAAGTGTGTGTGTGTGTGTGTGTGTGTGTGTGTGTGTGTGTGTGTGTGTGGGTGTTTTGTACATGTACTTACAATAAAAAATTTTTAATAACCAAAGATGTTAAAAAATGCCTCTCCATGTTGATTGGTTGTTTTAAACTTTCATAATATTTAATAATATTCAGCAATTCAGCAAATAAAGTCTGTAATACATTTAAAAAGAATCCTAGAATCTAAAATTTGGTAAGGGTCTTTAACCATAAAATGGTTTCTATCCAGTCATTAAGACTCTTCCAATATCTCCATAAAGTATAGGTGAATAAATGTAATGAAAATTTTAAATAAATTATAAAAAAGCTACATAGGTTAGATATTAAGATTTTATATACTTAGGATATTTTAAATTTCTTCTTTATGTCTTTAATGAAATAAAATTTAGTGAAATAAGAATTTCAAATGCAAAAAGTGAGAAATAGAAAATAAAAGGCCTCCTTTTGTATTTTTCTATAGCATTTTCACCTTAGCCCCAAATTCTAACCCCTGGCTTATTTAAATCTAATCCTCTTTGACATTGCCCTCCTTTATACACATTAACTAGTCTTTCATTTGCCACTATCTCTCTCCTTATCTCCATATTGAGTATATGAAGATGAGTATCATACATTCTCTTGGTATGCTGGGAATTGGGAGTAGGCCACATTTCATTTAGCTCTTGGTCTTCCTGAATTTATCTCTACAGATTTATGTTATCTTTTCTAATCCACGGTTACAGGCCCCTTTCCATGTTTTGTGAGTATGTTTTCCTTAAATTAAAAGCAAACTACTCTAGTGTTTTTTTACTAGAAATAATTTCATGTGTTTCCTGTTAGGCATTTCCCCTTAAATTCTTTCACTGTGTTTCCTAAGATATGATCTCAGAAGTCAAAACTTACTTGTAGTGAAACAAATGTAGACTTTGATTAGCAAAACTGTATAGTGTGAAGTTAGTCAGTGGAGAATTAATTGGTCTCCAGCAGGGGGAATGTGGACTGTAAGCATCAAGAGTTGTCGACAAATTCAGGGAAATTAGGTTAGGTTATTAGCCCTCATAGAGAGAGGTAGAGATAGAGATTGAGAGAGGGATGACATGAGCCATATGTGTAAATCAGCTCTCTGTTCTGTCCATTTGACCACCTCTCTTGGATGCCACGTGCCCCTTTCCAATACACAGTCTACTATGTTCAGTATAAAGATCTGTCTTGAAACACATGGAGTGTATCTTTCATTTTCTCATCCGCAATCATTATATAGTTGTCTTTCTCTTTGGTTTGATTGTTCCCAATAAAAAATTTTAGCACTCAACTAGTGGTTTAGGCTTTACTGCAATACTTGAATAGATCCAGTTAGACAATCAATACTCAATATACACTTATTCTTTTTTTTTTTCTTAAGGTTTACTGATTTATTTTTGAAACAGAGAGAGTGTGTGTGCACATGTCAGGGGGGAAGGGCAGAGATAGAGAGAGAGAGAGAGAGAGAGAGAGAGAGAGAGAGAATCCCAAGCAGGCTCTGTTCTGTGAGCACAAGATGTTCAAACTAATGAATCATGACATCATGATCTGAGCTGAAATCAAGACTGGGACACTTAACTGACTGAGCCACCCAGCTGCCCCCGTAGTCAGTATATGCTTATTCTGTATGAGGTACTACTTTAGGCAAAAGTGGACTCATGCTTTCGGCCTTAAAACTTATGCAATTGGTGGTGGTAGTGAGGTTTTTAAGCATAAGAATATCAAATTAGTTACCAAAAATTGTTTAGAATAAGAAAAGAACAAAAATATAAAATCTTAAACCTGAAAAATATTACAAAATTCAGAAAAAACATTAATATTTCAATAAGGCAACTGCCTAAAATCTCCACTTTTTTTTCTATGTATGTTGGTTGTAGCAGCTTTTTTTAAAATAGTTTATAATCAAGTTGGTTTCCATATAATACCCAGTGCTCATCCCCACAGGTGCCCTCCTTCATGCCCAACATCCCACTTCCCCTCCCCCCCACATCCATCAGTCCTCAGTTTGTTCTCAACATTCAAGAGTCTCTCATGGTTTGCCACCCTCCCTCTTTGCCCCTATCTCCCCCTTACTTCTCCCCCACGGTCCTCCATGAAGTTCCTCCTAATCCTCCTATACGTGCAAACATATGGTAGCTGCTTTAATTATTTCTTAAATGGCAGTGGTTTTATAAGACTATAGAGAAAGAATAGAAAAATTATAGTTTCCTCTAACATGTTTGGTTCAATTTTTTTAACTTCTTGGTTGTTAAGATATATAACACATAAAACTTTAGACATAGTTTATTTGCTTTAAGGAATATTTACTATAGGGGCATCTAGGTGGTTCAGTTGGTTAAGTGTTTGACCCTTGGTTTCAGCTCAGGTCATAGTCTCATGGTTCGTGGAATTGAGCCCCATATCGGACTCATGCTGACAAACCTGCTTAGGATTCTCTCTCTCCCTCTCTCTCTGCCCTTCCCCTGCTTATGCTCCCTTTCTCCCTCTCTCTCAAAATAAATGAATAAACTTTAAAATAAAAGAAATATTATTGTAGGTTTATGCCATTCAAACACGAGCATTCTAAAAATATATAGTCCACATGATTTTTTTTACAAATAGTTTTTTTTATATAGTCCACCTGATTTTTAGTATTAAAGTATTTATGTATGTCTACATCTATATAGTTTCATTAGATTCAGGTCATCCATCTCTGGTAGGTTCTAAGATACAAGAGAGAACAGACAGGCACAAGAGCTATTTTTTGGGAGTTTGCATTTTAAAGAAGAAAAGACAATCGCAAAGAAATAAATAACTTGAAACTAAAGGTTGTGATTTTCTCTTTTTCATAGGCAGTCCTCAAAGTCTGGTTTGAGGCCATTTGGGGTTACCAAGAGACTCTTTCAGGGGATCCATGAGGTCAGATCTATATCCTTAATAATATGAAAATATTTGCCTTCTGTATCTGTACTAACGATGAGAAGCAATGACAGGCAAAACTTTTGGTTCCTCAATTTTGGTTACTCCTAAAAGAACTGTGCTAGTAGTCACCATTATTTTTGAGAGACAGAGAGAGAGAGAGAGAGAGAGAGAGAGAGAGAATGAGTGGAGGAGGGCAGAGAGAGAGGGAGAAAGAAAACCCAAGCTGTCAGCGCAGAGCCTGTAACAGGACTTGATCTGTGAGATCATGACCTGAGCTGAAATCACGAATTGAATGCTTCACCAAATGAGCCATCCAGGTGAACCCCAAAGTTTTTTATTAGAATTCAGCTTCTTCAGTTAATAATAAGCTCTTGGGGGAAAAAGAAACAATGAAAATAATGACACAGAAAGAATAATAAAGGTTGGAGAGTGAGGGCAAAGAAAGGAATCAACACAAATAATTATATAAAAATACCCAGGCTAAGAACAATTACTGAGACGAAATTAAAAATTTAAGTCAGAGGGATGCTTGGGTGGCTCAGTCAGTTGGGCGACCGATTTTGGCTCAGGTCATGATCTTACAGTTTGTGGGTTCAAGCCCTGTGTCAGGCTGTGTGTTGAGAGCTCAGAGCCTAGAGCCTGCTTCAGATTCTGTGTGCCCCCCTCTCTCTGCCCCTTCCCTACTTGTGCTCCCTCCCTCTCTCTCTCTCAAAAATAAATAAATACACATTTAAAAAACTTTAAGTCAGAATTTATCTTCTTGGCAGTGGTGGCTATAACAAACATTATCTATAATTGGAAGAATATTAGTATGTTAGATGAGTGATATATTTCCTAGTATTTAACTCCAATGGGTAAACTTTTATACTGAGTCAATACACAATGTTTTCAGTGATTTAGCACAAGGTGCAGAATTAATTGTGTCAGTTTCTTTTTCATACAACCAAGTAAAAATCAAAAGCGTATTGTTATATGATGATTCTACGAAAATGTTTTCGTAGGGATAGAAACCAGTACAGTTTAAGCATCTAATTTTCTGCTCTTCTCATGAATACAGGGATAGATAGAAAAATCTAACAGTTTCTCTCCCCTAGAGGATCGGTTCATACCTCTTCTCTAATAACAGGAACTCTCTTGTTATTGAGCAGTCCATATGTGCCAGGCACTGGGCTGGCATTTAATACACACCATCTCCAGTCTACTTGCAATTAAAGTGTTATAATCCTCACTTAAAACCAAGAAAACTTAGAGAAGTTCAGATGCTTGATGAAGGTTTATTTGAGCCTGATGCCCACCTCTTTTCACTAACTTAACCTGTTATTTTGGAGTTTACTCATTTCTAAGAAAATTTTAGATTATAAAAATTACAATGCTTTCATCAGAATATTCAGGGTTCCACCAATGCTAACACTTAATGCATCCAGTCTGGTGGCCTGAAGCAGTAACAGGCTAACTTCAGAAGACTCATTCATGGGATTATTAATGATACTTAACCTAACCTACAAACCTTATAGGGCCAAACACACAACTTCTATGGGGCTAGAATCCTTATTTTTATAAACACTCCTGGATTTATGTAACTCAGAGTCAAGTTTAAGCACCACTGCATTAGATTTTCCCTTTTGAACAATGTTTTTTTCAGCTGGGAATTGAAGCAGGGAAGAATAGTGAATATTTTGAATATAGGTTCAAATAAATGCCTGAAGTTTAGGTATTTTGTTTAATACATTGAAAGGAGAAACTTGTCTGTCATAAACCAGGTAAAGAGATGTCAAAATTCATATTTTATTATTTAAGAGAAAAGTTGTTTGGGAAGACAGAGGTAATTTATAAAAACAAACAAGCAAAAAGTCCCAGGAGGCAAGTCCGAAACATTATTCAATCAGCAACTTTGGATCCACTGACCAGAGTCTGAACTATGACTTGGTTAAAGCTCCAAACTTCAACACCTCAGGGAAAGGAATAACTGGGCTTCGGCTAGAGAATGTTTATGGCTGGAGTTCACCAGTGTCCTTCTCAGAATCCAAGAACCCATGTTTATGGTGTCTAGTGTCCTTCTCACAATCCAATGACTCAATCCAACAGTATCTTGTACTTGATGATGAGTCAGTTTGCCTCCTTACCATAAATCTGACCTCATACTGACTCAATGACTGGAATTGGTTGTTTAAATTTTGCTCATCATATAGTGATGAATACAGAAAGATGACAAATTTCACTGGGGTCCTTACAAAGGTATAAGTAAGAATGCGTTCTTCTTTTTTTGTTATCATTTGCCCAACAGATTTAGCTGCTTTGAAGGCTCTACTGCAATAGGATAGCTAAGATGATTTGCGTTATTTCTGGTGCAAAGGATTATCATTCTATCACCCAAGGCAGGAACAAGAATATTAGGTATACAAATATGCATTTAATCCATAGATATATGGCTCCAAAAATGGAAGAAAACAGAAAATCTGAAGGCCGAGGCTTCCCACAATCTCAGAAGCATGAGCCTATTTTCCTTGAGGAAAATCAAGAGAAAAAAATAGACTTGAATCAACCTGTACATTGGTTCTTTGTGATATTTCTTCTTATATGAATCTTCTACATCGAAAAGTTGCTACCCAAAATCTTTTTTACAAACTTCTGGCATAAAATTAAACATCTTATGTACACATGGCAACACAAGCTTCATAGATTGTATTTTGGATGGAAATTACTATCAACAATTTTCAGAAGTCCAAATCATGGGATATCATATTTCCTAAGCTAAAAAATTTTACATTTAAAAGGAGAATGTAACATATGTCATGCGCACATGTGTGCACATGCACACACACACACACACACACACAAACAACCACACTAAAAATAAACAAAAGAACATAATTGTATTAGTTTTCTAGCACTGCCATAAAAAACACCACAAACTTTCTGGCTTAAACAACAGAAATTTATTTTTTCATAGTTCTGGGAACTAGAAGCCAAAAATCAAGGTGGCAGCAGGATTGATTTCCCTCTGAAAGTTTGTGATGAGGGATATTTTCTAGCTCTCTCTCCTTGGCCGTGGATGGCCCTACCCGTGTCTCTTCACATTGTCTTCCCTATCCGCAATGTCTCCTTGTGCGTCTGAATTTCCATTTTTTATGAGGACACCAGTCCTTTGGGAGAAGGGCCTGTCCTAATGACATCATTTTAACTTGATTACCTCTGTAAAGACCCTATTTCCAAACAAAGTCATATTCTGAGGTACCAGTGATTAGGACTATGACATATTTGGGGGATGTACATAATTCAACCTATAACGATAATGAACAGAACTAAAAAAATACCTTTAAATTTTGTCGCAAAATGAAAAACATAACACATAGGGCTTATTCTTATTCTCTTCCCAGGATCCATTACACTTGCAGTGCTCAATTAAAGGTAGATACTAACAGTAACCATTGGTCTATTAAAAGATATTACATAACCTTTTAATATACGTGTGTAGTATATGTCTTTTAATATATTATGTACATAAATATATGTACAGTGTTTTTAATAGCTTAACTCACCTATTTAATAAAAACAAAGAGGATGTATTCTTCAAAATAACTTAAAAATTTTTGTTGAAGAGTTCAATTTTATGCACAGAGCTTTCATTGTGTATTCTGTATATCACTTCATTGGAAATGTTGAAAATACCAAACAGACTGATATTCTCCCACAGACTTCTTCCAAAGAAATGTTAAGGGAGAATCTCTACAAGGGGTATGTATTTAAGATGCAAGAACTGACTGATGTATTAACTAGTCTTATTATGGTAATCATTTTGCAACATATATGAATATCAAATCATCACAGTGTTATATGTCAGTGATATCTCCATAAAGATGAAAATAGGGAGATACAAGCACTGGCTTGGATTATGTCTAATGCAGCACGCTGCTTCATACATCTAGATACAAAATAACTAACTGGCAGCAGCCTCCAGTGGATTCCATGATGAGCTGAATGGCTTCTCTAGCTCCCCAGTCCCTCTATCTGCCCTTTCTCCCCTATCTACTCCTTTAAGCCACTCTCTTTTGGCCACATGGTAACAGCATTACTACATTTCATTACTTCAACCCACAGAACGTCTGGGAATACCGGGCCCCACTCTCGCTGTATATTTGTTTAACAAACATAACACAACCCAAGAGTGAACCCTGCTGTAAATGATGCACTTTATCTAATAATAATAATAATAATAATAATAATAATAAAAATAAATAATGTATCACTACCAATTGTACCACGCTAATACAAGATGTTAATAATAGGAGAAACTGGGGGAGGGGAGGAGGGTAAACAAAGACTCTGTACTTTCTGCTCAGCAAAACTTCTTCAGAAATAAACACTATTAATTTTTAAAAATAACACCAAAGAAAATTATGCTCAGTGTCAAAATTTGGGAAGTGTTTCAAGGTATCTGAAAGTGTTCTGAATGCCAGAGCTCAGTTTTATCCTTTGCCATTCTCACCACAGGGTTTCAAATTAATCAACTAAATAAATAATAAATTAGAGTAACTCTTAGGATTTCTTCTACAGTTTCAGTTTTTAGTATTTATCTCAATGAAGAAGTGTCTGTCTGCAACATCGCCTTTGTAATGGTAAGATGTCCCATTATGAATGAAAAGGAAAGGAAAACACTTAGAAGAGATTTCTTGAGGTAGTTGTCAAAAGCAGTCTGTTTGTAATCTAATAAGAAGCATATGACAAGTAATTATTTTAAAAAACTGGAATTAAGCCAGGCAAGCGATGAAGGTTTTTATTACTTCTTTACTCCAAACTCATAACATCCACGAACTAGGCAACATGTTTATGTAGCACTTAAGGCACTCATTTTAGGTCTCCTCTCTCCTTCCCTCTCTCACCATTTTTATTTTCTCTGCACTTTCTCCCGCATGATTCAACATTTAAAGAAGAATTTCTAGGGGCACCTGGGTGGCTCAGTAGGTTAAGTGTCTGACTTCAGCTCAGGTCACGATCTCAGGGTTTGTAAGTCTGAGTCCCACATCAGGCTCCATGCTGTCAGACCAGAGCCTGGAGTCTGCTGCAGATTCTGTGTATCCATCTCCCTCTGCTCCTCCCACTTGCTTGTACTCAGTTTCTGTCTTTCTTTCTCAAAAATGAATAAACATTTCAAATTTTTTAAAAAATAAAGAAGAATTTCTATAAAGACTCCCAGCTATGGGTTTCAGATGTCATATTTTGTTGGGTCACATCCAGATAATACAATGCTTTGACTTGCAGTTGTGGGAATGCTGCCTGGTGCCAATACAGAATTCAAATAGTTTTAAATTATTTTGAGTTCTTTGGCTTTCATCCTTTTCTGTTGCTCCTGAAGAGACCTAAACATCCAACCAACTGCTACTAATAACAACAATGAAAACAAAAATGGCAATATTTGTGTAACATAAACTTGGAACTTGACTCATTTGGTAAGAATTGTCTTGTTCACCAGCTTCATTTATTTTTACTTTGTGCTAAAAACATTTCTGGACAGATGATCCTGGAGTGCTTGAAATAGCAATTTCCCCTTTCTGTTTATTTTACATAAATTTGGTATCTAGAATAGCAAAGTACTTCTTAACTTACATACTTTAATGAAAAGATATTTATTTGAAAAGGAAATCCTCGGAAATACATGTAGCTTATAAGACTTCCTTTCCTAGCGGTAAGTAAATCAGAACCATCTCAGATCTAGGTAGCATGATGAATACACACACACACACACACACACACACACACACACACACACACACAAATACTGCCTAAGAAAGCAAGGAGATTTTGTAACGCAGATCACCACTCAAGTGTAAATTCATACACATTGATTGCATGTTTCTGGAGTCAGAGTAAAATCAAATTTAAAAGAAGACCCTGGGGCATGTGATTGAATAGTCACACATTAAGAGCTTATAATTTTAATTTCTATTATTTTTTTTCTGGTTAATCTCCTAAACACACATGTCATTAAATCTTTATATTGGGTTGAATAGTTAATTTGTGAGTTCTCTCAGAATTCTTTAAAAAGGATGTGCTGAAACCTCTGGAAATCTCTTAAAGATCCAACAACCTCTACAAACTTGTGGCAGATAAATGGGCAGTTCCTCAGTAAGGGACAAAACCCAGACATAGGACAACTTCATAGTAGAAAACTACCATGAGAACCTGGCAGGCCCAAATCCCACCTTTCTTCCTGCACAGCCCATGAATACTATGCCTGGAGAATCATTGGTCAAAGTCCCATGTGCAAAGTCTTTGGGTGATTAATGAGTCTCTGGCCAGTGCAGAGCACCCCGAGATTTGTTATCCTTGGATTCACGTTAGCAAGAATGAATTGCAGCCAATGTTCAAAGTCAGAATGCATCCTCCAAGTGACCTGAGAAACTTCTGGCCCTCTGGCTGCCATCATCTCTTCACTTTTTATCATATACTAATCATACATTCTCTTTTTTCTTCCCTTTACATTGAAAGAAAAATGTACACAATGGGATGATAAAGAATATCTTCAACTGAAGGTTATACTCTCTCCCTTTTCTTCTTGCTCCTGTTTTCATTTCTCTTCCATTTCCTCTTTATTTTTATATCTAGAATTACCATTCTTTGTAATTACCTCTTTCCTTAGTTCTTTCTGTATAATTATCTCCAGAGTCTTGTCTGTATTTCCTTAGGATTCTGAATCTTTCTCTGTTCAATAATACCTCTTAATTTCTCAGCCTCTGAAGATTTCTTATCTTTTTTTATTTCCATCATTCTTTCTTTCCTCTGTATACTGTTTTGCTGACTTGCTCTTTTACTTTATTTTGTACCTCCCCTCTGTTTTATAATTACAAAGAAAATTCCAGTATCTACAGCAATTGACAGTGAGTCTAGAGGAGAACTTGGAAAGAATTCACAATATTTTAAAATAACTTCTCTTCCTTGACAGGTACCCCAAATAGGATACTCAATTCAGTTTGCAAGTTCAGGGAATTCGCATATATGTTTTCCTGAATAAATTTACATAATGAATATAAGAGGTCTCATAAATTTTTGATGAAATGAAATAAATATTAACTGTATGAATTATGGGAAAGCTATGAAGCAACATCTACATACTCCGTGAGGTTGAGAATAGGCTTGAGTATGGAGAAAAACCATATCAGAATTCTAAATATCCACCTGATTCAGAAATAGGCATAGGTCTTAAGTGAATGCAATACAAAGAGCCCTATTCTCTTTCTCCTTTGTTTTACCAATGAAATAGCAATGAACTCGTGTGTGTGTGTGTGTGTGTGTGTGTGTGTGTGTGCACGTGTTTTCAGGGATGAGGTAGAGGTACAGGAGGTTTTTGGCATGTAATTGTAAGACTACATCCTTTTTAAAAATGCTCATTTATTTATTTTGAGGAGGGTGGGGAGGGAGAAAGTGGGGGTAGGAGCAGAGAGAGGAGGGAGAGAGAGAATCCCAAAAAGGCTCCACACTGTCAGCCCTCAGCCTAACATGGGGCTCAATTCCATGAATCATGAGACCATGATCTGAGCCAAAATCAAGTTGGACACCTAACTAACTGAGCTACCCAGGTATCCCTAAGACTATATTCCATAACCAAACATCATTTGTTGAAATTGAACTTTTATTATTTTAGTGTGCATTTATGCACAAAATATCAGAGTAACTCAATCTTAATCTTCATATGTGTTGAGCCTTTATTTAAATGAAAAGTTGATGCTTTATATAAAATTGAAGGGTGTTCTATGCAAATGCTGGTGGAAATGCTCAACCATTCTTCTATTACCGATACTTTAATGTTGGCACAAATGTGCTTGTCTCTTTCAAAGTTCAAAAACCTTGCTTCTGTTAAAGGCAGTTTAGCAACCACAGCCCATGCAGAGTCACATCACTTGCACACCCTTAAGCCTAAGTAGATTTTCTAACTGTTCCTTGAGGCCATATCCAAGAATCTTCCTGAAGGTTTTAGCAATAACAATTTCTCCATGTGGTGGGCAGAATAATAGCCCTTCAAATCGTCCACATCCTAAATCATGGAAGCTATGAATACATTATTTTAGATAGAAAAAGGAACTTAGGTAGTAGATGGAATTAAGGTTGCTAATCAGCTGATTTTCAAATAGGAGATTATCCTGGATTATCTATTAGGCCCAGTGAAATCACAGGGTGCTTAAAAGTGGAAGAGAGAAGAAGAAGAGAAGGTAAGAAAAATGTGATACGGGGCACCTGGGTGGCTTAGTCGGTTAAGCATCCGACTTTCGCTTAGGTCATGATCTCGCGGTTCGTGGGTTCGAGCCCCGCGTCGGCTCTGTGCTGACTGCCAGCTCAGAGCCTGGAGCCTGTTTCAGAGTCTGTGTCTCCCTCTCTCTCTGACCCTCCCCTGCTCACGCTGTCGCTCTCTCTCTCTCCTAGAAATAAATAAAAATATTTAAAAAAAAAAAAGAAAAAAGAAAAATGTGATACAATGTGAGATGAACATTATTAGCCATTGCTAACTGCTCTAGGTTTAATTGTGCCCAGCCCCCACAAATATGTTGAAGTCCTAACACCAAGTACCTCAGACCATGATATTATTGCAAAATAGTGCCTTTAAAAAGGTAATCAAATTAACACGGATGCATTAGGGGTCACCCTAATGACTGGTGTCTTTTATAAAAAGAAGATATTTGGACACAGAAACACATGCACAGACGGAAGACTATGTGAAGACAGGGAAAACACCATGTGAAGGCAGAGGAGAGAAGTTGCATATGCAAGTCAAGAAGTACCAAAAATTACCGACAAACCATCAGAAGCCACAGAGATGCATGGAATTGATTTCCCCTCACCGACCTCAGCAGGAATCAACCCTGCAAACATCTTGATTTCAGACTTCTAGCCTCTAGAACCATTAGACAAACATGCTGTTATTGTGAGCCACCCATATTGTGGTTCTTTGTCATGGCAGCCCTAGGTTTCAAGAAGGAAGGATCTGAAAGCCAATAAATGTGGGCAGCACCTAGGAGTTGGAAAAGAAGAGGAAATGGCTTCTCCTCAAAAATCTGCAGAAAGGAACACAGCCCTGCTGACACCTGGATTTTAGCCCTGTGTTATGGACTAAATGTTTGTGTCCCCCCCATACAGATTTTTTTTTTTTTTTAGTTTATTTATTTATTTTGAGAGAGAAAGGTAGGGCACAAGTAGGGGAGGGGCAGAGAAAGAGGGAGAGAGAGAATCCCAATCAGGATCCATGCTGTCAGAATAGAGCCCGATGCCAGGCTTGATCTCATGAAGACATGAGATCATGACCTGAGCTGAAACTAAGAGTCAGACACTTAACTCACTGACTACCCAGGCACTTCTACTTATGCCAAAGTTGTAACCCACAGTGTGACTGTGCTTAAAGATAGGGTTTGTGGGGAGGTGATAAAGGTTAAATGATTTCGTAAGGATGGAGTCATATGGCTGATACCCTCAGAAGAGTGTGTTCTCTTTCATTATCATCTGAGAACATAGAGAGAAAACACCTCCTATAAGTCAAGAAGAGAGCACTCATCAGAAACCAAACTGGCCAGCACCTCGATCTTTGGTTTTTCAGCCTCCAGAACTGTGAGAAAATAAATTTTTGTTATTTAGGTAACGGAGTCTGTGATATACTTTTTAATATTTCAATCCCCTGTTTTTTATTTATTTACTTAGAGAGAGAGAGGGAAAGAGAGAGAGAGAGAGTGGGAGAAAGAGAGAGAGAGACAGTGAGACAGAGAGACAGAGTGAGCAAACAGGGAAGGGGCAGAGAGAGGGAGAGAGAGACCCAAGCAGGCTCCATAGCTGTCAGTGCAGAGCCCAATGCAGGGCTTAAACTCACAAACCTTGAGATCATGACCTGAGCCGAAATCCAGAGTCCGAAACTTAACCAACTGAGCCACCCCTGTGGTATTTTGTTATGGTAGCCTAGCTGACATAAACACCTAGTGAGACCTATATTGGACTGCTGACTCCAGAACTATACTATAAAAATCTATGTTGTTATAAGCCCTAAATTTTAGTTATTTGTTGCAGCAGCAATAGGGAACTCATATTTCCCTGTGTCATTACATTTCTGGTAATACAGCTTCCATGCTAGTTGTTCGCTTAGCTTGAAATTATCTTAGCTTAGCTTAAAACACACCTTAACTGGAGCATCCACATGGGCCATAGGTCAGAAATGCGCAAAGGAGTGATGGCCAAGGATTACAAGCAGTGCTACACAACCATTATTACCTTCATCTCACAAGTTAAGGCTGTACTAATTTTTCTTTAAAAAACACTTTTAAAAGACAGTTATGAAATAATTCTTCTTACTAAAAAAAACCTGTTGATTCGGTAATTTAAAATTCCATGAATGCAATATGTCAAGAAAAAAAAGTCAAATGATATGGTAAATTATTGCTATTTGTGGACTGTTTCACACCTATAATTTTATCTGAAGGCTATAAATTTTTCTTGCTGCCCATGAAGCATGAATAAAGTACAGAATTAGCATTTTTAAGAAGACCAAGGTGGAAAATATACCCTGGCAGACGCTGGAATATTTAATACAAATAACCAAAGGTCTAAAAGGATGAGAACTAAAGTAACATTTTACCACAACCAATACCTTTGGAGTATCCAGTAAACCCAAAGCTATATGCTCTGAGAATTCCACACTTTGTAGACATAGAAAGTTTATAGCTTAGATATCCTCATATTTCTTCCAATTCTGACACAGAATAACTGAGTAGCTTTGAGTAAATAATTCTTTTTCTTTAAATACTAACACCTTTAAACTTCATAAAATGAATAATTTAACTCTTCATTTTTATATTTTAACATCATCACACTTCTACTTATGTGAAAGTTCTATTTACATCGTTTAGTTTGCCCATGTAACGTATTCAGCACTATGCTAACACAGAACAAGCTCTTTACATCTGAACTACTATTACCATATCCCCAGCAGGTGGTGTCAATTAGCTTTTGCTGCATAACAAATAATTACAAAATATATTGGCTTAAAATAACTTCTGCTTATTTAGCTTAGGTTTCTATAGGCCTTCTGGGCAGTTGTTTTATCTGGATCAGTTCAGCTAATTTTGCTGAGCTACACCATTGTCAGCAGGAAGCCTGATGGAGCCGGATCAACTAGGCTTGCTTCAATCTCGTGTCTGACATGCTATGGGCCAGGGCGATGGGGATGATTGTACCAGTGGCTCATCATTCAGCAAGTTATCTGGGGTATTATCATATTGTGGGCAATCACAAAGTTACTAAAGATACCAAAAGGGCCAGAATCATTGTATATGAGTTCTTCAAATCTCTGCTGGGATCACACTTGCTAATGTGCCATTGGCCAAATCAATGCCAGCCTGAAGTGAGTACAGCAGAGTATTAACCAAAGGTCATGGATGGGGAGCTATAATTTTTGGTCATTTTTCCCATCAACCACAAGTGTGAGACTCACATATACATATTGCACTACTCAACATCCCTCTCAATATGTCTCATTTGCATCCTGACTAATATGTGATATATAAAGTTTACTTTCCTAATTTTCTAGGGTTTCATAATAACAATCAAATGATTTTCTTCTGATTTACTCATGCTAGACTACTGGAGGACATCTCTGACTATTCATTTTCTTTTCTATAATACCCAGTCAGTAACAAATATCTTTGGATTTTATCTTCTGCAATTATTTAAATCATTACATTCTCTCTCCATCCCAAAACTACCACCCAAATTCATGCCACCGTTAACTCTTGCCTAGAGATGTAATGTGCCAATTGCAATAGCTATTGAAATAGACCCTGCATCCCTTCTCCTATCAATCTGTTTCTTACAGTATAGATATATACTCTATAAAATGCATGTCTAATTATGTTGAAAATTATAATTGTTGAAAAACTTTCCTGAGCTATATTGTGGATTTGAAAAATGTGGAACTTCTATGGAGAAAATAGAAATAATAAGACTAAATTTTCAAGAAGGTAGATAGTGATAAAACTTGGAAAGTGTGTATATATGTATATGTATGTGTGTGTGTGTGTGTGTGTGTGTGTGTGTGTGTGTGTGTAGACGTTATTTTTAGATGATGAGACATGAGTGTATGCTTACAAGTATAAATCCTTAGAAATGAAAGGAAGGAAGAACCAAGGGAGCAAAGTCCAGGAGGAGGGAGTAGAGATGGAATCCAGAACTTAGGTAGGAGTCTGGTGTCAGATGATATAGACTCAGTTTGGATTTTATTCAGTAGGCAATTAATACACAATGACTGGAATATAGCATACAGTTAAACAATTGTGAATAAATAACAAAGGTTTTGATGAGGAAAATGGTATAATACCACTTGTTTTCCAAAAATAAATCTGGCTCAAGTAAAATGATCTCAAAAAGAGAGAGACTTGAGTTGGAGAAACTATTTGGGCAATATATTATTTTGTATGAACAATAACAAGGGCCTAGACTAGGACTGAAGAAAGTTGGAATAACAGTATCAAGGAGACACATCATAGGAAGATAGAGACCTGGCAAGATTTGGTAACCACTTGATGAGAAGCAAGATAGAGGGGTGTGAACTGCGTTCAGACAGACTACAAAGTTTCCAGACAAAAAGGCTGAACACTGTTGAAGGAAAAAAGGAATAAACACATTTGAGGGTTGTTGAGAAGAAGATGATCAAGTCCATTTCAGACTTACTGGGTTTGGAACCAGAGCGAGGCTTCATGTCCTGGCATTTAAAAAAGATCTGGGATAAAGTTTCTTGCTTCTATGTTTTCTCATCCCAGTTTTTCAACCTTGGAAATCTTTGTTCTACTCCAACTGTTTAACTCTTATTCAGCCTTTAGGACATCTCTTAGTTCCTTGGCCTTGAACTCCTCGTTGTATTTTACTACACTTTCCAATGCTCTTTGACAATACCTTCTTTGACAGTTCCTTTTTTAACCAGTTACTTCAGAAGGTCTTACATTATAGTGACTTTACATGTCTGCATGTCTCACTAGACTGGAAACCACTTGGGATGAGTGGTGGAAAACTAAAGAATTATCTCTTATTTACTGGGCATCATTTAAAATTTTTCTTTATCCTTTACTTATAAATAACAGAATAAGTGGTTTTTTTTGTTTTGTTTTGTTTTGTTTTGTTTTGTTTTTTGTAGGGCACAAGAGAAACAAATATGCAGGTCAATTAAATGTGTACAGAAAAAGCAGAAAAAGATTGTGAGGAAGTTAGAATAATACATTTAATAGTGGAAATGCATTGAATCATGATTATTTATTTCCATGGTAAACTAAGAAAAACACTGAGCAGAAGTCATAAACTTGAGATCCAATCCTGTTCCCTTGCTGTTCGGCTCTATTGGAAAAGCTGATAAAACACTTTGGCCTCAATGTTTTTCATCTACAAAATGAAGTTGAATGGTCTCTAAAATCTTCAGAAATTCTTCATTTCCTACCATTTTGGGTTTTGACAAATTATATAGGTTAAACAAATAAAATATCAAATCAAAAGGAATCAGAAGATATGTATTACAGTCAGAATGCACTCCAGTGAAACAGCAGCAGTTTCCCAGGTCCCACTGCAACCTTCTGAATCCTATAAATCTTCACCCAGATGGACACAGTTGCAAGTGATAACATCTGAATGTTCCTGACATTTAGGGGTTTCAATTACTCATTCTCTACTCCAAACCTTACTTACATAGCTTTGGAACAGCTGTGCACATAGTCTAATGTCAGATAGTGTATGTGCAAGGGCACACCAATCTTTGCCATCGAACTTTGAGTTTACATATGTAATAATGGAACTCCCCATCATGACAACATGATGAAGACATGATTCTCCCTGCTCCTCTGCAATAAATAGAACTCTAAAGTCTAGAAACAAACCAACAGACAATCAAAGAACTTTAAAAATTGGAAGAGGAAGATGAACTGGTTACATATCCCAGTGCTAGAGAAGCAGCACAATAACAGGGCATTTTACAAGCCCACAGTCACAGAAGAAGGTGACCTAGGCCCAGTGTTTCTTGATTTCCAAACTAGCAACAAAGGGTATCCCAGATAAATTCATTATTACTGTAGATCAACTGAGAGGGCCTCTGACAACATCTGCTACATCCAGTAGAGCCAGCCAGAGGGATCAATTGGAAGTGCTACTGTTAATAAGCAGCTAAAGAAAGTATTCTCCTTTGCCACTGGCCCAATGACTCTGATCTCCCTCCTATAAAATCCATGCTTTCAGGGGGTATGGCAAGGTGGTTAGTACCACAAGTACCCAGACCAGGAGTTTTTAATCTCCTCAGACAGGGCTGAAGTTCTGATCTCCCATCTGAAGACACTATGCAGCTGGAGGGCATAAATATAGGGAATCATGTCCCAACAAATACTCTCTGTCCTTCATAGGAAGGGGACAACATACCACTATAAGCTCCAAGCCCAGGAAGCACTGTTTTGTCTCAGGGGTCCAAGTAGCCCTTGACCCATCTAGCCAGACAAGGCATCTTGGTATGGTAAGCTCCTTAGGATTTCTCAAGTGGCATCATCAGGAATGAGTAAAAGCCCCAGTGACATGAAATAAACCAAATAGACCAACATAACACCATACAGTTTCTGAAAACTAGACTGTAATTGAATCATTATCACTTCTTAGTCTTTTGGCTAAGATTATATTTAACTGAATTATTAAAGCAGACTAGAACTTGCATGCCACACCTAACAGTATGCCTTTCTATCAAAATAAAATAATTTAAATAAAATAATTTAAACAGACTTTTTATATAGTAGCCAAAGTATGCAGAATAACAATAAAAAATCATCATACCTAGAGCCAGGGAAAATCACAATGTGAATGAGAAAAGAAAATCAACTGATGCTAACACTGAAATAAATAAGATACTGGAATTATCTCACAAGGATTTTAAAGCAACCATTAAAAAATGTGTTAACAAATAATTATGATTTCTCTTGAAATGAGAAACAGAAAAACCTTAGAAAAGAAACAGAAGTTAGAATTAAAAAACAAATGGAAACTATAGAATTGAAAAATAAAACAAGTTTTAAAAACAGTGGATGGGTTCAATAGTAAGGTGTAGAGGATGGCAAATAGACTCTGAATTTGAGAGCAGAACAACAGGACTCAGCCAATCTGAACAAGAGAATATAGGCTAAATAATAACAACAACAACAACGAATTAACACATCCTCAGGGACTTGTGAGACAACAATACAAGATCCAACATTCGTATTTTTAGCGTCGCAATGAACAGCAAAAGATAGAAGAGATGAAAAGGTAAAGAAATAAAGTCTGAAAATACCTCAAATTTGGCAAAAGATACAAACCTACCAATTCACAAACTAGAGGAAATCCACATTAAGACACATCATAATTAAACTTCTGAAACTAAAGCAAAGAAAATATCTTAAAATAGGCCAAAGAAAAATGACACTTTACCTGAGTCCATGGCAGCCATGAGTAATTGACACAATATTCTTTAAAATGCTGTAATAGAAGAACAGTCAATCGTGAGTTTTATACCCAGTCAAACTATCTTTCAGGAATTAAGTGGTAATAAACTCACTCTCAGATGAAGGAAAACTAAAAGGTTTGTCACTATCAGACTTTACCTTAAAGAAAGATGAGAGGGGCTGATGCTGTGATACCAGTACAGCTTGTATCAGTACAGTTTGTGTCAGGTTTTATACAACAACTTACACTCAAGAATTTCATATTCCATGGGAAGGAGGTCTGTTTAGATAATTTCAGGAAAATAGAGTGAAACAAAATGATAGAACCATACATAGGGTGCTATGGGGCACATAAAAGTGGGCATATTAGGCCCAACCTTTGGTGCTTGGAGATGACATCCAAATGAATCTTGAAACAACTGCAGAAAGTAGCTTGAGAGAAAATCTTGGACAAAAATAAGTAAATAAATAAAACAAAACTAGAAAGTGGGGAGCTAGTCATAAGCAGGTATTTCTTAAACAGAGAACAAAAGCTCTTGCTTAGGACAGAGCATAGGATTAGTACTGAGCAAGTAGAACTTAGGAAAGTAGTGTGTAATGCTTTAGAGAAGAAAATTTTATAACAGAAAAGATGTAAAAGAAGGATTTCATTGAGTGTTCTTTATGAAATAACCAGAGTCTGGACAAATCACTTACTAGAAATGCAAATGGTAGGGCCTTACTGGTTTCAAATGAAAAAAGAATTCACTTGCTTTGTCAAGCTATTGTACCTAGCAGCAAAAGAAAGAAAAAGATCAAACAGTACCCTTGAGGTACCTTATAATTTTCTGCAATGGGAAAGTTAATTTGTTTATAAATAGCCCTATGGCTCCTCTTTTCTTTTTAAAATTCAAATAACAAACTTTGAAACTTAATAAAAAATAAATTGAACGAGTAGTCTGTGATAAAGTTGTCTTCTGTTTGTGTGACTGGAAGATCTGTATTCCCTTTCCTTTATCTGAACCAACAACAACAACAGATGATAATGCTGTAGAGCAAAACTTTTTGCAATTTAACTACCAGAGGATTTTTTATTTTTTATATTAAAATTACAACAGGTTATAAAATTATTTACTATGCAGAAACATTTGTTGACCATCAAACTGGATATTTATCTGTCTGTGATATGTACAATAAAATATAATGAAAATATAATGGTTTATGGAATTGCTGATATATAATTTGTGGTGCTTGAACAATATGTACAAGAAAATGCCTTCCCAAATAGGCCCACAATTTTGTTAAGATCATCTATTTTCCTTTGCTACACTGGGAGAAAAACATCTTTCAGTTTTTCTGAAGTATTGTTTCCATCCCTTCTTCATTCCTATTGCTAATATCACAATCCATTTCCTTTCTCTGTCTCTCATCTACCCAGCTAGTCACTGAATTTTTATCACCTTTATCTCCTGAGTCTACTCGTTAGACTATTACCTAAGTTTAGTATTAGGTAATAGTCTATTACCTATTACCTTAGCTTAACAATCATTATTTCTTACGTTACTATCACAGTAAATTCCCAGCTCACCCATGGAGCTCTAGTTTCATTCCTTCAAACTACTCCTTCACAGAACTAAAAAAATAAGTGGTCCTTCTAAAACATGCATCTCATCACAGGGAACCCTGTGTTTAAAAGCCTTCAGGGGTTCACAATTGCTTTTAGACTAAAATCCAAACCCGTGGCATGGTCCCGATGTTTTTGCAGGATGACTTCTGATAATTTTTTTATAGTTTTCAAAACATTTGGGATTTTTCCAAAAACAAGAACTAAAACATATCTTCTGATATCTTCTCTTCACATAAATTTCTTCTGATAATTTCAAAAATATTAATCCATAATACATTTCTACCATTACAACTGTGTCTTTAAGTAACTTCTAAGATGAAATTTAAGTTGAATAAAGATAAGTGTATATAATCAACTCTATTCACAAGTTGTCTGACATTCCATTAAGTGAGAAACAAAAAATTTACTTTAGGTTTCCCCTTCCCCCCAAATGTATTTGCTTCATGGAAGATTGACCTTTATATTCATTGGAACACAGACCTAACTGCAGCACCACAGACTCAATAATACAAAATGGTATTTTCATAAAGGGCAAGTAAATGTGCTCTCAGTAACAACCTGGTCTAGAAAGGATTAGAAAGGCTGTAGCAGAAATGAGAAAGGAACCAGAGACAGTTTAGATGAGTTTGAAATGATTTTACTGAGAATATAATCTATTTGTTCATTTTTTCCTATGAGCAGAATCTTCCATTACAGGAAGAAAAATAAAAAAAGAAATTAAGATCCTTGGAACGTCTGTTATCTGTAAACCTTTAAGGGTGTGTTTACTTAATTGGATTACAATGAAACATAAACATGAGGATCTGGCCATGACATTGGGCAGATACAGTAATCAGCTGGGTTCCAACTGCTGCGAAATCTCTACCAGAAACTTCTCAAGTTAACTCACAAGATGATAATTCACTCCCTAGGGCAATCAACACTTCTAAATAACAAATCAAGAGGAGATGAATTGTATTTCAAGGTTAACTCAGCACAGTTCTCACAGATTTAAACCAGAAACAGGATCTATATTTGGAGCCTAAGGTCTGCATCCGCCTCATTAGTTTTAGTGTCCCCTTAATTTTATTTGCATTTAAACACTTCTTTAAATCACACACTAATATGTGCACAAATTTCTTTTAGTTTTTCCATGATGCCCTGCACAGTATCGAGCACAAAGGAAGTGTTTGATGAATAAATATTGATGGATGGATATTTGTGAGGGTTTGTGCATTTTGCTGTTTCATCAGCATAATAAAATGATTATAGTTTCCAAAGAACTTTCAAATAATCTATCCCTTTTAAACTTTGTAACAATAGAGGTAGATATTATTAAATGAATCTTTTATTTTTTTAAACATTTCTTTTTAAATTTTATTTTGATGATTATTTATTTTTGAGAGAGACACACACAGAATGCAAGCAGGGGAGGGGCAGAGAGAGAGGGAGACACAGAATCTGAATAGGGCTCCAGGCTTTGAGCTGCCATCACAGAGCTTGACGTGGGGCTCGAACTCATGAATGGTGAGACCATGACCTGAGCTGAGCCACCCAGCTGCTCCCAAATCTTTTAAAAGGCATAATGATGTCTGCCTTAGAGGACATTTAGAAAACAGAGGGAAGTCACTATCATTGCAGAGTAAAGTCTCTGCCTCTCTGCACTGCCAGAACATGGGGGTTATATTTTAAAGAGAGTAGGTTGGCTGCACGTCTAGACTCTCAGTCATTAGGAGCGAAGATGCTAGGGGAAAGTGTCTTAGTCTTTATACGACTAGTCTTAGTCTTTACTACAACTGGCACCCAAATCACTTTTATCTAATTTTTGAAGTTGGGTAATAGCTGCCTGACCAGTCTCCCTTCACTGCAAACCAAGGTTTTCTACAATCCTTCTAAGATTGACCTTTTAAAAATGAACATCTGAGAGGTGCTTGGGGTGCTCAGTCATTTAAGCCTCTGACTTCAGCTCAGGTCATGATCTCATGGTTCATGGGTTTGAGCTCTGCATTGGGCTCTGTGCTGACACCTTGAAGCCTCATGCCTGCTTTGGATTCTCTCTCCCTCCCTCTCTGTCCCTCCCCTGCTCATGCTCTATCTCTGTCTCTCAAAAATGAATAAGCCTTTAAAAAAATTAAAAATTCACATCTGATTTTGTCGCTCCCCTATTTCTGGAAGTAAAGGCTTCCCACTACTCTTAGAATAAAGATCACAATACTTCTAATCATATCAATGACCAATTTTTATCAATCAGGTTAATAACTAATTATGAGGCAGTGTGATACAAAAGAAGGGGGGACTATAATACTAGAAAATAATAATGTGGAAGATGCAAAGAATGAATGGACTTATTTCTAAGATCCTTGTATTGTTTGGAAAGAGATATTGCCAAATATGTATGTTAAAAATATAAGGACATGATTTTTTATGTACTATAGTACAGCATTCTTAGATTTCATATTGAATGCTATTATCTCAAGTGACCTTAAGTTTGATGATGTAATAATTCATCTCTCTCCCACACAGCTAGCAACCTTCAGGACCACTTAGATGGCAGGTAAAGCCAGTGGACACTCAACGGCCTTCTTCACAAGTGCCATACTTGTTCCCTAGTCAACCTCACATAATTTTAACTGATAAAAAGTCGTATGTGGGGAAAGTAGCCCCCAGCAGAAAGTCAACAGTTGGTGATACATATAAAAAAAAGCAAAAAAATGAGTCTCATCCATTAAAAAGAAGTTTTATGGTAGAAATTATTTGCAGCCTTAATATTGGTGAAGTTTGGAACTTGACAAGAACGGGGCTTGTGCAAATGCTAACAAACTGTTTATGTAACCGTAGGAAGCTCCACACCTAAGCAATTCAGCAACTCCCAATCATACAGAAAGGCAACAATTTTGTGGATCAGTGTTCCAACAGGGTTATATTTATTTTAAAAAATGTTGCTAAATTTAAATCATTTAGCATAAAGTAAAGAACACTAGCTGACCAATCTTTCACATTCCAACCCGTGATTTTGTTATTGTGTACAGTCTAATGTCATAACCTGGAATTTAATCCAAAGAAAATATTTGAGGCAACTTAACATAAGTTAATTTATAGAACTCTTTTTTTTTTAAGTTTATTTATTGAGAGAGGGGCAGAGAGAGAGAGAGCACATGCATGTGGGGGAGGGGCAGAGGGAGAAGGAGAGAATCCATGCTGTCAGTGCAGAGGCTCATGTGGGGCTCAAATCCATAAACCATGCGATCATGACCTGAGCCCCAGTTGAGAGTCAGAGGCTTAACCAACTGAGCCACTCAAGCACCCCACGTTAACTTATAGAACTCTTAATTGCACTGTGAATCATTTTTTTAACTTCGGCTTTTAAATTATTTTTAAACACAATACAACAGTAAAATAAAGTATTAACCTCCAAAAAAATTCAAAGAGATCCTCGTCTTTGACTTGAAAATGCCTTGCATGTTTAACTCCGACCCCTGCTCTTCCATTAGCAGGACCTCTCTCCTCCAAGCTCTCCACACTGAGCCACAGTGGGGTTTGTTGAGTTCCCTGACTGGCTAGTTCTCGCCCATCTTAGGCTCTCAGGCCCTCCATTCCCCATGTCTGCCTGGATCCTCTGCTCTGACTCTGCCAGTCTGGTTAGGATTTCCTCCTGCAGATTTCTGCTCTAGGTCACTTCCTCCAGAAGTCTTTCTTTCGGGGCGCCTGGGTGGCTTAGTCGGTTAAGCGTCCGACTTTCGCTTAGGTCATGATCTCGTGGTTCGTGGGTTCGGGCCCCGCGTCGGGCTCTGTGCTGACTGCCAGCTCAGAGCCTGGAGCCTGTTTCAGTCTGTGACTCCCTCTCTCTCTGACCCTCCCCTGCTCACGCTGTCTCTCTCCTGGAAATAAATAAAACATTAAAAAAAAAAAAAAAAAAAGAAGTCTTTCTTTCTTTCTTTCTTTTTTTTTTTTCCAGTCTGGGTTAGGGCTTCAGGATTACACGTAAGTGTTCTCTCTGGTAACACTCAGCACATTCATATGCGTTTATGTCATGCTTTTTATCTCCATTCCCCAGCCTCACACCCTCTCTCTTTCATCAAGTCCCCATTACTGATCCACACATGGCACTGAGTAGGTGATGTATAAACATTTGTTAAATAAATCTTTCACTGTGAAGTTTCCCCTCCACTGAGCAATGTCCTTTAACCTTCCCTTTTGCCTTAGAGCTCTGCAGATTGTAGACCCTTTTCCTTCAGACCCATTTGCCCTTCTGCCCAGCTTCAGTTGTTTCTTTGAAACCCACTTTAAATGTTACTTTTTAAGAAGACTATTCATGATTTTTTATTTGATTTTTATGAAAAATAGCTGAAACATTTATTGTATTTTGAAAGTTCTAACAGCATGCCAATGTGTCACTAACACTTATATATGATTGTGATATAGAATAATGGTGAAAATTATCTGAAATTAAAACATATTTGTAACATTTAGCTTAATATTGTTCACAAAAGATGCCTTTTGAAATTCAGTTGATATGATGCACTTCCACACAATAGCTTGACAATATTCAGAAAAACATAATAGTGTAATTTGTAAAATTTAGGTCAAACCACATTAAATAAATGCTAAATTGCTCTTGATAAGACATAATGTATAAACCATGGCACTGGAAAATTCCTGTGAATCTTGCCAACAGAGAGATGTAGTACAAACAGGCCAATAATAAGATCAATAATAAGATCTCACTAATTTGTAACAATCCCTTGAATACTATTATTGCTAATATCTTGTTAAATAAGGTTCACATGGACATAAGATTCTCAGTTTCTTTGAATTACATTCTCTATTAATTGTGTATTCATTCTGGCATTATAAATGAGGGCATCTTTTTCACTAAATCAAGCTAGGTAAATATTTTATATTTTGCAACAGTCACCTTTATTAATCAAAGATAATGTAAAAAAATTAAAGGAAGCATTTGGGAAGTTTAAATGTGTACAGTGCAGAGTAGATATATTTTGAAGATAGTAGCAAAATTAATTGCAGTAAGAATTAGAGCCTTGGGAACAGTGGAACAGATGGAAAATGATTTGATGTTTTAAAAATGAACTTATTCCAGATTGAAGCAATTATACTTGCTCATTGTGGACAATGCTGAAAAGTCTAATAAAGAATAAAAACCTCTAATAATATCACCACGTGGAGGTAACTGAATAGAACATCAAAATTTTGCTCCATTCTATTATAGCTTCAGAATTGTAATCAAACATTATCACACTTTTAAAACATTTTTTCCTAATTTAGTATTATTGCCTCAGCATATGTTTTAAATCTTTAAAAAAACCCACAGAGATAGCATACTTTTCCTTTGGAAACAAATATGATTTTAATGCTATTATCATTCCACTTATGATTAATTTATTAACTCTTTAATCATTGGATACTCAAGAAATTTCTCATATTCTAACATTATGAATAATAAACATTGCTTAAAAAAATTTGTATATATGTTGAATTGCCCTATTAGCATAGATTCCTAGAAGTGTAGTTACTGGATCACAATTTATGTATATTTTTAATACTTTTGAGATTACTGCCAAATTGCTTTCCCTAGTGGTATACAGTATATGGTTTAATCATTTGTTTATGAGAATGCCATTTTTCAATTTATGCTCACCAATACTGGGTACTATCTCAAAATGTTAGGCCAACTTTATAGTTTGAAAAAATAATTCAAGGGACAAAATTGTTATTAGTGGTAAATTCTCCACTGTATATACTTAAATGTCAGCAAAACACACTTAAAGACAAACAGAAAGGTGCATGAAATGGTAATAAGAGTCTATGATTCCCTTTCTGGAGACTGGCTTTTTATTCATTATTTTTTTTTTATTTCTAGTTTTTGAGAGAGAGAGGAAGCATGCACTCATGCACATGAGCGACTGGGAGAGAGGCAGAGAGAGAGGGAAAGGGAATCTTAAGGAGGCTCCATGCTCAGCGCAGAGCCCATTGCGGGACTTGATCCCATGACCCTGGGTTCATGACCGGAGCCAAAATCAAGAGTCAGATGCTTAACCATTCCAAGAGACTGGCCTTTTTATATTTATTTTTGAGAGACAGAGAGAGAGAGAGAGACAGACAGACAGACAGACAGAGCATGAGTTGGGGAGGGGCAGAGAGAGAGGGAGATACTGAATCTGTAGCCTCTGAGCTGTCAGCACAGAGCCTGACGTGGGGTTCCAACTTACAAACTGTGAGATCATGACCTGAGCCAGCGTTGGACACGTACCTGACTGAGTCACCCAGGCATCCAAGGAGACTAGCTTTTTCTTTTTTTAATGTTTTATTTATTTCTGAGAGAGAGAGAGAGAGACAGCGTGAGCAGGGGAGGGTCAGAGAGAGAGGGAGATACAAAATCTGAAACAGGCTCCAGGCTCTGAGCTGGCAGTCAGCACAGAGTCTGACGCGGGGCTCGAACCCATGAACCGCGAGATCATGACCTAAGCGAAAGTTGGACACTTAGCAGAGCCACCCAGGTGCCCCTAGACTGGCTTTTTAACTTGACCTGGGGATGGTACGAGTTATAATCCAAAATACCTTTAAAATGACAGAAAGAAAAGAAAAGAAAAAACAAAGGGGGGATGAAGGGAGGAGGACAAGGGAGGAATGGAGGGAAGGAAAAAGGGAGGGAGTTTTCCCAAGTATTTCATGTAATTTTATTTGTTTGACCCCAAGCTTCAACCTTGGATCATGTATGAGATCTGAGGAGCAGGGAGAAAGATACTAGTAGAAGATGCTCTAAAATCTTGGATGGAAAATAAAAAAAGCAAACAGTGGAATGTATGAGATTCACACATAGTTGAAATATTTGAGAATAATGACTGCATCATTTCTTCACACATACAATTTCCTTTAAAAAAATTCTCTAGGAAACCACTGTGTGCTGAATGCATTAAGAGCTACTCCAACTCACATATACATTAGCTGTAATTCTCTCTCCCTCCCTCTCTCCTTCCTTCTCTCTCTCTCTCTCTCTCTCTCTCTCTCCTCCCTTGGTACAATTGTGTGAACGCAAATATATCAATAATGTCAGCTACCAAAAAAAAAAAAAATCTTTTCAGCACTCCACTTTTCCCACTCTAAGACCAGAAAATATGAATTTTTAATGTGTATGTGCTGAGACGAGGTAGAAGCAAGTGAAGACATTTGTAAACACCCCGTTTACTCTTCTACCTGTTTGATGACAGAATTAATTTTTCCTCTCCAAATCAATCATTAAGGATAAAGCTAAAAATTGCAGTCTGTGTTCTGGTTATTCCAATAATGGCATACAATGAAGCATTGCCAGTAGCAAGCAATTTTACCTAAATAGAGTGTTTTACCTAAATTTTACTTAAATATTATCCCTTACTTTAGAGGTTTTGGTACAAAATAGAAAAATAAATGTTGATGTTTCAGTCTATCTGTGGCTAGACAATGAGGAAAAATTAAACATCTCCTTGATGATAAAGCCAAGGTAGATACCTGCATAGTCCCTAGCTAGAGTTCAATCTGTACTGGAAAGCACTGTTTAATTCTGGTTGGTCACGAAAGAGATCAAGAGACATCCAGATGTCAAGGGGTTCCTTTAATGTGCCCAGGTGAGGACAGCAGCATTTGGGAGTTGCCTCAAGGAACAGACACAGCTTTCACACCAGTCCTACAAACTGAATTTCTCACATACCAAAATTTGCACCTTTGAAAGCACAAACTCATCCACCATAAACACTTTAAGTTTTGCTTGAATTTTCCAAAGAACTTTTTGAGAGAACATATAAATATGTAATAAAATGACAAGGTAATAAAGGAAAAAATACAGAGGTGGGTGGGGTTGGTGGGAGTTGGAAGAAGTTCTGCATAATGAAACTCAGAAACAGTTGTCAAGCTTGTTCTCAATGTAATTTGTATTTGTATTGAGTCGGAGACGTTATTCCCACAAGGGGAACGGTTTAACAATTCATCAGTTCTTTTCTTTGTAATTGAAGGCCTCTCAATTGTACTCCTATAAGGTACAGAATCTGAGGCAAGGAGTGCTTAATATGCAGCCCCAGATCAGTATAAAAGAAGCGAGCTGTCTTCAAACCTGTGGTATCAGGCACAATTAGAATTGTGATTTTTAAGGAACAAGATGAATGGTCTCCTGCTTATATTTTGAAAAATTACTTAGTTACTTAACTTTTATACTTAAGATCAGACATCTTATGAGATCTAAACACCCATGAAATCATCATGGTCCCTAGTATTATATAGTATAGTGGTCATACTATAGAAAATAGAACTGAGAAATAATGGATTAAATGAATTGGCAGAGTAAATTAATAATATTTATTGAGCATTTACTATGTGCCATGCACAGGGCTAACCGCTTGAAATTTATTACCTCTTTAATACACAGAACAACACTATAAAGCAAGCATTGTGTTCTTTCATATTATAGACCAAGCAAGTGGGGCTTAGTTCAATCATTCAGTTATGATGGCTCATAACTAGAAAATGGAAAAATTCTCCGATTTGAATTACTATTTTTTTAATGTTTATTTCTGAAAGACAGAGACAGAGCACAAGAAAGGGAGGAGCAGAGAGAAAGGAAGACACAGAATCTGAAGCAGGCTCCAGGCTCTGAGCTGTCAGCACAGAGTCCGACGCAGGGCTCAAACTATGGACCATGAGATCATGACCTGAGCTGAAGTCGGATGCTCAACCAACTGAGCCACCGAGGCACTCCTTGAATTACTATTTTATCAGGAAGCTTTTCTATGGCTACGGTTGTTTAATTTTATTTAAAATTTAGCTCAGGGACAAATCAGAGAACACGAGATGCTGGCGAGAAACGGGCTCCCTCCTACACTGTTGGTGGGAATGTAAACTGGTACAGCCTCTCTGGAAAACAGTGTGGAGGTTCCTCAAAAAATTAATAATAGAACTCCCCTATGACCCAGCAATAGCACTGCTAGGAATTTACCCAAGGGATACAGAAATGTTGATGCATAGGAGCACATTTACCCCAATGTTCATAGCAGCACTCTCCACAATAGCTAAAACCTGGAAAGAGCCTAAGTGTCCATCAACAGATGAACGGATCAAGAAGATGTGGTTTATCTATACCATGGAATACTACATGGCAATGAGAAACAATGAAATCTGGCCATGTGTAGCAACATGGATGGACCTTGAGGGTGTTATGCTGAGCGAAATAAGTCAGGCAGAGAAAGACAAATATCATATGTGTGCACGTATAGGAGGATTAGGAGGAAGTTAACAGAGGATGATGCAGAACAAGAAGGGGAAAAACAGTTGGGGAGAGGGAGGGAGGCAAACCATGAGAGACTCTTGAATGCTGAGAACAAGCTGAGGACTGATGGGTATGTGGGGGGGAGGGGGCGATGGGCATGGAGGGGGGCACTTGTGGGGATGAGCACTGGGTGTTATATGGAAACCAACTTGACAATAAACTATTTGTAAAAAAAAAAAAGAAATTAAAAAAATAAATAAAATTTAGCTCAGGGATTATAAATGTTAGAGATAATATCTATCTTTGCAGTTATTTTATTGTATTTTTGTTTCAGTGTTCTGTATTTTTGGCTTATTGCAAGAATTTGTAATGGCTTTCACAATGGGCCTTTGGAGAGTCAAATAATTGAACACAGAGAGAACTCCAGTATTTTCCTATTTCAGAAAAAAACCAATCTTTTTTTTTAAATGTATTTTATTTATTTCTAGGAGAGAGAGAGAGAGAGACAGCGTGAGCAGGGGAGGGTCAGAGAGAGAGGGAGTCACAGATTGAAATAGGCTCCAAGCTCTGAGCTGGCAGTCAGCACAGAGCCCGACGCGGGGCTCGAACCCACGAACCGCGAGATCATGACCTAAGCGAAAGTCGGACGCTCAACCGACTAAGCCACCCAGGCGCCCCAGAACAAAAACAAATCTTGAAACTTTATTCCTTATTTATGTCAAAACATCTGCCAGATGGCTCTTCTGTTGTTTTACTACATTTTATGAGGATTCAGCTTGAAAAATGAACCTATGAAAAAAGGCATTGAGTTATGGCATGTTTTTTTTTCAATCAATATCTAATTTGATCAGTTTATAATCAACAGCATTTTATATAATAGGTAACATTTCATAGAAGGCAAATAAATAGTAATGGAACTACTGATCAAAGAATGAATAAACTCTTACTAAATGACTTTATGTGTATATCACTTAGCATATACTTAGCATATCACTGTTGTCTATTTATTATTATTATTATTATTATTATTATTATTACTAGCCAATATGATAACAACTTATGTCTTGGAATGTTTTACAACCTAATGGGAAGATGGATTAAGTCCAGAAACAAATATAGATATCCAAACATTTTCTAATCATGAAAATAAAATATACTCTGAATGGCCATTTTCTCCACTAAATTAGTAAACATTCCCAGATGTTTTTATGTTTGCTTATGGTTTGCCAGATAAAAAATAATAATATCCTAACAGTGCAGGATCCATTTTACATATCTACACAATCACTGTCATGAAATATAAAACCTTGAAATGGTCAGTTTAGTTAATCTTTAGCTTAATAAAAGTATTTCCCAGGTTGTATGATGCCCATTGACCATTTCCTTCAGAACAACCTGAGGCATTTGAAAAAGTATAGTTTGGGGGAAAGGGTTCTTTTTTTATGTGGTTTTTTTTTTTTTTTTTGTAATGTTTAGTTATTTATTTTGAGAGAGAGGCAAAGAGCATGAGTGGGGGAGGGACAGAGAGAGAGGGAGAGAAAGAATCCCAAACAGGCTCCACATTGTCAGGGCAGAGCCTGATACCAGGCTCGATGCCATGAACCATGAGATCATGACTCTAGCCTAAATCCAGAGTCAGACGCTTAGCTGACTAAGCCACCCCGGAGCTCCATGGGGGAAAGGGTTCTTAAATTAACTTCCAATTTTAAATGATTTAACATTTAAATTATACATAAGAAAAGTGAGTTTTCTTACCTGTTTCTTATTTTACAGGAAATACCAGATTTGTTGAACCTCTCGGGTTTTAGCCATCACTGTCCAAACTGCTACTATGTAAATACAGGGAAAAACATAATCATGAACCATAGACAGGGTATGATCCAAATTTTGGTGTTTAAATTTTGGACACAATTCTCTTGGGAAAAAGAGTCCATGGCCACTGGCTTCAGAATAACCTGGGATATTCTGAGTAATGTAGATTCTGAGTCCTTGGGCAAGGACTGCATCAGCATCTCTGAGGGTCAGGCCCAGTAACTTCTGTTTAGGCAAACAAACTAGTGATTTTTACTCACACTAACATCAGAAAAAAAGCTTATCTCTTAGCTCTTGAGTTCATAGCTGTAAATGGTTAGAGCCATAGTAACTGAGTGGGGGGCCAGTACCTGCTAATATAAGCCCTTCTGTAGTGGGGGATACTCTGCTCAGATAATGCAGTCCTGGACAAGGTCAAAGAACTTAGCACCCCACCAACTGTTGGGGAGGAAAAATAATTCTTACTCTACCTTTCTAGGTCCTTGTCTGAGACCACCATACCCCATAATAATAGATTAACAAGAGAAAATCAAAGCATTTTAATTTCGTATGCCCCTGTGTACATGTGGGGATCCTACAAAGATATGAGACTCAAAGGCATTCAGGCAATTGAGGCTTATGTACCACCCTGAGCTAAGTAAAGGGCCAGGGGCCTAGAGCTTCAAAGGGGAGGAAGACATTTCACAGGAAGTTAGGAAATGTTTGGTAAATAAATGTTTGCCTCCCCACACAGAGAAGTCTCTCAGATAAAAAAGTTACCTCTGTTGTAGGCCCCCATTCTAAATTCTTTTAGGCACATAAAATGGCGAGGTAAAAAGCTTTGGCTGAGTCCCCTGGGTCTTGGCTGCCTTTAGCTCAAAATAATTCATATGTGAATAGAGCATATTTTGAGGTGTCATATGCTGTTCCCCTCTACAGCACAAACTCCTTTCCACCACACATCCCTGGAGGGCAGGAGTTTAGAATGGGCATGCATATGACGGGGCCATTACAAAAAAAAAAGCATAAAATTGTTGCCCTGAAAATAGACAATTGCTTTATTTAATTACTGCCCTCGTTCCAAATTATGAGGATTCAATGTTGCTAGAATGATTAGTAAACAGAAATTTCTAATTAAATTAATTAACACGAGCTTACACAGAAAACCTTTCTGTGTTTCTATTTTTGTCAATATCAGAGAAACTAAAAATCCTGGCTGAATCAATCAGTATCATTAATGCAAATGCCAATTATTGTGATTCAGTAGACATATGGATAGGATGACCATACATCCTGGTTTGTCTGGAATGGTTCTGGTATAAGCCTGATCTGGAAGAATCAGAGAGTGCCTCTTTTGCTCTCAAAAATGTTCTGGTTTGAATTTTTTAAATATATTTTTTAATGTTTATTTCCTTTTGAGAATGAGTGGGTGAGGGGCAGAGAGAGGAGACACAGAATCTGAACAGGCTCCAGGCTCTGAGCTGTCAGCACAGACCCCAATGCAGGGCTCAAACTCATGGACCATGAGATCATGACCTGAGCTGACGTTAGATGCTTAACTGACTGAGTCACTCAGGTGCCCTTTGAATGATAAGTTATGTAGCCATCTAGTCTACAGATACATCTTCAAAGGAGATTGATCAGAATGTGACACATCCTTGAATTTGTGTGTATATTTTTATATTTGTGTGTACTATATTTATGATTGTACGATCTCTTTGTTTCACGAAAGCTGAATTGTCAGGAAAACGCTTTCTAGTAAACTGAAGTTTCTGGTAATTTGGATTATGATCTTGTGAAATTTTCTTATGCTATATATGGTGGGCTTTTTGTTTTGGACATTTTAAACATTCCAGTGTCCCATGAATCAAAGGACTTTATAATTTATATCCCCCAGGAACTAAGCTATAGAAGCAGGATCTCTTACAGATAATTTGGAATTAAAGTAGTTTTGATTGTATTTAAAAGTCTTTTGGAAGGAACTAAATTGAAAAATAGATGGGCCTAAGCACTCTAATAGTAGAGGATAGAAGATGGATGACAACAAAGGGCAGATGAAAAGACAAGCAAATGATTTTGCTTTATGCCAGGGAAGACATTTGGTACTTTCTATTTAAAAGGCTCTTTGTGACCATTAATTAGTTAATCCCTAGCAACCTCCTGGTAGAATATATCAGCATTATTATCACTCACTGCAGATGCAAAATTTGAAATATTGTAAGATTAAGGAGCTTTAGCAGGAATTGAAAGCTAATGAATGGCACAGTGAGAATTAGAATGATGTCTCTGTTGGGCAATTCTATTTGGAGTCCAACAGGCCAGAGTGTCTGTACTATACCCAACATACCGCTCTATGATTACAGAAGGGCACCCTGAGGAATGCCCAAGTCTGACAAGAAAAGATCAGCTCAAAGCTACTTTGAAAGCTAAATGGAATGTATGAGTCCATGAGGCACTGAAATGCTATCTTTGCCTCAGACCTCCATGGATGAAAGACATGGTTCAGTTTCCCATGAAAAGAGACACATACTGAAGAAAATCAGCAACTGGCCTTAGGAATAGACTTTACATTATGTCAGCTTACAACAAAGAGTAATAAAGAGGGGCTAAGGGAACAAAGCTTTTTATGTTTTGAGCTGCAACTTTCCAGAATAATCACAGCTACGCTTTGAAACAAATAGCTTACTGGGATCATCATCATCAGAAAAGCTCACTGCAATGTTCTTAAACACAGATAAAAATCTGAGAAGGAGTTAGTTAACTGGAGAAAGCTCTGAATTAGTGAATCATTTGCTCTTCAATCGCACACCAACCACTAAACTGCCAGTCAATTCACTGAAGAAATACAATGACAAAATGCCATTAAACAGATTGTAGATTCGATGACAGGATTTTTCTAAACTTTTCAATTAGTCAGTTAGTATTGAGAGGTTCAAATTTTTTCCTATTTTATATTATCTTGAAATGGGGAGTTCTTGAGAAGAAATGACTCTTAACTTATACTTGCATCAAAACTAGTTCCAGATGTATGACAGGTTTAAATGAAAAAAGAAAAGTACTGGAAGAAAACACATATGATCCCACATAACTTTGGGATAGATAACATTGTTTGTTTAACCTTGTAACATGAAGTAATAGAAACATGATCAAATCAACATGGTGTGCACTTTAAACTTACCTAATATTATAGTTCAATTATGTCTCATTAAAATCAAGAAAAAAATAAAAGAAAAACAGAATTCTTGGAGAAGTAAATGTAGTGTATTATTAATATAATTAATAGAATCACAACATGAATATACAGAGCTCTTAAAATCAATAAACTCTTTTTTTTTTTTTTTTTTTAATGTTTTATTTCTAGGAGAGAGAGAGAGACAGCGTGAGCAGGGGAGGGTCAGAGAGAGAGGGAGTCACAGACTGAAACAGGCTCCAGGCTCTGAGCTGGCAGTCAGCACAGAGCCCGACGCGGGGCTCGAACCCACGAACCGCGAGATCATGACCTAAATGAAAGTCGGACGCTCAACCGACTAAGCCACCCAGGCGCCCCACTTAAAATCAATAAACTCTTAAAATCTATCCAAAAGAAAGGTTGATAAATAAAATAAACAAAAGAAGAAATACTTTTGGCTAGTAAGAAATTTTAAAAATGCTAAAAAACTCACTATTAATCAAAGAAAATCTTATTTAAAAATATAATATGTATATGTACTATGATAACTAGATTGATGAAGAAAAACAGCATTACTATCTAATGTTAACATGCATATAAATAAAAGAATACCTTGAAAATTGAATTGCTATTTAGTATCAGGTGTCTGGGACAGTATAACAACATGTACCAAGTGGTTTAAAAGTATACCTGCTGTTTGGAACAAAGATGCAGTTGAAAGAAATACATCTTGAGGGAAATATCATCAAACAAGGATCTAAGGATGAGGATTGTTAAAAAATGCTCATAATATCCCAAATAATGTAAACAGTAGGAAATCGAATGACTAAATTGTTATACACTATACCAAGAAGACTAACAGTACCCAATACTATGAACAACATTAGATTAGTTTTACAAACAGTGTTGAGTTAACTCCCAGGAAGCTATATAAGTTGGCAGAATCTTTAGGGACTTGACAACCCAGGTGTTCTCTTATCTACACAAACAGAACCACTTGGTGGTTACTGTAAGGTCAAATGCTTTGGGCAAAACTTAAAGCTGCTTATTGGCGACATTCTTTGTTCCTTTGGCTTTCCTAAGGGCCCAAGGCAAGATAATCCTGCAAATATCACTGTAAAAAAGTACTGATGAGCTAATTTTTATCCTTGGAGAATAAGAATCATTTTTATTGAGAGAACAGTATGTAAGAGTCATATTCAGTGGATTTGAAAAGATGTAACTATGCCTTTAAGTCTTGTTGTAACGTAGTAACTTGCATGGACATCCTTTCATTCTGTATTCTATATACACTTGAATCCTAAACCTATCTTTGCTAGACCAAGAAAAGGACAAAAATTCCCATCAAAATATTTATGTACCTAAGAGAGACATTCAATATGCCACTATAAGTCACTGTTTCCATGTCTCTGGAATGCATTACTGTTTTATTGTGACCCGATTTCAGCTTTTCTTATTCAGGGAGAGAATTTTAGAATAGAGAGTATGAATTGCTATACAGCTATAGTTCTCAAACTTGAGTATGCATCAGAATCATCTGGAGAACTAGCTATGCCATAGATTTCTGGGTCCAACCCTCAGAGTTCTCACTCAGCAGGTCTGGGGTTAGAGCTCAATTTTGCACTTCCAAGTTTCCAAGATGGGGTTGAGGCAGCTGGCTTGGATAGCACATACCCAAGCATCTTTAAGGCAGGCATCCAGAAAGTGTATTTGCCTTGTAACTTACACAAGTCTATTGATTTATGACATGATAGTAGATGGTGCAATATAGTGACACCATTACAAATAACTTCCTCCTATAGTTTTTGCATATTTTATACTTTAAATTCGTAAAGGTATGAATTCCAAAGTTTAGAACAGAATGAAGTTGTTTAATCCATGATTGTAGTTATGCTAACTGATCCTTCAGTTCAGTATTATTCAATATTACTTTTATGAAATTAACTAGTGGGTAATACAAAATGAGAATGAAATCAGGCATCACTTTTTACTTCCTATGCATTTGGAAATTCTGACGATTAAAAATACTTCTATTATTAAATTGTACATGCAGTAGAGAGTTCTGATGAGAAGGCAGGGTTTATATAAGGTGGGTGTGGGTCTAAATGTGATGTCACTTTAAGATCACATAAATAGAGGCTCAAGCAGTCAGAATTTGCATAGACAGCACAGCTACAAAAGCAGAACACTGTGCTCCTGGGGACCACTGTGTGCATTTCCAGCTCCAGAATTCTGTTGCTAAGTGGGCTTGACATCTTTTTCTTTTCATTTAACTTCCAAAATTAACCATTCAAGTACTATTACAAGCAGTCAATTACGTATTTGAAGCTTAGCAAGCTTCCAAAACTTCCAGAACTATGTCAGTTATTAAGAATAATGATGGGGTCCCTGGTGGCTCAGCTGGTTAAGCACCAAACTCTTGATTTAGGCTCAGGTCATGGTCTCACTGTTCATGAGATCAAGCCCTATGTCAGGCTCCACAGAACCTGCTTGTGAGTCTTTCTTTACTTCTCTCTCTGCCCCTCCCCTGCTCTCTCTCTCTCTCTCTCTCTCTCTTTCTCAAAATAAATAAACTTAAAAAAAGGATAATAGTTAGTGATTATCTTGTGGGGTACAGAGTTAGGTCAGTAAAAGTAGTGCGTGTGTGTGTGTGTGTGTGTGTGTGTGTGTGTGTGTGTGTGTGTACTATCCACAACAAGGACAGTTTTAATCTATGAAGATGTATTATTAACATTAATTACTATAGACTTCTTTCTGATACAACTATAAAACAAGTATTTATCATGCTTTTCTTCTTTGTTGTCATGGACATTAAACTGTATGTTTTTACCTACTTACTCCTAAAAATTCTCAGTAAATGCTCTCCTATTTCCATAATACCAAAACGTTGGCTCATCATCAAAAATTTATAACTGTAGGCATACAGTTGATCATCCCTCATTCCTGTACCCATATGATCAGATATTTAATTGTTTAGCATGCTGTAACTGCTGCCTTCTTGTTCTATTTCTGGGATCATTTCTGTCATCATTCATTCGGCTTACAAGTCTAATGTTAGTGGGAACACTTCTTCCTTCTCCTGGTTTCCTAGAGGAGGGATTTGGATACTATTTTTGCCTTTCTCTGACCCTTTATTCATTCTACTTCTGCTTGAGTTTTCTGGAGCAATGTTTGTTTGGAAACATCTGGATGAGCTTTGTTCTGTTCCTATTCCTCTAGGGAGCAAGATGCCTGAAATAAGTGTTAATTTTGCAGCTACTCCTGGGAGATGTGCTTCTTCTCCAGGGAAGCCTCCACAGGCTTGTAGAGCCTTCACTAGGTGATTAAGCCTAAAGGATTCTGGAGTTTGGGATTAGCAAACAACTCTTCCTTAATGGCTATAAAGCCATGTCTTCTAATCTTGCCTCTATTAGTAATAAAAGAAATTTTTGGTTTCATAACTGAGTAGAGAAGGGAGATGCTATTGATTGCAACCACTATAGACCCCAATACTCAGCATAAATCTCATCTTAATACCTATCCCTCTGGGCTTTAATGGATTTGATATTACTCATAAATCCTTCTCTCTGTTGCCCTCCCCAAAAGGTTATGGTTTCTCTTATTTCCCTCCTCCATTATATGTGTAGGCACTTGTGGGTGTCTATATGACATCATCTAGACAGATACATAAAACTTCCTTTGTCTAGCTCCCTTTAACTACTGCTTCCCTTCTTATATCTCTGGGCTCACTGTTCTTCTTTCTACTACTGTCAGTGGCAAATCCATACTCAGACTGTTCCTCACTGACTTTTCCAAACTGTGACACATGCTTCTTTTACTCAGCTGCAGATTCCTGTGCAAAACTAGTGTCTGATATTTACTACAAATATATGAGGCATTCATTAGTAAACAAGAGACAAGAAAGAAAACATCAACAATTAATCACAATGACAAAGATACTATTTAAAAGCAATGATCAAAGTATATCTTAAGTCAATAAGTGGATTTTATCTGCAGTAAAAATTGGATTTCTACATTGCCCTTTACACAAAATAAAGGCACATTAAATGATAAAAAAATGTTAAATAATACATATAATAAAAGTAAATAAATAAAATAAGAAGACAAAAAATTCTAGAAAGAAATGAGAAATTTACAATCTTGAGTTGGAAAAAAATGTCGTTAAGTATGGCACATAATGCAGAAACCATAAAGGAAAAGACTTAGTAATTTATAACAAAATGGTTTAAAAATTACACACAGAAAAGGCCCTGATTTGGCAATGCTTTTCAAAATGACAAATGTATATACCCTTTTTAGGCCGGCAACTCTACTCCTTGGATTCTTTCCACAGATACACTGGCATGTGTAAGGAATGGCACATTTTTAAGACGTGTCATTCATTTAAATGTGTCATTAAATATGAACATTTATTATAGCCCGGTTTATAGATGCAAAATATTGGAGAGTGTAACTGTCCTTCAATAAAAGACCAGCTCAACTTTGTACATAACTGGAGACAAGTAGAGCACTATGAAACAGTGAGACAGCGTGGTGTTTACTAACACACTGATTTACAAGATACTCTGTGAATAACTTGTTAACTAGAGAAAACTGTAGAACAAGAGATGTAGGTGACTACCTCTTACATAAAAAAGGAAGAAGGAGGTGGAAAAAAAAGAAAATTTTAACTCTATTGGAATAAACAAGAAATCTGTAGCAGGGGCTCACCCAGTGAGAGGAATTAGTGGACCAGGGAACTGGAATGAGAAGGATAAATTTTCATCATATATCACCTTTGGACTTCTAACTTTGCTTGTTGTATATGTGTTACCTGTTAAAAGAGATATTTATTTATTTATTTACTTACTTATTTAAACATTTTATTTAAATCCAAGTTAGTTAACATATAGTGTAATAATGGTTTCAGGGGTAGAATTTAGTGATTCATCCCTCACATGTTAACACCCAGTGCTCATCCCAAGTGCCCTCCTTAATGGTTATCACCCATTTTCCTCACCTTCTGACTCTCCAGAAAATCTGTTTGTTTTCTGTATTTAAGAGTCTCTTATGGTTTGCTTCCCTCTGTTTTTACCTTTTTTTTCTTTCCCTTCTGAATGTTCATTTGTTTTGTTTCTTAAATTCCACATGAGTGAAATAATATGGTATTTATCTTTTTCTGTCTGACTTATTTTGCTTAGCATAATACACTTTAGTTCCATTCATGTTGTTACAAATGGCAAGATTTCCTTCTTTTTGATCACTTAGTAATATTCCAATGTGTGTGTGTGTGTGTGTGTTGATACACACCGTATCTTCTTTATCCATTCATCAGTCAGTGGACATTTGGGCTCTTTCCATAACCTGGTTACTGTTGATAAGCTGATATATATTTTTAAAGGTTTTTAAATTTATTTTTATTTTAGAGAGCATGCACACCTACACACATGCATGTATGGGAGAGGGGCAGGGAGAAAGGGAGACAGAGAATACCAAGCAGGTTCCATACTGTTAGCACAGAGCTCAATGTGGGGCTCAATCTCATGAACGCTGAGATCAAGACCTGAGCTAAAATCAAGAGTCAGACACTTGACCTACTGAGCCACCCAAGCATCCCAAAAGTAATATTTTAAAAGAACAAATCTCTATCTATAAACTCTCTCTAAAAATTATGTACGATTTTAAGCTTGCTTATATTTATCTCCATTTTCCCCCTCATCCCAGGTTTCATTTAAAGTATCTGGAATTTTAGCCTTGGAATATTATTAACTTTAAAAACACTTAGACCATTATGCTTCATGTTAGCAAAAGCTACATATTTAAATTTTGTAAGATGCCAGGCCTATAAATAAGAAGAATATATTATGGGACATAATCACCTTTGTCTGCAGTTGTTACTACCAAGTGTGAGGGCAGCCCTGTTTGAACATAAATACCTGGAGAGCACATGATCTAGAATCATTCTAGAGATAGATCCAGGAAGATAAAGTTCAAAGAGAGAGAGTTTAAAGATAACCTTGGTAAACTTGCCAGAGTATTGATCATTACTACAACGGCTGGATTTGAGAAAAAGCTACAAAGTAGCCATACCAAATCCTGTCAGTCTATATGACCATATATTACCTTACTCCCCTTTCTGCCTGTGCCCCTTCCAGAAGTCTCTTTCGTGGTCTTCTGTTTTCCTCACTGTTTCACAAGACATCTCCACAATGCAGTGGATGGATCTCCAATCCATCACCTGCTTTGGTGGGCTGCATAAAAGAACACGATTGTTTTTAGCTTCCTCCATCAAGAGGTGGAGACTATTTCTACACCCCTGATATCAGGGCTGCCTTGTGCTTTCTTTACAACATCAGTGGCAATGATGTTACAGAAATTTGTAGCCTATACTTTAAGATACCTTCCTCTTCTGATGCTAATGATATCCTGTGAACTACATGACCAAGCTCAGGCTAACCTTTTGGAGGATGAAAGAGATGTGGCCAATGAGACGTCACTGCCCCATCAGTAAAAACCTCATGAGAGCCATTTAGTTGGCCAGCCGATGAACCTAGACACATGAAGAGTCTACCAAATCTGGAGGTTCAGCTACACCTGGTCCAAATTCCTGCCCCACAGAGGCCTGATGTAATTAAATGACTGCTGAGTTTGAGGGTGGACAGTACGCAGCAAGGGCTACATTATTTTTGGATTAGTCCTTTCAGTCCTCACCCCCAGTGTCAGTAAGGATACCGCCCTGATGAAAAAACCTTTCTTAACACTGGAATGTTGGAATATGGAACACATATCTCAATTCCTAAACTTGAGTTTTGACACCATGAATAACTTCTTTAAAAAAAAAAATTCTCCCTTTCGCTGTACTCCCAGACTCTCAACACAAGTTCATCTCAGTTAATTGTTTCCCTTCTGCCTTGTCATTTCTTTTCTACTAACACATCCCTCCTTATTGCCAAGATTCACCTGCTCTAATGAGCCTCTTTAGACTAATCACCTGGCTCATCATCACTTCTCTCCGGCTGGTTATCTGTATGCAAATTGCTAAACTATCTTGGACTTGTTTACCTGTCAATGTTGCAGACATTTTTCCTGACCAAGTTTAATGTCAGATTGGGTTCTGAGAAACAGTAACTGACCTTTGAGACATATAATTCTTCAGAAAAAAGTAGTCGTTTTGATCAAATACATCTGGGATATATTGGGGTGAGCAACAGCAAACTAGTTTTTGTTCATTTTTTACATCTTAAATCATTTTCTTCATAACATTATATGAATTGTGAGCAACCAATAAGATATAAACTGGTCCCAAATTAACCATGGCACCATTAACATTTTACTGAACATATTTTAGAAACTGTTACCATAATATTGCCTTAAGCTTAAATGCATGAAAGAAAAAAAAGAAACAACTGTTAAAACCTTTAATTCTTAAATGCCTGTGTGAGGAAAATAAGGAAGAGAAGTCATTAATGATAAGGAAACTAAATAAGCCTTTCTATTTTCTTAAAATTTGGTAACATGAATTTCCAGACCACAAAAATTCCTTTAGATGTTAGATCATCTGTATTTTATACTTTTGCATGTTTTTCTAATAATTGCCTTTGTGGCTAAAATAGACATCTTAAATAAGGTATGGCTTAATCTCTGGTTAAGTCATCTCAAGAACTCCCATATTCACTAGAGTAAATGTATAAATATAACCACAGTTTTTTAAAAAGAGAATTGTATGTGAGACAGCCTGAGGCGAGGCAGCCCCATTGTGTGCCAGAGTATTCTCAGCTGACCTGAGCTGAGCACAGGCACACCCGCATAGGGATCCTTCAGCCTATAAGTCAGGCCTGGCAACCAGGGGTCCAGGGCAATGCCGTCTGACCATGTCAGCCCTTTATCTATTTCTCAATATGCTGTACACATAGTATCATCTTGTATAGGTGCTATGAGAGAAAACTTTGGAGAAACACTAATTCTCAAACTTTAGTGTATGCAAGACTCACCTAGGGAACTTGCTAAAACACATACTCTGAGGCCCCACTCCCAGAGTTTCTAATTCAGTCAGCACGTAGTGGGACCAGGATTATAGATTACTAGTAAGCATCTCAGATATCTCTGAGGCAGATGGTACGAGAAGCTCTTGATAGGACAATGCTGGCTGATCAGTAGTCCGTATCGGCTAGGAGGATCTCTTACTCCCTAGGTGATCTATTCCAGTATCAGAGTTTTAAACCTCACATATGTGCTGATGATCCCAAAGTCTGCATCTTCAGTCTGGACCTCACCAGTGAACTCTGAACTTGGTCATTTTATGTTCTACTTGTCATCTGCATTTGGGTTTACAACAAGTAGCTCAAACTTCACATGTCCCAAGCTGAAGTAATCTATCCCCAAATCTTCTCTTTCTCCAGTAGTTAGAAACTAACTTTAATTAAAGGCATTTCTGTTCTACATTTAAGGTCCTGGCCAGAAGCCTTGGTGTCATTCTCAAGGTCATTATTCTTTCTTCTCACCCACCTCAAAACCATCAGCATACTCCCTGAGCTCTCCTTTCTAAATAGTGCCAGAATTGTAACTCTTTCATATCCCCATGGCCACTTTCTAATCTAACTCACCATGCTTCCCACCAAGAGCATCACAATTACCTATTATCCAATCTCCCTCCTACTCCTGCCCTACCTGCAACTTGGTCTCTGCAAAGCACCCAGGGGAGGTTCTACAGACTGAATCTTTGTGTCCCCCAAAAGTCATACACTGAAACCTAATCTCCAACATAATGGTCTTAGAAAGTGAGGCATTTAGGAGGTGATTATGTCATAGGAGTAAAGCCCACATCAGTGGGATTAGTGTGCTTAGGAAAGAGTCACCAAAGACCTCCCTTTCCCATTTCTGCCCTATAAGGGCAAAACAAAGAGACAGCTATGTACGAACCAGGAGGTGGACCCTCGTTTCCAGACACCAAATCTGCTGATGCCTTGATATTTGACATCCCAGCCTGCAGAGCTGTAAGAGACACGTTTCTATGTTTGTGAGCTACCCGATTTATGGTATTTTTGTTCCTGCAGTCATAACAGAATAAGATGGTGACTCTTTTACAATATAAGTTAAACTCATTAGTCTCCGCTCCAATCTTCCATATCATTCAGAGTGCAACCAAACACTATCCACCATTGTTTCCCTTGCTAACACCTCTCTAGACACACTAGCTCCTTTATTGTCTATGTAATAGAAGCAGTCGCCTATCTGAGGAACTTTGCACTTGCTCTTTGCTCTGCATGACTCACTCTTCCCTTCAGATCTCTGGTTAAATGCTACCTCCTTAGAAGAGACCTTCTTGGACTTCTATCACTTTCTAGGCTCCTTACCCTATCGTTGATTATAGCTGTTCATCACTGAACATATACATTTTTCTCCTTGCCTATCTCTCCATGACAGTGGGAAATCCATCAGTGTTGTTCACTGTCACTCCCCAGCATCTAGAACTGTGCTTAGCTCAGAGTAGAAATTCCGTGTTTCAATTAATAAGTGCATACATGATAATATAATATTAAATATATGTTCAGTGAATATTATAGTATCATTAATTCATTTGTTGAAATACACTTTTGGAAGGGACCCACATCACACTCACATCAAGGGTGGTGTATGCACAAGTGAACAAATATTAAGGTAAATGAATAGATAATACTTCACTTTTGAGCACTCAACTAATAATATTAAGAGTGACTGCTAAATATTAGCCATGGTTTACACAGAGCTTTCCACTGTACTGTCAGATCCTCTCCACTATACAGACAAGTATGATTAATATTCCTTTTTATAGATGAGGAAATGTTGCCACAGGATTAACGTTACTTGCCCTTCCTCAAACAGAAATTATGGGGCAGGGTAATAGTAAATGAGATTTATTGTGCTTTCAAGAAGTGCTTGGCTCTGCATAAGTGCTTTGTAGGCATCAGGTCAATGAATCCCATGAGAACCCTCTGAGGAATGTACTATCCCTGTATTGTGGATAGAAACAGGAACTTAGGTTAAGTTATAGTTAAGAAGGTTAGGATTCAAAAGTCTGTCACTCAAACACATACTTATCACCCGTGATTCTACTGTTTCCCACAGGCCTTGGACATTCTCTGCTCTGTTGTCCAGCATTTTTGCTATCACCACTACAGACAGCTTCTGGTAGACTCAACTGTGTTCTGTGGGACACATTCAGAATACACACTTGAGTAGGATACAAAGATATTCCACTCCAAGTATTAAAAAAATAATACCACATTGTCACGTATTCTTAAGTAAACTGTTAAAAATATTAAGTCATTCAAAATTTAAGATTAATGCCTAAAGAGGTTTTTCTAGTGGGTTAAAGGTCAAGGTTCCATGAAACACATATATTCAAGAATTTTAGGCAACAAAATTATTGTTTTGTAAATATAATTAAAAATAACCTCTTAGGGGTGCTGGAGTGGCCTCGTCAGTTAAGTGGCCAATTCATGATTTAAGCTCAGGTCGTCACTGGGCTCTACTCTGAGGATTCTCTCACTCTCTCTCTTTGCCCCTCTCCCGCCACTTGCTATCTCTTTTAAAATAATAAATAAATAAAATAAATAAAAATAAAAATCACCTCCCACCTTCGGCACTCACAATTTCTTTTTTTTTTAAATATATATTTTGAAACGGCACTAAGTTGATTCCATCAGCTTTTGAACTGAACTATCCCAAAGCCATACCATAATAAACAGTGCATCATTGCAGTCAAATCATACAAATCTATCATTTCTTGAATTTGGGCATGCATTTGTTCTTTTGCAATGTTGAAAAGTTAGGTAGGAGGATTGGACTTGTTGTACTACGCCAATGAGATTTTCTGGACTGCAATTATTCCCTAGCAGAGTTTTATTTTTTTAAGGTGATAAATTACTAAACATATGCTGTGTGACTCGAGTTGTTTGGTGAAGAGGGTGAGATTGATGAGCCCAGATGGGCCCTTGCAATGAAGACAGAAGCCCAAGATGGTTCAAATTTTAATTAGGCTCTGCTAATAAGATGTATGTAGAGAAGAGGTAGATATGAGAAATATCTAAATTTCTAAATTTCTCATAAATCTTTCATTCCCCAGAATGTGTTGGGTGCCTATGCAGGCTAGGCCATGTGATGTATGGGAAACTAGGGATCATCCAGGGACAACTACAGCTCGAGCCCTCATGAAACTTACACTCTAATTGCTCTCGGGGCTTTCTAAATATTAATGTGGGCCTCAGTGAAGTTTCAGTAAATTCTATACCACATGAGGTTGCACATGGTAAGTGATGGCAAACTCATTGTGGTCCTTGGCCCATTTTATCTTGGACTAGGCAATCATACTTGCACAGGTGAGAATGGGGCAGGGATCAATACATTCTGACAAGACATTTTCTGTCAGTTCTCAAATCTGTTTCTCTTATGATATAGCTGAAATAGTTAAATGTTCAGCTAAATTATTGATTAAAATGGCTTTTCCAGTCTTTTACAGGTCATTTTCCAACTATGTCATCTTAACCAATTACCAGAACCACTGATAATTGTCAGAGTAAGTAACTGTGGAGAAATTCTAAATCCTTGAAGAAATACTATTGTGGAAGCACAGGAGGTTGGTATGGAGAGTACAATTTAACAATACTAACGTTAGCTTTATATTAAATGGGAGTTTGCTTTTTACCCTGATTCTTAAAACTTGTCTTTCTGAAAATACAGTTTGTTGCCAATTCCGCCTTTAAAACAACCAGGCAACTAATCAATCTGTTTTGCTTTTAATCAATACGGAATAATTAATTTGGCTGGTCAGCAGTGGAAAAAGTTTCTTTCTAAATTTGCACTATGTGAAATTCTATTTAAAAGAAAAAAAAATGTAGAATTTTTTTGTCTGTACCAGTGTGGTCAGCTCCATGATGACCATATTATAAGGTAAATACACTACAAGAAACAGCAGCAAATGCATGAGTTGCAAACCCTAAATATTGCTTTTAGCTCTAAAAGGCCCAAAATATTTCTCATATGTGTATCCATGACTAAGAAAATTGAAACAATAACTTCTGTCTTGATTTGCAGATAATCTGGGTCCAGTGGGATCTTGGGTTTGATTTCCCAATGTTTGGAATCTGATAAAAGCAATTATTTTACCAAATCACTTGTCTGTACATCTCTAGCATATTCAAACCGAATGATGCCATGATCTTAAGTGACATTCAAGACCCTATAAAGGGGCCCTTTACAATGTTTTCCAAACATACCCACTAGAACTTATTATATTACTAAACCATCGTTATTAGATAGTGTACATGCCCACAGTTGTAACTCAGTAATTATTACACACAACATGTACCAATCTCCAAAGTAGAACCAGTTTTTTTGTTTGTGTGCTTGTTTGTTTTTTTTTATCAGTTCCTTAATTTCCCTTCATCAGATATCCCTAATGGGAGGTTTCTGATAGTAATGCCAAAGTACTTTTTCCAAGTGGCACTTTTTTAAAAAAGAAAGCAAGAGGGGCACCTGGATGGCTTAGTCAGTTTAGTGTCTGACTTTCACTTAGGTCATGATCTCGTGGTTCGTGGGTTCGAGCCCCGCGTCGGGCTCTGTGCTGACTGCCAGCTCAGAGCCTGGAGCCTATTTCAGAGTCTGTGTCTCCCTCTCTCTCTGACCCTCTCCTGCTCACGCTGTTTCTGTCTCTCTCTCCTAGAAATAAATAAAAATATTAAAAAAAAAAAAGAAAGAAAGCAAGAGAACACCTTCTTGATGATATTGGAAACATTTAAAATTTATTATGTTGTGAATGTCATGATTCAGTTAGAAATATCCAGGGGATATAAACAGGTCAGTAGCACAACGGTGATATTTATATTCACTAGGAAGTTATAAAAACGTTGCCAATTCATTAAAAAGTAGGAAGAAGGTGAAGAAACAAGTACCTGCATGTTGTTCTGAGTAACTAGGCAAACATTATTTCAGCCTCCTTTGTCTCATTTTGCTTTTTCACTTCTCTGGATCTCTTAGCAACCATCATTTTCATGCCAGAAACAAAGATAAAATATTCAGGTCTGAGGTATTTGGAGTAGTTGTTAGTTTGTTTTCCTTTAAATAAAGCCCGATTTATTCTGGTTGGAACAATGGGGAGAGAACAAGGTTACACAGCCTCTTTCCTGGGATGGTAATGAAAACAATCTTCAAAATATAATAGGAAGCTTGGTGGTGAAAGTATAATCTTCTGGATATGCTTGGAACGCAGGACTCCCGAGCCTCCCTAGACCTAATTACTGCTAAATTGGCAAAACTAGCTGGAATTACTTTGGATAGTGCTTTGCCCTGTGATTTTGATGTGCTACAGATCAATGTAATTTTATTAGTTCTGGGTATTTAGAGCTACACATATCCCAAGCTGTTTCTCAGCAACATAAATAAAATTTCAAACACTGCATTATCAAAAACAGACAAGGATAGAAAGAAATAGTGTTTTGGGAAAAGTAGGAGATTTGCCACTAATGCAAGTGGCGTCTGAAGTCACACAGACTAGCCTCTTAACCCTGGGTTTGCCGCCTCCTAGCCATGCATCCTTGAACAAGTTATTCAATGTACTCATTTGTTCTTCAAGAAAATCAAACTAATAGCTATTTCCTCATGGAACTGTTGTGAAGAATATGTTTTTGTAAATGGCATAGAGGAGTTTAGCCTTATTCCTGATGCTTAGCAGATGCCTAATAAAAATTTTTATTTTAATTTTATATTTTCTGCAACCACTCCTGAACATCCCTACCCCCCACCTTACCGGACCAGCTGACTTGCAGTCACATCCCTATTTCTCCACCACAGTATTTCCCATAGTTTTTCCTTCTTCTCCCTCATGTACCCCTGAATGGTATAATGAATTCAAAATTGAACTCATCATATTTGTTCCCTTCTCTATTCCTACTATCCTCCAATGATGTGTTTCTGCCATCTTCTCCAGCCCCTCAAATCTTCACATAGCATACCTTTCCCTCCTTAATTCCTTCTCTTCATCCAACCACCCGGGGTGGTTATGTGTCTCTCTAAAATATATTGCCCATTCATCCCATTTTCCCTGTGCATCCTCACTGCTGACTCACCGCCTGCATTTGTCACCTACTGCTGGGGTTATTGAATAACCACCTGCCTACTTTTATAGGCAGCAGGCATTTTCTCCCTCAAATCTTCCACTGTTAACAGATCATCCTCCCTGGAGCAACGTTACGATTGTTGCACTCATCTTCTTGAAACCCTTCGCAGCTTCCCACTGCCTGCCTAGGGAATCAGATGCAGACACCCTAGCCTGGAACGCCGTAGAGCATTCGCCTTACCTTCTCTTCTGCCTTATATTCCAATACTCCCCAACAGAATACTTAAAATACTTAAAATACTCAAATTTTATGTCGAACGATTTCATTCAAAGTCTTATCTGCGTTAATCTCATGCCTTCATGTCTTTGATTAGGTTGTTCCTCTCACTAAAATGTTCTTCCCAATTCTACCCATCAAAAATTAAAATGCATGTATTCATTTCATGTCATTCATGATATCTTTTAAAACTTCTGTCATAAAATTTATGTTTTCTTCGTCAATGACCATAAATATATATCTATTACGGCACTATCAATGATGGTGTTATTTAACACATCAGCACCATGCTACACCCCTTATAGGTATGCATGCTTATTTATAAAATTATGTGCATTGTGCTGTGCTCCTTATTTGGTATGAATTGGTATTCTCAGTTATACTTTTGGTTCTCTAAAAAGCATATTTTTCTGTCTTCACATTATTGAAGTTTTATGAGGAGAGGTTATCCCATTACTCGGAGAGCCAGTTATAAATTAGAGAAATCTACAAATGTAAAGAACACAGATTCTCCACATTCACTCAACAAAATTTAAACACACACTCACACTTGTTCTAAGATTTGTTCAGTGCTCACTGCTAGCTGTATAAGAAAGGTACAAAAGGAACAGTTACACAAATGATAATTTATTTTAGTGTGATGAATGCCAGTAATGAAACTGAATATAATGAAGAGACCATGGCAACAACAGTGCCAGGAGCAAGATTAGATCAGACAGAACTAGTTTTAGAAGAGAGAAAAAGACAATAAAGTTTTGAATGGAAAAGAGAAATGACCAAAGAGAGTAATACTTACACAACAAAATGTTTTTAAATGCCTGGAAAATATAGGTGGATGTATGGCATGATACCAAACAAAAAAAAAGGAGTCAAGAATAACTCTTAGATTTTATGTTCATAGATGAATAGACAAACAAAATGTGGTACACACATGAAATGGAATGTTATTCCTTCTTAAGAAGGAAAGAAATCCTATCGTATGCTACAATACAAAGCTCGGAGATGTCATGTTACGTGAAATAACTCTGTCACAGAAAGAACAAATAGTATCTGATTCCATTTTATGTGAGGTATCTCGACTCAAATTCACAGAAACAAACAGTAAAATGGCAGCTACCAGGAGCTGGGGATTGAGTGAAAAGAGGCATGGTTTAATGGGTCTAGAGCTTCAGATTTGCAAGATGAAAAGTTCAAAAGATATTTTTTTTACAAGGTAAATATATTTAATGATATCGATGCAGACATTGAAACCATACATCTGTACCACCTTATAGTTAAATGGTATATGTTTTGTGCTTTTTATCATGATTAAAAAAAAAAAAAAAAAGGTACCAAAGTCCTTGTTTGGCACATAAGGCCCACTGCTACCTAGGAGATTTCTTTTCTTACTACTCTCTCCCTTGCACATTCCGTAACATACTGGTATCTTATTCTCCAGATACACTGAGTACACTCTTGCTGTAGGGTCGTTGCCCTAGTCATTCTGCCCTTCCCAGTGTTTTTTGTATTCATTGTTCCTACTTAAGTCCTGGTCTAATGTTATCTCCTCAGAGAGTCCTTTCCTGCTGACCTAGTATGCAATCTAAATCACTTTCTTTCCCCTTACCCTGATTATTCTTTGTGGCATTTGCTACCATCTGACAGACATTTAGCTGTTTGCTTTTTCCTTATGAAAATGTAGGTACCATTACAATAAGGGTTTTGTCTCTTTTTTTGATTGTTGTAGACCCAAATTTGGTACAGTGTGTTTGGTATACTATAGACATGTATTCGATATTTTCTAAATAAATAAGTCAATGAAAGATAAGTCATTTCAATACCAAGGATAAAAGATGATAACTGAGCCTTCTGATTTGAGATACTATTCATTATTACAAATGTCCTGCATTCCATTGGTGTTTATACACTGCTATGAGGCTTTCCACCATAAAATGTGGTACCCACCTAGCTTTGCTAACAAAAAATACCCTTAAAATAAGTTGCCAAAAAACAGGAATGACCTAATATATAGGTATTGGATTATGTCCACCATAAGACATGATTTCAAATAATCCCATCTTTCTTTGCTCCCAATCTCCACTACTCCTTCCCACAAAATACCCTGGAAAGGGACCAGTCCTTTAAAGATTGAAAACTATTTAACCTTGGGAAAGTTACTGATCTTAACTGACATTGACAAGGAGTGTAAGAGAAGACCATGTTTGAAAATAGGTTTGAAAGAAAATATGACACTTTAACTTAAAGTAATAATAAAGAAGGATTATTTGGGAACAAAATAATTTTTGATAATTTTTTTATTTGTTGATTTCACAATTTCTAATAATTTCCCTTATACATAAATTTACCCTCAGGTCCTAACTTTATTTTAATATTCTTCATGATTTAAAAATTGACATTATTATAATGCATACATGTATGTATGCATTATAATAATCCAGGAGTAGATATAATTCTAAACTGAGAGATATATTTTGCAGGAATAAGTGTTTGCTTTTGCTTTTGGACTCAAGTAGGTTGAATTCACTTTGCAAACCTCTTTCACGTTTCCAGTTCTTAGCTCTAGACAGAATACCCTCCACAGATGGTGGATGTCATTTGATCCTGCCCCTTTCTAGCAAACTCACATATGTCAGCAAATGAGCCTAAAACAACTCCAGGTTTCAAATGCAAAACATTCGTAAATTGCACTGATTCATAATCAGGACAACATAATAAACTACAATCTAGTCATTCTCAGTGGGCCTTATTCAGCAGAAAAAAGCCATAGAATGGAAGCCAAGAGAGGATGTTGAGCTTGGCTCTTCTAGTACTAGGCTTTTGGAAATTCAATTACTTGCCTGTGAAAAGTACTGGAATGACAGGCTTGGAGAATAAAATCCCTCATCATTTCAGGTCACAGAATAAAAGAACAGGCTTGCTTGACCACAAAGGCCCACCAAGAAACTGAATTCCCAGGAACCTCTATTCTCCAACTTGAATGAAGCACTTTCACCATGAATGAGTTCTTGGCCCCCACCAGTCCATCATCCCACCCCAGTTGTCTTCTTTAGTCATTTAATATCAACTACCACTCATATTTCATTATTGATCAAGTTGCATTCTTATGATATAGGAGGGACTGCAGTTAAAAGCAGAACATTTCTGTTGCTTGTAGTTTTTTTAAGTATAAGATTATTTTTTTCTTATAAACTGAGGGAAGTGAGGAAGCCCAAAGTCATATAACTCAGAACCAGGATGGTATTTTGAAGGAGTTAATATAATTCAGGTCTCAGTGGGGGTCTTATTAAAAAAGAAAGTCTCTAATAGCAAAATAAGGAGATTAATGAGGAAAATTAGTATAAATAATTCTGAGATATTAAATGGAAATTATTGATCTGTGAAGCATCAAATCAAATCAAATATTTAGAAAAAGTAAAGACTTTGATATTGCCTGTAGTCTTTATATATTTACATATATGCAGATATATTTGCCTTTTTTATATTTTCAAAAAAGAACTTTCTGTACAAATAAATGGGTTAATCAGTTTTGCCAATTGTGGCCTTCTAAGAATTTAATTACATAAGAACCAAGCTTAAAAAAAACGGGGGTGGAGGAACAACCTATCAAACATCTAGGTTCAATCTGACCAATTTGAATGACATACAATTAGAAAGTCTCAGGTTGATATTTCAAAAACTATATAACTTAAAAAAAAATTGTCACAGTCATAAATAGTCTGCAAATCATAGGCTAGAAAGGATAGAAAACTGAGAGTAACCATCTTTACACTATGTAATTTTATGAACCCAAATTTCCAAGGCTGTTCAGTCTCAGGACTTTGCTAGGTGAGACTATAAAAGATCAAGGCATCCCTGTATTTCAGTGCCATCTAACACCCTGCATTTCTGGCCTGTCCTCTGCCTAGCGTCTCAATTGCTAGATGAGTTTTCTTTTCCTCAAAGTAAGTGCAGACATATTGCAACTCTGAACATTGCCATCAAAAATTTTTTCCTGAGTTCTAAAACAAAAAGATCCCCCTGAAAATCTTATCAGAAGATTGATACGTGAAGGAGAAAATAATCACTTCAATGTAAAAATACAAATCTTTATTGTTTTCATTTTATTCCTTCCTATCCATAATGCATAAAAGTGTTTCTTTTTTTAACTTTTGTAATGTTTATTTTATTTTTGAGAGAGAGAAAGAGACCGAGTGTGAGCTGGGAGAGGGGCAGAGAGAAAGGGAGACAGAATCTGAGGCAAGCTCCAGGCTCTGAGCTGTCAGCACAAAGCCTGACATGGGACTCAAACTCACAGAACCACGAGATCATGACTTGAGCCGGATGCCCAACTGACTAAACCATCCAGGTGTCCCTAACAGTATTCTTTTTTATTCGAAATACATTAAAAAAACATTCAAGTTTAACAAAAATGTGTTTATCACTTAAGTGTTTTCTAATCACTGCTTGAGATAAATAACTCCAGTCAAATAAATTATCTGTAATGTCAGTTTAAATTGATGAAATTAGGTAAGTTTTCTTTGTGAGGTTCTAATCATTTTATATTTTTGATGATTGATTTTTGTTCAGTCTTATTCTGGAGTGATTTGAGGCAGGTTAAAAGATTCAGGCAATCTAGGAAGATAAATTTTTATTAAAAAGTAAGAGAAATGTAAAAAGGAAAAAACAAGAATAGAAAAACAAAATCAATCCCAGAGTGATAGCCACAAATAAGAAAGGCAGTAAAACCCTGTATACTCATGGGAGATGGACCAGAACACTTATTTGTGGCTCTGTGCCCCACGGTTTCTAGGAGGTAACAGGAACTGGAAAACAGGATCATAGTATCCATAAGTTAAAAGCAAACCAGTTGATTAGAATAAGCACAAATACCCCATAACTTATAATGAGAAAAAAAGAGAAATTACTCTCTGTGCCCTTAGAAAGAGATACTGTGAGATTTATTTAACAAACACCCCTCATACCATCCTTCAAATAAACACAGTGAGACGTGTAATTGTACTGCTTCCATATAACATACTTTTATGTGAGCTGATGATATTACAACAAAGCACAGTTCAGTAAAAACCATTTCACCCAGGCACTGTATATTACAGTCCACAGAGAATTCCCTCAGAGAGTCTAGCTTAATTCACAGATAGATTTTATTGCAAAGGGGGAGTATAGGCAATAAGTATACTTTTCATGGCAGTTTTTTTTTTTTTTAGAACTTAACGTATTTTATTTATTTATTTTTTTAATGTTTTATTTATTTTTAGGAGAGAGAGAGACAGCGTGCGCAGGGGAGGGTCAGAGAGAGAGGGAGTCTCAGGCTGAAACAGGCTCCAGGCTCTGAGCTGGCAGTCAGCACAGAGCCCGATGCGGGGCTCGAACCCACGAACCATGAGATCATGACCCAAGCGAAAGTCGGACGCTTAACCGACTAAGCCACCCAGGCGCCCCAAGAACTTAACGTATTTTATAATTAAGTCTTTCATCTCATTCTAGGCTGTAAGCCTCAGGAGTTCAAAAACAACCTTGTATCCACAGTTCCTAGCAAAGCATCTGACACACAGTAGGCATGCAAGCATTTGCTCAATGCTGAATGACTGCCTGATTTTCAGGAATTTCTATAAATATTGTTCCTCTCAAACATTTCAGGATTTTCTCCCTGTCAAGCACCTGGAGGGCAGGCAATGTATGGGATAGATCCTTGTGGAAATATACAATTAAAGCAATCAGTTGGACTCACTTGAGCTCCTTTCCAATCAAGCTAGTAATTGTAGGTACAGTGCTCTGAAATTAGATAATGCTGGACTTATATAGCAACAAATTATCATCTTTCATTAAAACTGTGTACTACTAAGCCAGCACAAATATGGTTATTAAGCTTAATCACACTGAGGAACGCTGGGAGCAAGTGTAAAAGATGCATCTCAGAGTTATCCCATTCAACAGGAGAGGGAACAAGGGTATTTATACATCAGCTTCCATCAGTCCCTAGCTGAGGGCTATCCCCAGAGGGATGGTAGTTCCTTGGCATTTCTGGCCTGTCCTATTTGAGGGCAGAGCAGGATCTGGCGTGCAGAGAAACTTCTCTGAATTGCTAAGACCTATAGCACTACAGTATCTGCTACAATAACATATGTTTAAGGAGACATACTGTATATATATATTTTTTAAATAAAGTTTAGGTAGAATTTGACAACTTTAAGAAATAATATTTTATTGTTAGACTTTTTCAAGCATCAGGAAGAAATCTAAAAAGAAGAGAAAGAAACAACCATAGATTTTATTTATATATCATTCATTCATTCATTCATTTATTCCCCTTGTCCTCCTCCCTACCTTTGTAGGATCATATAGTGCAGATTCACACTTGGTGAGCCTGAGACCTCCAAGCAGAAGTCTTTTCTGTCACCTGAACAACAGTGATTTTACTTGTTTACCAATCAATTTCCTTATTATTATTTATATTACAATATCTTTACTCTGTCCTAGCAGAAATTTTCAGTGATTTACCTTGGCAACTATAGCTGGAAATAAGCCACACAACTTGAGCTTTGAAGCACAATATGAATTTTCTTAAATCCTAAAATAGTCTCAATCAATTAAGGTCAGAGTCACACTTACCAAGCAGCTTGGGAAAGCAAGGACATTCAATCTTCCATTTAATGGTCAGAGAAGTTACATGTGAAAAAAAACAAGGTATGTTTCACGGTTAAGCAGGCACTCTTTCCTGGGCGTGAGTCAACAAGAGTATGGGCAGCTTATCTGCACATACAATTAGTAAAACGTGAGTTACAGAATATTAAAGCAGAAAGCCAAGTCAATAACTTGAAAAATAAGTGGAAAATAAGGAGAAAATGGAAATTTAGGTTATAAAAAGCTGTTTCTAAGTTAAGCACATTGGATATACATTCAAATCATACATTCAAAGTGAGTGTGGGTGGAAGAAAGCTGGTCAGCTCTCAGAGGTTTGAAAATGACACATGGAAAGGAAAGTATATCAGTTACGATTACATTTGGCTACTACACACATACATATGGAGGGTCAAGGGAAATAGGATATTGTTATTTTTGTTTCCATTTAAAAGAGGTCCAGAGGTGGGCAGATTAGGGCCTCTGTAGCAGTTCCATGTCCTTATCAGGAATCCTGATGCCTTGTTTTTTTTCTATTTCAGTATTTTAACATATGTCTGCTATACCCAAGATGTTCTCATGCTTCAAAGTTACTGCTGGAGCTCCAGCAATCACTTTGGTATAGACTAGTTGCAATGCAAAAGATAAAATAAAAAAGCTCTCTCCTAAATAATTAAAATCTATAAACAGCCTTCCAGGAATATCTCACACTTCAGTATGTTTCCAATGTGGTCAACATTACTTATCACATGACCACAGCAAGCAAGGGAATCTGGAAATCTCATTCTTGTCTGTTTGCTTATGCCAGGTGACAATGACCAAGACTGCACTGTAACCAGGATTTATACATAAACCAGACTTGCTTTATTTAGAAATACTCTTTAAAATAGATAGGCAGTTAGTTAGACATGAGCTGGGGGCAAGGGCAATGATAAATAGGTTACATATCAGAATCCTAGGGACACAACACACTGACTTTGTCCTGAGGGCTTCCAGGACTCCTCAACATTCTAGCCTACTGACTCCCAAGACGCTGGGGCTAATATACCAAGAACCACAGGTAGAACATGAGCTCTCCTCTTTCACCTAATCTCCAGCATAACCCCTAGACTAGTAATAATTCATGTGCATTGTGGTAGTGTGCCCCGCCTCCCACCATCAGGGAAGGCTGCCATGATGGTTCTGATACAAACCTGGTATGGTCAAAAAATCCCTCTCCTGACCAGTGGGAGGGGTCCCCTCAACTGGTTGGACACAGCCTCCATTAGAGACCACCCTGTCTATGACCTAAGATCTTGCTTACATAAAAAGACCCCTGTAGCCTCAGGGCAGTGGCTACCTCTGGGCCTGCCATCTTGAGAATGTATTGTCCTTGATAAACTGCTTTCCGCTTGCTATCTTCCTTTCTTTATCCCAGCATAGATCATCAGGTAAATCTTTCATAGGGAATCCATGAACCAAGACCTCCATTCACAATGCAGACTCTCCTACAGGTAATAGGGTCTAATTTTCCATTATTTACATTTCTATTTTCCACTCGTATTTCGAGTGATTGATTTGACTTTTGGCTTTAATATTCTATTATTATTCAAGGTTCTGTTACTGTCCTAGAAGGAAAAAAGTGATTCTTGTTTGTTCTAGGCAATTAGATACTATTGTCTCTGTAGCCAAATAGGTGTAAGACCACCAAAAAGAGAGAACTTGAGTGTGGTCCTTAGCTTAGAAACAGGCACAAAGAAAGAAAGAGATGGAGTGGATGGTGTTATTCCTGAAAAATTTTGACTGGACAGGGTGCCTGGGTAGCTGAGTCAGTTATGCATCTGACTTCGTCTCAGGTCATGATCTCATGGTTTATGAGTTCAAGCCCTGTGTTGGGCTCTGTGGTGATAGCTCAGAGCCTGGAGCCTGCTTCAGATTCTGTTGTCTCCCTCCCCTCCCCACCTCTCTCTGCACCCCCCCTGCTCAAACACACACTCTCTTTCTCTCTCTCTCAGAAATAAACATTTTTTTTTAAATTTTGACCAGCCAATAAATACTCATTCTCCTTCATCCATCCTCATGACACTAGAAAGTGCAACCAGTTTAGGGCTTTGTTTTAATAGTCAATGTTTGTGGTGCATTGACTCTATCCCAACTTCTTTGCTAAATGATAAATTTACCCCTTGAAACAACCAAGGTGCATAGGTACTACTTTATCCATTTCACAGATGAGGAAGGAAATAAAGTGAGAAGGACAAAGAGTTAGATAGTGCTTAAAGTATAATTTGAGCCAGATATTTAGACCCTATAGCTTCATTCTTCACCACTATGCTATATAATGTTTCTGTTTTTACATATATATCTTGAACAGAACCAGGATTAGGGTAGGGTGGATAAGATATATGCCCTGGGCACAAACTCAGTGGGGTATCAAAACACTCAATAATCAAAATAAATAGTATTTTGATGAAATATTTTTAAAAATAAATATAAAAGCAAAAATGTTGAGATAAATTAAATATCAAAAATTTAAATAAAAGCATAAATGTTTGAGTCAAGAAAATATCCTATGACTTTTGACTGTATTAGAGAAGAGAAAAATTGGTCCCATTATAAAAATTTGCACATCCCTCAATGAGTGTTTCTCACTAGGCATCATTATTGAGATTTGGGGTAACAAATTCTTTTAAAGGAAGGACTTTCCTGTGCATTGTAGGATATTTAGCAACAGCCCTGGACTCTCCTCATTGGATGTCAAAAGCACTTCCTTCAGTTGTGACAACCAAAAATGTTTCCAGACATTGCCAAATTTTCCATAGGGGAGGATTTCACTTGGTTAATAACCGTTCATCTAGGTGCATCTGGTTTACTTCTGAATTGTTAAAAATAATTTTTTTAATGTTTTATTTATTTTTGAGACAGAGAGAGAAAGAGAGAGAGACAGACAGCGCAAGTGGGGGAGGGTCAGAGAGAGAGACACACAGAATCTGAAGCAGGCTCCAGGCTCTGAGCTGGCTGTCAGCATAGAGCCCAAGGCAGGGCTTGAACCCACGAACCATGAGATCATGATCTGAGCCAAAGTCAGACGCTTAACTGACTGAGCCACCCAGGCGCCCCTGTTAAAAATAATTTTATGTCTCTTTAAAACTGCACATTTTCTTCACAACACATTCATCCCCAAAATGTGGTAAATGACTTTGTTAGTAATAGGTTTGTTTTGTACAAACACACTAAGCCAACGTGATGAATTCATCCTTTGCTCACTATAATTTAAAAAGTCCTCTGCGGCTTGATTATTTGCTATTTGAAGAGGAGAGGTGAGCTCAGGTGAGTTGAAGCTGAATTTTTCATTACGCTATTATTCCAACATTAGATAGCAATTAACTTTTACATCTTTCTTACCTCAAACATCCTTGTAATTCAGAGCTAACATTCCAAGCCCTCATTAAATAGACAAGCAAATCAGATATTTAAAAAATTGGAGCCGGGGAGAAGCAGGAGAAGAAGGGGAGGGCACGGTGGGGGAGAATCTGTGGTCTGAGGGTCGGGGGCTGGACACAGGCGCACATAATCATTTCTGCTGATACAAGGGTTTTGGAGTTTCACTGACCTTGCTTCCAATCCTGACTCCTCCTTTTCTTAACTGTGTGATGTTAGCTCAGTTATGAATTTCTCTCTCTGTAAAGTGTGTTCAATAATTCAAGCCTCTCATGGGTTCTGTGGAGACTGAGATAAATGTGTCTAGTTTGGTGCCAGATACAGAGTGGCAGTATATGGTAGTTTCCATTATCCCTCCCTGTTTATGTTCAGGTGCTTTCTCTCCTCATTGGGTTTATAACCAATCTTCATATGCTCCTGAAGCATAGTAATACGATGAGATTCTGTGCAAAATCTCAATGCAAGAAAATAATGTGTGTGGCCCAGGAAGTTGGTCTCATTTCTGCTTGCTTGATCCTTATACTGCTCTATAATTCATTAACACCTAACTAGAACAACTGTCCACTTTCTAGACCATTGAGATAAATAGATTTGGTATGAAAATATCACATAAGGCTTCCAGAAATTGGAGGTGGGGAGTTGGGGGGAAGACATAAGGAGAGGAAGCTGCCTCAATATTAGTATCCTTGTTAAAAACAAAAACTAAAAAAACTACCCATAGTTTAGATAACTGATCCTTGGTTTGTATTTTATAGTATTTCACCATCTAAATATTAAAATGTTAAGTAAATATTCTTTATGGAAATATTTCTATTTCTACTTTGTGATGTCTTCCATAATGAATCTCTCATGGTCCATTTTTTTTTTCATTTTCTCCTATTGAGATTTCATTGAGTTAAATCTACTCTGAAGTGTTCCTCAGAGACTCTCAGTGAGAAAATATCCCTTCGGTTTAAAGTCTATCCTTCTGCAGTTCTTGTTTACATTCTTTTCATTTAATGTTGAATAATTAAATGTAAGTTAAAGCCATTCAAAAGTCTGTCACTATCCTTCTATTCATAACTTTTCATAACTTGATGTCGGTTTTTCTTTTCCAATCAAAGATAGTGCAATTGAAAATTTTCTATTTAATGATGCGCTCTTTAAAGATAAAATATAAAATGCTTAAAATTACACTGTTCCCGTCAATAAGAAGACCTCACAACGTTGGCTAAAACATAAAGCAACTGAAATAATGCCATCTTTTCACAATATTCCATGTCCTGTTAAATAACCTGTCAAACTCCTTCTAGTAAATTCAAATTATTTATAAACATTGAATTTTTAAAAATACATTTATCTAAAGAGGCCATAAACAGCAAGTTCAATTTTCTTGAATAGTCATGCATTTCATGACTCTGCAAAGTGTAGACAAGCTATTTTACTTGGGTTACACTGCACAACAGAGAGAGACCATAACCTACGTCCTCAGAAAACTGCTCCCCCAGCACAATCAGAGGACTTTTATTTTTGGAAAGCAGAAAGAACCCTGTCCTAGAACTTAAGGTAAGTAAAGCAGGACTTGAGAATAAAGGAGAGGTATTCCACACTGTCTGCGGCAGGTTCTGAATCAGGAAAGCAGCTTCTGAGCTGGGGATCAGCAGGGGAGGATTAGTGGGGAGTGCTCCTCAGATCAGCACCTACAGAAGGGAAGGAATATGGGAAGGAAGCCAGAATTTGGCAGGGAAACTTGTTGCGCTGTGATGCGGCCTTCGCCAGGCATATGGAGTTTCAAACCAAGGCCAACCCTTTACTTTTTTAAGAATTCAGGTCGGGAGGCTGAGCCCTTACATCTCCATGTCAAGAGGGGTTGACTTTGGGCAGAGTGGCTCTTCTCAATGAGGCAATTCTTTCCCCCCCCACCCCAAACAGTTTATTGTCAAGTTGGTTTCCATATAACACCCAGTGCTCATCCCCACAAGTGACCCTCTCGGGGCCCATCCCCACCCCCCCCCCATCCATCAGTCCTCAGTTTTTGTCAGCATTCAAGAGTCTCTCATGGTTTGCCTCTCTCCCTTTCCCCCACCATTTCCCCCTTCTTCTCCCCCTTGTTCCTCTGTCAAGTTCCTCCTAATCCTCCTATACGTGCACACATATGATATTTGTCCTTCTCTGCCTGACTTATTTCGCTCAGCATAACACCCTCAAGGTCCATCCATGTTGCTACGCATGGCCAGATTTCATTGTTTCTCATTGCCATGTAGTATTCCATGGTATAGATAAACCACATCTTCTTGATCCATTCATCTGTTGATGGAACAATGAGGCAATTCTGAAGAAGACTGATCACTGAGCTCTGGATGCTGGTGGCACACACGGCAGCTGGAGGTCTGGGTGGCACATCATAGCATCTCCTAGTACTATACTCTTTTTCTTTATGTTTTTGTCAAAGCCACTTTTTAAACACCTTTAACTAAGCCTGTAAAAACCATCATGAATATCTCCACAAAAATAAATAAAATAAAATAAGCTATTTAAAAAACAAAGCTGTGGAGTACAGGGTGCCTGGGTGCTTCAGTCAGTTAAGCGGTCCACTCTTGATTCCAGCTCAGGTCATGATCTCAAGGTTCTTGAGTTGGAGTCCCACACTGGGCTCTACACTGATAGTGCAGAGCGTGCTTGTGATTCTAGCTTCTCTCTCTGACCCTCCGCCATTTGTGCTCTTCTCTCCCTCTCTCAAAATAAATAGACATTTAAAAAAAGAAAAAGTTAAACGGGTGTTTGGGTGGCTCATTCGGTTAAGTTTTGAACTTTGGCTCAGGTCATGATCTCATGGTTCATGAGTTCAAGCCCCACATCAGGTTCCTCACTGACAATGTGGGGTTTGCTTGGGATTCTCATTCTCTCCTCTCTCTCTGCCCATCTCTTGCTCATGGTTCTCTCTCTCTCTCAAAACGAATTTAAAAACAAAAAGGAAAAGAGAAACAAAGCTGCAAGAGTAGAATTGTATTTTTGAAGGCATCAATATCTATAGATATTCCCCACCCAAAACATTTGAGAGATGGAGACACTGAGGCATCAGGCAATAAAGGGTATTGTCCTAGGTCACAGCATTGGTTAATGTCGACTCAAGTCTTTAAGTTCCACCATTTACCCTATAACATCCTGCACATAGTGCTTCCCTCTTGCTCTCTACCAAATCTGTTTCCTAGCAATCTTAGATAAAAATAGTCTATAAAATTTGGGGGAAAGTAATAATAAAATAAATAAACATATATTAAAAAGCCATGAAAGTATGGAGGATAGATTGGCCACATTTTCATGGTCAAACCCTAATGACCTTTCCAAGAATACTGTGATTACATCCACTCCTTTCTTCATCTTGCTAAATGAAGAGAGATATGTGGTATTGGGAAATGGGAAGTAACTTAACTTGGTTGCCTTGAGGTGTCAGAGTCAGGGAAAATTCTAGTATGACATTGATCAACTCTTGTAAATTGCATCAATTTCAATAGATCCACTGTGTGCCATACTACATCTGCATTTAACTGGATTGTTTGACATGGAAGAGAACAGTAAAGTTGGTCACACGTATTTCCGCTGGATTTAAGCCCCCTATAAATTCTAACTTAGGAGTTTTTTCCTGGTGTTGTATAAATGAATTACCCAGGACACCTAAGGATTTCTGCCAAAGAATACATTTTAAGATCTCTTCCCAGACTAACTAATTAGTCAGTCTAGTTCTCCCATTATATCTGGTGTTGGTCTCTGACATAAAAAAAAAAAAAACCTCCAGAAGAGAAAAAGGTATGATAGTTATGGCTAGTCCAACCTTCTCACCAAAGAGAAACCAAAGATTAAAAACAACTGCAGAACCCCCTGAAAGAATAAAATGTAATCAATCATATATTCACCACTGGCTGCCATAAAAGTTTCAGGATGATCCAGTAGAAAAGTAAGAATGTTCACATGAATTTTTCTTCTTGCTCCCTGGATTGTGATCCTATCAGCCATACTGAACTCACTAGCCCACATCTTTCCTATGGAATCAAGCAACAATTTAAGTTGATAACCAAAAGGTCAGCAATGTTGTTACCCCTGCTGGATAATGCTTTTGGAGCCAGGATTCATTCACAGCAGAGACACTGGCCAGTCATTCAGAGCTGTCAGAGAAGATCTGTTAAGTGTGAGTCTCTAACTTCTGTTTTGTACTTAGAAATTTGAATGCCACGGGCCTGTGGCAATGTTTAGCCTTTAAAAAAATTTAGTCATGTATAGATTCTGAATCCTTTTGCCCAATGCAACCTAAATGTAGTGTGAAAAATATGAATTAAAGATGATACCCCAGTCAAAACTCATATAGAAGGGAGATCCATGGTTAATTCTAAGGCAGGAGTCATCCGACGTAAAGGAATAAGTCAATCAGGTTTTTCAAATTGAATGATGAGGTAATTTTTATCCTGCCATCCTAGGTGGAAGGCCAACAGGCAAGATGCCCAATCAATGTGCTAAGGTTAGCAAGCTGTGCACACAGAAATTGCTTAAATTTTAGCTCCACAGATTTGGTCACTTCTATTAATTTAATTATAGGGTCTTCCTGCGCAGATGATAGTTCTATATGGAACACATTTCATGACTTCTATTTCTATTTAGTGAGGCTTGTTTCTGGAGGTAAGGGAGAAGTTCAAGTCAAGTGAATCTATTTACCCCCTGTGGAGACTCTTTCCACAGGCCAGACTCCTGTGGGCCCCAGATTCTTGAGTTTCATCACATTGGTTCAGCAGATATGCTGGCTAATTAAATTTTAAAACAAAGGTGAAAAGGGCGAGTCTCCAACTAATCCGTAGGATCCCTCAGCCATCTCTCTAGCAGCTATGTTAGGGGAAAATGTAGTCAGTTTACACTCCTATAATCCTTAAGTTCAAGGATTGTATGTTAAGGGCTAGCCTGCTTGAGACAATTAAAACGTGAGTGGAGGGATACAAACACTTTAATACTGACATCTTGATTCCTGTGAAGCCTTAGATTCACTCAAGTCCTAACATCCCATCTCTGATTTGAGGCAGTCTGTTGCTGCAAAAATACAGCAGAATATGAGATCTTGACTTCTCTGCAATAGCATAGCAAGCAGCAAATACCCATGTCTACCTCAGTACTTCACAACACTAAAATATAAACATTAGGATGATTTTAGAATTGTAAGATAAGCACCATCTAGATTTTAGGGTTTTCCTCCCTAATTCTGTCTCCAAATTCTCATTATATCTGGGACATTTAATTTTTATCCATAAAGGAAGAGCAAGGGTCTTATGACAACCAGGACTTCTGACTTCTAACATGCACCAATTCTCCATTACAAACATAACAATTATGAGATAAAGTCTTGCATCTTGACAACATCAGCTTTTTAATCTATGCTCTTCTCTCATCCCTGGTTGCCACCAACTAAGTCCAAGTCTTCAGCATCTCTTGGTTAAATTACTGCAATCAATTTCTAACTGCTCTGAGTATGTGTATGATTCTAGCTACACCTTTCCCTCAACTCCTGAATGGTCCTTTTACCTAAAGTGGAATCTCGCCACTCTTAGGTTTCAAGTTCAAAAGCTTTCACATGACCTAAAAATTAGCATCATCTGGACCCTACCAGAGATTTGTCTCATTTTCACCACATTCCTACATTCACCACATTCAAATGTACAGGTTTTCTTTCCCACCGCAGGTCAGGGCCTTCCCACACTCACCACCAAAACACCTCATCAGCATGCTCACTCTATGTCCTATCTCTTCCTTCATTTCTCACCTTAAATGACACTGCTTCAAAGGCAGGCATTTCATTTATTATTTACTTAATTACTTATTTATTTATAAAGTGTGCTGATATGAGTGGGGGAGGTGCAGAGGGAGAGGAGGAGAGAGAATCCCAAACAGGGTCCCCATTGTCAGCACAGAGCCCAACATGGGGCTTGATCTCATGAACTGTGAGATCATGACCTGAGTGTGGGATGCCTAACCAACTAAGTCACCCAGGCAGCCCCAAAGGTGGGCATTTCTGACCCACCCAGATCAGTCCTAATATATTCTGTCTCAATACCCTACATTTTGCTTTACAACAGTAAACACAATTCTAATGGATTTGGTGGGATTATTTGTTATATTTATGTCTCCCTCAATGAGTTGCTTATTTTGAACCAGACCTATGTAGCCTGGGTCTGGTATATTGTCTAGCACAAAGGATGGGTTTGAAGAACAGCCATGGAGGTGATATGGTAATCGTAATATTCCATGTGAAATTAGTAAAAAGAGATGATGCTTTACCAGGGGTAAAAAAAAAAACAAAAACAAAAACAAAAAAAAACGTAAAAAAAAATCCTGTTTGATCCTGTCCTCTTGACCTAGCAGATCTTCACTTGGTGGGGGCACTGCATGCACAAACGGCTTCACAGTGAGGACTGGTGTGGAAACATGCACATCAGATTATTTTACGGCTCAATGTGCCCAACCTTTAAGTTAATAGAGAGTGGAGTCAAAATCAATCTATGGTTTCTGTCTGTTGGCAATGTCAAATCTGGATAGAATTCCGTTGATTGAAAAATTTATGGAGAGACAGAGAGAATAAATATGGCCTATAAGAAATTCTTGCAGTAAAAAAGGCAAAGAAAATTTATACTTTAGAATCAGAATCCATGTAACTACATCATTTAGGAAAAAAGTGTCCAATTAGATGTGATCTATCTATCTACAATCTACTGAAATATTATTGAGCCATAAAAAAGAATGAGATCTTGCCATTTGCAACAATATGGATGGACCTAGAAAGCGTAACGATAAGTGAAATCAATTCTACAGAGAAAGACAAATACCATATGATCTCAGTCATATGCAGAATTTAAGAAACAAATGAACAAAGCAAAAAAAGAGACAAACAAAAACCAGACTCATAAACACAAAGAACAAATTGGTGGTTGCCAGAAGAGAGATGGGGGGGGTGGGGAGAATGGGTGAAATAGATGAAGGGGATTAAGGCTACTCTTATCATGATGAGCACTCAGTGATGTATAGAATTGATCACTATACCGTACACATGAAACGAATATAACAATGTATGTTAAATATACTTCAATAAACATGTAAATAAAGAGGCACATTAGGCAAAAAACAAAACAAAAGAAAAAAGAAAAAAAATTTCAAATTAATAACTATATTAGATAGGAGAAAAAGCTGTAGAATTTGACATCCACATTAGAAAACAAGAAGATATAACGCCTTCAGTGCAAAATGAATAGAAAGTTAAATGGAAATCACAAGCCAAACTGAGAATAGGGGACTTGAAGGGTGAAGAGTGAGATATGGAAGGGTCAAAAAGGAAACTAACAATATCATACTAATTTTAAATTTGCAATGGCATAAAGAAAAACTAAATACATTTATCAGAGGAATAACTTGAAAAGCTCTTATTAAAGGAAATAAAAAGAGCAAACAAAGGAAAAGGTTGGAAAAGGTCAGGCTTCTGAGGAGGGTTAAGAAGAGTAAGAAATGTGAGCACCTGGAATAGAAAAATATCAAAAGACACAGCTGAAGAAAAAATACCTCAACTGTAAAAACTTAAGGACACCTAGAACAGAATTGTAATATTTCAGGTGAAATTAGAAAAAAGAGATGATGCCTTACCCGTGGGTGAAAAAAGGTAAAAAAATCCTACAAATTCCAGGCAGATGAACGAGTTCCTTACAGAACAAAACCTCAGATTACTCCTCTGTCCTAAAGGGGAGCATGGAGATGTAGCTGTGATCCTTTGAGAAAATGAGATGGACGAAAGGAAATACTTATGCGTTCAAGTCACCTTTCATTAGTCAAAGAAAGGGAGATGAATTCTCAAGTACATAAAAACTCAAAAAAAAATCATCATAAACCTTTGCTTGAAACCAGAGATTTAATATATACTTTAGATGACTTAGAGATGAGAGAAATTTAAGAATACAAAGATACAGAAACTTTTAGAATTATTAAGAACTATTATTAATACTACCATTACAATTAACGATAAAAGCAGTTAACATTTATTGGGTGCTCATTTTGTCCCCAGTAGATGTGAATTATCTCATCTTTACTAATAACTTTGACATAAATACCTTTATCTATTTATAGTGAATACAACTGCAGTAGAACCATCCCAAGATTGCTACAGATTATAAATGTCTTGCTTGAAATTAAGCTCACAATTGTCATGATGATGCTAAAATGTTTCCTTATATTGTATGAATCATAACATCAGGTTCAGATTAGTTAATGGCATCCTGGTGTCAAAATTTGCTTCAGCTCTTTCTTTCCTACTTTTGCTACTTTGCTAGTTTCCAATAAAGCATTTTCCCTTGTAGGCACTGTATGCATAATTCATATGATGCCTATGGCCACATACAACCCCTTAAAAAGTAAATAAGTTATTGTTCTTTTCCAGAACTAATTAGTCATTGCTAACCAGAATATAGCATTTACCAAGTGATAGGCACTCCACTGACCAGTTCACACATATAAATTCATCTATTCCCATTTCATCAATGGGAACACAAAACGTGGACAGTAAATAACTTGTCCAAGGTGACTTATCTTCTAAATTACAGAACACGGATTGTATCTTAAACCCTAAAAAACTACTGCTTTTCCTACAATATTTGGGACATTAGGAGGATCTTTCTTCACAAAATCATAACTGTGTAGAAAATTATCAAAGTACTTGAGAATTATTTTTCATATTTTAAATCTTATATTGAATAAATTTCATTATTTGTTTTGGTGCATTGAGAAAAACTAATAAATCAATCTAACTGTAGCAATATCCTCTCTCAGCAAATCCCAATGTGTATCTTCTTCCATCAAAAATATCGCCTTGATAACTATCCTTCACAATCAGAATATAAAAGATGATGTCAATATGCATAGGAAAAAGGAAATCAGAAAACACCTTAAAATGTTAAGATCTTGTATCTGTTCATGGAATTCTGGATGTTTTCTTCTTTATTCTTCCCATTTTTTCCAAGTTTTATAGCTTTCCCTCTAAATTATTATAAACTTATGCACATAATATATAAGCACAGTTAGGTAAGACAATGATGCATAGAAATTCTGGGAAAAAAAGGAGAGAACAATGAGTATTTATTCCTGGATGGTGAGGCTATAGATGGATTTTTCTCTTATTATTGTTTTTCTGAACTGTTCAAATTATTCATGATCAGAATATCTTAATTTGATGAGAGTAAATCATTATTTTTAATAAAAAGAATTGCTGCATATCATCACCAAAATGTACACACGGTGGGTCATTCTCAGTAGAACAGACCTCACGCATGTCAGACACATTCAGACTCTGCTACGGCTCTGCTGTGTCTCACAGGCAGCCTTTGGGTTTACTTCCACTTTTCTGTGGTTTGCTCAGACTGTAAATGTCATTTACAATGACAAAACTTCTAGTATACTAGCCCACATTCTCAACAGTTTTCAAATCTCAAATGTGCTGTATTTTAACTGAAGCCTATTTAGATCATCTTTCTCACATATAATCTTAATATTTTTGAAAAAGGAAATAATTTATCAAATACCGGATGTTACATATTCATCTGTGTACTTGAAACACGTATTTAAATATTAAAATTACCTAGAGTAAAGCAGTTGATGTAAAGTTTATTAATTCTGAGTAGTTTACTCAATCCACAGTGATAGATGAATATAGCCTCACTGAGTTTTTAAGACTAAAAATTTTTAACATATATTTGTTAGTGATTTTTAGGTATCAAGCACAGAGGTAATGGAAGGGAAACATCTGATTTGCCAGAATTCTATTAAGTGAAAAAAAATAGCATCATTTCTCTTTAATGTTAATGAATATGAATGAAGAAGTATATATAAATAATCTAAATAATTCTAAATGGTAATATGCTATTTATTAAGGAAATTCTAGAAAGAATATTTAAATATTTGTGTTAAATTAAATATCAGGCATACCTTTAATCATACACTACTAAACATGGGTTTCTCCTTTATCTTATCACTTATTAGCTCAGAAGTAACACCCCAGGACATATTCTCCATAACCCAAAATGTAGTGATCAGTTTGGCATTAAATAGAAATCTTGAGATGAAGAACCACCTAAAATTAGTTTCAAAGGACAAATTCAAGTATGGTCATCATTAGTACTCAAACAATTGGCATGGGCTTGCCTTCTATACTGTGAAAGATTTCACACATTGCATAGGGTCTGTGGATAAGGCAATCTACATAATTTCACTCTAATACCAAAGATAAAAAAAAATTATTGCATTGAGAGTCTGAGACTAGAATATGCCTTGAATCTAAATGATGAATTTGATCATGAGGAAGGAAATGAAAGGCTGAATATAGAGAATGGGGTAGATACAGGTAGTGGTCTGGTGGCTGGAATAAGAACATTTATTTGATGTGACTATTTATTTACCCATTTAAAAATATTTTTGAAGCATCTAGTATGTGTCAGGGACTGAGGATGCAAAAATAAGCAGGGCAGCCAGGCTTCCAGTACCAAAGCAATTCAAAATCTTCTATTTAGCAGATATACAGATTGCAAGCCCTAGTTCCTTACCCTAATTCTTCTTACCTGAAAGTGGAAATTGCCAGTTAAAGGTAGGGCACCTAGTTCTTTGAGATGCCCTTAAAACCATGGTCCTTCAAAAGAATTTTTGAAAGCAAACTAAAGAAAAGTTTTATTCCAATTACTAACTATGATACAGCTCTTTTTAAAGAAAAATGTTCAAAAAAAAAAAGGAGGGCTGGTAGGAGGAAACTTTTGGAGGTGATGGATAAGTTTATGGCATTGATAGTGATAATGCTTTCACGGGCATAACCTTTTCTCCAAATAAATCAAGTCATGTATATTAAATTCCTACAGCTTTATTTTAATGTCAATCATAACCCACTAAAGCAGGAAAAGAAAAGAAAAGAAAAGAAAAGAGAAAGAGAGAAAGAGAGAAAGAGAGAAGGAGAGAAAGAAAGAAAAAGAAAGAAAGAAAGAAAGAAAGAAAGAAAGAAAGAAAGAAAGAAAGAAAGAAAGAAAGAAAAGAAAAGAAAAGAAAAGAAAAGAAAAAGAAAGTAAGTTGTTCTGGTGCTTCTTGTGCAGTTCAAAGATTTCAAAATGTATTTGAAATGTTTTTTAAATTTCACTGGACATAGTGGTCTCCTTACCTATTCTGAGTTCTTCCTCTAATTCATTCTCCCTATTGTCTGCACTAGGGTATCTTGAAAACTAGCATGTCTGATAACGCAGATGTCTTTTGAGACCATCTCAAATCACCCACGACATTAAAATCCTTTTGGTTTCTATTTACTTTTGATTCTATGCATCTTGAACTCTTCATACCTATATGCTATCTGCTCTTCCTCAGTCCCACCCTGCTCGTCACCTGTAGTTTTTGCACAGATGCAAAAAAAAAAAGAAAAGAAAGAAAGAAAGAAAGTTGTTATTTGCACAGATACAGTCTTCCTCTGATACTGTCTCTTTCGGTGCTTATCCATCAGCCTGTTACCCTGGGGCCACCTTCTCCAAGAAATCACCTCCAAGTCTTTAATCAGAATCATCTTCTCCTTTTGTCTTGATTTCCTGGGACGTGATTTAACTCTTTCCTCCTTCCTCCTTTCTTCCTTTCCTTCCACAAAGTCCCATTTCACTTAGAATGAATCCAAATCCCTTATCATGATTTACATGATTGAACTCTGTGACAGAAACACACTGTGGTGGTCATCAATGAGTAATGCAGTTGTATAATCATCTCCCTTGAAGGGCAGTGGAAACTGTGACTTGCTTCTAACCAACAGAATCTGACCAAGACAAAGGGACAGTCACTCTATAATTATATTACATAAGGCTCCATCATAGCAGACCGGAGTAAGAGATAACTCTTGCTGGCCTTGAAGAAATCAGGTACCATGTTATGAGAAAGTGTGCATGAAGGCCTTATGAATGGGTGCATGTAGGAACTGAGAGTGGCCCTGAGTAACAAGAAAATGGGCACATCAGGCCTGCAAGCACAAGGAACTGAAATCTACCAAAAATCATAAGAGCTGAGCCCTAAAAGGAGTGCACTGGCCGACATTATAAGCGGAGCCTTGTAAGACTAAGACCCGAAGCCAAAGATCCAATTGAGTTGTACCCAGATTCCTGATCCCTGGAATATGTGAAGTGAGTAATAAATATATGCTATTTTAAGCCACTAATTTTGTGGTAATTTGTTATGCAGCAATAGAAAATGAACATAAGTGCTCAACTACTCTCTACCACTTTTCCTGATTCGTTGACTTAACTTAGGTATGATTTACCTTTTAAAAATTTAGTACATTCCATTATTTAAGAAGAAATATTTTATTAAAGCTGGGGGAAGTATTTGGTAGGAAAAAGTATTCAGGGAGAAAAGCCAGAATAGCAATTTGGGTCTAGTGCTACCATGTCTTAGATTATAATGTTAATATTTCTATAGTGTCTCTTGCATCCCTTTGTGCCTCAACTTTTAACTTGATCCTTTACTTGTTGATGTTTCCACATTTTTTTTCATTTTAGTAAAATTATTGAAATATAAAAGATATCAGATAAGAGTAGGATTTGCAAAGACCAAAACAGATTAAGATTGAAAGTAAAATGTTTCGTAAATTATCTTGTGGATAAATATCTTCTCACAAAGCAGTTGAAAAAAAGCCAGGGCTGCCTGGGTAGCTCAGTCAGTTAAACATCCAACTCTTGATTTTGGTTCTTTCTTTCATGATCTTGTGGTTTGATAAATTCAAGCCCTGTAGTGGGCTCTGCACTGGCAGCACAGAGCTTCCTCGGGATTCTCTCTCTCTCTCTCCTTCTCTCTCTGCCCCTCCCCTGCTTGTGCTCTCTCTCTCTCTCTAAAATAAATTTAAAAACTTAAAAAAAAAAAGAGCCAAAATGGATATGGCACAATTTTTCTTAGGGATATGCTGATCTAACTAAAATGGATAGCAATCAACTCCATGCTGACCTCTGGTCATGGTCAATAAAACCAAGTGCAATACATTAGTATTTTATGATATATATATATATCATAAAGTGTGTGTGTGTGTATATATATATATGTTATATACATATATATATCTTACAATGTATGTACGTGTGTGTATATATGTGTATTACATATGTGTGTATGTGTATATATATGAAATATATTTATATATCTCAAAGGGGATAGATAGATATCCTACAATTTACAAAGGATTGTGTTGGTAAAATCTGTATGGTTTTTCAATGAGTTTGGACCTATTCCTACAAGTAATGCGGAACTTGTAAAGTTTGAACGAGACTGACATGATCAAAACCATTTTTAACAACTAGAAATATAGCATGGAATATTTTTAGTGCATCTGACTTCTCAACAATTCTGCCAACACCCAGTGATGTGCAATGATCAATTTTGAGATATATTTTTAGTTAACATTTCATTTTAATTAATTACAATGGAGTCAATGTTGTTTCCATGCTAATAACATCTTTCTACCTTTGCATTATGATATTCTTTCACAGCATGACAAATTATGTTTCAGGAATTGCATACAAAACCTGCAGGTGAAGATATCTTTAAAACTGAGGAAAGAATGGAGTTGAGTGATTTGGATATTGCAGAGATGGAATTGACAGAAACTGATGGGAATAAAATTTGAGGAAAGAGGATCTATCAAGGATGACAACAGAATTTCCAGCTTGAGAGAATGGATGATTGGTGAGTTCATGAATTGAGATAGGTAGCAAATGATATTCTGTTTTTTTTGGGGGGAAGGGGGAAAGTAGAGAAATAAGTTCAATTTTAGTCATAATGAACTGCCAAGAGTTTACTGCAATAATACCAACACTATCTTACCCGAAATGGGTTCACTATTTGGCCCCTAAGAATAGCAGTTCATAAAGCTTCCAATATATCTGTGTTTCAGAAAAGCTGACTGAAAAGCAAAATCAGCAAAGAACTATATATATTTCAATCTACTCAATTACTATTTATTATGTAAAGGTCAAAGTATCAAAAGCTACATTACCTAAAGAGTATGTCTATAATGTATGGATCTTACCTTCAATATAATAACTAGACCCCATGGAACATTTCAGCTCAATAAAATCAATGCACTGCAGACACAGTCCAATAATCCATAGCTACTATCAGGTGATGACTAGCCTCAGGCTGAGCCCACAAATGCAAAGTAAGGTTGAGAATTGTATGTATAAAAAATAAACCTGAGAAAACCAAATCCCAAACATCTTGTCTCAATTATAAAATATTTCAGACAAAAGGAGAGGTATAATAATTTTCTTCTTGAGTGTTGCCCACAGTCCATAGGCAAATAGAGAACACTCTTGAAATATCTGTTGAATATATTTGTGAATTAATCTAGATAATTGATTATTCTCATATTTATGCCGCCTAGGTGAAATATGGGTTATTAAAGTATTTTTGTATATATGTCTCAACTACAACACATGTTCATGTGTCCTTGCTACTGTCATACACATATCTATATTCTACGGCTATGTGACAGCTCATACTGATACAGAAAGCTTTCCTTTTCTTGGCTCAAAGGATACAGCAATTCAGTGCACGGGAATTTCAATGCAAGGGATCTAATATGTTGAAAAAGAAATCATTTTTAAAAGGTTGCTCAATGTAATCTGTTACATTTGGTTTAATTGAACTTGGTTAATCCAGTCAGTTTGCAAATTTTATCTTCTTGTACACTGAAATATGTCTAAAACTTTGAAATGTAATGGCATTGTATTTTCAACTGTCTGGTTACTATTTAAATAGAGCAGTCAAGAAAACTGTGAAAGTAGACAAATCAAATTTAAATTAAAAGAGTCTGACTAAATTCTTACTTTCTATTAAAATAAACGCTTCATTATTTTCAGAACTTTCTTACTCCTAAATGATACTACGTGAAATTATTTATGACGTTTTCAGTGAAGGAATCTACAGTTTATACCTTACACTACAAGGAGTCTATAATGAATGAAACATTACAGATAAAATAAAGTTCATTTCAAGGGCACTTTCCCACTGAGAGACTGCTCACTGCTGACAGCAGATCAGTGACTCATAAAACTGCTATGCTTGTGTTCACTTGATACTCTAATGGTGATGCATCTACCTTGTTATCCTGTTCAATAATGATGCTAATACAGAGTGTGAAAATTCACTAACAAGGTCCACCTGAAGAAATGATTACCTCCCATAAAAATGTATGGTTATGCCATTAATGATATTTTGAAAGTTTTAATGGATCCCTGGAATCCTACCCTGTAAACAGCCAAACTGCCACTCATTTTCTGAGAGAAAGTAGGTGAAAGTCAGTCTTTGGCAAGGGTGTATAAAAAACAGCCAACTTCTTTTAGATGTTAAATGTATTTGTCCTTGAAATCCAACTAGTTCATAAATATTTCCTTTGACAGACATTTTTTTTTATTCTCACATATTTCTCTGTGGTTAATGGTGTAAAACTTTTTACTCTTTTAAATGTCAAATTATCATTTCTTATTCATACTTCTTGACAATTGTCTAAGTATACTGTTTAGAGTTATTTTCTGAGTATAGCAAAACGGTATAGCTACTATTCTATTAAAAGTTTTAGATAAGGATATGTTTCTTTAAATCAATTTTTGCTCTCAGTATGGGTCTATTTTAATATGCTGTTAGAAGAGTATTATGAAATGTCAAACATCTATTGGGGTCCATATTGCTTTTCATAATAATATATATTTGTTGAATACCTACTGTGAGTATTGCACTGTATTTTATATTATAGCAGTATAAACAGAAGATAAGTTCCTGACCTTGACAAGCCTGTCATCACTCTCCTGGCTGGGTAATAGTAAAGGCATATTCCTACTGAAAAAAGAAAAATGATAATTAAATGAACAGAAACAGTGGTTATTGGGGATTAAGAGAATACTTCTATCTTGATGAGCACTGAGTGAGGTATGGAATTATTTAATTACTATATAGTACACCTGAAACTAATATAATACTGCATGTTAACTACATTGGTATTAAAACAAAAGTAAAATAAAATTTTCAAAAATGAAAAAATTATATTATTAAGATACATACATTCCCTGATACCTAAGTATAAGGACAAAATCATGTATCTTTGTTTTTCTAAACTTAGAATTTAGTGTTTATTTTTCTACTCTAGAGTAAATCTAGATTAGCATTCAATAATCTGGCTACTGAGGAATTCAGGCAGATCTCTATATAAATAAATAGATAATTTAAGGAGAAAATTCAGCTTACCAAAATTAACCACAGTAAAGTTGGGTTAAATAGATAAATTTTTATCTATCATCTATTTTATCTATTATAAATGAATTTTTAAAGGAACTTTACATCAGTAAAACATATCAGAGACAAATGGGTTCACTAAATAATTCTACCTAACAGAGACCAGTTAGAACATAAGTGACCAAAAACATTCAAATTCATTTTATGCAGCAAGGATAATACTGGTACATAACCTGATAAAACAGTAGATAGCAAAGTAAATTACGACTACTATTAATTATAAGAATTATAAAAATTCAAAATAAGATATGAGTGAGTAGTTTCCAATACTACCAACAATACATATTGTCTGTTATCCCCCCAATATTCATATGCTGAAGACCCAATGTAATGGAATTTAGAGAGAGAGGCTTCATAAAAATAATTAAGGTTAAATGAGGTCATAAGGAGCAGGCACTGATCCAACAGGATTAGCGTCTTCATAAGAGACACCAGAGAGATTGTTCACTCTTCTGCCAGATTTTGTAAACTTTCTACCATTTGGAAAGGTTTCTTTCTTTCAGGTGGCCACATCAACAAGTGTTCGTGAAAGAGACAGTAAACAAAAGCATTAACACATGAAGAATGGGTGTGGACAAAACAAGCAGAGGATTCAGGACAGGAATAGCACTGTGAGAAAAAATACAGGGGCAGACCCACAAGCGAGGACACTTGTATGGAGCAGCAAAGGGTGCCTGGGGGGGCAATTAGTAAGGATGGCCAAAGGAGACACACTCATCTTTGTCCATGAAACTGCAGTTTACAGGCCTCCAGTGTTTAGAGATTTCTGAAGTATCCAGTAAAGTTCCCTGTAAAGAGGTAACGAATTCTCTTAGAATTAGGGTAATATGAATTGGAGTAAGGTAACATAAATTAGAGTAGATCCCATACATATAGCTTATGGTTTCCTCTAGCAATGTTTAACCTTCTGCATCCCCAAGAGTAACCTCACCTTTTGAATCCACCATCTTTGAGCACTGGAGTCATCATGTTCCTACTTCTTACATACAATCCGTGATAAATCAGAAAATGCCATCCTTCAGATTTACTGTATAGGTTCTAATTTCAGCACTCCCCTGCTACTGCAGCCTCCTGGGCTGATCTCCAGGGCAAACGCATAGCTACATGCTCAATAATTTAGATTCTCAAACTGTCTGATGAAATTCTAAGCACTGTGTGTATTATCAAGCACTTGAGTTTTTGCTGTTATTGTAAACAGTTCAACTTTATGTGATAAATTACACAGCTTTGCCCTTGTTTCAATGATTGATTTAATCTGCAGTCTTATTTAGTAATTCATCCCAATGAAAGGGTGCCCATTTTTTTATTGATGACCAATGCCTTGTAAATATTTGGCTCTGTGAGAAAAAACATTCTATGTGAACTTCATTCATTCATGAATTCATTTAATCACTTATTTATTCAACAAATCTTTTTGAACGCCAACTACGTGTCAGGCCATGTTCTAAAGACCACGGTAAAAAGAAACAAACAACAAAAAATGATGGCCCTGTTCTTATGAAGCTTACATTTTGTTAAAGGAAGATAGAAAATAAACAGAAGTTATCATCAAACAAGACAATTTTCACAAGTGATCACGCAGTGAAGAAAATGGCACTGGGTGATTCACTGGGTAAAGGGACTGGGTGAAAAGAGCTGGATTTAGATTAGATTGTCGACATTTAGATTAAATGGTCCAAAAAAATCTCTCTGAGAGGGCAGTACCGAGCTTAAATCTAATAATTAGGAGTCAAAAATGTGACGGAGAATTTCCAATGCAAATACCCTAAGGTAGAAGTTTTTAGTTTCAAATTGAACAGAATGAGGTCAGATACATAAGCAGGATCAGCCTCTTTGGGTTCCGTGTTTCCTGAATTTTGGTGACCAACAAGGGTGTGGTAGGTATGTTTGGTCCGGAAAATACTAATGTGAAGGGAAAGTTCGGGGACTAATAAGCTCTGCAAAAGAAATCATGAAGAATTCACTTTAAGAGGATGCATGGATATTGTACAAAATGTAGAAATGTATTACAGACATGTAGACGCCTCGTTTTGCCCCAGTGAGCACTCTTGCACCCAATTAAGCCACCTGACTGCTTCTATAATTATGTAATCAGTCTGCACACATTTAAAACAGCAGAAGAAATGTTCCCAAATTACTCCACACTTTTACTTGAAATTAGTGCTTATTTTAAGCTGAAGCTTAGTGCTGGAAAAGGCTCACTTTATATCTATCATACAAAATTAAGGGAGACAGTATTTACAAAGGTAAAAGAAAGTGGAGAGCTAGTTTTATCCAGAGAATTCAGTTAACATAAAGATCCAATCTACGTAATTTATATGAAAAGCTCAATTTCTCAAATTATATGTTTAATTGTCAGTTTTTCACTTGTCTTTGCAAATGCAACAAGCAGTACAGTCATTTGCACTTAAAATCTTCTTAGTTGCTCCTCCCTATTTCCAAACAGTGCATGGATTTTTAAAAATTCTCTAGAAATATAGATATATACGTATTTTGTCAAATAACAGAATGTTTAGAAACATCTAAATGACAAGTCTACTTTTAGATTTGATTTTCACATCTGATAGCCTATACTTACAACTTCAGCATCTTAATAAGATAAAATAATGGTATAGAGGCTGAGAAGTTAGTATCAATTACAAACTGCTAGTTATTCCTGTAGTAGAGAGAAGCTGTTGTTGCAATCATAAAATGACAATGTTACACTCTGAATGAATACTGAATTTGCATAATATTTTAGAAATTTCCTAAAGAAAATTATTTTAAAATCTAGTTGGATAAAATTTATTTCATATTAAGTTTTAGGTTTTATTATCTTACATTGGATCTATAAGTAATTGAACCAGTAATTTTTTTTTTCATTTTTAGGCATATTTGAACATAGAATTTGAGAGTAGAATAGTAAAATGAACCTTTTCCCCAGTTTCCACAATAGACAATAGATGGCAAAACTTGACTCATGAATATTCATGTACACATATCCCTCCTACCCTCCACTGGATTGTATTGAAACAAATCCAGGAATTATATAATTTCATCTATGAACTTGAATTCCTGAAAGATACACCAGAGGGGCCACTGCAGGCAAGTGAAGGAATATTTTCTCCTGGTTCTCCTTTAGCTTTTCTTCCTTAGTGAGTAAGACTGGATTAAGACTTGGAAAAACAAACAACCCAGTGAAGAAATGGGCAGAAGATATGAACAGACACTTCTCCAAAGAGGACATCCAGATGGCCAACAGACACATGAAACGATGCTCAGCATCGCTCCTCATCAGGGAAATACAAATCAAAACTACACTGAGATACCACCTCACGCCAGTCAGAGTGGCTAAAATGAGCAATCAGAGAACTCTAGATGCTGGCGAGGATGTGGAGAAACGGGCACCCTCCTACACTGTTGGTGGGAATGTAAACTGGTACAGCCCCTCTGGAAAACAGTGTGGAGGTTCCTAAGGAAACTAACAATAGAACTCCCCTATGACCCAGCAATAGCACTGCTAGGAATTTACCCAAGGGATACAGAAATGTTGATGCATAGGAGCATATGTACCCCAATGTTCATAGCAGCACTCTCCACAATAGCTAAAACCTGGAAAGAGCCTAAGTGTCCATCAACAGATGAATGGATCAAGAAGATGTGGTTTATCTATACCATGGAATACTACATGGCAATGAGAAACAATGAAATCTGGCCATGTGTAGCAACATGGATGGACCTTGAGGGTGTTATGCTGAGTGACATAAGTCAGGCAGAGAAGGACAAATATCATATGTGTGCACGTATAGGAGGATTAGGAGGAACTCGACAGAGGACCAAGGGGGAGAAGAAGGGGGGAAATGGTGGGGGAAAGGGAGAGAGGCAAACCATGAGAGACTCTTGAATGCTGACAAAAGCTGAGGACTGGTGGATGTGGGGGGGAGGAGGGGTGGGCATGGAGGGGGGCACTTGTGGGGATGAGCACTGGGTGTTATGTGGAAACTAATTTGATAATAAACTATTTGTAAAAAAAAAAAAAAAAAAAGACTTGGATACAACTAATTAGATTCTCAAATCCATTCTCCTTTTTCTTAAATGTTAGTTTAAAATTTTTCTTGGGTCATCCTGGTCCCTTAGTCCTGTAGGAGTAAAACTGTTTCTCAACCATAGGACACAGCCAGCCCCAGTTCTTAGTACCTCACAGGATGAATGAAAATGGAAAGAGAGATATGTGACCCAACTGTCTCTTCCATACTTCAAAAATCACCAGGATTTTCCTCTTTCATATAGTTTCCCCAAAGTTCCACCATCCTAATCCAATCCTATGAAACTACAGCCACAAGAGGAGAATGTCTTCCCTCCATGAGTGGTTATTTCATGATGGAAAGATTCTTGTTTTTCTTCTCAATCTTTACATTGCTCTGGGATGATTTTTAATTTGTCTCCATCATATTTCTTTCATTCGGGTTAAGAGCACCTTTCCTGCAGAGATTTCAGCTGGCAGTAGGGGAATTGGGGTGTGAGGGAGAATGAGAGTAGGGTGAAGATCCAGCACTAGCTTATCAGCCAATAATCACACATGTGCCCATTTGAATTTTTAACACCACTATAAATGTAAACAGAGGAACTCACATTGTGGCACACAGAATGTAATTGTCAGAGTCTTATTTATTATTAATCAGAAGTATTTAAAACAAAAACAGATTTACTGAAATGATACTGTTAGTTGTTGGATTACCAAGAAGTGCATGCACATCTGTATAAAATCAATCTTTTCAATCTTGTATTCTCCAAGGGTTGCATGTCCACCCAAATAAATGGGCATGCAGTTCATATTAACCTTCAGTGTCCCACTTACCCACAACCCCTGAACCTACCTGGTTCTTTTTGTTGTGCTGCCAAGATTTACCTCTTTGACACAAGCCAACTCATCTGATTTTTGTCCTACCACATAAATAACTTATAAATACCTTTCCTGAATCTATCATTTCTTATATGGTAGTTTAGAAGTCTTTATACAGAGCTTATCTCATTTTATTGTCACAATGTGATACAAAAAGGAAGAGTTAGTCATTTCTTATAAAAAAGTAATATATTTATAAAAAACAAAACATTCTCAGAAGTATATTAGGGTAGGGGTGCCTGGGTAGCTTAATTGGTTAAGCATCCGACTTTGGCTCAGGTCATGATCTCATGGTTCGTGGGTTCAAGCCCCGTGTCGGGCTCTGTGCTGATAGCTAGCTGAGAGCCTGGAGCCTGTTTCAGATTCTTTGTCTCCCTCTCTCTCTCTGACCCTCCCTTGCTCGCTCTCACACACGCTCTCTCTCTTTCTCTTTCTCTCTCAGAAATAGATAAAACCTTAATTTTTTTTATTTTATTTAAAAAAATTTTTTTTAATGTTTTATTTGTTTTTGAGAGAAAAAGAGAGACAGCATGAGCAAGGGAAGGTCAGAGAGAGAGGGAGTTACAGAAATGAAAGACAGGTAAAAAACACTTTTTCAGTATATATAGGGTAAAGAGAGGAATGCCCTCAAGAAGCTAGAAAATGAGAAATAATGTCACCCTAAGAAATCACCACGTAAGTGATAAGAACAGGGAAAAGAAATGCAGTCATTTAAGAGCCAGCTTCTGAGTGTGTCATAGCATGCTGATTCCTGCCTGAAGACACAGACAGAACAAATAAGAACTATCTCACACATGGGCAGGTGGTTAGCCTGAGATGGCAGTGAAGTAAGCATTGTCTATGTTTACATGCAGTAGCCAAGGAGATGGCTCTCTCAGGACAGTCTGATCCACCTGGAGCAGAAATGACATTTCCAAACCCTGAGGAGCCAAAAGAATCTTGTGGAGGTTATATGGCTCACCTCAGACATATTGTTATCTGTTACGAAAGCATAATTAAGAATCTGAATCATAATTAAAACTCCAAATAAAAAATACATGGAGACAAATGCAAATGATAACACAGTGGCCCAAAATCTTTGGCATGTAGCAAAAGTGGTTCTCAGAAGAAAGTTTATAGCATACAGGCTGACCTCAAGCGGCAAGCAAAATATCAAATAAACAACTTAACATTAACATCAAGGAACTAGAAAAACAAGGACCAACAAAACCACAAACCAGAAGAAGGAAGGAAATAATAAAGATTTAAGCAGAAATAAACTACATAGAAACTAATAAGATCAATAGAAGAGATCAATGAAATCAAGAATTGGTTCTTTGAAAAGATCAACAAAATTCATAAACCTTTAGTCAGAATCATCAAAAAGAAAAAATTCAACTAAACAATATCAGAAAGAGGAGGAAAAAAACCAACATAGAAATACAAAGGATTATTAGAAGACATTATGAAAAACTATATGCCACCGAATGGATTACCTAGAAGAAATGGATAAATTCCTAGAAACATATAACCTGCCAAAACTGAATCAGGAAGAAATTGAAACTATGAACAAATCAATTATCAGCAAAGAAGTTAAATCGGTAACCAAAAAACGTCCAACAAACAAAACTCCAAAACCCAATGGCTTTACAGGTGAATTCTATCATACATTTAAAGAACAGTTAATACCTATTCTTCTCAAACTATTCCAAAAAATAGAAGAGGAAGGAAAGCTCCCAAATTCATTTTATGAGTCCAGCAGTATTCTGATACCAAAACCAGATAAAAACACTACAGAGAGAGAGAAAGAGAGACAGAGAGAGAGAGAGAGAGAGAGAGAGAGAGAGAGAGAGAGAGGAGAGAGAACTACAGCCCAATATCTCTCATGAACAAAGATGTGAAAATACTCAGCAAAATATTAGCAAATCGAATCCAGCAACACTGGGGAAAAAAATCAGTCACCACAATCAAATAGGTTTTATTCTTGGGATGCAAGTTTAGTTCAAAAGTCACAACTCAATCAACGTGATACATTGCATCAACAAGAGAAAGGATAAAATATACAATAATTTCATTAAATGCAGAAAAAGCATTTGACAAAGTACAACACCTATTCATAATAAAAACCCTCAACAAAATAGGTTTAGAGGGAACATACCTCAACCTAATGAAGGCCATAAATGAAAAACCTACAGTTAACAACATACTCAATGGTGGAAAAAATGAGCTTTCCCCCTAAAATCAGAAACAAAACAAGGATGTCCACTCTCACTACTTTTATTCAAAAAAATTCTGGAAGTCCTAGCCGCGGCAATCAGAGAAAAAAAAAAAAAAGCAAGAAAAAGCATTCTAATTGGTAAGAAAAAGGTAGAACTTTCCCTGTCTGCAGAAGACATGATACTGTATATAGGAAACCCTAAAGACTCCACCAGAAACTACTAGAATTGATAAACAAATTCAGTGAGCTCACATCATACAAAATCAATATACAGAAATCTACTGCATTTCTATACACTAATAATGAAGCATCAGAAAGAGAAATTAAGAAAATAATCCCATTTATACTTACACCAAAAATAATAAAATACCTAGGAACGAACTTAACCAAGGAGGTGAAAAATCTATACTGTGAAAATTATAAAACTGATGAAAAAAAATTGAAGATGACACAAATAAAAAGATATTCCATGCTCATGAATTGGAAGAACAAATACTGTTACAATATCCATACTACCCAAAGCAATCTATAGATAACAATGCATCTATAGCAAACCTACCAAAAATAGTGACAGTATTTTCACAGAACTAAAACAAAAATTCCTAAAATTTGTATATAACCAGAAAAGTCTCCAAACAGCCAAAGCAATCTTGAAAAACAATAACAAAACTGGAGGTATCCCAATCCCAGATTTCAACTTATACACCAAAGGTGTAGTAATCAAAACAGTATGGTATGTGCACAAAAAAAGACATATATCAATGGAACATAATAAAGAGTCCAAAAATGAACCCACAATCATATGGTCAAATTTGTCTATGACAAAGATGGAAAGGAATATGCAGTGGGAAAAAAAGAGAGTCTCTTCAGCAAATGATGCTGGGAAAACTGGATAGTTGCATGCAAAAGAATGAAACTAGATCACTTTCTTACACTATACACAAAAATAAACTCAATGGCTTAAAGATCTAAATATAGGACTTAAAACCATAAATGCCCAGAAGAGTGTACAGGCAATAATTTCTCTGACATTGGCCATAGCAACACTTTTATAGATATTTCTCTGAGGCAAGGGAAACAAAAGCAAAAATAAATTACTGTAACTACATCAAAATCAAAAGCTTCTACACAGCAAAGGAAACTATTGACAAAACTAAAAGGCAGCCTTTTAGAATGGACAAAGATATTTGCAAGTGACATATGTGATAAGGGGTTAGTATACAAAGTATATAAAGAACATATGGAATTCAACACCCAAAACCCCCAAATAATCCAATTTTTAAATGGGCATAGCACAGAACAGGCAATTCTTCAGGAAATGCAGTCACTTCCAGGCATTTCTCCAGGAAATTTTCTACAGAAAAGACATGCGGATGGCTGGCTAACAGACATGAAAAGATGCTCAACATCACTCATCAGCAGGGAAATTCAAATGAAAAATCAAGAGATACCACCTCACATCTGTCAGAATGGCTAAAATAAAAAACTCAAGAAACAACACATGTTGGCGAAGATGTGCAAAAAATGGAAACCTCTTGCACTTTTGATGGGAATGCAAACTGGTGCAGCCACTGTGGAGACCACCGTGAAACTTCGAGGTTCTTCAAAAAATTTTAAATTGAATTACTATATATGATCCAATCATTCCACTACTAAGTATTTACCCAAAGAACACAAAAACACAAATTCAGAAAGATACATGCACCCCTATGTTTATTGCATCATTATTTACAATAGCCAAATTATGGAAGCAGCCCAAGTGTCCACTGACAGATGAATTGGTAATGAAGAGGTAAGTTTACATATACAATAAAATATTACTCAGCCATGAAAAAAAAAATGAAATCTTGCCATTTGCAGCAACATGGATGGATCTAGAGAGTGAAATGAGTCATCAGAGAAAGGCAAATACTGTATGATTTCGGTCATATATGGAATTTAAGGAATAAAACAAATGAACAAAGAAAAAAAGAGACAAATAAAAAATCAGACTCTTAAATATAGAGAACAGACTGGTGGTTAGCAGAAGGAAGGTGGGTGGAGGCATGGGTGAAACAGCTGACCGGGACTAAGTACACTTACAGTGATGAGCACTGAGTCATGTATAGAATTGTTGAATCACTATATTGTTTATTTTACACCTGAAACTAATATGGCACTGTAGGCTAATTATACTGGAATGAATGGATGAGGAATAAATGAATTAATAAATACATACATACAAAACTTCAGGTTTGAATCTTTTTATCCTGTGTCTCTTTATCTAAATAGTTGCTGTTGACTTGTGGTCTGCAGGTCTTCTGCCTCAGTATCACCCGGGAACTGGTTAAGAAGGTAGATTCTTGACTCTTGTTCCAGATCAACTGAATCGGAAACTCAGAATGGTTTAGTAAGTGATTTACTTAACTAAACTTAAACGTATAGTTTAGTAAGTGATCTAGATGATTCTAATGCTCATCAAAGTTGAGAACCACTACTCAAAGTCCACAGCACAATGTCTTGCAAACAGTAAATATTCAACATATGGCTATTAAATAATTTTCCAATTAATGGTTTTCCCATAGTCTGTAGGATGTTGAGATTGCATAAAACTGAAATACATCTTAAATATCCTTTTCTGGGTTTGGTAGAATGGATATAGAAAACCCAAAACAGCTCTACCTTGCAGATACCTCCAGCATTTCATATTGTATTTTACTTAAAAATCTCACTGATAAGTAATCCAAATATATCCCAGTAAAATGCTTCTGTTGAGGGGATGATTCTCACTGCTGATAAATTACTATGCAGGTAATCCATTGCGGATAAATTAAACTTAACCTTAGTTAAGAAAACAGTGATGAGCATTGTTAATGCCCATATATTAAGGTACTGCATTGGATTTAAATATTGCTTTTTAGTTAAAAAAAAAACAACAACTCTTTTTTCTAACTAATTGATATGTGTTTAAATAATTTGTGATGCCACTCTTTTCAAAATGCAATTATCCAATAATATTATACCTATACAGACTTTTATCATTTCCCATGAATTTTTTCCTATAAATCTCAAAATAACTACAGTAGATAGTTCAAGGAGTTGAAATGACTTTCCCAAAGTCACATAGCTGATAGGTGGAAGAATTTGCGTAATACCAACATACACACAAATAATTTAAAGTTTTCCTCCCAAAGTCCGTACCATATAGATGCAAGTTAGAAGAGGAGGGAGGAAGAAGAGGCAGAGGAAGAGGAGAAAAGGAGGAAAAGGAAGAAGGAAGGGAGGGAAGAGGAGGAGGAACCTAATACTGTATGAGGTTTATCTGTTGTCCAGGGATCTGACTTTTCTGAGCTGGTTGCTATGACTGTGTATGGTGCCATCTCTGTGCTAAAACAATTCACAAAATCTACCGTGCTGCAAGAAATATGGGATTCATTTTAAAATTTTGCAGATAGGTCCTTGTTAGCACTTTCTTTTGTGGGATTCCAAAGTCAGAGCTGCCTGGGTGGCAGCTACTTTTTTATTTATAGTTACTTGAACTAACACGAATTCCAGACACTAAACATAGACTTAGTGAGAATATGGAGACATAATTCAACTTTTCCATAATAACCTTGGTTATGATTGGCCACTGTGAAGGATGTTACCTCTTTTTTATCTTTATTCTTAAATTTTTTTAATGTTTATTATTTTTGAGAGAGAGACAGAGACAGAGTGTGAGTGGGGGAGGGACAGAGAGATATGTTGACATAGAATCTCAAGCAGGATCCAGGCTCTGAGCTGTCAGCAAAGAGCCTGACATGGGGCTTGAACCCACGAACTGTGAAATCATGACCTGAGACGTAGTTAGAGGCTCAACCGACTAAGCCACCCAGGTACCCTAAGTTACCTCTTAATCAAATTCCCATACCATGTGGCAGATTCGAAAAATGTCTTCTCGCCAAATGTTAATATTTACTTTTACTAGTATATTCCCTATCATCTCCAATTTCAATGATATGAGTGTTTTGAAAAATCATTGTTGTGTTAGTTCTTAAGTGTTTTAAATTTTCTTGGATCATATTTCTGAAAATCAATATCATGAGTTTGCAACAGAATGTTCCAGACCACAGCTTTAGAAGACAGTAACCGCTGCACGATCATTATAATAACCAAAATAACTTATGAAGTCATGAGGTTTTTCTTTATTTCTTGTCTCACTTTGTTTTTGTTTCAGCAATAATCCTCGTTTTAACGAGCCTTTTAGTTTGTTGGAAGCCATGAGGGAAAAAAAATGTATTCCAATGGAATATAAATATATATATATGTGTACATATACACACATATACACATATCCAAAGTGGCTCCGGAATTTCCCAAAATACTACTTGAGACTTGAATACAAATAGAATAATATTTTTAATTTATATATTACAGAAGACCTGCAGTAACACTGCCAGTGTATAATAGATAAGCAGATGATCTCTACTCCCTGATTTTGATAAACACGACATAAAGTTTGATTTTAATGATAGCATTCTTAGATTAATATTAGAATTAGTTGGCTTTCCCTGTCACACACATCAACTGACAGCACGGAAAACGTGTCAAGGAGCATTCGGAGCACCTGGAGGAGGCAAACTTAGATTCTAAAAATAGTTACAGGTAATCCACCAAGGGTCATGAGAATACAATATAGTGAAGTGAGAGGCTGAAGGGATTATGAACACTGTGTTTCAATTTATAGATGGCTGAACTGAAGCCCATTAAACCAGATAACTTGCCTAAGGTCACTGATGACTCTAAAATTTCTTGGGTCATATTTCAGAAAATCAATGTCTCTGTGGCCTTGGACAAGTTCTCTAGTTTAATATATATCAAAATATGGTTGAGTGTCACAGGAAAGATTTAAATATAGTATTCCTGGTGCTCAGAAGTCGATGGAACTCAAAATTTATTCATTATTTACTAAATGCCATGAATTGTACTCCACCATTGTCTTCTTTATATTCTCAGTTTAGTACTTTCGATTAATTTTCCTTTGTTAATAAAAAATAACAATAGGAATAGCCTTCCACTGAGCACCTATTAGGCACCAGTCATTCTATATACATTATTTCAAATTTTTACTAATATGCTACAAAGTAGACAAACTTGTTAATGAAATCTAGCCAAGCATGAGATATGCCAAGTTAAGATAGTTAGAAAGGGAAATGCCACAGTATGAAAAGGTTGTCAGTACAATTAAACCTATAAACCTGTAGCACTAAGTCCAGTTACTAGGTGAATTGCAGTTCCAGGACAGAATGTAAATGCTATAAACACTGACCACTTAAAAATAGTAGTATGATTAATATGAACTATGAGAAAGATGAGGAAAACATGGGAGTGGAAGTTAGCTTATTGTCTCATCTTCCATATTTCAGAGAAATTGAGTGAGTTTGATACTTTATATTTCACATTTGAGAGCCAATAGGTCCCAAATAATATGGATACATCAATAAACAGAAATGTATACGTGTATTATTTAGACTCACCTACATTATTCAAAACTATACATATTATTTAAAGTGCCAAAGAATAGCAGGTGATGAATAAGGTGGATTGGCTTGCTCAACATTTACATATTTTAATGCCTCTCTAGTACAGAGAACAGATAGCTGAAATCTATATTTCCCAGATTTCCATGTGCCAGGGTTCCATCTATGTGTTAGCATCTACCAGACATGTCCATTCACTGAGATTTAAAGATGGAAGGGGGCGGAGGGAGAGAGGAAGAGAGGGGAGAGAGAGGGAGAGGGGAGAGGGGGAGAGGGAGAGAGGGAGAGGGGAGGGAGGGGGAGAGAGAGAGGGAGAGAGAGAGAGGGAGAGAGGGAGAGGAGAGGAGAGGAGGGGAGAGAGAGAAGTGGAGTAGAAGGCATCCATTTTCTGACAGAGGTCACAATGGAACCAGTGTGGCCCAGGAAAAAGCAACAACCACAAAGGGAATGGCAGTTTTCCTGATTGTGACGAATCGCGTGCCATGGTCACATCTTTCGGTTTCAACAGTTTCCCTCAGGTTTCTCAACCACAATCATGGCTGAGCAGTGCGATCCTAGGAGAAAGCAACTCTTCCCAGAGTCGGCTCTTCAGCCTTTCCAACAATTTCACAAATCATTGAAGTACCTGGTAGAAAAATCCTCTTTTGCTTAAACTACCTTGAATGGTGGTCCTATCTCTCTCCCTCTCTCCCTCTCTCCCTCTCCACTCCCTCTTTTCCCCATCTTCCTCCTCCCCTTTTATTTCTGTCTCTCATATACAGACACACATACACGTATGTATCCCATGAAGCAAAAGATTAGTACAAAGAAAAAAATAGAAAATTAAATGGTGGAATTAAGATTAAGAACAGTAATTTTTTAAAAATGTTTTATTTATTTCTAGTTGAGAGAGAGAGAGAGAGACAGCGTGAGCAGGGGAGGGTCAGAGAGAAAGGGAGTCACAGACTGAAACAGGCTCCAGGCTCTGAGCTGGCAGTCAGCACAGAGCCCAACGCGGGGCTCGAACCCACGAACCGCGAGATCATGACCTAAGCGAAAGTCAGACGCGTAACTGACTAAGCCACCCAGGCACCCCAAGAACAGTAATTTTAACAATATAGGCAAGTGTGATAAATTCACCTTGTATCATATTAGATTTTAAAAATATATAAGTAATCATAAAAAGTTGCTTCCTAAAAGGATAAAGAGTGAAAACAAAGAGATATTAAATGCAAACTAGGAGATATAAGAAGTTGATAAAATGGACATCAGACAAATTTAATTGCAAAACATACATAAGTTAGAAAAATAGCGACACTTCAAGATGATAAAAATTAAATGCCATGATGACTCTAAGCATCAGATAACATAGAACCAAAATACCAATACTAAAAATTGCTCTAAGTACAAGAAGACATTCAGAAGCAAAACAGTAACAAAAGTCTTAAAATTTGCCTCTCTCTAGACCAAGGATCAGCAAAATTTTCTTATAAGGGGCCAGATAGTAATATTTTAGGCTTTGAAGGCCAAATTTCTGTTGCAAATATGCCACTCTGCCAGATACATCATATAAATAAACATGTATCTGTTTATTTACAAAAACGGACTGCTGGTGGATCTACCCTCTGTCTGAAATTTGCCAGCACCTGCTTAGATCACAATTGTTTGACTAAGTGAGCATACAGAAGATCTGAAAAAATATAAGATTGATCTAATTGATAGAAATCGACCACAGTTCCATGTGAATAGAGAATACACTTTCTTTCAAATTCAGACAAAATTTTACAACGTGGAAGCAGTTGCTACCATGTATCAAGTGCTTTCTATGTGTTCTGCACTAAGAAGTTCAGGTGCATCAACTCTTACAATTTCATGAAACAGATACGACTATTTTTATGCTCATTTCTTAGGTAAAAAACACTATGGATTAGGTGTACAAAAAATTATGTTTCTACATTATCTCCCACTACCTCTTTGTTGGCTCTTTATATCCACTTAAACACATTTTACATATTGTATATATGGAAAGTTTCCTGTTTCCATACCTTATCCTTGCTGCTCATTCTGCCTAGACTGCTCATTCCTTGCATTTCCCACCATCAAATTTCAATCCTAATCCAAGATCCAGTGCAACGATATGTCTTCCATGAAACTTCCTCTTTTCCATTTCAAGCTAAAGCAACCTCTGTTCTCCTACACACCCAGAAGGCCTTGCTTTCTGGTTGCAGTTATGTTATCTGCTACATTGTTAGTTATGCACATGTGTTCTTTACCCTCCTTATCTGAGAAACTAGATATGTGAACTTATGCTAATTATTCTAATTTTTAAATCATTCATGTCATGACAGAAATACTATGTGCAAAGGAAAAATTCATACATGAACTGACTGTACCATGTTATTTTCCTTTTCGTAATGAGTTATGTTTAATTCATCAATCATCAGATGATTGTTTTAGGGACATTTTAGACTTCACGCAAAAGTGGGTAAATCAATTTATCTGTCTTGATCAATTGATACATGAACATACATATGAATATTATGTACTTTTTATATATAATGGTTAAGTTTTATAGATATGTTTGTACTGCGTGCATACATACATATGCACTGCGTGCATGTATGTGTGTGTATTATATAATACTAATGTTATATATATGTGTATATAATATATAATAGTATATAATACTATTATGGATAAGGATAATTATGGTTGAAGATAGTTTTTCCTGCGGGAATGTTTGAAGCTTTTATTACACATATCACGATGCCTTCTGAAAGTCCAATAACTGTGTATACTTTTCACACTGGGAAGGAGACTATGGTAGAAGAGGGGTCTGGGAGCTACTTATGAATCGGCTGAATTAAGTAGTAAAGGAAAGAGACATTCTTAGTTTGGGTTCCTACTTGGGCCAGCACTTCCTCTGGAAAGTTTTCCACCGGAGTATCAACTGGCAACCCCAGACCCACAATCTCACTAACCAGTTAGTGCCGCTGTAGCATTTACAAACTGTAACTAATTCTCCACATAGTTTCTTCATGAGGCAGCCATTCCAACAGATGTGAAAAGCTCTCTGTAAACAATTTTAGCAGCCATGTGTAATCACAATACATTATGTAACAGATGTGCCCACGAAATTTAATTTGAGGGAAGAGTGAGGATTCACTGAATTCAGTAGAATAGCTTATAACTGAATGAGAGGTTTCTCAAAGCTACCAAAGCTTCTTCGAGAAAAGCTTTCCTCACTGTATTTTCCTCAACTTTGGGGTAAATACAGTTCTTCTGTGATAAGAAAGAAATTAACTGAAGTGTTTGCTTATTATTATATGGTTGGTCATGGCAGTTAGTGATTCCTGGCTTGCAGACTAGCTGTGCTATTGCTCTCGAAACGTTCATTTTATTTTACCCTCCTCCATTTGCACGAAACGGTAAGAAATCTTGTAAGGGGGGGCACAAATTTAAAATTAAAAAAAAAAAAAAAAAGAGAGACAGAAAACTCACTATTCCCTGTTCTCAAATATGAAAATAAAACCTCTGAAATTGCAAGTGGTTCATACAGGCTTTCAAGAATCTCAGGGCCGGAAATGAGCTCTAATGAGTGGGTCAGAAACAGTTTACTTAAAATGAAGGGGTTTTCATGAGTTGTTCTTTTTAATCTCCTTTTTTTCCTCAAGGCACTTCATAAACATTAGCTCATTAATCTCACAACACCTCCATGACACAGGTTTGATGAAAGAAGCCAGTTATCTTCCTTGACTTTATAAAGAAAGGTGGAACCCAAACATTTCTTTTTCACAAGGAAGGCTGTCTGGACCACACTAGCCCCAGAGGGAACTGTATGCCTCTGGGTCTATAAAAACAAGAACAGAGAATTTCATGTTTTCCTCTAGGGATTAATATCCTTCCTTGAGGTGGAGACAGATGTGACCTTTACCCTTAGTCCTGCAGCACACTGACTAGAAAATGCCAGTCAGGCTGTTTTACAGAGTGGGTTGTGCTAAAAAATATTACAGGAGAATCTGATGAGAAGTTATGAGTGGAAGCCTGTGGATCTGCCGGGGACAGGGACATAATTCTTGTCTGTCTTCTTCCCCTGTCAAACAGCGAATGAGGAAACAGGAAGGGACTCCGGGTCATGTCAGGACGGCGGGAGGTCAGTCACTGCCTGCTAACTCTGAGTGGGAGAAACTTGCTTCTCTGAAAGAGTGTGACAAGGAATTGGGGGGCCCTAACCAGTCTCAGTAGAAATGGTAACATTGCCATTAGAAAAGGAGAGTGGAGTCAACATTCAAGCTTCCCTTGGTTTTCCCAATCATCTGTTTTAAAGACAGATGAAGGAGCTTGCCCCAGGTCGTATAGCTGATGAAATCTGGGTCTGGCATTTTTGCAAATCATTCACTTGAAAATGAGAAATTTATATGTAAAAGAGTAACAGTTTAATTGTATTTACAAACAAAATATATCAATTGTGCTTGCATAGAATAGAATAAAGCACAAGCAAGGGTCTGCTCTCTTTTACCATTGAGAATGACAGGAGCTGGGTAATAATAATAAGGATAATAAATACAAATAACACTGTCACTGTTCAAAATAGCAGAGCAACTAATAGTGATATCAATAACAACAAAAGCAAGCAACAATTACTAGTTTTGCCATATAGAATTCAAAGTATTTTACATAAGTTATTGTAACAAATAAGGTGCATAAATAAAATGCACAGTATGTTAGATGGTAATACAGGCTAAGCAGAAAAGTCAGGCAAGGACAGAGTAGTGCTTGTATGTGTGTGTGTATGTGTGTGTGTATGTGTGTGTTAGGTATTTTCAATTAAAAAAGGTGGCATGGGCAGTCATATAGTCATTATTTTGAAATGAGCTACTTTGGAGAAACTATTAAGAACAAGATATTAACACTAAAAGGATGATTAAACCATATGCCTACCATTAAGGAGATCACAGTCACATGGAAACCAGAGACACAACACTATAATCATAATCTAGTAGGGAAAGTGCTACATGGAACATTTATAAAATGCAGCTGGAGGCACCTGGGTGGCTCAGTTGGTCTAGTGTCTGACTCTTGACTTCAGCTCTCATTATATCCCAGGGTCATAGGATCGAGCCCTGCGTTGGGCTTCGCACTGAGTGTGGAGCTGCTTGAGATCTCCCTCTCTCTCTCTCTCTCTCTCTCTCTCTCTCTCTCTCTCTCTCTCTCTCTCTCCTCCCTCATGCCCTCTCCCTCACTCATGTGTTCTCTCTCTCTCTCTCTCAAATAAAATGTAGTTGGGAGCAGATAGGACAGAGCATTTAATAGAAAGAGTAAGAATGAGGAGGATGTCTAGAGGAAGACTCCGAAATAAAAGATTTGATCTCAGAATTGGGATATATACAAGGAAGCAAAAAGTCATTTCAGGCAGAATAAAGAGCATGTGGTCATTCTGGAAAGATCAAGAAAGGCAACATGGCAACACACCGGGTGATAGGGGCAAGGGTGTGTAGAAGAGCTAAGACAGAGAAGGTAGGTTGGAGCCAAATCATAGCCAAAATCTAGGATTTTCTTAATACTTAAATATATTCACATTGAAGTACACGTCAGCCTCATTTAACTTTCTTAACATCTATATGAGTTTAGTATCATTACAATCCCCTTTTTACAGTTGAGGAAACTGAGGCATTGGAAGTTAAGTGACTTGCTTATGGTCACTCTTAAGGAAGGGGTGAGGTCTGGATTCAAACTAAGGCTCACTGTTTCCAGAACCCTGTCTTTACCCTTCACGTGCCATGCCAAATCCATTTATGATCCTGCAACTAAGGCAGCGCGGTGTAGAGGGAAGTCTCTGGACCAGAAGGTAGAATCCTAGTTCATACTATCCACTTTTCCGATAACATATAGGAATCTTTGTGGTACTCATTCCCCTATCTGTAAAGTACAAAGATGCTAAGGCTCTTTCAAATCTAGTTTACATGAGCCCTATATCAAAAGTCTCGCTTGCTTTTGGCTTCAAAATAAAGAATCGTCTTTTTTCCATACTTACATTATTATGACGTGAGCTCCAAGTGGTCAAATAATGAGAATCTGCCCTTTGTACAGAGTCGTCACACCTGCCCTGTGGCTCTCTGTGTTTCCTGCTCTGTGGCAGGCTCCAGTCCCCTCACAAGGCCACAGCTCAGGTGACCCCAGTGCTGTACTGTCCTCTGCTGGAAACAGCCTCAAAGCCCTGATCTTGCCTCAGCCAGGAAGCCCTGTTCTCCCTATTCCCTGAAGCAAAGCAAAACCAATCTGTGGCTTTTCAAAGACCCTTTAAAGCTCCTTTGGAGCTCAAATATTTAATTTTTAATTAATTTATTGCATATCATGTTTTTGGAAGGAAGATTTAGCTCAGCTCGCCATGTTTTTGCAATCCCTGAATATAGTTTTAAGGTCAACACCACACTCCAGAGACTGTTTATTATAGTTCAGAGGTTAGCAGTTTTATCTTTATTTCACCTCACATTCTGCTGCATTAAAAGTCGACTCCTTCCACACAGATAAAGTTATGTAAAATCTATTGAAATACTTTAAAATTATAGTCAGCAATATTTTTCTTTTTTTCCCCTTAGTTTTAAAAACAGTCCTGATTTAAGATGATCAGAAAAAAATAAGAAGAGAAACTTATGGGGTGTCTCCAAGTTAACCAGTCATGGTGGCTTCAGCTCTCCTGTCCTCAGCCTGCTGCAAATTCATCATTACGTGTCAGTGACATCTGGACCTTTTCCACACAACATCTGGTGAGCTGGGTTTGGGGCACTGTCTTACTGAACCTCGACTACATCTACCTGGTCAACACAGCTCAATGGCCATGAGCTTGGAGTTTGCTTTATATGTTGCTACTTTAGGATTGGTTGGAAATAAATGATTCACGGGTTGAATACATGAATATGTAAGTGAAATGACCGTGGTCGGACAGCCGCAGTTTGTGAAAATTTTAGCTGAATTTTTAGCAGATGAAGAGTGAAAAAAAGAAAACAATTCTAGTGCCAATTTGTTGGACCTTCCTCTGGTTGCTACCAAGGAAAACCATCTATTTATTATGTTGTACTCTAAGCTTTTTGTCTATTCAGAAGATTCAAGCACCTGAACTCTGGGCAAAGTTGAGGACAGAGACTCGAAGCTAATACTTATTAAATAATTGCACTCAGTGAGTTCCCATGGAATGCCTTCGATGTTCTAGATCCTGTGTAAGTCATTGAGAAAACTATGGTAAGAAAAGCGCCATGGTTCCTAGCCTCAGGGAGTTTGAGTCCACTGTAAGAAACAGATGTGTATAAAATGACCACACAGATGTGTAACTTACCGACAAGCTAATTCATAAAATTTGATGCCTATCCAAGGAAGGTATATTCTGAATATACAAATACAAATGAAGAAAAAGAGAAATCCAGAGTAGCAGAGAGGACCTTCTATTAAATGTGTTGGTTTTTAAACCACATGTACAAAAGATGAGAAGGAAAGGTCCACATCCAAGAATAAAGAAACAGGAGTATTATGATACTCCAAGCTCTGTCTGAGGAATGTTAAAACCCAGAATGAACTAAGACTTGAAAAGAATGGCACATAACTAAAAGGGCTTTATTTTAAATATGTTTTGGGCAAGAAGAATAAAAAAGGAACAGCCTCAGTGCTTGGAACAGCTGGTCTAATGCTAACAGATGATAAAAATTCAAAATAATTAGAGAGAGAAAAGTCTTCAAATTGGAAATAATAAGCCAAATAAAATAGAGTAGAAAACCAAACAGTAAATGGTAAGACTTTCTTGGTATTTTAGGTGAATTTTTATCAATAGGCCAATTACATTTCAAACTTTACCTGTGGACAATATTAAAGTATGTCAAATATAAGAATTTGAGCAAGTGTATCCCTATTTTGAAAAGGAAGAAAGAAAATTTAAGGAAAATAGTTCATTTGACATTACGTAAAAGTCTGAATTATCAATGATCAAGCAGATGGATTTAGGGTACTAAGAAAAATATATTAGTAATTAGGGGTATTAATATTGGTTTTAGGTGGAAGAGGTTATGTTAAAACAACCACATTATTTTTTCCACATAGTTATGACACTGATAAATCAGAGAAAGAGATCACCATTCTCCTTGTCAAATAAAGGAAGTAAGGAAAAATCGGGTGGGGAGGGAGAAGTGAAGAAGGAAAGGAGAGGGAAACGAAGAAAGAAACAAAACCTAATTTGTGGATCCAGAAGGCAGAACTAAAACTAATTAGTAGAAGTTACCATCAGGGACACTTTGCATGAATTAAGAGAAGGAAACAGCATTTAAGTTTTGAGTCCTCACCAGGTTTTACATGGGGCAATTATATAACTGATTTCAATCAGCCCCAACAACTTTATGATGTAGGCATTTTCTCTCTATTTGCTAGATGAATGACTTAAAGCCCTAAATATCTGCCATACATGCCAAGTTTACACAAGTAGGAAGGGACAGAACCAGGATTAATAACCGTGTTTCTTCAACTCCACAGTCCAGCACTTTGTTCTTCATCAACTGTGCCTCAGAATAAGAAGTCTTCTCACCATAAGAGAAGGCCAGCAGAATCAATAGGATTTTGCAACTCATTTGATGTGAGAAGTAAAGGAGATGGAGATCAAAATGACTCCCAGGTTTCTGACTTTATGACAAACCTAGTCATCCTTTACAATTAAAAAAATGATATCACTATCATCTTGTATTATCAAATCAAAATGTTATATCCCTTGGGGCACCTGTCTGGTTCAGTCAGTAGAGCATATTATTCTTGAATATGAGTTCAAGCACACACTGGGTATGGACCCTACTTGGAAAAAAAAAACTAAAACTAAAACAAATAAACAAAAAAGTTGTATACTGCAAAGGTAACCTATTTTTTATGTGAATTATATCTCAATAAACCTGAAAAAGGAAAAGAGATGGCCACCAGTGGAATGGTTTTGCTATCTGAGGAGAGGAACTTACTGGGAGCATTATGCCTGTCAGAAGAAATGAAGAGGAACTTTATAGGAACTGGGTGAGGAACTGAACTAAATGACAATGAAACAGCCCTTCTAACTATAAGGTGTTACATTTCTGTGATTGTGCTTTTATTAAGGTCTGTTAGCTTCTTTACTGTCATAACCCTTCTAAAATACTTAGCCTAAGACTAGCTTGTTAACCAAGAGAAGTAATAAAATTTCAGTAGAGATATTTGGGGGAAGGAAAATCTCACCATCAAATTACACCATGTAGGCAGCTATCTACATATCCTTGATTGAGAAACGTGTGTTTTGATTCCCGTTCTGCTCTGCTTCTCTGTTTGACTAACAGCAACTTGCTGTATGTCTATTTATATACCTTCCTTGTAACATTTATTACTAATAATTAAATTTGCAACTTAAAAATAAAGTCTTAGGGCACAATGTTTTTTAAACCTTTCTTCCTACATATAGAATAATATTTAACATACAAACTATACCATCTCTTGTATGTTTAATTTATAAGTCAGGACTTAGGTTACTTAGTGCTGGAACATAAAAGAAAATATCAGAATCTTCTAAAAGACAGAAGAGAAAATATTCAACAAAAATTAAGATGCCACTTTGTCTTAAAAAACTGAACTTCTTTTTTAGCTGTGGGTTATATATACCACTTCTTTTTGTATTAAAATAATAATTAATCTGCAAATGAACTCCACACGTCTTACTGAATCAGCTCACCTCATCAGTTTTCACCTACCATATTAGTTACATCTGCTTAAGCCCTCCTCTTGAACCTAGTTACTACAATTCAATTCTCTTTCATTGTAGATGATCAGATGAATATAACATTGGAGAACTTTCTTCTGGAGAGCAGTAAATGGCTAATTTTGTACATGTTAAAACAGAAATTTGAATTAACCAAGTTGGAATCAAACTGGGCTCTAAAGATTTTCATATTCTGGGGCGCCTGGGTGGCTTAGTCGGTTAAGCGTCCGACTTTCGCTTAGGTCATGATCTCGCGGTTCGTGGGTTTGAGCCCCGCGTCGGGCTCTGTGCTGACTGCCAGCTCAGAGCCTGGAGCCTGTTCCAGTCTGTGACTCCCTCTCTCTCTGACCCTCCCATGCTCACGCTGTCTCTCTCACTCTCCTAGAAATAAATAAAAAAACCTTAAAAAAAATTAAAAAAAGATTTTCATATTCTATTTCAAGTTGGAAATCCATACTTATGAAGAGGATTTTCATCCCAAGAAGAAAGTGATACCACCTCCTCCCCTTTACATATTCTAAAATGAAGGAAGGGGAGATAAGTTTTTTTGATACTGGAAAATAAACCATGTAATCCTTGCTAGCTACCCTTCATATATGATCATATTTAATTATCACAATAACTCTGACAGATGAGGACACTGAGGGGAGAGAAGATAGGTTACTTGTTGCAATTATAAATCTAATTAGTTGTAAAGTTAGGATCTGGTCAGGATGATAATCAAACTAGTGTCTTCTTTACTACCCCACTCAAAAATGCTTGCATTCTACAGAACTTACCTATATTTTATTCCTGGATTTAGTAATACAGTATTTCTTTTCTTTCTGAAAGCCCACAAAACTGAGAGAGCAGGAAGGAATTAGATTCTTGGATAAGACATAAACACTGGGTATATAATAGCTCAGAAAACAACACTGGCTCTGATGGTATCCTGTTGGCAATAAAAACAACTGAAAAAGTAAGCAAGTCAGTGCTGGTTTGGAAAATTAGTAAAGAGGCAGACCATAGCAAAGAACTGAGGTGGGACTCCCTTCTCAGAGTCAAGTGAGAGGCCCTCAGGGTGGTAGAGTCAATGCTCTAGCTACAGAGAGGGAGACGGACAAAGGTTAAGTCAATGCTGCAGGGCTCTGTTCACTTACTGGAGGTTCAGACCAGGTTTCAGGACTAGATAAAGACCCAGAACTAACAGGGAGAGAATGTTACCAGACCAAGAAGGTATGTGTAAGTTCCACAATGGCACAAGAAGGTACAATGGAAAGTGAGCTTTTGGGGAATGATCTGGGAACATGACCTACTTCTAAGGCACATCAGTATGAAAATGTGGAGTCAAGATGGAGGTAAATCTTATGTGTGTACATCTGCAGGGGTCTAGGGGTTAAAGAGAGAGGCATTGGCCCTCAGACCTAAGGTCAAAATAAAATCTACTTCAAATATACTCGTAGGAAATCCTTTAAATCAATTATAATATATAGTGATACTTACATATTGTAAGTCTTAGACGTTCTAAACTAGAATAGAGGAAGTGAAAGAAACATTCAACAATTTGAATCAGCCAAAGTATTCTTGCTTGTCTTTGCAATTTACTCAATTTGTTTTAGCTTTAACCTCCTGTGATTTTAAAATATGTCAACAGATTTGTTGGTTGTTGAAGGAATTAAATGTGATTGTGGTATTATAGCTTTCCTTGTATTGAAATCTTAAATTTTAAATCAAATAGGGAACATGTGGTATTGCATCAATATGTCAAGACTGTCTCAGAGACACATGTGTTGGTGAATTGTGGGAGCTGTCAGGAATAGTCTTCAAGGAGCTAGCTCAAGATGACTAAAACAGGGAAAACAAGGTACCTGAAGAAGATGGATGGTAGATCACATTGGTGGTGATAAATTTGGTCATAATCTCTTTGAAGAAAATAGGAGATCTTTGTAGCTTTGGCAAAAAAAAAAAAGTTCTTGAATCACAAAGCACTCCCCAATAATAATCATAGGATACAACATTCTAAATATATTTGTTCTCTAATAGTTGTATCATATCTATCAATTTTTCATCATAAACATATATAAAAACAAGACCATAAAGTAATGGTAATAAGTGGATGAATTAACATGCCAAAATATGCACAATCTAAATAAACACAGTGACTTGACAGATAATGTACACATTGTTTTTTTATGTCACGTCATTAGAGAACTACTTAGTTTTTAGCAGAAATTATTTTTAAAACTTTTTAATGTTTTCTTTTTTATTAAAAAATTTTTATAGTTTATTTATTTTTGAGACATAGAGAGTCAGACATGAGCAGGGTAGGGGCAGAGAGAGAGGGAATCACAGAATCCAAAACAGGTTCTAGGATCTGAGCTGCCAGCACAGAACCCGATGCAGGGCTCGAACCCATGAACTGGGTGTCATGACCTGAGCTGAAGTCAGTTGCTTAACCGACTGAGCCACCAGGTGCCCCTGTTTTATTTATTTCTGAGAGACAGAGACAGAGAGAATGAGAGACAGCATGAGCAGAGAAGGGTCAGAGAGAGAGGGAGACATAGAATCTGAAGCAGAGCCAAAATTATTTTAAAGGCTGATACAATTCAGTATTTAGTTCAGGTGGATTTTGGCCAAGAAAAAAATCAATCTTCTCTCAAATATTAAGGATATTGTACCAACTGGAATACGACAAAAATGTGTAAAGGCGTTTCAAAAAACCAAATTCCAAAAATGATCACTGGAATTGGTGCTCCTAAGGATAATACTTTTACAAAGCCCTGGAACAAAATCCCGCTTATCTTAAGAAACAAATACATGATTTTATGAACTGCTTCTATGATGCTAACTCATAAACTTTCCAAATGCTTTCTCAAATCAAACCACAGGTGAATTATGTCCTCCTCCAATCTAACTCTGCTGCAGGATTTTGAATGCCAGGAATGGCATTCAACTTCGATGAGCAATGGGACTCAACGGCTGGATCAAATCACCAGCCTTGGCCGACTACTATGGGTGGACAGAGACACCATTCTATATCATTATTTATATTCACTTGACTTTTACCTTATTCTGCTTTATATTAGAGGCAGATTTTAATTTTCTTTCTACTTGGTAATATATCTTAGAGATCAGGATCTATGACTAATACCAAAAGCAATTATTTGTTGAGTGCCTCATCATGTTGCAGAGAAGGTCACATGAATTATCTCCTTTTAACCTCTTATTAAGCTGACAAGGTGGCATTACTATGATCCCCTTTTACGTGTGGAAACTGATGCTTGGTTAACTATTTTGTCCAAGTTTACATAGCTGGTCAGGAGGAGCAGAGATTGAAACCAAGACTTCTGTCTAGAATGAATTCATGAATGATAGAAAATTTCCCTCTCTCCTTATCTTGCCTTAGGGAGAGGCTGTGAATATATTAGATAATAAAATGTGACTACTGTAGAAATCTACCTTTCCCTTCTTTTATTGAACAATTTTGGCTAGCATGTGTGATATGATAAGTGGACATGTCTGGAGTCTGAATTTTATCTGAGACAAACACACACCCTCAATAGTTAAGCTCAGTATTTTATGGTAATATTTTTATTTCCATTTTTTAGGTATTTTAAATAAACATTTTAAGGCATTTTTTCTTTTTCACAGAATGGTGCCCTCGAATATTTAGTTCTTGGTTCATTTCTTTCTTGCTTTTCCCTCTGAGGATTTTCTAGGCTTTTGGCAATTCTTAAATTCTGGTTTAGCTCTGCTCACACTAGGCCTGATATTATTTTTCTTTCCAATTTGCAAGTGGCAGCTGTGTGCTGGGGAGTGCACCTGCTGACATCTCCATTCCTCCTTTATCGCTCTTGTTAGCATGCCAAAAGCTACCCATCATTCATTCAAAGTGATCCCATTTCTACACCCTGCCCCCCCACTCTTAAAATTAATTGAGTGAGCTATTTTAAGATAACTGCAATCATGGACTTGGCATTCATCAAAGTCTTAAGATAAATATTTTAAGATCTAAATGACATAATCCTTATTACTGCTTAGACTTATCAAGGATCAAGTAAAAATACTTTACAACATGTTGTATTCACTGTTTTAAGTCATTAGTCCAGGTTTCGAATTACACTTTTTAAAATATATTTCATGGGAAGGTCTACAAAACACTTTAAATTTGTACTTAGCCCTGCCATTAATGGCATTCCTCAGGGTAGAATCGTGGCTAAAACCATAGCCTTTTGTACTTTACAACACAGTTGATCCAATTCTCACCCTGCTCAGTTACAAACTGTAGGTCAGGCTTCCTCTTTCCCAAATCTCCATTTTCATCTCAGATGTGAGCATGTTGAGGGCATGTATGAGACAACGAAACCAAAGGACCCAGGGCCTGGAGTACTCACTGCTATTTTTCCCAAGTCTACACATCTCTCCAAGACCTGTGGCTTTAATATCATTTGATTTCTGCGGATCCCAGAACTTATGTCTCTTCTCTGAGATCTCCACTCTCAGATCTGGTGCTGAAGGGACATCTCCAATTAAATTATCAAAACAAAACTGGTATCCAACATCTACTCCCCACTGTGCCAACTTACCTCCTTGATTCAGCAAATAACATCATTCACTGTTGCTCCGGACATATCCATAATTTCTTTTTCCCTCTATTCCTCATTCAGTTCCCTAGTAAGTCTTGTGGGCACTACCTCTAATTTATCCTAAATCCTGACCACTTTCCATTTTTTCTGTCACCAACCTTTGGCTTGGACTGCTATGACACTCAAACAACTGTTCTCCCCACACTGCCCCACAGAAGAAAACAAAAGAACGCTGCAAGATCATTAAGCGAAAGCAAAGAGAATGACAAGCTCACTGCTATGGAATAGGTCAGAGGTTCTCAAAGTGAGAAACGCTGTATTTAAAGGTCTGGATCTGGAGTCTCAGCATCTCCTAGGTAACTGAACCTACTCTAGATCTACTGAATGAGAATCTCTGAGGGTGGAGACCAGCACTCTGTGTTAGCAAACTTTGCAGGTAATTCTGACGCATGATCCAGGTTGAGAACAGCCAGCTGAGACTGCAAGAGATGGGTCGTGCTATTTTACTAGAACAACGCCAGAGAGGAGGTGAGGCCAGCAGAGACCGCGTTTGCCTCCACACGGTAGTGAGTGCACAGTGTAAGGAAGGAACTGCCACAGAGCACCTGGCCAGCCCTCTGTCCTGTATGGCATGGTCTCAGATCTAGTGCCCAGGGCACAGGGACAGAGAACACAGAAGGGGGTGTGCCTTGCACAGAGGACACAACATCAGCTTCCCACTCTGCATCACGAGCAGTTCCACAGGGGAAAAGAGTCTGGCAGGGTAGAAGAGAATCATGTGGAAACAGGAATGATGAGCAACTGTCACCTCACAGCTATGAAGAAAACAGTCAACAGGGTTGACAGCTGCCTGAGGAATAATTCCTGAGCCACACAAGAACCCTACTGCAGACGAAATTGTTTTGGGAAAGGCAGGAGTTTCACAAATTACTCTGGCTGAGGCTGAAAGAGCAAAAGTTCTTTCTCTAAGGGAACAGTTTTCAAATGTTTCCCAAGTGCCTTGCATTTCTAGCTCTCTCTCAAGCACCTGCAACCTTCTTCCCATTCTTTAGTTACTGTTTCTCTTTCCTCCCCATACCCCCCACCCTTTACTTCATTGTCTTTTTTCCTTCTCCTTCCATCCTTTTCCCCTAATATTATTAAGTTGAACATCAGGCAAGGAAAACAAATGCTTGACATTAGATGATTCCATTCGGCGTTGCTAGGAGATGGCCCCAAACTTGCTTTCCTACAGGGGGCTCAGGTGCTCCTCCCGAAATGCATTGCCAGCAGGTATCAGTGCTGCTAATGAACCTGTTCTGACTGCTCTGCTTATAAATCTGATTTGTCATCAAGGTGAGATTCCTTCCTCCAGGCCAACAAAATGATGTATCCCTTCTACCAGATCCTCAGTGTTTTCATGGATAGAGAAGTGAATGCCAGAAGTTGAAAGGAAAAAATTATTCTTCATACTTAAGGGGCAGGGAAACCTCATGATAAATCTGAAACCACAAAACCTTAAGGATCATTTATGACAGTTTAAAAGGAAGAATATTTAATCTATTTTTTTAAACTGTGGTAAGACTATTTCACATTGCTTTTGTCAGTATGTCTTCTATCTTTAACACTTACTTGTGTGGCCTATCGCGATGTTCCGGAAGAAACCTGCAGGTGTTCTAAAGGTGCATCCATTTGACCCCACATATGATGTGGTTTCCCCCAAATTCTCTCATTCTTCCACCAGAGTCTTTCAGAAAATGGACCCAGTTTTGCTTACCTTTGAATGTTTAGCCCAGTTCCTGGCAAATAGTAAATGGTCAATAAATATTTAGACTTAACTAAACTTAAAAGTAAGGTTTTTTTTTTTTATAAATTCCAAAAGCAATTGATTGTCTAGAGGCAGATTGTTTGACTCTGTCCCCATTTTGTACCCTCTACTCTAGACAGGCTGACATTCACCCTAGTCAGCAAACATGATGCTCTTTTTCACTTCCTGACTATCCCTCATATTTTTTACCCCTATTGAAGAGACTGTGCAAGGTATTTTATAATTAATTTGCTAATCAGCTATTTTACTTATGAAGTAATTTTGCAAAGAAGAATAATTTTACATATGCACTTAAATTTAAGTTAGTCTATATGATTTTTTTAAACCATTTGAAGTTGTTACAACAAAATCGCAAGATCTTAGTAAGGAGATGAATTTCGCAATGGTTATATTTTAATAAAAATTAAGCCCTTATGGCAAAAATGATATGATGTATTACTTATTTTTTGCAATATGAATTAGCTTAAAATATAGTAGATTAAAATAAATGTCTGTTATCTGACACAATTTTTGAGAGTAAGGAGTCTGGGAGTGGCTTAGGGGAGTGCTTCTCATCTAAGGTCTCACATGAAGTTATAGCTAAGATGGTGGCCATGACTGCCCACGGCTTGAGGGAAGCTGGCGGGTCTGCTTCCCCAGAATGCTCTCTCACCACGGCAGGAGGTTTCATTGCCTTGCAAGCTATTGGCAGGAGGCCTCAAAGCCTTATCAGATGGATTTGTCTGAAATCGAAGGTAGGCATTTTTGCGTGACATAATAAATAAAGTTACCAGCTAAGAATCAAAACAAGGAAAATGTGGTGGAAATTCGAGAGAGGGTAAAAGATATATATGACTGATCTATTAAAGTAGGAGAGTGAATCTCATGGGGAAGTGGAGGAAATTATTTAGGTGACCCTGGGCAGATGACTTGTGGTGAATCATTGCAGATTTAAAGACCTATCAAAACAGTTGTGTGGCTTTTCTGTTATCATGGTCATCTGCTCAGGTGCAGGTACAGAGTATATGAAAGGCCATATTTAACTGCGGTGTTTTCCCTCATCCACAGTGAGAGGGAGAGACGAGCTGGGGGTATACATGAGATGTATCTGAAATGACTGGCATGGCAATTGAAATGGTTAATTAGGTGACTGAAAACATGAGAGAGCTGAGGAAAAGTGAAAATCAGGGTAGGATCAGCAGTTTGTGAAAAGGGTCCTAAGCGCTTTGAGAAATCCCTGGCGTTGGGGCAGTAAAGAAAGAAAGCTAAAAGGATGAGACGTATGTGTTAACGATTAGTAAGGTCTAGGCTGATCACGGGAGTGGATGTCTCAGAGTGGAGGATGAGACTTTTGGGCAAAGAGTCAAGGACCTGGAAGCCAGTTTATTGGAGAAATCATTAGTATAGATGTCGAAATCCCAACACCAAATTTTGGTAGTGAAAATATCAATGATGGGAAGATGGGAATTTTGACCAAAGCACTTGGAACTCAGTGAGTCTCCTTAGGAAATGGACGGTGGTTCCCGAACTGATGGAGGGTTGGCAATACACAGTGGGAGCAGGTATAGAGGGAACAGTGTTCTTTTCATTGAAACAGAGAAATGTGGTGAAAATTAGAGAGAGGATAAAACGTATATATGATTGATCTGATGAGGCACCTGTGAGACACACAAATGGGGATGTCTAGGAGGCAGCTGGATAAACAGGGCTGGGGTTCAAAAGAGATCACCACAGCACAGAAAAGGCAGCGGCACTTATGAGAATAAACGAGGTCAACATGGGAAAACACACAGACATGGGAGAGACAAGAAACAAGGGAAGAATACTAACGGACAAGAACGTTTCAATGATATGCAAAGGAACAGGGAGAAAAAGTAGGGATAAATGAACAGAGGTAGGAGAAGTCTCAGAAGAGAATGGCTTCATAAAAACTAACATTTGGCTCTTTGGTGGATGATACGAAACCAAAATGCTAAGGTAAGTTTGTGGGGATGATAAAGACACCCAAAAAGTGGTAAGTGAGAAGAAACTGATTTGAAGTAGTCAAAAGTGACTGAATAAGTAGATGGATAATTTGAGAGTCTCGCCATCTTCATTTTTTTTTCCTGATCTTTCCTTTGCAAAAGCCAAATTATCAGCCTATATTAGAAAGACAAGTGATGAGGTTGGCTACGACATTCTGTTGAAGCCATGGCTTGTGCGTTCAGGGACCATGTGGGTTCCCGTAGCACTCCTGTCCAGAAATGCGGTACTAAGTTTCATCAGACCACATCACCTCAGCAAACGGCGACGCTGTCATCGGTTTCAGATGACAGCATTCAGTGTGTTATCCCTTATGAATCCTGCTGAGGTTCTCTGAGATGTCAGCATAAACTGGTGACAGAAGGCCACAGAAATCCGCTCCCTCCTGTATTTCTTTAGTACTCTTCATATGCTGTCACATATTTTGAGTTATGGATTAAAATCTGATAAACTTCCGTTTTCAGATTATCCAGGAATACTAATATTCAAACACGGATGCATAACATTCTCAAAAAGATATGAGGAGACAATTAGGGGTTAATAGGCAAAACCAGTTTGGGGACTGTAAGCTCCATCTTTCTCAGGTTTCGTATTTTAAAACTTTACCTATTTAAGGTTTACTTACACTATTTTCTTGGAGCTCTTGTTAAAAGGTACTTTTACGATATATAAACAAATATGGTTTTAATTTGAAGTCAACTCTAAGATATCTGGAAAAGTCCTGTGAATTCTCCAGGAAGTCCCCAGACAACCAAACCTAGTTCAAGTTAGGACAATAATCATACTAAATTCACTCATAAACCTGAAGTATACAAGAAAACATAGTTTGCAAATTTGTTATGTCATTACCATATGAAACACTGATAATTGCCTTCAAATAAAAGGTGTCCCATAGGATACCATCCTTTAATGAAAGATTAATACCAAATTTTAAAGTGTTAATATCATTTAACAGATACAGATGTAAAAACAATTTAAGGAATTAGTGGCATTTCTAATTAATAAATACAATATATTTTAAAGTAGTGCAGTCCATGGAAAATATTTCTATTTTAAACTCATGGAAAACAATGTTTTTAAGTATTAGAGAAAACAATCTGGCTCACTTTCTTTGACATGTAGAAACTGAACAACATGTCTTTCCTTTTTAAGAAATTACTGTTTTATTTACTCAAGAGAATTATTTGACCCTGAATTTTGCTCAGTTTTTGAATAGATTCTCAACATATAAGCATTTTCCTTACAATTGCACTGATTTTTCAAGACTAAATTTCATGGAGTCTGCATATTTTCATCTGCACAGTCATAAGAAACACAACTCAGATTCCCTTTTTACTGAATTTTGATGAAAAACAAAACGTTTTTATGTGGAGACTTGAACTAAACTGTTTCCACAATCCAGTTTTACTAAAAACAGTCTGTATCCTAGAGAACAATATTATTCTTGATTAACAGATACAGCTGTCTGATTAGGCTGGTTTCTTAAAGTCGGGCTCCTCTCTGATGAGATATGTCAAATGAGACATTTTCAGAGTGTATTGCACTCTTAAAAGTAGGCAGAAGAAGGAGAGACAAGAAGCAGGAAATCCTAAATGACTGATCAATATAATGACACAAAAGTGATCTCACACACACATTTTCTACAGTAGCCCTAGGAATGTTCTGCTATTTATAGGCTGGAGTACTAATTACTGTTCATTAACTTGAAGATCCCTACCTTGACCGATCCCTGGTTTCATGGTGCATGTTTGGTCATATCATCTCCTCCATTATAGTTAATCCTCTTTGTCCCTCAAGTAGCTGACAGAGCTTGAGAGTAGCAATTCTCATTTTACAATGTATTTATTTGCATTTATGTCTATCACCTTGACCAAACTGAGATCCCCTACAGCAAAAGGATAGCCTTATTCATTTTGTATCCCCAGTTCCTAATAAGGTATACATTGGGGAAACCTCCATGATGCCTGTAATAAGACACAAATTATGTCTGTAGGGGGCGCCTAGGCGGCTAAGTTGGTTAAGTAGCTGACTTTGGCTCAGGTAATGGTCTCACAGTTTGTGAGTTTGAGACCCACATCGAGCTTTGTGCTGACAGCTCAGAGCCTGAACCTTGTTCAGATTCTGTGTCATCCTATCTCTCTCTCTCTCTCTCTACTCTTCTCCACTTATGTTCTCTGTCTCTCAAAAATAAATAAACATTGAAAAAAAAAGTTTTTAATGTGTCTGTGTGTATCTGTATGTGAGGGGGCATATACACACATGTACATGCATACACTCAAGCACACATGTGCACATATTATATAACATTATATATTATGTAACATGTGCACATATTATATAACAATATATGTAAACAATTTATAACAGGATATTAAAATACAGAACTTTCTGACTCAGTTTTAACTAAAGCCTTAAGACAATAGGTGGTAACAACCTCCTATGCTAAATCACCTGAAAAGGACATTCAAAAACAATAATCAAAAATTCTAATTTTCCAAGACACAGCCCCTTATAGACATTTCAAGTCTATTTAAGCACTAAAGCAGATGAGAAGACAGAAATTAAGGAGAGGTTTACTTTGGAGAGCGTTGTAAGGGTTTTACGTCCCCACAGGGAGGATAAAGGAGACTTTTATCTCATCTCACACATTGTGAGGGGACCTCTGAAGAAATCACTTAGAGAAGGGGATATGTAGTGTCTGGATTTTAAGGATGCAATGGAGGGATGTCTGACTCATGGCTGAAGACATATGTGGCACTGGAGCAGAGGACACCATTTGGGGAATGAGTGTATTTCCACAAGGGCAGGCCTAAGGTGTGTGTTGACCAGATGTACAAATCGCAGAAGGGATTATCAACTCAGGATTATTTTCAATAATACTGTACAGGAGGGATTCTTGTACAGGGCAAGGAGACCTTGGCAAAAAGAGGCATTATGTTAAGAGTAGGCATCTTCTGCTGTCAGCCAAGGCATGACACCCTGATATCAAGAATCTTGTAGTCAGAGACATGAAGAGGGAAATCTAAAGAGGCTCACCAAGAAGGCAGATATCAGCTATGGCCAAAGACATCCAATGCTGGCTACATGAGTTTCAGTCGAATGAAATCTATTTTGTCAGACTGCAACAAGAAGGAGCCCAGAGTAGCCAAAAGCTGGGCAAAGTCAGAAGCAACAGGCAGGGATGCAAGGAATTAGAGAAGAAAACTTACCAAGGGCCCTTTTCTCCCTTGCAGGAATCCAAGTGGAAGCAAGCCCCAGCTTGGACAGGGAGAACCCTGAACTTGCAATAACACTGAGAAATTCAATTATCACTCTGAACTGAATATTTTAATTACTAAATTGAGATCTTTTTTTTTTTTGACAACAGACATGACCAGAGGATTCTGATTTTTCAAGAAGCCCTAAAAGTCATGAAACCACTCCAAAATTTTATATAAGAGGGAAATAAAACAGTGTCCCATGGTAGGTTTTAACAGTCAAGAGGGGAAAAATAAATTTATATTCTGATTGTATCCTAGGAGTCCTGACTGTTCAGTGTAAACTTTATACATATGATTCTCAATCAGTATGTGTGTGTGTGTGTGTGGGGGGGGAATATGTTCCTGTATAGTCCTAGACTTGAGAAATTTGCTTAAATTCTTTCTCCTCCAAGAAGCTATTCATAATTATGTTTAATCTCCCACTAGCCCTCTATAGACAAACTACTCTTACATTTGTATATGCATGTTAATAAGTTTTTAGAATAAAACTATCATCTATAAAATCTACGTGTTTATTTTATTCATAAATCAAATAATATAAATTATTTTAAAATAAAATTTTAAATAAATAAATAGATAATAAATAAAATAAATATTAAGTTAGAAAACCAAGGCACTCTCTAACCAAAACCTTGGTTCTCTCGATCCTGAATAAGTGGCTTTAGATAATTACAGGGTGTTCGTTATAGGAAATGTTTTATAGAAGAACTATTCAGGCTGACACACTTGCTACAATACTGCTTTCCTAGACTCTGAACTCAAATTTCCTTATCGTTGCTTACCATACTGTGTTTTCTTTCTTGCCTAATTCCATATTGTTATCATTTAATGAAACAAATCTATAACCCCAAAACACTTGAGATAAACAAAGCTGATAATTCCAGTACTTAAAAAAAGCTTGAATTTTAAAATGATTTTAGATATAAACTTTGATTCTTAGAAACATTATAGACATGTGCACGCGCACACGCACACACACACACACACATACACACACACACTTTGCTGGAAAATGTAACTACAAACATTCTGTTTTAAAATATTTCTCAAAGGATTTGTTTCATAAAGAAAGCATCTACTTTGCATACAGTCTTAGCACTGAGGCTACATGTGTTCCCTGGGGAAATAATTCTAATACACAATTCACTTCCAGACATGTTTCTTCTGTTTCTTCTTTTAATTCAATCTTTCTGCTTTCTGCCCCACTGTAACAATACAAATCAAGCTTCCCCTGGTTTTTATATCACTTAAGTTAACCTTACAATTGCTTCATAAAACTTCTCATCTCTACAAAACTTTCTCCAGCCCACCTAGCTCATATTTCCAGCTAAAGTGCAAGACTAGAAATAAACAAAACTTTATCTGCAAGCAGACAGAAATATAGTTTAGCCATAGAACAAATCTCCAACCTAAACAAACAGGTTAAATATTGTTGGGGAAGAAGCTTATCATGATGCTGAAAGACCACTCTAATTTCTCAGGGGTTCAAGCTTCATGCAACATGGGCTATATTAATGCATCTGCCAGACTTACACCTCTTAAGTATTTCTCTGTTAAGTGTCCCTAGATTACACTGAATCTCTCTGAGTTTAAACAATCATTATTGCTCATTATTCTGAGTTATTAAAAATGATACATGTTAATGAGGGAAAAATTAAATCTGCTCTTGCTTTATTTTATATATTTAGGGTATAACACAATGCCTTGGATATACTGTTGCATTTCTTGAATTATTTTTTTTAAATTAAAGGAGAGCAAAACAGTGTAATAAAGAAAACAATCTAATAAAAGCTTTCAAATCCCAACACACAAAATAATCATTGTTATATTTTAGAGAATTGCCCTCTAGGCATCTCTTCATGTATTTTTATGATATGTATATTTTATATCACATTTAAGAATGAAATTGTATAAAGTGTATATACATTTATATTGTTTCCAGAGTTTCATTTAAATGGGATCCCATTACACAAAGGAGCCACTTTTCACTCAACAATGGCTGGTGGCCAAGTCTTTTACATTTCTACAGCAGGGTTGGACCTTGGCATAATTGTAAAGTTCTATTTAAGATTTTTCAGCTTCTCTCCTTTCCTTCTTTCTCAACTGCTCCATCTAAACCTATGTCAACAAAGGATCTAATATAGACACTGTTTTGTCATTGCTGTTGTTTAAAAAACAGAAGTGATGTCATCCCCTTACATGACAAATAGTAAAATGTCTCTTTCATGCCTTCATTTTTGGGCTGGACTTCCACACTTCTTACAGCCATCCTTATTTTTGTCTTCAATGGCACACACAATACTCCTTCTCAAGTATTCTTTAGAGATGAGAATAACAATTTGTTTAAGCAAATGAAATTTACAAATAGAGTATCATTTTAAAAGCAGGTGTCCACATGCCTCATCATCACTAAAAGAAAGTCAATATAGGTCAAATAGGTAATTATATATAAGTCACCTACCCCTTAGATTAAGTAAAATTATATACACATGACTTTGGACATTCATATTTCCAGCCTTACTTAACTGTAGTGTTAAAGGCTGTAACTATCACCACCCATCCCATTAAGGGAATGTCAGCAAAGAGCAGCCTTTTCTCTATTCTTAGGGTACTCACTACACACACTATTCCTGCAGAACCACTATGCTGTGTGGTCTTCCATTCCAGCACCTTTCTCTCTTCACTACAGCTCGTGACACAACTAGTTCCCTATTCTTTGCTCCTCAGCATCTAACACAATGTCAGGTTCAAAATACATACCAAAAATGTTTTTGCTAAATGGATGAAATCACCTCCCAAAGGTACTTACATCTCATGTATAAACTGATTGTTTTCAGTTAAATGCTTATATTGTCTTATGATCTTAAACTGGGACCACTACTGTGTAGTATCTTCCACTAATGCAGCTGTTTTCCTTCTGGCAAACAGGTAAAATGACAAACTAGGCAGAATTCCCACAATAATCTGAGAGACGATAAATATTCACCAAAAAAAGAGATAAAACAATGCAGTAACAGAGGCAAATATACCATGATTAAAGTGAAAGCCAAAGGTGATCTAAGGTGACCTCAAGGGAAACATGAACCCTCAAAGAGGGAAAATTGATCTTTTTGCACTGAAGCTGAAAAATCAAAGGGAACTACAGAAAGCTGGATCATTCAAAACCACAGCAATCCTGAAATAATCATCAAGATAGAAATTCTGCTACAGAAAAAATAAAGGTGTAGCACTGATTCTTCTGAACCTTGATTAGAGTCAGTGGGGCTGATATGGGAAAGACGTCTATAGCTTTCTGTAGTACATATGTATATATATATGTAGTGGAAATGACTATAATGTCTATAGCTTTCTGTAGTACATACATATATGTGTGTGTGTATACATATATATATATATGTATATATATATGTGTGTGTGTGTGTATAGTGGGAATGACTATAACTAAGATTATATAATGTCTATAGCTTTCTTTAGTACATATATATATGTGTGTGTATATATACACACACACACATACACACACACATATGTAGTGGAAATGACTATAAGACATTTTCATGAAAACGAAAAGTTGAAGATCAGTTCTGAGAAATGCAAAACAAAAAGCTTGACTATTTTAGCTTTGAAAATCTGTTGAGCAAATAATTGGCCCGTGCCCACTAGAAGACAAAGGTATACCCTATGGAAAATTCTCATACTTCAGACCTCACCTAGTGCGTCTCAACCTGAGATGAAGTAATCTAGAGCTCCAGATAGTAATCATTTTTCATCAATGAACAGAACTGATTCCACAGTTGAGATTTTGCCCTCAACACATGATAGTCTCTAGATTAGTTCCTTATCTTTTGAGATTTGCTTGGAAGAGCTCTTTTACCTTAGATTTACTATTAGCTATGCACATCCACAGGGGTCAACAAGCTCCAAACCTGACAGAAATTGGATGAGCCCTAATGAAATCAAATTGCAGGAAAATTACTTTATGTCTTAAATGATACCCATGGCACTGGGAATGTACTTTTTCAAAATCCTCTGCTCTCTGCCAAGAATGTACCATGATGTGAATAATGAAAATGAATAATGCAAAGTGAAATGCAATACACCATTTGCACATCAGTAACAGTTTTCTTCCTCAGAATGCTTGAGTTTGGAAATTACAGACAAGGCTGTTTAAAATCCAGACCAACACTAGCATTAAATTGGAATAGAGGCAAACTGGATATGGAGCTCATGAGTAATGGTGCTATGTTGAGTCATAGGAAGAGAAACAATAATGAAGATTCATAATGAATGGTGGCAACATACATGGCAAGTGACTAGTTTGGAAGATGCCATGACAGGCAGCAGGGAAATGTCTTGGTTCACCCCAGGACAACACATTTTGGAGATGCTGTGAACTTAATATTTGAGCTAGCATTTTCAAAGAGTTTGAAACTAAAACCTTGAAGAGAGTTTTTGATTATGAGCAAGACTTTTCCTGACCTGTGAGGCCCTTCATTATAATTTGGTCAAGCACTTCAGCAAGGTCATGCTCCTAACGTTCTTTTTATGCTCAGGTGAGAAAAGGGCTTTGATGGCACAGCTTATTTTAATCTTAGTGAGAAAGCCAAGAAATACTGGAGACTGGAGGTTAAGTCCTTCTTTGAACAAAATGAAAACTCCAAAATCTATTTTTACAATTAATGATTTCATTGTCCCATAGACTTATAAAATGATAGCTATCCTCAACTGCTCTTCTCTACATGTCCTATCAAACATGTAGCATATTCCATAAAGAACACTGCACATCTGCTCTTAAAAGAAATGACTCTAATTGCTGAGCTGCTAATGGGGCGTTTTCTCCTGTTGAATTTCCATCCATCTGCACACTCTGATTATCACATCCTCTTCAGATCTTGTCTATTTCAACCTCTTTTCCTAAATGACCATCATTAATCCTATCCATGGTCTCTCTAAATATGGGAAATGAGTCTGGAGTAATAGCAGTGTCTGATTATGCTGCCATCTTCCCTTGGGGGGAAAAAGATTAGAGTTTCAAACTTCTCCCCCAAACAAACAAACAACCACCACCACCGTAACAACAATGTAACTTCCAAACTGGGGAGACAGACCCTGGATACTTGCAGGGGGAAAAAAGTCTAGAGACAGCTTGGAATTACAAAGACAAGTGTATACTTGGTAGACAATTCTGAACTCTTATAAGAGAATATGAAACAATTTTCTGGAGTACTTGGAACTTCTCTGCAGCTTGTGGCAGAGAATTATACAAATCACATACCCAAGGGAATCCTCTCACTTCTTTTGGTACAGAAAGTACACAGGTCAAAGCAAAATAAGCACTATTCTGAATTTATTATATCCTTACATGCCCTAACCCTTAAGCATCATGGACAAATTGTGAATCAACTAGAATTTGTAAAAGTCACAAACAGAAGAGGTTGAGAAAGAATGAAAGAATGAACAAAAGAACAAAAGAAGGAAGCAATGAAGGAGGGAAGGAAGGAAGACTTTTATCAGCTGTTCTTTGACATGTAGTTTAGTTTCTATGGTACTTGCTAAAGTGAGCATTTCAGGGGAAAGGCCACCCTGTTCATATGCAATTTTTACCTTGACCTACACCATTTTTCTGTATTGATAATGAAAATAATACATTTCACATGGCAAAAAGGAAAGTTGGACACATAGCAGGATTCCAATAAGAAAGTATGTTAATGCAAGACTGTTGGAATAACTGAGGGATCAAACATTAGTGAAGTTACTTCCACCAATGCTGGATGCCTGCAGTACTCAAGTGGATGATCCTTGAGTCTCTGTGAACTTGGCTTCTGCTGTGTATCGTGAGGCCCTTGGTAAATTGCTGGAGAATTATGACTTTTCCTCTACCACCTTCCAAATCTCATGAGAGTCTGTCCCATTGGTAGACTCCACACCAAAAATTAGGGAAGAGATTCTGGCAAACGGAGGTATAGCTTCTTTCCCTGAAGTCCAGAAAAGGATACAGGAAGATTTGGAAATAAGTATTTGTTGTGTAGATGTGCAAGTGGATGAGTACATAAATAAAACAATTCTTGTCTTGGCAGTATAGAGCATTTCCAAGTCACCTGGAAAATAGAAGTGCAAGTAAAACCAGAAGGAGGGGATTTTGCTGTGTTAATTGAATGTTTAGCAGCTCTAAGCTAATGTAGCCTCAATGACTGATTTCATGAAAAGTTCCTACCAGTATGAGTTGTGACTGGCTAGGTCTTTAGCTAGGTTCCAATTTTCTCATCTATACTGATTACAGTATTTCTCTGAATTCTGTAGTGATATTGACTTGTTTTCCCCTTTACATATTGAAGTAACAATCAAGTTTTGCTTCCCTAAGATTATCCACCCTAATAATCCTGATTTTGGGTTCCTAATCTTTTCAGTCATGTTATATGGAGTCGGGGTCTTTTCTGAAGATGGCTACTCACACTTCTGAGAATGGATCTTAGCAATTTAACTCTCAAAGAAAGGCCCAATTCTCCTTTACTTCTTGGATTATTGCTTCATGTGCATCAGTAGCTTGAAGCATTCTGTTGACTGGTTCTGCAACATTCCTAATGTTTTCATATTTTCATTGGTTTTCTGAAATCAGAAATTATGTGCTTAAGACATAAGCAACTGATATAGTCCATAGACTGGAGAGAGAGAGAAAAAAAAAAAAGCTGTGTTCTAGCTTCTAAATAAAAGGCAATAAAATTTCTGGAACTGTGATTAAAATATCCTGCCACCAAAAAAAATGGTGACAGTTCTAAAATCTAAGTAGTCAATTAATTTTTTAGTGTAAGGAAATATCGTTATTTTAATACTGTAATAATTTTCCACAAAAACTCCACAGTATATTTTATTGCTGTGTAAATTTCAGCTAATGCAATGCTTAGAATAAAATATGAATGTACCATAATAATTAATTTCAAGTACCTCTGATATTCCAAGTTTCTGTTAAAACTACAACTAGTGATAACATACTCCAATAACAATACTGTTGGCTGGAAAGCACCCCATGGTTAAGTATGACCAAGAACAGCCTGATATCCCTTGGTTTGAAGCTCACAAAGGTCATGATGGCTCTCCACATCACTGGCTTTCTCTTGCCGGGCTAACAATCACATCAAAACTCATGAGCATATGGCACCTCAACAGGAATTGTGCTGATGTGCTCTGCACAACAGCCCAGAAGTTTGGCAGGAACAAAGTCATGAGGAATCAGTATTCATCAACCACATAAGTAGCCATAACTAGCTACAAACTAGCTGTACCTAGTACTGGTAACTAGTTCCTTCATTTCTCTCATTCAGTACACAGGGCTCCAAAGGGGTTTGTAAAATACAGAATTAGACATGGACTCCATAGCCAGTAAAAAAAAAAAAAAATGGGGTTTATTAAAACCTCATTTTTATGAAGTTTTAAAAAACAGGAACAAAACAGGAACAGCTATTTTTCTAAGGATGAGAATAAAGGGCATCTGAGAGGTACTCATTTGGAAAATGTAGGCAATTACGTACATTTATGAGATATGTAAATTTCTGCCTACATTTACACTTCTCACCATTTGGTTCACTTCTTTTATTAAGAGCATGCTCTTTAGGCTTCTGTTGAATAGATTCTCAAGGCCACTGGAGCACAGTTTGCTAGGAATTGAGATCCCTGAGGGAGTAAGATTGAGGATAAATAACTTTTAAAAGTCTTTGAGTGTCTAGAAGTTGGCCTGAGCTCAAGGATACAAAGCTTGGGTTGTATCCCCAGATTGAAGGCAGCCTGAAAACTAGGGTCACCCAAATAAGCTCATTTAAGGTAAGAATGGAGGGAAAAGGAGCTAAGAGTTCAATTCATATTTCTGCCTAGGGCCAACACTGAGTGAAGAAAATATTGAAAAATAAGGCAAATTAAGAAAAAACAAATGAAAGGAAAAGTCGAATGTGACAAAGGAGAAGATATAGGAACAAGGTTATCATGAAAATACTGTACTCCATTTTCTAGAGCCCCTAACTTATCCATATTCTATCTGCAGACATCAACTAGTAATTCAATGCTTGTGCCTCTAGCAAGATTTCACAGTGGAATGCTTAATAAGAATCTTACTAACCAGGGCACCTAGGTGGTTCAGTCAGTTGACTCTTGATTTCTGCTCAGGTCATAACTCACAGTTCATGTGTTCGAGCCGGCATTGGGCTCTGTGCTGACAGTGCAGAAACTGCTTGGGATTCTCTTGTTCTCTCCCTCTCTCTTCCCCTACCCTGCTTGAAACCTCTTTCTCTCTCTCAAAATAAATTTAAAAACTTCAAAAAAATTTTTTTAAATAATCTTATTAACCATTAGGTACTGTCATTTAACAGTAATTTTAATAAAGTAAATGTTTTTGTTTATACCTTGAGTACATTGTGATGCATGTTTAGGGACAGACAATATTTGATTATGAGCATATAGCTATGCCTTACACATATATGTTCACATCCTGAGAGTGAGCATTATCATTCATTAACTAGTTAAAATGCAATTAGGTTTTTATGCTAGCTAATTAATTATAGTGATCAATACCTCATTAACAGTTCCAAGCATAGCAAACGGGTACTCTTCTGGGAAGCAGAGCTGGGGAAGGGCACAGAGTGGGCATTAAGTGCCTGAACATCAAAACCTTGCCCAGATAAAAAAGATGATCTGCATCTCCAGTAAAGCAGCTATCACCCCTTTAAAGGAAAGGGCTTTTGTAGTTGGAAGAGTCAGCCACATCTGGGCTTGACTGGAGCACAGAGTAGGTTTTTATTCTTCCTAATGAATGATCTTGTTGATAAGTCCAAATTCACAAACATCAGACTTTAAATATGAATCTCACTACTTTCAAAGAATTGTGCAAAAGGGCCTCACCCTGTTTGTAGCATTGTGATGAAGTTGTGTAAGTATCATTGGAAATAGAAAGAACACTCGTCCTGGAAATGGAATTGCTCATTTCTATTTCATCAGCACAAAGCTTTGAAGGTGAAGATAGGCAATCTGAAATGTGAAAGGTCTCAGGCTCTCATTGACTGCCAAGGGATTAGCTACTCTACTAGCTTCCCCATCAGGGACACCTAGTCATATTGTAGTTACCTCAGGATATTATTTTAAATTAGCTGAAGGAAATTCAAAGTTCTTAGGGGGTTAGGATCTATAAATATCAAAAACAAACAAACATTGCATAATACAGGTTGTCTTCCTTTAACTAAATTATTTTAATATATGTCCTTGTGAAATCGAAAAGCAAAGAGAACTTTTTATAGGTTCAGTTAAAGACAATCATATTAACTGGGTGAGCTTGATCTGGGCATTGAGTCATTATCTTGGTGTCCTAAGTAAGTAAGCAAAGTTTTTAAAAATAGCACCCAAACTAGGACACTTCCCATCTTAAATGACACAGTACTGTTTGATGGGTGTTAAAAAGACAAAAAAAAAAAAAAAAAAAACTAATGGGAACAATAATTGTCCAAATTTACAGCTTCATTTTAATTAAATGGGTCACAGTAACCACTCGGTGTGATTCATCAGCCCTCCAAAAAGGTCTAACGTGTAAACTAATAACCTGACTTATACCAGCCCAAGTTCACCTGGCTGGCATCTCATCAATCCCTCCTGACTTTCCATGGGTTTTCCGCCTTTGCCTGAGACCTGCACACTGTCCCTGTTTAGTTACGGCTCTCCAAGATCTCTGCCTGGTCCCGTCCGCTCACTGGCCAGCCTTGGGTCCTCTCACAACGTCCTGGCAGGCAATAATCTTCCAAAGTGTGTCAGGTTCTTCCCAGTTCAAGCTAGGAATGCCCTCACCCTAATTCACATTCATACTAGAAAATAAATTCTACCTTTGCCAATCAGATTTCAAGGGCCACATTGTTTTAGAATCTCATCAGACACTTACTGTTAAAATATTTAATGTTACCATACTCGACTTTTCAAGAATTTGGCAAATGCACAAAAAAATGTATATTAACAATCAAGGCTCATCTGCCCTTAATTTAACTTCGTTAACAAGCTTGAGTGAATGAATTATTATGCCTTTGTACTAATAAATCCTACCTGGTAATAGCAAACTACATATTAATTAGACTAAAGCATAATATTGATTTAGATAATCTGCTGCTAACAATCTTTATTTTCACTGCTACTTTGTCAGCATCAGAATTGTTTTGCTAGTCTAACTTCCAACACAACAGATTGCTTTGTAGTCATGGAAAAAAAAAGACTTTACAATGTATTTATTGCCACCTAAATAACCCCTTTGTGGTCTTTAAAAATTGGATTCAAACAGCAAGAAAATAATAATGTCTCTTCTAATTGGCTTCAGGTGCAGCATTTATTTTAAACTTGAACTTCCTTGTACTGAACACAGTAATCAGTTATAAAAAAGTGTGGGATTATTATCCTGGTGGCATCTTTTATTCTTACATCCTTTTAAGGAATAGCTCATCTTGAATAATGCAGATACACCCAGCGGAGGTAGTCCAAAGCCAAACTCCTATATCTCAAGGAAATCACAGACTAGCACACAGTTAATCGCAGGACTAGATCCTCGGGTCACCATCAGAATTCATCTTTCATCCCATCCCAAGTGCACATGTTTAGTTAAAAGATTCCACTAGGAGGGTGTGGGTGGCTCAGTCAATTGAGTGACCAACTCTTGATTTTGGCTCAGGTCATGATCTTGTGGTTTGAGCCCCATATTGGGCTTTGCACTGACAGTGCAGAGCCTGCTTGGGATTCTCTCTCTTCCTCTTTCTCTCTCTCTCTCTGTTCCTCCCCTGTTCTCTCTCTCAAAATAAATAAACTTAAAAGAAAAAAAGATTCCTCTTTAATTATGAGCCAGTTAAACAGACTGATATTCAAAGTGCTTGGGGGATGGTTGATCCAGCCTAAGTGTCTTCCCTTGTATAGACAGGAGTACAGACAGGGTGGCTGCCATTCTCTTCTCCATTGTTCTCGTCCTCAGAACTGGAGTTCACCCATAATCACCCTTCGAGGCTTGGATTTGTGTCCCAGGCACAGATGGGGATGGTGGTTTTCACTTTCTTACATTAACCTCTCCTTAACTCCTTACTTTTCAGACACAAGGGAAATATCAGTCCTCTCATTCCCTTTCTAAATAATGTGTCTATGAAGCTGACATTCTGCCTTATAGGACAATTCAGAAATACCTTCCCCATATGCAAAGGGTATTGTGAAAAATAATACTTGGACCTTCTGTAAATGTTTCAGTGAAAAAAAACTCCATTTAGGAAAATAAAAAAGGCAGCATTTCTCATAGCAACATTAGAGCGAATACACTCTACCATATTAAAGGCTCTTTTTAGTATGCTAACTGTTGAAAACCCTATACATGTGCAATGTGGGCGAGTTCACACTGCTAGGGGAACCTTAACAATCATTTTCTGGACTTGCTGGGTTTGAAATTAAGCAAAATTCACCAAAAAATCATATGAATTCACTTGGATACGTTATTTTAAATTGTTTACTTCACCAATTGAACCTTTTGGCTCTCTTAAACTGCAGTGAGATTCTCAAGGGAGAGCTTTGTTGTCTCTATGGATTCCAACACATGATATAATGCTCCATTTGACAAAATGTGTGACCGGGATCTCCTTTCAAAGGAATGTAGAGCAGGAATGAAACGCCATTTCTGTAAGAACTTATATTAAGTCCTTACTTTACGGACTATATATTTCAGAGGAAAATAATGTATACACCCTCAGTGACTTCAGTATAAGACAGTATAATTCCTTGGAAAACATAAAATTTTACAGCTGTATCATACAGGATAAACATCTAAATTCCTTAGCAAAGGATGCTAAATCCTTTAGAATACTGTATATACTTCTACCTTCCTAGTCTTATCAGCATTCACTTTCTGCTTTATCCTACATGGAAGCCCTGCAGGGTAACCATTCTGAGTCCCCTTAGAAATTGGGCTTATCTCTGTGTGTGACATATGTAATAAATATTGTTTGATCAAATAGGTAAATGATGTTTAGAGAAGTGATCATTTTCATATGGTGTGAGTAAAGGAGAGTTAGTGGAGTGTGTGGTATTTAGGCAATAAATGGCAGAATGTTGATATTGATGAGGCTAGAAAGTATTTTGAGATATGTCACAAAAGGTTGGAAATTTCAGTTGCAAAAAGTAGACCAAGTTTGGTTTCTGCCGAAGAACAAAAGCCAGACTGAGAAGACATATTGGAACCAGGAAGAGATCATTTATTTTGAAATGTTAGAAATCATCATTGTTGGTATAGCTGCAATATGAGATTACTTCTAAGTGCAAAAATTCTAAGCTTAGCTCAAGATTTTGAAAGATTGGATTTTCTGTATCCTAAAAGAAATGGGTTCACCAAAAAAATGCTATTCTGTATAAGGAAATGGATTTTATAATTGGAAAGTTGGTCAAGGGATTTCAGTAGCCGGGCTATGCATTGCTTTATTTGTCTATGAATTTTTCCCTGGATGTTTCCCGCATACATCCTGCTTCCCTGCAACCTAGTTTGTAAGTGTTTCAAAGGCAAAGCCTTTAAATTTCCCATGAGAGTATGTGGCAAATAAGTATGTGCTCTCAGTAATAACTAGATATGTAATAATGTCATAATACACCATTTAATAAGTTCTTGCTTTTTACACAAAAACATCGACGTTCAAAGAAAGCATACATTTTATGACCATTAACATCAGAGAAGAAGGATGAATGAAGTTGGTTAAAGATACATCTAGCTTCTCTTTTTCTAAATTCTTTCTTTATGTCTTCTTTCCCAAAGATGGGGCAGATCCGGATGTGACAAGACTCTGTTGGACTAAAGAAATATGAACAGAATAGGGGACTAAGTTGATCTGGAGAAAGTTGAGGTTTCCATCTTCTGAACAGTCCTGATGCCTTCAGGAAGAAGATCAATTCAGAAACTGATTTACACAAGTTCTAGAAATACAACCAAGTATGCGGCTCTGCCTTTGTTGTCTGACCACTAACCTTTTTGATTTTCTTTTTTCTGGCTTCCTATTGACCGATTTGTATTCATGCTCCCTCTGGTTACGGAACAGTCTCCTGTTCTATCACTCCTACCTTTCCATTCCCAATTATCAGTGGATATTCCTTAGTCTATTGAAAAAAAGTTGTACTCTGATTAAAGAGTTGGATACTAACATTTAGCAATCGTCATTCTTTCCAAAAGACTCTGTATTATAAAAGACTGGTCACTGGTGCATTCTCTGGGTGACAGAGGAGAACAAATAGAGCAAATTTCCATGCCAGGTCTGTTGCCTACTAGATAGGCAGTTTTGTCTGCTTATACATATTTTCTCAGATGCGAGGCTTCCACACAGTTTTTTGTTTATTTGTTATTTTCCGCTTATGTAGATAGAAATAAGTAGACAAATATGAATTTTGAAAATACATATAAAATATAATTGCATAAATTGTTATGTTAACTACATATATAATTAGAAGAAAAATCCATGTTAACTAGCTGCTTCAAAATAAATTATAATACATCCTATTACACTCACTGATTTTTTTTATTTATTTAAAAAATTTTTTAATGTTTTATTTATTTCTGAGAGAGAGAGAAAGAGAGAGACAGTGAGAGCAGGGGAGGGTCAGAGAGAGAGGGAGACACAGAATGTAAAACAGGCTCCAGGCTCTGAGCTAGCTGTCAGCACAGAGCCCAAGGCAGGGCTCGAACCCATGAACCATGAGATCATGACCTGAGCCAAAGTCGGATGCTTAACTGACTAAGCCATCCAGGTGCCCCTATATTCACTGTTTTTGTGGATTACAGCTAATTTCTAAATTTTACAGTTAATAGACTTTTTAAAAAATGCTTATTTATTTATTTTGAGGGAGAGAGAGAGAAAGGAGTGCATGCGAGTAAGCACAATTGGGGGAGGGGCAGAGAGGCTGGGAAAGAGAATCCCAAGCAGGTTCTGTGCTATGAACACAGAGCCCCACACAGGACACAATCTCATGAACTGTGAGTGCATGACCTGAGCTGACATCAGGAGTCAGACACTTAACCATCGGAGCCACCCAGGGGTTCTTTAGTTAATACACTTTTCGATTAAAAGCTTTGCAAGTTTTTTAATTCAAAAAGTTATGTTTCCCCTGAAATGTATTTGAATATACTTTCTGTTTCACCTTCTCTGTTCCTATACAAATATATTAGTTGACTACCTAAATATAACTTTTTTGGCTCTTTCTTTTTCTTCTGTATTCTGGATGCTTTAGAAAAGATAGGCTTATTGATGTATTGACACAATAAACTGCACTTTTGTAAAGCATACAATTTTATAAGCTTCAATATACTTACCTACCTGGGAAATCTTAACCATAACCAAAATAATAAGCATGACCTTTACCACCGAAGTTTCCTCATGTCCCTTGGTAATCCTTTCCCTTTCTTCCTTTTCCTCTCTTCTTCACGTGCAATCACTGAGCTTTTTCTATAATGATAGATTAGTTTACATTTCCTTTTCTTGGAATCACATGATATGTTCCCTTTTGTTGTCATACTTCTTAGACCATCATAATCATTTATGAGATCTATGTACACTGTTGTGTATATCAATAAACATAAGGCTTTTTGTGGCTGAGTACTTTTTATTATAGGACGATACCATAACTGATTCCATTCACTTGCCCTCCAGGACTCATTAATGGCTCTCTTCTCATTCCACCTGCAGTCCTGTGTCATATGTATTGATCATGCCCACATCTGATGTCATGGCTCACGCCATTCGTCCCTGACCAGGCCCACAATTCCCACTCTCTATTAAATAGATCTTTCTGAATGTATAATGGGTTGATTAAACTTAACATAACCAGGACTACTATCTCCCCTTCCCCACCAAACTGACTGCTCTCCCTCTGTTTCCTTATCCATTTCTCACTGTTACTGGGATGAAAACCAAACTCCTTACATTTGGCTACAAGACTGTATGATCAGGTCCCTCTATATATCCCTAGATTCATCACGTCTTCTCTTCTCTTCTCACATTAAACATCCCCAAAGAAACTCCATTTCTATCCTTGTATCCAAGACATCTATCCTACTCCAGGGCTTGTGTCCTCGCTGTTTGCTTTGTCTCAGTCCTGCTTTCACTGGTTCCTTGCAGGGCTGAGTCCTTCTCATCACTCAGTTTGAAACTCAAATATCCCCTCCCCGGACAGCTATTCTTTGTTCCTGCCCTCCCAACAAAAACACATGAGAGCACTTGATAAATATCTATTGCATATTTCTATGTATGAATGGGTAAATATTGCCACCATCTACTTAATAATCCTAGATGACTTTCTAGTCCCTACCCCCAGATCTGATTTGTCACTGAGAGTCTGACCCATCAATTCTAATTCTGAAGCATATTCTATCCTCTCTTCTTCCTCTCCACTATTCTGACCTTAATTCAGACCTCTTCTCTCCAAAGTGCCTTCAGTCAAGAACCTGCTAATTGATTTCTCTGATGCCATTCCAACTCCCTGCAGTCCATCCCTGTACATTTCTAAGACACAAAACAGACTGAGCTCTGCCCTAGATTCATTCAAAGTATGTGCATTTCTTACAGATTAAAATTCAGTACCAGTACATACAATTTCCCATCATGCCTATGTTTTCTTGCTGTTTTCCCACCAACTTGTAGCTCTCCACTTAATTCATGTGTAATTGCTAATAGACTAAAACCCCAAAAAGTGCCTTAATTCTCTTTTGTCTTTTTCATGAAGCTTTTTCTTCCTGAATTGCACCTGTCACTTATGTTCTATTGGAAAAAGGACTATGTCCTCATAAAGTCTCGTACACATACATACCATCAGGCTCTGGAGCCCAACAGCATAAACCCAGTCCAGAGGTCCAATAGCCTTGGTTTATCTGCAGTTGTAATAAACTGTATAGTGCTCATTAAGATTAGTAAACTCTCTGTACCTCAGTTTCCTCTTCTGCAAAACCTAAATAAAAAGAACACAGGCTTCATGAGCTAATAGGAAGCATGTGATACATGACTGTTATTACTATAAATGTGACCACTTCCCCCTTGGTGTCCCACCTACCTTCTTTCATAGCACCTGCAACTTCTCCCCACATCAACCTGCAAGACAGGAAATGCTTCCAGAATAGGACTCCTGTCTTTGTATCTCATCATGAAGACATGCTCAATGAACAATTGTTACATAGTGGACACTATTAGCAATGAAACGGCTAGCTAAATCTAACTGGTTCGGTACAGAGGGAAGGATTCCTCCCCAACACCTAAAGGATTGCCAAAACTTCTGGCTTATTCCAGGTGATCCCAATTACCTTGTCTGTCTGGAAATACAGCCCAATGAATCCATCTTATGGAAACAAATGAAGCATGTCTTCTCTGCAAATAGCCTATGGCACTATTAAATTCGTGGGACTCAAATATACAGGGCTTCAGCCACATGCTTGATTAATGAATAAATTTGATGAATGAAGTGGGACTAATTGGGGCAGGTGATATTTGTGTCTCTATTTTCCCCAAGTGTCTGTCTTGGCCCCTAGGGGACCCTGTACTTGCCCTGACTCAGGATGGCTCTTGGGAGGAGCATTCTGCGGCCCTTAATAGCTCCTCTTCTCAGGAGTAGGGGTTCCTAAACTGGTTAGACCCAGGCAACAGCTGGTTTCATTTAACTGGAGGTCAGAATCACTGTACTTTAATGGCAGAGACTGAGGTTGAAGCCTCACTCACCTCAGCACCCAGGGGCAAATGTGAAACTCATTCGGGCGGGAGCTGCCAAAGTCTTATTCCTACTCTAGTTTCTGCTTCATGTAAGTAGCAGAATAAACTGAGGTAAAACTATGCTTCTCAACATTTGCTTTATATTAGATCCTCCTGGGGAACTTTATAATTCCAAAGCCAGGGCCACTCCACAATTAAGTGGAGTCTAACTCACTGTTATTTAGAAACTAAGTTAAGTCTCTGCAGCTGGAACACAGGCATCAGTGGTTTTTAAAGGCCCCCGGATGATTCTGATGTGCAGGCACATTTACAAAACACTGCCCTAAGAGAAATGAAGCGAGCTGGTTCAAACCAGAAATTCCATTCAAACGTGGCAAAATTGCTCTGTCATTCAAAGTTCAGGAACTGCTAAACTTGGGATGCCTTAGCCATAGGCGAAGAAAACTCCAGTGCAAGAAGAGCACATTCAGCATTCCCTCCACTTGCCTGGCGCCTCCAGGGCCCAGATCAGCCAGAATAACATGAGCTCTGCATACACTGGAGACAGAGACGTCCTCCCTCCCACTCTCCCTGAGCACAGCACAGGCAGAAAGTGATGTGGCAACATGGGGTGGAGGGCAGAGAGCAAACACTATGGAGGTTCCTCAAACACATTAAAAATAGGTCTACCATGTGATCCAGCAATCCCTCTTCTGGTAGATACCCAAAAGGATTGAAATCGGGATCCTGAAGTCATATCTACACTCCCAGACTCCCTGCAGTGCTATCCACAATAGGATGTGGAAACAACCTAAGAGCTCCTCAACAGACGAATGGATAAAGATGCGTGGTGAATACACATAATGGAGTATTACTCAGTCTTACAACGGAAACCCCACCGCCTGCAACAGCACGGATGAACCTGGAAGACGTTAGGCTCAGAGAGACGAACCAGACACAGAAGGACAAATACTGCAGGATTCCACTTCTATGAGGTATCTGATAGTCAAACTCATAGACGCAGGGTAGTATGGCGGTTGCCATTGTCTGGTAGAGGGAAAAGAAACAGGGGTTGCTGTTCAGCTGTTTCAAGTTTTAGCTAAACGAGATGAGTAAGATCTAGACGTCCGCTGTACAACACAGCGCCTGTGTTAACAAGACAGCATTATGCACTTAAAAACCCTTGAAAGGGCAGATCTCAAGTTAATTCCTCTTACCACACACACACACACAAACAAAAACTTTTTTTAAAGAAAGAAGTGTGTCCATATGGACACTGTCTACTTGGGTACATGGAATTTGAATGAGGAGTGTAGAAAATCTGTCTAACAGAGGTTTGCTTTGTTTTATTTTTCCAAAATACTTAAATAAAATGCTGGCCCATTACTAAAAGAAAAAAAGAAGTCTGGTGTGTCATTTACTCAGAGGGAACAAGCCTGAGAAATAAATGAAGAACAGCTGGGGCAGACATGCTAGGTTATCCGCTTTCTCTTTAAGAAGCCGTTAGAGTTGCTAGGGAGCAGCAGCAGAGACGTCTGGAGAAAGAGGGATTATATCGGGAAAAACAAAGAATCACTAGAGGGACTTCTGTGCTCAGAGCAGTAGCTGAAACGTGCTAATGATCAATTTAACACCTGCCATTTTAATTAGCACCTAAGGATAAGCTGAAATTGAGAGAGAGGGCTGGAAACAGTAAAATGGCCTGAGAGGCAGCCCAAGGTCAGAGGGAAAATAAAGAAGCAAGATTTATAGAAGCAGGTGATTCTAGTTTATTAGAGGCAGCACAACTTGTATTTAGGTGTTGTTCTGTTTATTCGCATACCTTTATGATGGAAAATTTGGAGTTTGCAACAGAAGCTAGTCTGTGAATTGTCGGAAGAAAATTAGATTCCATTTAAACTTTTTCAAAGATCTCCCTTCTACACCAGAGGTTTTAAAAAATCAAAATAGCAATGACTGCATGAGACCCAGGCTAGTGTTTCAGGAGTTACACGCTTCTATGAATTTGAGCTACTATCCAGCTGTGTGGTAGTAGCTAAATATAAACTCCCATGACTTAGAAGCTTGGTGGCTGAAACGTATCAAAAATCAAATTTAATTGAATAAAATCACATGTAAATAATTTGTGTGTGTGTGTGTGTGTGTGTGTGTGCGCGCGCGCGTGCAGGGGGCAATGTATCACAGTAATTCAGTCACATCTTAAACATTCCCAGTGTCAAAGACTTTGGGAAATATCTCATGTTAAGACTATCAAATGAAGGTCTTAATTTTGGCTAGTGGGACTGGTCACTTCTTTGCTCCAATCCTCCAGGGTCCATGCAATATAAAACCACGCTGAATTGGTACCAAGTCCCTTCACACCTCTATTAAACCTTTCCATGTGGAAAGTGTGCAAGCAACAGGCACTGCACAGGAACTGTGCCTATCTCAAATCCAGTATCTGTCACCAACTGTGGACCTATACCTCGGAGAGATTTTCAAAACAGTATCGTGGTCCTCAGTCTTTCCGAGATCATAAGAATGGAGTTGAACCCCCAGTGAGGTTTGCAAAGTCCCTGCTAAGCAGCACATAAAATGTATAATATATTCATTGATAAAGTTAAAAGGAGAGAAGAATATCAGACATTATCTGAGGACCGGATCCTGGGTGCAGCTGTATGTACACTCCTAGGAAAGACAGAATAGATTGACAGATGTTCATACATGCAGAAGAAGAAAGTGAGACCTGAGTTCACAAAACCACTAAGGGCAAAGCGAAGGCTGAACACATATCTCCGTGCTCATCTCCTAACTCAGACTCTACAGAAACACATCTGGTAGGGTACCCATGGCAAGGTTCCTAAAGCCATCAATAATTAAAATACACATTGATCACAATACCACACAATTTGAGCTATCTATATAAACCATTACTGTAATCATTTTCTAAGAAGACTATCTAACCAAAAAGCAATTAATAATCAAGGCTAAACCGAGATCTGAAGAAAAATATATTGAGCGTGTGATTAAATGTGACTTAAATATGTAATGACCACGTGTACGATATTGACTTTAAGCTTGTTCTATACTTGCATTTTAATTCAGGTTTTCAGTGTTAATGCATAGTCTGATGATGGGATACTGGCACATTCACATGAGAGTCACATATTTTAAGTTCAATAAAGGCTGGAGAAGATTGTTCCTTATGAATTATGCTGATCTTTCCATGTACAAGGCAACCTGGGGTTTTTGTGTTCATTTGTTGCCTTGCTTGCTTTGCTTGGTCAAAATAAGGCAGAAGGCTATGAAAGAAAGAAATGAATATGTGCTGACCAATAACAAAATATAAGAGAGAGAGATAAGAAAGGAAGGTCATTGCTTTCTGATCCAGGAAAAAGCATAAAGCCAAGCACACTAAAGTTAAATTCTGGCCTCCCAACCAAAATAAAATAAAACTCATTCTAAAACCTTTTAATTAATTATATAAAACCTAACTATCTAGGTAAGTTGTACCATTTCCTTTTCCTGAGCTCTTTTAAATACACAAGGCGTGCTTGGAAGACTCAATACTGCTTCTTGTTCTAGTATCTATGTGTCACTCAATAATTGCCAGAGTTTGATCGGGGGCAAGATGGCGGAGAAGTAAGGAGCTCCATACTTGCCCTCGCGCCCATACATCACACGGAAAAGATCTGAAGCCATTGGAAACCTTACAAAACCTGAGAGATTGGGAGAAAAAGGACACAGAATCCACTGAGAGAGCCTTCTAACGTGAGTGCGAACCGGGGAAGATAAAATCGGGCCGGGATCGGAGACTCCAGGGTGGGAGGCGATCCCCCTCTACCCTCTACGGGGAGTGAGAGGGGAAAAGGAGAGAGTCTGAAACAGAAAAACCTCTGCTCAGGGGGAAAACCTCCACTTGGGGCATAGAAAGACCGTACTTGCCAAATACCTGCACATCAGGTCCCCTCGCGATAACTGGTCCCGGGGGCGGGGCTGAGCGCACAAACTGCTTCCTTGTGCTGCTCCTGGCGGCTGGACTTCAGAGCGGCCGCGTGCCTGCCTCCACTGTAGCTCCCGGGCGGCTGGGGCCCCTGAAAGAGCCACGCTGACACCGGGCGTCCACACTCCTGGCTGGCTGGGGCTCTGGAGGGAAGGCAGAGAGCTAAAAACTGGGAAATCTGCCTGTGAGTTTGTGTTTCGGGTGACAAGCCATAGAGGGACCCGGTTTTCCTCACTACAGCAGGCTCGGCGCACCCGGCAGGCAAGCCCCCGCGCATGCGCGCCAGCCTGACCCAGAGAAGGTAGCAGCGATTCTGACTCTGCCCCCAGAGCTCGGCAGGGGGCCTGGAATTGCCCCGAGGGGGTTGCCTGGGAAGCTGTGTCTAAGGCAATTTCAGCGGGGCGCGCGGACCGGGATTTGGAGATTGGGACTGGCCCGGGTTGAAGAGTGTCTCCCAACAGTGTTGGGAGAACTGGACAGCAACATGCAGAAGAATGAAACTAGATCATTTTCTCACACCATGCACAAAAATAAACTCAAAATGGATAAAGGACCTGAACGTGAGACAGGAAACTAGCAACACCCTAGAGGAGAAAGCAGGAAACAACCTCCTTGACCTCCACCGCAGCAACTTCTTACTTGATACATCCCCAAAAGCAAGGGAATCAAGAGCAAAAATAAACTGTTGGGACCTCATCAAGATTAAAAGCTTCTGCACAGCCAAGGAAACAACCCAGAAAACTAATAGGCAACCAACGGAATGGGAAAAGATAGTTGCAAATGACATATCAGATAAAGGGTTAATATCCAGAATCTATAAGGAACTCAGCAAACTCCACACCCGAAAAACAACCAACCCAGTGAAGAAATGGGCAGAAGATATGAACAGACACTTCTCCAAAGAGGACATCCAGACGGCCAACAGACACATCAAACCATGCTCCAGGGAAATACCAATCAAAACCACACTGAGATACCACCTCACGCCAGTCACAGTGGCTTAAATGAGCAAATCAGAGGACTCTAGATGCTGGCGAGGATGTGGAGAAACGGGCACCCTCCTACACTGTTGGTGGGAATGTAAACTGGTACAGCCCCTCTGGAAAACCAGTGTGGAGGTTCCTCAGGAAACTAACAATAGAACTCCCCTAGGACCCAGCAATAGCACTGCTAGGAATTTACCCAAGGGATACAGGAGTGCTGATGCATAGGAGCACATGTACCCCAATGTTCATAGCAGCACTCTCCACAATAGCTAAAACATGGAAAGAGCCTAAGTGTCCATCAACAGATGAATGGATCAAGATGTGGTTTATCTATACCATGGAATACTACATGGCAATGAGAAACAATGAAATCTGGCCATGTGTAGCAACATGGATGGACCTTGAGAGTATTATGCTGAGTGAAATAAGTCAGTCAGAGAAGGACAAATACCATATGTTTGCACGTATAGGAGGATTAGGAGAACTTAATGGAAGACTGCGGGGGAGAAGAAGGGGGGAAATAGTGGGGGAGGAGGAGGGAGGCAAACCTTGAGAGACTCTTGAATGTTGAGAACAAACTGAGGACCAATGGATGTGGGGAGGGAGGGGGGAGATGGGCATGGAGGAGGGCACTTGTGGGGATGAGCACTGGGTGTTATGTGGAAACTAATTTGACAATAAACTATTTGTAAAAAAATAAATAAATAAATAAATAATAATTGCCAGAGTTTCCTTTGTAAGAATAAGAACGGGAACAGTAGGACTGCAGAGCTCACAGAGGCCTGTGTCACCATGTTCTTTGTGAGTGACACCCTTGTTTGCTTTGGCTCAGACCCAGATATATCAGGAATTTAGAATAATAATAATAGATCATCTAGTAGAGTTCCTTGTTCTCAATTTATTTTGGTTCTGTTTTATTTTTCAAATACCTGAAATGAGCAAATAAACCAATATACAGGAATCAAAAAGTTATCTGTTAGTATGATTTTATATAATAAATGCTGGCCAAAAAGAGGTGATATATATTTACATATATGACATATAATAATTTTTTTTAAATCTTCATTTATTTTTGAGAGAGAGAGACAGAGTTTAAGCAGGGGAAGAACAGAGAGAGAGGGTGACACAGAATCTGATGCAGGCTCCAGGCTCTAAGTTGTCAGCACAGAACCTGACATGGAGCTCAAACTCACAAACTATGAATTCATGACCCGAGCTGAAGTGAGACACTTACCTGACTGAGCCACCCCAGGTGCCCCAATAATTTTTAAGATATTATGTATATATAAACCTGATACAATATAAAAGTAAAAGTCCTTCTCCAACCCTATAATTTTGAGAGAACTTTTCTATCCTTTGATCCATTTTGACCAGAGAAATTCTTGCTTATAACAAGTAACTCCAGGGTAAATGAAAATTCCATATTTTTGAGTGAATCATTTTTTTAAAAAATTATCTTAAAAAAAGGAATAATTGTACACAGCAAAGACTTACACAGCACTTGTTACATTAAGGTCAAAATGCAGGTAATTTTTTACTAAAACTTGAGAAAAAGGAATAAGTTTTTTAAAAATATTGGAAAGAAATGCTTTAGGACAGCATTTATGTGCTCTGTAAATAGAAAGATCACATCTTCTCTTTCAACAATGGAGTTGCCATATGGATTAGTATATCTAAAAAGATTCTGAATGTGCCAAAACTCTTTATTGCTCTAGGTATTAGTTAATAGGGGACAGCTCACTGAAATAATATTGAGTACCCATGACTATTACTTAAAATATATAGGTAAAAATTATTTTTTATTTAAATTTAAAAAATTCTTGCAATAAACATTTAATGATATTATATTTTTAGTCAAGAAGATGTGGGTTTAATTTTCTCCTTTTAAAAGTTGTAAAGCTGGCCCAAAATTACTGGGGATTTTGTAAGGAATAGTTAAATTGTTCTTTAAAATGTTTAAGTTCAAGAGTCCTATTTAAAGTCCATAATGCAAGAAATAAAGATCAATATGGCATGATCTCTAGCCTAAGAGATTTATAGTCTATTAATCAAACATATATAACAAAAGGAGCCACAAATATATATATACACACGTATCATGATTACATATTAAATATATAGTATATAAATTATATAGTAATACATAATTTAATAATATATTTAATATAATAAATAAAAGATAATAAAATATATATTATATATTATACATTATATACAAAGTACGTATACATATATATACATACATATATATGGGATGAGTGAGGCCATTTTATATATATGTTACATAACATATATGTATATATAAAATAAAGAGCACCAGAAGAGTGGCATAAACAAAACATAATGAAGTTAGTGCAGAGAGAATGACATCTGGTAGAAAGAAAGCAGTTCCCTCAAAGAGTGGGATAAGATCGTGATTTCCAAGACCTTCCAGAATGGACAAATTATCAATAATAGAGATGAGTTTATAATTAAGGTGCAAAAAAGGAAATAAATAAGGCACACACTAAGCACCTAAAATTTTCAAATACCGAAAATGAAAATACACAATAGTCCAAGATGACCATGACAAGACCATGTAGTGGTATGGATAAGCCTGGACACAGAGCTTGGGATCAGTGTGTGGGGAACATCTGAAAGCCAGCCTAAGAGGTCTGGTTTTATCCATCTGGCTGAAAGCCTTGGAGGTTTTTGTAAGCAAATGACAAAATAAGAGCTAAGGTGTGGGAGGTTTATACTAATATATATGACTGAAGAGATATAGGAAACAGGATGGCTATTCAGAGAACCTTTGTACAGTAGCCCAGAGGAGAAATAATAAGGATCTAAAATGAAGTGTTGGGAGGGGAAGGGGTAGAGAAAAAGGAGAAAACAAACACTGGAGATGTATCATGGGCAGCTGGTGACTGAAGTATGTATAGAGCCAGTGGTGAGAAATAACAGACTCTGGGAGCCAAATGGCTGTGTAACAAATACAGATGCAACAAAGCCAGCCTAACAAATGTCTTCTGAGCATTTGCTGCACAGAGAGCCCCGTGAAGTGTGCTGAATTCTGGGCCTACAAAATAGGTAAGATAATACAGACAGTGCACTCGGGGTTAGTAAGCTCGTGAAAGAGGAAAGCAAGTAAAGAACTATTCCTGTAATTCAAACTTAATCCAAAGAGTGGTTTTTGTGGATGTGTCATGAAGGGTATAAGCCCTCAGAGATACTGAGGGGGAGAAATAGGGAACATTCAGGAAGTGTGGCACAAAGAAAGAAAATTAGCTTAGCAAGGAGGAATGATCAAACCAGACAGATATGAAAAGTACAGAAAGAGAGAACAAGTAAGAGGTTTGCACTTGGGCAATGTGAGATGAAGGACACAGGATGGGGACAGAAGCAGGCTGGAGGCAAAAACTGCCCATATAGAGGAGTAATGCCAAGAAGGCAGGAATGTTGTTACTGAATGAATATACAACAGAAACCAGCCAAAAACCAATTTCACTTGGAGTGACAACTTAAACATGGTCCTTATCTGCCTTTTCTCCTGCCAGATGGTAAAGGCTTCCAGTACTTCTAGGGGGCTGGGGGAGCGGTGGGGAGGTGAACTATAAACAATGGAAGTCTCTAGGGCATCCCTGTAATGTGCACAAATCTAATTAGCTTCTTAATATTGATGGCTAATGTAAAAACATGTTTTTATAAGCCTAACTTGTTGACATTTAAAATATAAGTATTCTGCTGGCATTTAAAACTATTCACTTCAAGAATAAAGCAAAGTATGATAACCTCAACTTTTATATCCACACCATGTAACCCAATGCAGTCATTAAAAAGAAAGGATGAGAAGAGGCGCCTGGGTGGCTCAGTAGGTTAAGCATCCAACTTTGGCTCAGGTCATGACCTCACAGTTCATGAGTTTGAGCTGTGTGTCAGGCTCTGTGCTGACTTCTCAGAGCCTGGAGCCTGCTTCACATTCTGTGTCTCCCTCTCTCTCTGCCCCTCCCTTGTTCACACTCTGTCTATGCCTCTCAAAAATAAATAAACATTGAAAAAAAATTTTTTAAAGGAAAGGATGAGAGGTAAACCATTTGACTTGGACTGATTTCCACAAAGAAATGGTGAGTGGAAAAACAAGATCGAGAAGTATGACTTGTTGGTTTTTGTGTACAACAAACCACTGCAAAACACCCTGAACAAGTATATTTGTACATATGCAAATTATGATTGTATGAGCTTGCAGCCAGTAGGGTCTACACATACTAGATGCTCACGAGGATTAGTCTGAGTATTGGGTTACGTAAGTGGAAGAAAGACTGGGTGGTGGTGAGGCCAACATAAAAAAGAACAGGAAAAACAAAGGAGTCCACTTGAAAAAGCACATGTTCAAAAATTACACTTATGAGTGCAAAATGTTTCACATTAAATCAACGGAAGTGCACATGGGATATATTTATTAAGAAATGAGGCTTCACAAATGGGTAAAAACACAAAGAAATTTAGTGAGTGTATACTGTATTTCAAACAAGATGAAGGGGATGCAAAACTCTGGATTCATTTTCAATTTATTACCCCATTAGAGACTATTTCTGTTTCTTCTGGTATTCAAAGTAAAGTCTTTAGAGACTGAGCTCCCTGAACATGTTGATTTTGTTTCACATATGAGCTATTCCTGTGACATCTCCTTTACACATCAGCTATGATGGAAGAAAAATGGATTTTTTTTTCAACTATCACTCTGACAGAGTAGCTATTCTCTCTGTCTGACTAGTTCAATTATTTGCTTTCCTCCAGAAAAACTTTAGCTGTGGTCAATTTCCTTATTTAACTACAGATTTTTAAAGATTTCCTCCAAAACTGGATGTCACACTGATTTGTATTCCAAGCTATGCTTCTGAGATAGTGTAGAGCCTTCATTAATCTGTTTTTTCCAGCATTTATGAGGAAAGTAGTTAGAAGCATCAGCCTGCATTAAAAATGAAGAATTCCCCTTGGTCCCTGCTGGTATTGCCAATCTGGGGCTAATCACTGAGAGAGACGAGTGAAGCAGAGTTAGGACAGCAGAAATGACATGAAGCTTAGCACAAACACACAAACATCGTACTGGAGTTCAGGAGGTCCTGTGGATCATGCCTTTGAGAGGGTGTTAGAATCCACTCTCCTCCATCATTGCATATTCCAAGCCTTCTTATTCTCTAGGCTCACCTCAGTGGCTTTCCTCACATCCAGCTCTCCCTGATTCCTCTCCAGCTAGAAGGTATCTTTTATCTTGTATCCCTTATGTACGTGTAATAGAAACCAATCTCTACCTTTTTTTCCAGCATGTATCACCTTCTACCTTATATAACATTTAAGTAGCTGTTGTCTCCACTTTTACTTAACCACTAAAAGAGCGGGAGTCCCTTTCCAGCAATTATGTTATGCCACCAGCACACTGCTAACATAATCAATATTTGCTGACTGGATCATCTCTCAGCTGAGAAGGAACCAGGGCCACCATCTTCAAGAAAATCATTAGGATTCCACAGACAGCTGGATATACACTCAAAACAATGTTCCCAGTCCAGAGAGATTTTGATTGGAACTTTCCTCTTGATCTTTGGTCAATTCTACCCATGCAGAGACAAGAGTAGAAAAAGCCCACTCCTTCTCATGGCGCAGAAGATTCTGTTCATGCTGTGTCTCTCCCAACCTGGCAGCATAATCAGTGTTGTGTTTTTACAATCTGTTGGTATTCTAAAAATGAGAACAATGACCTTTGTGTTAATTAGTTGAAACAAGATCCTGCTGAGACTAGAAGAATAAGACTTAATGGGACTTGAGATTATATATTCTGATCATAATTGCAAAGTTAATAACTAATGTTAATGATGAAATCAAATAAACATGCATCCATACTAATGTGCTTTTAATCCACTTCCTCTGACTGAGATGTTCTCAGAACTATCTAGCAGTATAATACCCACACTTAAGATTGCCCAAAAAGTCTAGAAATATCAGAAAAATACTTCATTGTACTTCTTTAGACGAGCAAATAGACCATTGCTTTAAATTCAAAAGTACATCACCTGAAAAGGTGTTTAAAATTTGAAGGAAAATTGAGCATATGACTTAAAAACATAACATATTTTAAAAATAAGCATAGTCCATGCTTCCCAAATTTTTGAAACCCTTTTTATCTGATAGCAAATAAGTGTTTCTGAAGAAGTAGTGAAAGGATAGAGAAACTTAGGGAAAGTTCTACCTAAAATAGATAGCCTGGAAAGATAGTCTAGATAGTTCTATCTAAAATAGATAGATAGTCCAGTCTGGGAAGGGAAAGTTAACATAGAATGTTTATAGTATTTACAATGCCTCTAGATTGTCCTGGATCCAATACCACACACACTTCTATCAGAGATATCTGATTATCTTTAGCACTGCTTTTCTTGAGCAACGAAGACTCCCTCTATCGGGGTTTTAGAGCTAGGGTTCACTGAATCCATTTTGACCCCGTTTAGAGACCTCTGGGAGTTGTAGGTGAGATTTTTCCATGACTATACATGGGCACTTTTCTCAGGAAAAATGTTAGGAAGCAACAAATTAGATGATAAATACTTATTTTGTATCCTGTTGTATAAACAAGAGAAAAATGACCAGGCAGCACACAAACAAAGCCTTCTAGAACAATATCCCTGAGAACAATCATAGAGACAAGATGCACGTATCTTCCACTGCCCACTGCATTCTGGAGCAGCAGATAGGGTGTCTGGGCTCTCAAGATGAGATACAGCCCATGTGTTGTTGGCTTTTAGCTGCATGATTAGGGAAGTACCAGTACCCCGCAGTGTAATCAGGGTTTGGGGTCAAGCCTTACGGTCATAGCTGAGTGTCCCGGTAACTCCTTAGACTCCAGCCCTCCTCTGATACTACATTTTTCATTTGTTGGGAGACAACTGATTCTTCTAATGTAGTGTGGGAGCTGGGGTCCTTGCCTTTTGGTAGCAGCTATAACAGAATCTCTGGCTTGAGCCACATCTACTGAAATGGGCTTGGAAAGAGTAACGATGGCTATTGTACAAAGAAGAAAAACTCTGGTTCCCTGTTTCTCACCATAACATTAAACACATGAATGGGAATGAATAGGCTTTTGGGGAAAAGCAGATGTTCCAAGATATCACTTGACCCAGGTAAACACTGACTGCCCTCCATTATCATTTTGATCTGTAAGGATCTAGGCATGTGTCTCCTTAGAAAGAAGGCACTGGGTCTGCTCTTTCTACTCCCACAGTCACAGCCACTAATGTCATCACCAAGGAAGCTGTGGATTATTTATTCACTTGGTTATGTTTGTTTATTTATATCCTGATTTAGTTCATGAAGAATTTGTGATGCCTCAAGGAAGCTATTGTTATGAGAGCTCACTTACTAGCATCTCTGTGTTCAGACAAAAAGAATGAGAAGGGGCCAAGGAAGCAGGAGGTGCTTCAGGGGAACTACCACGGGGAGCAGAATCCCACGGGACCTGCATGCACGGCTCTGGTGGTACTCAGGCAACTCTGCCCCAACCTCTTGGATTTGCCCTTCACTTCATTCTCTGCTAACAGGCTAGTTGCAGGCACCCTTTTAAAAAAAATGTATCACTGATTAAGTATCTGGAGGAGAGTTAAAGATTAAGTCATTCTCACTTAGGCATTAATTAATTAGTTAAATATCTCCCAACTTGCAGATGGGTTCAGATATGTGAGGAAAGAGAGGAGGTTTTCAGCTATGGGGACTCTGAAGGGAGAACACACGTAAGGAGGGGGAAGATTAGAACATCAGCCAGACACTGTTCATCTGGATATCTGAAGACAGCATGGAACTGGGAACTGAATGAATACAGAATGGTTTATACAAAGATAAACCACGGGTAATTCATAATATCATGTGGGGCTGGTACTGCTCCATGGCATCTAAAGGAATTTTCCTTTTCCTTCTTCCTCTTCTCCCACATCTTCCTCTCCCTCATCCCCTCTCCCTTCCCCACTCTCCGGAATCCTTTGACCTCTACTAAATCTCAGAAGAGAACTGTTGATACCATAATCATTCTACATTATTGATTAAATAAAATCACTAGTATGTTGGCAATGAAAGAAGGAGCCAGAGAGCATCAACTCCTTCAAGTAGCAAATAAGGAACATAAAATTCCAAGAATGGAATGTCACCTCATTAAACCTGGATTCATTCTGGGACTAGAATCCAGGTTTCTGGCTCCCAATTAAGTGGGTTTCGTTTTGTTTTGTTTTGTTTTGTTTTTTCTGCTGTTGGTTTTTTTGGGGGTTTTTTTGTTTTTTTGGTTTTTTTTGGTGGTGGTGGTTTTGTTTCTTTGTTTTGCTCTACAACAGAATTTCCTATGTAAAGTACTATATGCCACATACAATACTATTTTACTCATGAGACAGATTATTTAACTGCCTGATTTGCACCACCTTTGTGCTTAAAGGTGAAAATTAAGATGGGCAGGACTTTAATTTTAAAAGTACTTTTAGTGTTTTGTTCATAACCCTTAAAATTATGGAATTGGCTGTAAGTTTTCCATTTTACAGCTGTGGAAACAAAAGGAAGTCAAAGACATTTTACAGATGACCAAGAATACAATTTCAGTTTGGATGACCTGGATTTATTTTTCTATTTGAGTTTACCTGTTCTTCATTCTACTTAAATTTCAGGATGAACCAATCTCACCTGCAAAAATGAAAATGCCAGAGGGCGAGACAGGAATACAAAATAGAAAGCGTATTGTTAATTTCAGGAAATCATATGATTTGACTTAATTATCCCTTCTTTTCTTTTTATAAGAACTCTATGGCCAAAACAATGGCTGTACATAAAATGACTAAGCATAGGCTCAGATAAATAAATATGTAACAGGCATTTCATAGGCCACAACAGCCCTGGGTGTATAAACCATAATAGCTAACATTTGTAATAGTCAAAATACAGTATTTACTTGGCTTCATCCTCATTTGCATTACATTCTACCTGCAACTAAAATTTCTCCCCAATATTTCCAATAATAGGATGTCGGGTTGGCTGAGAAGGGATAGGTAGGGTTTTACAAATCTTCTGGCTAATATGTATGCTGATCCCATTTGCTCTTGTCTGCTCAACTCACTGTAGTAACGCTGCTGGTGGTAACATTCACAGCCATGTGGCAGGGTGGAACCGAGGCTTCCAGGCTGTACTGAGAGTATCTACGGTTCTTTTGAGAGCCTAACACCCTCCATTACCACAGTCTATGGGATAGAAATTAGCATCCCTGTTTCCAAACTGGGCTTGAGTGTTTAAGTAACTCAGCCAAAGTCACCGCTAGTACCATGGTTTGAAACCAGCCACAGTGATTCCAGAGCCTACATCCTAACTTCACACTAAACCTTCTGGGTTTATGAGGCAATTGGATACAGCCGCTGTCTGGAGCCCGTCTTCCTCTAGCAAACTGGCTCTCTGGAGAAGGGCTGCTGGTGCTAGGGAGTTATGATAGCTCTGGATATATGTGAGCCTTGCCAGCCTCACATAAAGTTTTTTTGACTGAGTGAAGCACTAGGGAATAAAATTAACCTTTGTAGAAGAAGATCTAAGACAAAGAAAATCTCCTTAATTCACAAGTTGGGAGCAAGAAGAGATGATCCAGCCTGTTATATTGATTTGGCAAGATAATGATGCTTGATTTCAGTAAAAACAACTTCATATTAACTAGAAAGAAGGATGTGAAAGATCTCTAACCACGCAAAAGATCCCAGTGTCACCTGGGCACGGTGCCGCACCAAATATAGCACCAGAAGAATATGATAGATTACTGTTGTCCCCCTATCCCAGAGGCCACCATCTTGAGCAAGTAGAAAAGTCCCACCAGACTTCATGTGGGAAGCCCCAAATCCAATTCCCCAGACAGAAGATCTGGCTATTCCTGGCCAGTGTCTGGGGGCAGCATGACCTGTGGCAGGTTCAGGAAGCCCACTTTGAGTGCGGCATCAGTAAGGGGATGCGGCAGCTAGCAGTATTCCCTCATCTCCACACCATACGTAAACACTGGTGAAAGCATGTGTGTAGGGGCGGGGGGCGGGGGCGGACCCCGTAGGCTGAGACATGAAGCTTTGAGCATTCATTTCAGGAGGTAAGAATCATCCTCTAAGACACACCAGCTACATTCATGGATGTGATATACCACTGTCCCTATCCAAAATCAAGGAGGCAAAATTCAAAATTTCTGGCTTTTTCACAACCAGGCTGACATGTGCCATCTCATCTCGACAACCATAACAACAAATTCTTAGGTTGTAGGTTTCATCTTAGATTACATTTCCAAGAATGACTTTAGATCCTCTTTAGAACATTAATGACATTTTCCACATACCAGCTGCTATTCCACTTTGCTTCAATATTATTTTATCATCATCATTCCTTGTACCCCGACACGCTTCTTTCATAGGTGTGCTGGGAATCTCATTCCTGCCCACCTGTCACTGGTCTAGGCTTTTGGCCAGCAGTGGTGAAAGCAGAGGTGGCGTCTGCTTGCATCTTGACAGGGGGTTTCTCTTTAAGTGTGGGTATAGAGTCTCTACAGATAAAAAGAAGAGAGAGCTGAGCAAAGGGCAGGAAGGGATTGTAGTTACTGGATCCTGGCTCTCCCTGAAAGAAAGGATGTCAGCAATTTGCAATAGAAAGGCCAGGTGGGTGGAAACGTGAAACCTGTGATTATCTGATGCTGATGAGAAGGCCAGCACTTCTGACAGAGCTGAAGGCCCTCCATGGATGAGGGCTCTAAGCAGCCTGGCAGAAGACAAAAGAATGCAAAGAATTCCAGCCCTCCCTGAGGGAACTGTTTCTATTACAAACTCTCATTTTTTTCAGTTCACTTCATTAATAAGTAGTAATCACATTCAAAAATCTTAATGAAAATATTGTTTTGACAGTGAACCAGAAAAAGATTCAATAAAATCTGCATCTCTTAAGGGAAACAAGTTGTGTTGGTCATTCACTGTGCAATTAGATTTAAATAAAGCTTTGCGAGACACTGTACTGTGTTACCATAGTGTAGCATAGTTAAATGAATTCAAGTTTTAGAGTCAGGCTGACCTGTATATAAATGATTGTGTGACCTTGGGCAGGCAATTTACCCTCTATCTGCCTCAGTTTCCTCATCTGTAGAATGGGACCAGTCAGTCACTACCACATCACGGAATGGTTAAGAAAATTAAATTAGATGGGGTTAGTAATATATGTAGCAAAAGGCATGGCACCTTGCAGAAACTATAAATTACTACTTTTCTCTTGGTCTTTTGAAGGCTAAAGGTACCTATTGTTTCAACATACATAGCATGGTCCCTAAGTTACTTACAGAGTTTAAGATGTGATCAAGAACCTTACAAAATAAGAGCCTTGGGAACAAAGAAGGAAAAAAAAAAAGAGTAGAGGAAGCTTCAGTGTCATGGGAAGAGCCCTGGACCAGAGTCTGAAGTCCTGAATGACAATCCTGGCTTTGCTCCTTACCCGCTATGGGATTACGGTGCATTGCTTCTGTCTGGAAACCTCAGGTTTCTTATCCACATCAAGGAAACAGCAATATGCCCTTTGCAGATATCTTTCCTATGCATAGACACAGGGCTTATGATTGGATTTCCCACAACATATGACACATTCAACGCCCTCTAAAGAGCTTGCAACCTCTTTTGGTTGGTTTCCTTTTAGTGGAGGAAACAGACACTTGATTTACAAAAGCACACTCAACGAATATAGGATGAGTTTTTGAACTCCTTCTCAGAAACAGAATATAACAACATTGGCACAGATTTTTGCCAGATAATTTTCAATCCAGGCTCTTCTACTTCCTAGCTGTGTGAACTCTGACAAGTTATTTAATTTAACTTTGGAAATAAAGAAAATAATGGAACTGTTGTGAGGATTAAACAAGATAATGTATGTAGCTCAATGGGTTAAGCTTCCGACTCTTGATTTCGGCTCAGGTTGATCTCACTTTGTGAGATCAAGCCCCATGTTGAGCTCTATACTAACATCGTGGAGCCTGCTTGGGATTCATTCATTCATTCCCATTCTCTCTCTCTCTCTCAAAAATAAACTTTAACTAATAAAAACCAAGATACTTTATGTAAATGTGAGGAACCCTGTAAAAATTCAGTAAAAGGTTAGTGTTTTTAGTAGTCCTAGGTACCCTCTGTGCATGGGATCAACGGTGACAGGTTTGAGGGGCTCTCTTGTGATTCCAATGTGTCCCCTCACACCAATGATCCATGTGAAACGTTTCCTAATGTCTGCTCTGAGAAATGGAATTGTTTTGATATTGTTAGTTATGGCTACAATTTCATTAAGTCCAAACTCTAACATCTGAACTTTCTTTCTTGAAAAAACAAAACAAAACATAATGATAAAAACTACTTTTCCCCCATTTTTCATAGAAATTACATCTTGCATAATTTAACTTGCTACTTTATATTTATAAGAGACCTTCTACTTTCTGTGACACAATGTGTATAAATTACGGAGAAAAGCACAAACTTTACCTGCTATGAGGAAATTATGAGATGACAACGAGCCTCAGAGAGAATCATCACACAGAGAATCAATTATGAAAGGAAAATGTTCAGGATCTCACTCTCTAGGTTCTTGAAAAGAAAACCTGTTTCAAAGTAAGAGGAATTATTTCCCCCAATCATAGTTTCAGAGCCTGAATCCTACTCTAACCTAAGCCCCAGCTGTGTTCATTTTACTTCATTTTCCCTCAAAGTGGAGATCAATAAGGATGAAATACTGTGCATATGTAGCACCTTGTTTCCAAAGAGTCCAACAGGCTTTAAGCATATTATGCCATTAATCTTCCCAGCGGTCTGAGAGAAGGAAGTGACAAGTGTAATGTCCCCATGCTTGCAAATGAGGAGACCGAGGAATGACAAAGGGAACTGAATGGCCAAGAACACAGAAGAATCGGGTGGCAAAGCCGGAAGAAAGAAATTGGGTATTAGAAATTGTGATTATTTTAAGGACATAAGAACACCCATAAATTATAAATAATAAGATAAAACCCAGCTGCTGATTGCTGAATGTTTTTAAATCAAAGTAGGGAACATGTGGGACTTAAGATATGACAATAGACCTGAAGCGCCACAAGGTGCCTGGGATGATGCTAACAGATGCCCTATTGAGTGAGTTTCTTCTCCCTCCGGCCCCCACAACTGCAGTCACTTCTCATACTGCAAGAAATTTACTCACTGTAATTGGCTACAGATTTCCAATCTTCACCTCAGGGTTTTCTTTCTTTCATGTTTGTCTTCTCTCATCCTCCAAGTCAAACTATCCACCTATTTTCTTTCCAAAGTCTACCTATATAAGAGTTGATTAAATTCCTTTTTCCTTTTTTTGTTTTAAAGTAAAATGGCCTAGAAGATCATTTTTTCTCAATATGGGCATGGGTGAAATGGAATTAAATACAGTATAAAATCTCCTAAAACTATTTTTCATCAGATGAGGGTAGTTTTTCTCTTTAATCCACTTGGGATCATATTTATGGCTGAGAATACTGTTATAACTTGGCTGTTAGGAAAGAAGGAGGTCAAATTTTGTAATTAATCAGCCAATTAAGAACATCAACGTATTTCTTAAACACTATAAGGTTAGTCGACAAGCAAGTTACTTTGATATCAAAATCAAGTCCCTTAGGGGCACCTTGGGTGGCTCAGTCAGTTAAGCATCCGACTTTGGCTCAGGTCATGATCTCACAGCTTGTGAGTTCAAGCCTTACGTCGGGTTCTGTGCTGACAGCTCAGAGCCTGAAGCCTGTTTCGGATTCTGTGTCTCCTTTTTCTGCCTGTCCCCTGCTCATGCTCATGCTCCATCTCTCTCGAAAGTAAATAAACATTAAAAATTTTTTTAAAAATAATAATCAAGTCCCTGAGAGAAGAGTAGGAGTGACTTAGGAGTGAACACCACAGGCAGCTGACTACTTAGCATTTTTCCCTCTTCTCTTCCTTCCAGAGTCTTGTTTCCAGTTTAATAATTATATATTTCAATTAATAACTTGGTCCAAAGCAAGCACTTCATAGCACTAACAGAGCTAAAGGAAGAACATGAGTTAGTGTACAGGAACTTTTCTAGGAAATACTGTCACCATCTGGGATGAAGGAGTGAACTTTTGCTGAATACTGACTGTTTCCATACATGAATGAGCAGTTATATCTCTACTGGTTGTGTGTGTGTGTGTGTGCACGCGTGTGCGTGCGTGCATGTGTGTGTAGCCTAGAGTGAATAGAAGAAATCAGTGACCTGTGCCTAGGTCAGATAGTTCTCATAAAATTAGTTACAGTAGCAGAAACAAGAAAGGAGTGTAAAGAAATACATTGAGATAGTGGTGGTTATTACTAGAGTCCATGAGAATGAATACTAGAGGCTAGACAACTATGGAAAAAGATACCTTGAATGTGAATTTCAAAAGAAGTCTTGTGGCAGGTAGTTGTTCGTGGTGCTAAAATAATGCCATCCAGGGAACAGCACTGGGAATCAGAGTCCCCTTCCCTCTGCCTTTGAATTTAGACAAATAAAAGAAGGAGCAATCTACTTTCTTTTCCCCATTAATGGAGTTTCTATAGTTGCCATCTTTTTAGGAAAAGCTACCTTGGATGAAATAATACTGTTTCACTTACTACAAAGTGATTATCATCTCAAATACCTATAGTAACTGCTGTGGGGTTCAGGTCTCGTGGGACTATCGTTTCAGAAAGCTTCCACCAGGTAGAAAATTTATACTGTTTCCATGCATGATTTGTAACCCACCTGCATCTGCATAAAACATCAGGAATCACATATCCTTAAAAAAGAGCTTTATTGATAACTCACTGTTACAAGCTGAATTGCTGCCCCTCATAAAAGATATGTTGAAGTTCTAATCCCCAGCACCTCTGTCAGGCAGTCAGTTAGGCAGAAGCAAGCAGATGCTGCCCACACCCTGAGAGCCACCCTGGAAGGTCAAGAGCCACACCTTCAGAGTCACCTGTAAGGGCAAACAGAACAGGTAAAGCCTACAACAGAGCTGGCTCAAAAGCCACAGGGACTTCTAAGAGCTAAGCATGTGCACAAAGGGTCCAACTTGTCCTTAACTACCTTTAAGGTCACAAAAACAGCTCATTAGACACTCATGAATATACAATACATAAATAACTACAATTATAACAGAAGGCATCATGGGTAGACACATGTGCAGAGGCCAAAATGTTATGTAACAAAGAGTTGTCAATCAAAATGTCAATCAAACCCAAATTTATATATCCAGTAAGCTGGCTTAAAAGGATGCAGCTAGAGCTTTTCAGTGCCATCGCCACTCTTACTCAGGCAGTGGTCCACTTTCACACCTGAAACACACGATACTTATCTATTCAATTAAATCTATCTCCCTATTCTGGTCTTGGGTCTCCAATCCTTTGGTGTTTCTGGGACAAGAACTGAGCGACCCAGTAACATCTCAGAATATAAATGTATTTAAAAATAGAGTCATTACAGACAGAGATAATCAAGTTATAATGGGGTCATGAGGCTGGGCTTTAATCTAATATGACTGGTGTCCTTTTAAAAGGGAGGAATTGGGGGGAGCCTAGGTAGATCAGTTGGTTAACCGTCTGACTTCAGCTCAGGTCATGATCTCACAGTTCTTGGGTTCAAGCCCCGCATAGGGCTCTGTGCTGACAGCTCAGAGCCTGGAGCCTGCTTCAGATTCTGTGTCTCCCTCTCTCTCTGCCCCTACCCTGCTGGTGCTGTCTCTCTCTGTCTCTCAAAAATAAGTAAACTTTAAAAAAAATTAAAAATTAAAAAAATAAAAAAATAAAAAATAAAAAGGGTAAATTTGGACACAGTGACAAACACGAGTAAAGAAAGATAATATATGAAGAGACAGAAAAAAACACAGGGAGCACACTATGTGAGATAAAGGTAGAGACAGGAATTATGTGTCTACAAGCCCAAGATTGGCAGTGATCCATCAGAAGCTGCAAGAGAAACACAGAAAAAGCTCCCTGTACAGTTCTCAGAGAGAATCAATGTTGCCAGTTTTGAACCTCTAGTGTTCGGAATCATAAGACAATAAATTTCTATAATCTTAAGCCACCCAGTTCTTTATTATGTAGCCCAAGGAAACCAATGTACACATTAATATATCATTTTATTTTATTTATTTTTAAATATTTTGTTTTTAAATATTTTCTACATGCAGCATGGGGCTCAAACTCACAACCCTGAGATCAAGAGTCATGTGCTCTACTGATTGAGCCAGCCAGGCGCTCTTAATCTATCATTTTAATTACTAGTTTCTAATATATAAGAGAAAAGAACTAGACTTGGAGTAAATATTCCAAATAGCATTTTTATCCCAAACAGAAGCAACTGATTTTAGTCTCTCAGAGAAAATATCTTTATGTTTGAGCAAATACCTTCATGTCCATAGGTGATATTCTTAGTAAGACTCATTACCAAAACTTTCTAGAAATCACAATCTCTCTTTTCAACTTCTGTATCAGCTAACACCATCATACATTAAGTCCTTAATTAGGGATGAGTAATCTTGCTTGCCACAGACCCCAATGCAACAAGTATATCAATATCCAATTCAGACTAGAGTGAATTTGATATCCTTCTTATTTTTTCAATTTTCTATGAAGGACGAACCTCAATAAATCTTGCTTCATTTTAATCTGTGACTCCTTTCCAGTCAGACTCCTGGGGAAAGGTACAAATTGTGAATCCTGTCAAAACTGCAAGCAACTTTGCCCACTAGTAACCAAATGGAATTTCTACTGAAGGAAAGGCTTTGTTTGTGGCTTAAACATGTCATCTATTCTAAGAAAAAAAATGTACAGATTCCACTCTGTAACAGTTTACTCATTTTTTTTTCCCTTGAGAGTAATAAGAGTATTACCAAAAGTAGTGTCTGAATGTTATAAATCAGAAGAAGAGAAAGCAAATTCTTCTTTTTGAATGGCTTAACTTTGATCGTAAGTCTTACTATTGTTTCTCTTCTGCAGGACTAGGAAGAGGAAGAAATTTATTTTGGTCTTAATTCAATCGCAAGAGCATCTTTGTTGAGCCAATCAGAGCCAGTTACTGTTGTGTGGGTAGTATGTGTGGCAGCTGAGCGAGACTGAAGACATTTGACACATTCTGAAGAAGTGTACTCAATGTCTTGCCAACCACTAAGAGTAACTAATTGCCAGAGAGAATTTTTTCCACAAATTTGAGATTTCAGAGCACTCTCTTTGCAAGAAATCTTGGCTGTAGTGAAAGTGCATCTGAGCCCATATTTTCTTTTCATTTTCTATGGATGTTGTCTCTGTGTCTCTACCTTTCATGCATATTTGATCACCCTTTCCATCTGTTAAAAAAGAAGTTCTTTTTTCTTTAGAAATAGAATTTCTATTTCTTTCTGGCATACACCGCCAAAAGTTTTGTTTTGTTTTGTTTTGTTTGAGTAAAGTTGACACACACTGTAACTTTAGTTTCAGGTGTACAATTTGTGGAACCATTTTGCTATGCTCACCACAACTATAGCTACCATCTGTCCCATTATATCATTATTATAGTATCACAAACAGTATTTCTTATGCTCTGCTATTATTTTATTTTATTTGAATTCCAGTATAATTAACACATAGTGCTATATTAGTTTTAGGTATAAAATATAGTGATTCAACAATCCTATGTATTACTCAGTGCTCATCACAATAGTATATTCTTAATTCTTTTCATCTATTTCCCCTGTCTCCCCACCCACCTCCCATCTGGTACCCATCAGTTTGTTCCCCGTAGTGAAGAGTCTATTTTTTTTCCTGGTTTACATCTTTTTCTCTTTGTTCCTTTGGTGGTTTTTTCCTTAAATTTCACATACAAGTGAAATCATAGTATTTGTCTTTCTTTGACTTACTTCATTAGCATTATGCCCTCTAGATCCTTCCATGTTGTTGCAAATGGCACTATTTCATTCTTTTTCATACCTGACTAATATTCCATTGTATATAATGTAATTATTTGTCTACTGATGGCCACTTGGGCTGCTTCCATATCTTGGCTGCTGTAAATAATGTTGTATGGGTGCACATATCTTTTCCAATTACTGTTTTCACATTCTTTAGGTAAATACCCAGTAAGAGAATTACAGGATCATATGTTAACTTTATTTTTAATTTATTGAGAAATCTGCATACTCTCTTCCACAGTGGCACCACCAACAGTGCACAAGAGTTTCATTTTGTCCACCTCCTCACAAACATTTGTTTTTTCTTCTGTTTTTTACATTACATTCTGACATGTGTGAGGTGATATCTCATTGTGGTTTTGATTTGCATGTCCCTGATGGTGAGTGATGTTGAGCATCTTTTCCTGTGTCTGTTTGCCATCTGTATGTCTTCTTTGGAGAAATGTCTGTTCATGTCTTCTGTCCATTTCTTAATTGGATTATTTATTTTTTGGTGTTGAGTTGTATTTTGGATACTATCCCATATTGGATATGTCATCTGCAAATAATCTTCTCCCATTCAGTAAATTGTCTTAGTTTTGTTGATTATTTCCTTTGCTATGCAAAAGGTATTTTTTTATTTTGATGTGGTCCCAATAGTTTACTTTTGCTTTTGTATCCCTTGCCTTAGAAGACATATCTAGAAAAATGTGGCTGATATCAAAGAAATTACTGCTTGTGGTCTCTTTTAGAGAGAATCCCAAGCAGGCCCTGCACTGTCAGTGTAGAGACCACAACAGGGCTTGAACTCATGAACCATGAGATCATGACCAGAGCCGAAACCAAAAGTTGGATGCCTAACAAACTGAGCCACCCAGGCCCCCCTGATTTTTTTTTAAATATATTGTTGGTTTGCTAATATATTGCTGAGGACTTACACATCTCTATTCACCAGAGACACTAGCCTGTAGGGTTTTTTTTTTTTTTTTTGTAGTTTATCTGATTTTAGGATCAGGGTAATTCTAGCCTCATAAAATGAGTTCGGAAGCTTTCTTTCCTCTTCTATGTTATGGAGTAGTTTGAGAAGAATAATCATTAATTCGTCTTTTCAGTGTTTGGTAGAATTCATCTGTAAAGCCATCTGGTCTTGGACTTTGTGTGTTGGGAGTTTTTTGAAAACTGATTCAATTTTATTGCTATAATCTAAGTTTTTCTATTTCTTCCTTAGTCAATTTGGAAAGTGATGTATTTCTAGGAATTTATTCATTTCTTCTAGGTTATACAATTTGTTGGCATATCATTTTCCTTAATATTCTCTTACAATAATTTTTATTTCTGTGGTATCAGTTATTCCTCCTCTTTCATTTTTACTTTGTCTATTTGAGTCCTATTTCTTTTTATTTCATCTTTTTCATTAGTCTGGATAAAAGTTTATAATTTTGTTGATCTTTAGAGAACTGGCTCCTGATTTCATTCAACTGATGTATTGTTTTGTTAGTTTCTATTTCACCTATTTCTGCTCTAATCTTTACTATTTCCTTCCTTCTAATGATTTTGAGGGTGTTTGTCCTTTTTCTGTCTCCTTTTGGTTTAATGTTGGGTTCTTTATTTGAAATGTATCTTACTTCTTGATGTAGGCCCATATTGCTATAAACCTCTCTCCTTAGAACAGCTTTTTGCTGCATCCTAAAGACTTTGGACTGTTGTGTTTTCATTTTCACTTGTCTCTATGTATTTGCTTATTTCCTCCTTGATTTCTTTTTTGACCCATTTATTATTTAGTAGCATAATTTAACCCCCCTGTATTAGTGGTCTTTCTATATTTTTTCCCATATAGTTGATTTCTAGTTTCACAGTGTTATGTCAGAAAAGACGTATAGTATGACTTCAATCTTTTTGAATTTGTTGAAAATTGTTTTGTGTCCTAACATGTGATCTAGTCTGAAGAATGTTCCTGTGCCCAAGAAAATAATGTGTATTCTGCTGTTTTAGGATGGAATGCTCTGAAAGTATCTCTTAGATCCACCTGGTCCAATGTATCATTCAAATCACTGTTTTCTTATTGATGTTCTGATTAGATGATCTATCCATTGATGTAATGGGCTATTAAAGTCCCGTACTGTATTGTATTACTTATGAGTACTTCCTTTATGTTTACTATTAGCTGCTTTATGTATTTGAGTGCATAAATATTTACAATTTTATCCTCTTGTTAAATTCTTCCCTTTATGATTATATGGTATCTTTCTTTGTCTCTTTGTTTTAGAGTCTATTTTATCCTATATAAGTATTGCTACCCCAGCTGTCTTTTTAGTTTCATTTGCATGATACATGCTATTCTATCCCTTCACTTGCAGTCTGCGTTTGCCTTTAGGTCTGAAATGAATCTCCTGTAGGTCACATTACTTTTGTATCCATTCAGTCACCCAATGGCTTCTGAATGGAATGTTTAGTCCATGTACATTCAAAGTAATTATTGATAGGTATGTACCTCCTGACATTTTGTTACAGGTCTTATGGTTGTTTTTGAAGTTCTTCTCTGTACCTTTCTTCTCTTGCTCTTTCGTCAGAGTTTGATGGCTTTCTTTAGTGATATACTTGCATTCCTTTTACTTTATTTTCTGCATATATATCACTGGTTTTTTATTTGTGGTTGTAATTAGGTTTGTATCTAACATCTTATGCATATGATAGTCTATATTAAGTTGATGGTTGCTTAAGTTCAAACCCATTCTTTACTCCTAGCGCCTTCCCCACATTTTTTATATGGTGTCATACTATACATCCTTTAATTTTGTGAATCCCTTGACTGATTTTTAAAGACATACTTAATTTTACTGCTTCTTTGCTTCCTACTTTTCTTACTCCTCCTTGTGTTCTTTCCTATTCAAAGAGCCACCTTTAACGTTTCTTGTGGGGCTGGTTTAGAAGTGATGAAATCCTTTAACCTTCATTTGTCTGGGAAACTCTCTATCTCTCTATTCTTAATGATAGCCTTACTGGATTGAATACTCTTCGCCGCATTTTTTTTTCCTTCAGCATTTTGTATATATCATACCACTCCATTCTGGCCTGCAAACTTTCTGCTGAAAACTCAGTTGATAGCCTTAAGGGGTTTCCCATGTATGTAACTACTTTCTTTTCCCTTATGGCTTTTGAAATTCTCTCTTTATCACTACTTTTTGCCCTCTTAACTACTGTGTGTCTTGGTGTGGACCTTCTTGGGTGAATTTTGTTGGGGACTATCTGACTCCTGGATTTGGATGTCTGTTTCCTTCCCCAGAGTTGATGTGGAAAGTTTTTAGCAATTACTTCTTTAAATAAATTTTCTGCATCCTTTGCTCACTCTTCTCCTTCTGGCATTTCTATCGTGCTTGAGGGTGCTGCTGATTTCCCTAAGTCCATTTTAATATTTTATAAGTTTTATCTCTCTCCTGTTCAGCTTGATTGCTTTACATCACTCTGTACTCCAGACCACTGATCTGTTCTTCTGCTTCCTCTAGTCTACTATTTACTTTTCCTAGTGTATTTTTAATTTCAGTTATTGAGTTTTTCGTCTCTGATAGTTTGTTTTTTTATGCTTTTATCTCTTTCTTTAGGGTCTCACTAAGGTCCTCCACTCTTATTTCAATTTATGGCCATTATTTTAAATTATCTATTTGGCATATTACTTATCCTCATTTTGTTTAGCCCTCTTACTGTGATTTTTTTTTTCCTGCTCTTTCATTTGGTACACATTCCTCTCTCTCTCTCTCCTAACTTTCTGTGTCTTTACTGCCAATTAGGAAAGTAAGCTATGTCTTCTGCCTTTCAAATTCGTGGCCTTATGAAGACGGCCATAATACCATGCTGTGCAGTGTCCCCTGTTCACCAGAATCTGGTGATTCAGGAGTGTCTCCTATGTGTGTTGTGTGTACCCTACTGTTGTGGCTGAGCTATTTTTGCCTTCAGTTCAGTTTTCTGCAATGGTTCTGTTTGCCTGCTGTATGCAGGGTTAGATTTGTGTGTTGATAGTGGGCCAGTGTGGGGCTGCCTTTGGCTAGAGTTGAGTCAGACTAGGCATTTGCCAGAGATGTAGTAGCAGTGAAGTGAAGGGTGTTTTCCCTGAGTCATCTCATGAGAAACTTTGCTAGTAGTTGGGTTCTGCTGTCAGACCTGGCATTTTTTTTTTCCAGCCCACTGCTAGGGTTGCACATGGACTGGTGTTTCTGGTTATCATCCCCTTTCTCTGGGGCAGGAGTCACTTGGGAGTGGTGCTGGGCTCTGTCAAGGCTGCTTGCACACTGTCAGGCTGTGGAACTACTTTGGATGGGCTCTGGACAAGGGCATATTAGAGGGGCAATGTCCATAGGCAAAGGCTGGGGCAGGGCACAGGGTGCCAGCAAGATCCACACTAGTAAGCTGAGTGAGGGTCCTGCAGCCACCTAGGAAAATTTCTGCCAAGGCCAGCGGGTTGAAGGGAGCAGAGTACACTGTTAGCAAGCTATGTATAGAGTGTTGGCACTGTGCTGGTTCTCACAGATGTCTCTATATTAGGCTGGGGGATGGCAAAGCAAAATGGTGCCTTCCAGTTCCTTTGTTTTTGAAGTGTCCTAATGATCCCTGCCTCTCCAGCACAAGCTCTGAGTTAATAAATCTCTTGCCCATACACGTCTGGCATTCTTCAAACTGCTGCTTCTGTGGGATATTTCAGTAGAGCTGTTGTTGCACTATCCCTTTAAGGCAGGGACTCAGCTTCCCCTTGTTCTCCAGCTATCCCAGATCTGAGCCTGCTGAGTTTAAAGCTCTAGGTGTTAAGCCCCACAGATTATAAGAATTCATGAAGCTAAGCCCCTCTTGTTTTCAAAGTCAAAAAATGTTATGCGGATTTGTCTTCTTTATACAGGTCCCCCCATGCCTGAGGTGCCTGGTGTGGGGATCCGTTCCCTACCCTTTCCATGCCCATAGCACCCCTCCCTCCCGTGGAAAGTCCTAAGGGTCAAGGGTCCCTTTTGCTCCTGACTCATCTCCACCCTTCCACAATCATCTTCTATGTGTCTTTTTGGCTACATTTACCTGTGGAGAATCTGTTCTGCCAGGTCATTTTCTGGGTTATTTACAATGATTTAGGCATTACCTAGTTATACCTCTGGAACAAGGTGAGCTTAATATTCTCTTACTCTGCCATCTTCTGTGGAAAAGTTCCTTATTCTTTTCTTTTTATTCCAGTGACATTCATTCCATAACTGGCGGACTGTATCTTCTCTTTTCCTTCACCCATTTTGCCCAAACCCTCACCCTCCTCCCCTCTTGCAACCATCATTTTGTTCCCTGTATAGTTCTAATTCCTCTTTTTGTTTGCTTATTTTTTTATATTCAATTTATAAGTGGAAACATATGGAATTTGCTTTTCTCAGTCTGACTTATTTCACTTATCATAAAGGCCTCTACGTCTATCCATCTCTCAAAAAACACAATTTTGTATTTTGTATGGCTGTGCATTAAATATAATAACACACACATTTCATTATCCATTCATCTATTGATGGACAATGTACTACTTCCTAAGGTATGATGTTAAAATGAGAGAACATCTCTTTTAACAGTACTTAATTTAGAATTAGACTCACAGTAAGCATTTGATAAATGTTAGCTCTTATGTACTAGCAAAACTCTAGCAAATAAATCTATATAATATATATTATTGCATACATAATGTTTAGCATGCATATATATAATGCATATGATTTAAATATATAATTCATTTCTATAATGAATAGGTAACATTCAGCAGTTTGCCTGGACAAGATGATCATCTATTCTAATCCAGGAAAGTACATCTTATTTAGAAGAGTCAATCTTTAGGGAATATAGTTAATAATAGTATACCTTTATAAGATGACAGGTGGTAACTATATTTTTTGTGGTATTTTGTAATATATATAAACGTCAAATCACCATGTTGTACACCTGAAAGTAGTATAATATTGTATGTCAATTGTACTTCAATTAAAAAAAAAATCAGCGGCAGCTGGGTGGTTCAGTTGGTTGACCATCTAACTTGATTTTGGCTCAGGTCACGATCTCTTCAAACATGAGATGGAACCCTATATTGGGCTATGTGTTCACAGCATGAAACCTGCTTGAGATTCTCTCTATCCCTTTCTCTCTGCTTCTCCCCTGATTGACTATCAAAATAAATAAATAAACTTATTTTCAAAAACTATCAATCTTATCATCTTTTGTCAAAGAAATAGATAAAATCCTGTGCTTGTTTAAGTTGGAAAGAACCACTTAATATATAAGTGACTTTGGGTATCATGATTATTCTCCCTGTGTCCAGGGAAAATGAGGATAATAAAAGAGTATTTATCTCATAACATACACATTTTTAAAGAGATAATATATACACGGTGCTTACTTAGGGCTTGGCATTTATCTAAAACTCACTATTAGGTACTATTATTTGTTATTAGTTTAAAAAGGTCTGTATGTACCAATTTATTAGGTTGGTGACATAGGTGTTTCTTTAGTTGCAGCTCTCTTAGCTGAGATCAGGAGTCCATGTATATAAGTGGAATTGGTATACTCTTGTCAACTAAAACACATTAGCAATGTCTAGGGGCCAATAGGAAGCAAGTAGGTTATTTTCCAAATGTTCTGATATGATGACATACGTTTTATAAGCAGGACAAAACGATACAGGTTATTGCATAACACATGCCAGCATTCTCCACTTCCCTTTGTAGCAGAGTAATAAAACTCTTTCAAAAACAAACATTATTGAGCAAGTACTTTGTAAGCATAGTGCTAGACACTGGAGACAAAAAGATTAAAAAACAGATGTTCCCTTATGGAGCTATAATCTAATAAAGATGGTAAGCACTTCAAAAGTATCACACAACTAAATATACAATTATAAATTATGTAGGTGCTATAAAGCAAAAGTAAAATTTGTAGCTGGAGAGAAGGCAGCATGATCAATCTTCCCAGGATGCCTGGAGCTGTCCTGGTTTTAGCACGGAAGTCTCACTTCCTAAGAAGCAACTCAGTCCAAGGCAAACCCGGAAGTGGAGCACGGAGTCCTCATAGAATGGGGTGTCAGAGAAAATCTCTGAGAAGATGACTTCTATGCTGGGACCTAAATAAAGAGCATTCCTGGGGATTGAGCACATGAATAAGGGCTGAGAAGGGGGAAAAGTCTTCAGTGAAAGAGGGCCAGAGGAGAGCAAACCCTGAGATGAGGCCAGAAAGACTAATAGATCACGCTGAGCCTTGCAACGATGTTGGGGGGGAGGAGGGGGAAGAGAGGTGGATTTTATCTGGACAGCAAAAGAAAGATTCTGAAGAGCTTTGGGCAGAGAAGCAACCACGTTCAAAAATACTATACTGACTACTTCATATTTTAAGACAAACACTCTGACTACTATAGGGAGAAATGGTATGAGGTGGAAAATGGATATGGTGAACAGTAGGTAAATTCAAGTGAGATTCTGATGTCCCAAGACCACTGGTTATTCATCTTGTGGAGGCAGAGCACCTTAACAGTGGGAGTCAAAACTTGCTCACAGCTCCTGCAGCATTAACTGGGAATTTGTTAGAAATGCCATTTCTTGAGCCCCCACACAGACCTACTGAATCACAAACTCTGAGGGTAGGCAGCAATGTGTGTTTCATCATGCCCTCCAGGTGATTCTGATGTACTGCTAAAGTATGAGAATTACTGTTTTAAGAAAACAAAATTGCTTCCAAAGCAAGACCTAAAAAGACAAGGAAATATAGTATTTTTCCACTTCAGAGTCAAGATTCTGAGAACTAGGAATAGACATATAAAGAGAACAGAGGTGGGGTGCCTGGGTGGCTCAGTTGGTTAAGCATCCCACTTCAACTCAGGTCATGATCTCAAGGGCTCAAGGGTTTGAGCTCTGCGTCGGGCTCTGTGCTGACAGTCAGCTCAGAGCCTGAGCGTGTTTCAGATTCTGTGTCTCCCTCTCTCTCTGACCCTCCCCTTCTCACACTGTCTCTCACTCTCGTGCTCTCTCAGAAATAAAACATTTAAAAAAAAAAAAGAAAGAGAACAGAGGCATGCACTGTTTATATTGACAAATACAATTTAGGTGTTTCACATTCCATATTATAACACCAATAATGTACTCATGGCAGGCTAATTAGCAGCTAGGGGGAAAGGTATTTTCTTTTTTAATTTTTAAAAAAATTTTTTAAAGTTTATTTATTTTTTGAGAGAGCACACGGTAAGGACTCACAGAGAATCCAAGGCAGACTCACACTGTGACATCGTGGAGTCTGATGTGGGGCTTGAACCCATGAACCATGAGATCATAACCTAAGCTGAAATCGAGTCGGTCACTTAACTGACTGAGCCACCAAGGTGCTCCTCTTTTTTAATCTTTTTAATGTTTATTTATTTTTGAGAAAGAGACAGAGACACGAGTGTGAATTAGGGAGGGGTAGAGAGAGGGAGACAGGAAGGGAGAGAGGGAATCGGAAGCAGGCTCCAGGCCCTGAGCTGTCAAGCATAAAGCCTCACATAGGGCTTGAACTCACCAAGTATGAGATTATTACCTGAGCTGAAGTTGGATCCTGAACCAACAGAGCCACCCAGGTGCCCCAGGAAAGGTATTTAAAGTACAGTTTGGGGGCACCTGGGTGGCTCAGTTGGTTCAGCATCTGACTTGAGCTCAGATCATGGTCTCAGAGCTGGTGGGTCTGAGCCCCTTGCTGGGCTCTGTGTTGACAGTTTAGAGCCTATGTCTCCTTCTCTCTTTGCTCCTCCCCCATTCATGCTCGCTCGCTCTCGCTCTCTCTCTCTTTCTCTCAAAAATAATAAACATTAAAAATATTTTAGTAAAAAATAAAGTACAGCTTGAAAGGCAAAGAAAAAATAACTAATTTAAAATTTCTAATCCCTAGGTAAAATAATGATTATTACATTAAAAGAAAAGCCATAAAGCACAGTTTCCAGGACCACGCAAAACCAAAATTCCTTCTAGTCCGGTATTTCTGTGATTCCATGAACAGAAAGAGAATTTAAAAAAATGTTTTTAGTATAGTTGACACACAATGATGTTACATTATTATCAGGTGTACAACAGTGATTCAACATCTCTACGTGTTACGCTATGCTTACCACAAGTGTAGCTACCATCTGTCACCACACAATGCTACTACAACATCATTGACTATATTCTCTACATGGAAAGAGAATTTTAATTGTCATTTAACTCTTTACTATTTAGACCCAGATGATTGTATCTGAATATTCAAAATCCCAGGCTAAAATTTCTATCTCGATTTTAATCTAAGGAAGTACACATGAACAGAAAGGTATTATTGAAACTTGATGGAATGAGATTCATGATGTGCAACAGGGAAAGGGCACAGCTTATCAAAAAGAAACATGTAATAGGGAAAGGAAGGCGCTATGCACTGTATGGGGATTCAAAGCTGAGAGGAGACATATGGTAGGAAAAAAATTGTGTGTCAAAAGAAAAAAAAAAGAAAACCAAATGTGAGAGTAACAAGAATCCTAGAAACTTCTAGACCAGAGAGAGAATTTAGATGACACTTTCCTTAAATAAATGAAATACTTGGACAGAGTCAAGCTGTAGTAGTGAAGAAAAACTCCAATTATCCTTACAACTCTTAGAGGACTTAACTCATCAGCAGAGTATAAAATATGTTTTTGGCCTCAATAGCAATTTAGTTCTTCAGATGGGAAAAGAAACAACTTGAGAATCTATTACTCTAATTTTGACCACGAGAGACGTGATTTGTTATGTAATATATTCCAAATTTTGGGAGAGGCCATTTTGCTTCAGGGATTATAATAATGAAGGAATAAAATATTCACAACATATTCTTTGGAAAAGGATTAACTTTTGGATGTGAACCTTTATGACATGTAACTCATTACTCTTGGAAGGCTCTTAAAATAATAAAATGTCACTTAGGTTCCATTACTTTATTTTCATGATGAAGCTGTATTCATCCAGGTTAAGATGTGTATCTCATTGATCAGGTAATTTCTACTTAACTGAACTCTAAATCGGTGATGAGTGAGGAGAGCTTCAATTGTTAGCCTCTAAATATATGTTAGCCAAGGCTTTACTGAAAATGACGGTTCTCAAACTTTAAGGTACAGAATGAACCGGAGGAATTTTTAAAACACAGTACTCTCTCCAGAGTTTTTGTTTTAGAAGGTCTGAAAATCTGCATCTCTAACGAGTTTCCAGACACTGATGCTATCAGTCTTCTGACCACTTTGAAAACGCCATCTCTAATGAAAGAAACAATATCATGTTGAAGCCTCTGTAACCAAAACTTTCTCTTAGGGCAGGTGAAATCAGTGGCTCAATTCTCCTCTTTCCGCCAGAAAGGGAGCCCCTCCCCAGTTTCTCGACCCTATCTACACAATAGGAACCCTCCCTAGGAAGTTGTAAAAATATTTCTGTACAGGCTTCCTATACCTCTGGTTCTGATTGAATGAATCTGCACTTCCAACCTGACCATCAACTAGTTAAGTTTCCAGGCGATTCTAGTTAAGTTTCCACTGATTCTGCAATCAGTGTTGAGAATCACTGACCTTTATGTTGACAGGTCTTGAGTCTTTAGCTCCTCAACCTGATCCTGTTGGCATCACCAATTAACAGCTGTCATCTAAGCAACCTACCCTCAAGCCTTGAGCTAATTGGGCATCACACATTAGTGAGGGGATAAACACACTAAAAGGGTTACCACCATTTAGAAACCTTAATTTTGAGTTGATGGTTCAAACACTAAGCATTTTTTACTACCATCAACAAGAAACAAGCATATCTTGAACATTTACAGCATACTAGGGGAAGACAAGCCCTCGTGTTCATTCTGCAGGTAAAGTCGGAGTCCTGGTTCTCACACACAGGAACTTAAGTTGTAAGCTTCCTGTCAGCATTTTCAGAGACGACCATCTTATGTACTGCCCTGGCAAATCTCTTTGCAAAAGTCAAGGCAGGGGGAGGTTAGAACTATTGCCACTATTGTAATGAACAGCACCCAGTGGCTGCTCAAACATGACTAATTTAAAGTCTGATCATTTTATGCAAGTGAAATTTTTTAAAACGTAAGCTCTTCTTTCAAATGACAATATTTCCCTTTGTTTTAAAATAAATGACCATCAATTCTACCTATATTCTTTGTATCCAGTACCTAATGCTTTTTTTTTTAATCTCTGAAACCAATGACTGAATTGCTGCATGTAAAAAAAAAAAAGGGGGAAGTGAATTTTAATTTTACATTGTTCATTTGAGTTTCTTTCCTTATTTATATGTCCTAAAAAACAAACAAACAAGCAAACAAACAAAAAAACACTCCCCAAACCAATGGGCTAGCATATAAGAACACATGTTCATTATATTATTTTTTCTCAGGATTGTGTTCAGGAACAAACTGACAGATATTGAGAGAACTATGGATATTGCTCATCTGTTATCTATCTCCTAAACAATGAAAAAAAGATTATCTACATGATAGCTGGACACATTATCAGTGACCAATTCATCTACATGCAAGTGAAATATTTAACCATTATCACTGTAAGAATATCATATAGTTTATTAAAACAATTGATCATATTTGCATTTAGATTAAAGAAAACATTAATTTATATTTGCAAAGCTAAGTAGGCGTCTTCCAAACTCCCATTACAAATATTTAAATATATGCAACTAAATTTTCAACCACAGGTTCCGAATGTTGATTGCTTTAACCTGAACATATTCTCCTCAATTCAGTAACAACTTTTATAAGAACAATTAACTTTAGGCAAGAGATTTAGTGTGCTTACTAAACACTAAATTTCAGTACATGCAACACAAAGAGTCTAGAAGGGCTAAGGAAAGAAGTGAAGAAAGGTCGTCTCAGAAACTCAGAAATTTACTTACAGACTTCAACTAGAGTCCTTGGTAAGTGTTATATTTCTTTCTAAAAGCAATGGAGGATTCATCACTTAACTCTGAGCAATAACCAAAGAAATGTATTTTGAAGAGTGACTAAAATGCACCATAAATGGACAAGAGAACTTTAACGAGATCTTGTGAAATTTGTGGCAGTAGCAAAATAAAAAACAGTAAGCTAGAGACTTATCTCATTCATATCTCAAGAGAGAGAAAAACCTGCACATTGCATAAATATCTAATCAAAACATTAAGTATGCACAACTGCACTCTAATTTGGGGGACTCCATTTGTTTCTTTTAAGAACTACATTGGACAGATAGCTTGTTTAGATGTGTGTATATTATGTTCTCTAGATAGCAAATATAGATGCTGGTTTTTTACTTTTAAGAATTATTTTTCAGTTTTCTTGTCAAAATTACTTATGAGTTTCCAGAAGCAGTATTAAATTTAGATAGTCTGGGCCTTAATAATTAAGGCATGAGATGAAACTTACCTCCCTCTCTAATGCTAGCTCAAGCCCAGCAGAATCAGCAGCGCCAAGCACTCTAGAGTTGAATTAAAGGAAGATGTTATTTAACAAAAGATAGAAAGAAGAGATATATACATTTTTTCAAGTGTAAGGAGAAGATGCTTTAGTGAATACTGATTCTATAGCTTAGCGATCCACAGAGGTAAGAGAGACAACAGGTATCAGGGCAAGTAGGGACAGGGGAGGGTGACCAGATGGCAGTTGTAAATGTCTTCACTTTGTACAATTCTTATCACATAGTTTATGCTCAGTAAAATTTTTCTGAATGAATAAAGTCCATATTTATGGTATGATTTCAAATTTTTAGAGAAACTGAAAACAGGAAATAAGATTCTATGCAGAAACTAAACATAATGTTTAAACACAAATATTACAAAAGTATAAATAATTTTAACAATGAGATACACAGAACACAGAATTGCTTATATTTATAATATCCATTGCTCTTACAATCAAACTGTATTTGTTAACGCAGAGAAAGATATACTTTCTGACTTATTTCCTCAACGCAGAGTCTTCACGGCACTCTGGCTCACTCTCCAATTACTGACCTTCTATAAGCCAGAGCAATCATTTAAAGAAAGAAATACCTTAGATCGTGCTACTTTCTACTTACGTTGCCCAACAGTTTCCCACTTTATGTCACAAAACAAACAAACCCTAAGTCACGAACTACAAACCCCTGTATCAATTGGTCTCTCTCAACTCAAATCTCCCACCTCCAACTCATCTTCCCTGTCTTATTGCACTAGGACCTTCTTCTCAGTTCCAGAAATACACCAAGCTGTTTCCCACATCAAGGCACAGCTCACTCTCTTGGAATATCACACCATTAATTCCTTGCCTAGGTCACTAGTTATTTCTTAGTCTACGAGGAGGATTTCTCCCATAATCATGAGGGTAATAGGTCCCCCGGTGTTATTACCTCTCATTAGTCGCTGCCGTTCCCCTGCATAGTACTGATCACAGGTGATAATCGTGGAATTTAAGTACTGATGTGATCGTCATGAGTCTCCTCCTTTCCAGTGGGAACTCCAAGTGGGCGGAAACTGTTTCTTCATAGCCATCACCTGGCAGAAAGCCTGATGTACAGCAGGTGCACAGTACTCTGAGATGTGTTTATAATTTATAGCAGTGCCAGAATTCTATTTAAATTACCTAGAAAAATCTCAGTCTTGTAGGTGAAATGACAATTTAGTGACAAAGAAAAGTTCAATTCCACCTAATTAGCCATAAAAAGGCAAAAGTTACTCCAAAGAACTACCAAAAATACAGAATTGGAACAATAAGAATGAATCTATACTGTGTCTATTACATGAAACCTTAAAGACAGTGTGGGAGTAAAATATCTGATTCATTTAATTTTTAAAAACTGTATAACAGTAAGAACAATTAGCATGAGCTTTTCCCTCTCAACAAATTTTTAGGTGTGTACAATACAGTATTGTTGACTCAAGGTATAATGTTGTACAGCAGATCTCTAGATTTTATTCATCTTGTTCAACTGAAACTTTATGCCCACTGACTAGTATCTCTCCATTCCCCCATCCCTTCAGCCTCCGGCAACCACCATATCACTCTTTGATTCTATGAAGTTGACTATATTAGATACTTCATGTAAATCATGCAGTGTTTTTCTGTGCCTGGCTTATTTCACTTAGCATAATGTGCTCAAGGTTCATCCATGTTGTTGCATGTTGCAGAATTTCCTTCTTTTTTTAATTGCTGAACGCAATTCCTTTGTATATATCACCTTTTATTTATGCATCCACCTGTCGACAGACATTTAGGTTGTTTGTGTGTCACAGCTGTTGTAAATAATGCTATGATGAACATGAGAGGGCTAGAGTGTCTTCAAGATCCTGATTTCAATTCTTTTCGATAAATGCCCAGAAGTGGGATGGCTGCATGATACCGTAATTATCTTTTTAATCTTTTGAGAACCCTCCATACTGTTTTCCATACTGACTTCACCATTTACACTCCCACCAACAGTGTAAAAGTGTTCTAATGTCTCCACTTCCGCATTAACACTTGTTGTCTTTTGTTTTTTTATGTTTAAATTTTGAACTTTTAAAATCTTCATAAATATTTATTAAAACAATGTTATATAATTTTTTTAAATATTTACTCATTTGAGAGAGAGACAGAGAAAGAGCATAAGCAGAGGAAGCAGACAGAGACGGGGAGACACAGAATCCAAAGCAGGCTCCAGGCTCTGAGCAATCAGAACAGAGCCCAACGTGGGGCTCAAAACCACAGAAGACAAGATCATAACCTGAGTCGAAGTCGGACACTCAACCAACTGGGCCACCCAGGCACCCCTGTTAAATAACTTTTAAATCAAGCTCTCTTTTTAAATTTTTTGCTAAGGAAATAAATAAAACCATATACTGAGACTCCTACTCAAGGGCAACAGGTAGAGTGATGATTTAATAATGAGGAGTCAAGTGATATTTGGGACTTTCAAAAAAGCCAGTGTCACATGAAGCAAAGCAGTTCAAATGGCTGATGAGAACACAGTCGCAATTTTCATTTTAAATGTTCAATGCAAACTAAGAAAAAAAACAGATTCTGCAGGATTTCTTTTTCATTTACAAAGACTACTATTTAAGGAGAAAAGCAAAATAGCAATTAAAAACTGTTTAACAAATATGGGTAAATGACAGTACAAAATGTTAATAACCAGAAGCACTGAACCATGTGGATTTGGACTCACAAAGTGGCCTTTGAATGATTGGAAAATTCAAGTGCTCTTGTCTGCTATTCTGAAGTGCTTTTGTGTAAGTCAGGAGTTGCAACAAGAGGGTTGTTCTTGGCTTCATAAATACTTCCTATGAACTTCTGAAATCCAATCGGTATCTTTATGTACACAAATACCACAAGAGCAGTAACTGGAGATGGTATGTGAACTCTAAATCTCCAGCCTCCTGGGATTTTTCATTCCTAATTTTTGTTATAAGGTTTATTTTTTATCAATACACTATATAAACAGATTCCATTTATAGATATTTTTAAAGCAAAGGAGAAGATCCTATATAATCTCTACTGTCACAATATTTTTGGTTTACTTATCTAAGAGAGAAATATAGTGGTATGTTCATGTATATAAAACTTTATTTGGGTGAGTTGCTTAAAAGAATAAAAAAGAATGATATGATTCTTCTGAAAGTCTCTATTTTCCTGCTTTGGGGTAGTGTCACAATAACCATAGTATATAGATGGATTAGATTTTATTTACATTTTCACCCTTGACGTTTATGATAGGACTTTCTAATGATCCCCCAGATCAGGGGCTTTCCAGGAGACAAATAATGTCACATCTGTAATGCTAATTAATCTAAGTTGTTTTTTTAATAAAACGAGTTTTAGATACAGCCTGAATGCATAGTGGAAACTAAATCAGCTCCAAATCTACCTACAGATGAAGATGATAGAGATGGGGATGAAAATGGAGATAGGAAGAGAAGGAGGAAGAGAGATTCTCATGAATCTATGGCAAAGCAAAGACCAAATATAACTGGTATCTGTCAGAGTTTTAAAGTGTTAATTTATGTAAGTATCCGAGATTGTGAGTACTTTTTTGGACCCAGATTGAAATAAATGTTTGCAACAGACATGATTGAAGTGTGACAATACATCAAAAAAAAAAAAATAACCAATAATGAACAACTAATAAATTACACAGTAGTCTTAAATTTTCTTGTCAGAGGATCTGGGAAACCAAAAGTTATATACAAGAGAAATATTTAAGATTAAATCTTCTATTTTCTGTTATTTATCTGCATAAGATCAGTCTTATGTTTTGGCAAACTAACATTTTATGTATCTTTAATAAGAACATCATTATTTCCCAGCTAAAGAATTCAATATTGATACTAATGTCAGGAACAAAATGGAAGAACATAATTCTGATTTCTATTTCTACTTCGCTTTGTTTTTCTTTTGTCCCTTCTCCATTAGTCCATTTAAGACTAATACTTGATGGGGCGCCTGGGTGGCTTAGTCGGTTAAGCGTCCAACTTTCGCTTAGGTCATGATCTCGCGGTTCGTGGGTTCGGGCCCCGCGTCGGGCTCTGTGCTGACTGCCAGTTCAGTGCCTGAAGCCTGTTTCAGTCTGACTCCCTCTCTCTCTGCCCCTCCCCTGCTCACGCTGCCTCTCTCTCGCTCTCCTAGAAATAAATAAAACATTAAAAAAAAAATTAAAAAAAAAAGACTAATACTTGAACAGATGATCTTTGTATGATTCTTCCCCAACTCCATGCATTGAACCCTTCTGCCTCCCTCTCCATTGTTACCTCAAAGATGTCCCTAATCTTTGAGCAATCATTTTCTTCTCTTCTTTATTTCACTAAAAGTTTCACCAGGTGAATTCCTCCTGCTTCAAGTTCTATCCCTGCCACTCACTTCCCATGAAAATTGGTTTTTGCCTCATTCCCACCTGAGAGTACTCTCCATAAAGTCTAGTTCTAATCATAAAATCCAGTTGTTTTCTAAATCCTAATTGTCATCCCAAGCATTATTGACAAACCATTTTTTCATGGAAGAAAGAAACTTCTTCCTTGCCTTTCACTGGATCCTTCTAAATTTTTGAGGGTGTTTTGGGAGTTTTTTCTCCAACTCTTCTTTCTACTTCTTTCCCTGCTCTTGTCCCTTAATTGCCAATGCCCCCATCTTTATCCATTGATCTTCCTTTCAATACTCTCTTCACGTATTCCTATAATTTTCATTTATTGATTCATTGAAAAGTATGCTCACTTATGTATCTCCAGCAGCTGCAGAATCCTTCTTGGATGCTGCATTGACACACTGAACTCAGATTCTCAAACAAGTTATTTTCCCCAAACTATATCAGCTCCTAAAAATTCTCAATTTTTTTTTTAATTCTCTTTGACTTTTCCCTTTCCATAAGTCTTTTTTGTTATATCCAAGCAGCACTCAAATACAGTGGGCTTGTTTTCACAGTGCTATTCGCATCCACCTCTTCCTATTTACTTCTGCTGCCATGATTCAACACTAGATCCTTATTAACATGGTATCTCCCTTTCCTTCCCCTTCAATGCTTCTGGTATCTTATTATCAAAGCTGACACCCTTCAACATAGCTCAGATTATGTTTCCTTCACAAAAACTTTCAATAGTTCAAATAAAGATCAGACTCCACCTGTTATTCATAAACCTAGTTTGTGTAACAAATTTGCATAAAAAATTACCCTAAAACTTAGTGTCAATAAATAATTGGGTTAGGAACCTGGAGAAGGCATAACAGGAATACCTTGTCTCTGCTCTACAATGTTGAGTGCCTCACCTGGAAGATTTCAAACTTGTGAACTGGATTTGTTTGAAAGCTCAGCCACTCACAGGTTTAGCAATTGGTGCTATCCTCCTTAAGTTGACCCTTTGGTGTGGGTCTTTTCATGGACTAGTTTGGGTTTCATCACAGGTTAGTGGATGAATTCTAAGGGAAAGAGTCCCAAGCAAGAGAGACAAGCAGAAGGTCTATTCTTTTCTTTGTTAATGTTTATTATTGAGAGAGAGAGTGCGAGCAGGGGAGGGGCAGAGAGAGAGAGGGGGGCAGAAGATCTGAAGTGGGCTCTGCTCTGAGACCAGTGAGCCTGATGCCGATGTGGGGCTCAATCTCACAAACTATGAGATCATGACCTGAGCCAAAGTCAGATGCTCAACCAACTGAGCCACCCAGGTGCCCCAGAAGTTTTTTTGGTTTTTTGTTTTTTAAATGAACTAGCCTCAGAAATCACATAGCATCACTTGCACTCCACTGGCTGGAACAATTTCAAGCCCAGTCAAGTCCAATAAAGAAATAGAATCTACCTCTTGGTGGGGAATGGCAAAGTTCTGGAAGCGTGGGCACCACAAATATGGCTGTGGTCATTTGGGGAAAATACATTCTGCCACAGATCTCTGCCAGCTGGTGCTGCCCTCCCTTCTCAGCTCGACACTGCACTAATGCCATACAGGTTTCTCCTTCTCCAACTCTCGACTCCTCCCACACATGCATCCACATCTTGTGGTGGAGCATATCACCAACGGTTTCTGGAATTCTGTCCCAAAGTATACTTAGAAAATCAAAGTAGGCGAAAAAAGCAAAGAGAGATTCGTTTACCTTACAATAACCTGGAGTTCTAGCAGTTATACCATTAGAGATTGCCGATCTTAGCAGGAGAAAAAATTTTAGTCTGTAGGCTCTTCATTCTGAGGCTGAAATCATAATGCGCTTCTTTTCTCCACCTCAGTCTCCTATTTACTTGATCTGAAATGACCCTTCTTAACCCCAACTCCATTTTCTACTAAGTCCCTCTGCTTCTGGGTGAACCAATGCAAGCCTGGTAAAAGATTGAGAGAAAAAAGAACCATCAATCTGGCAGAATAAATTGATCAGAGACCAGTAGAGCCATGGTAGGAGACACACAGAATGTAGAAAAAAGGAGAAATTTAGTGACAATCGAGCTGAGCTAAATGGGCACCTTGCAGCGAAAAGCAAACACAGGTTTGGCACCTGTCTATAGGGTTGATGAAGTAACAAAATGTACTTCTAGTGATATAACATCCCAACTTCTTATAGCTTACGAAACATAACTAAGGGTTTAAATAAATTTATTTTTCTACTTGCAAATTCAACAAATACCAAACACACTTTCACATTCTTTCCTCCACACCTCAGCCTCAAACATATGCTTCATCTGGAATAAGGGTCTTCCCCAAATAAATATGTTGATCCTTTCAGCTCCCAATGAAATATCATCTTCTTTATGAAATCATCTTAAAAGTGCTCTCTCCCTCAGACAAATATACACACACAGTAATTTCCTATGTCTCTTATGACACTTCCTAGATACTAGAGATACCAGTATAGTAGAGAACATTTTCTACAGCCTCTGCCAAATGGAAAGATCCTCAGTAGTAACAGAATCTCACTTCTTTCTTCCCACAGCACTTTAGACAATGCCTCAAATATAGAGAAGTTGGATTAACACATAATAAATTATTCAAATCTGTGAATGGAATCTTGCTGCAAACATACTTGGGATTTTGCGTATCATTCTGGCTCTTATTTCTCATAAAAAAGTATACCAAAGCTAAAGAAGTTATGATTAAAAGCAATTATAAATGGTCAAGTTTTTGCATTCTAAAGGAAAATGAAATTCTTCAAAAAAAAAAACTAAATAAAAATAAAATGATGGTTGTAAAGACCAAGCTTAATCTATAAAAATTTGAGACTATATGTTAAGTGAATTCAAGTACATGTAACAAATTTTGGTGTACCATTATTTTTGAAACTCCTATGAAACTTTAAAAATAGTAAAAATTAATACGAATAAGATAATACTTTTGATAGGTGGTTAAATTTTCTCTACCAAGTTATAATATAGAGTCGGCCAAAATGGTATAAATGTTCCACTCATCTTGATGAAATTGTAGATAGTTTTTTTCCTGACAGTAAGCCCCTGACCACCCTTTCCTTAAAGCTTTTACTTTAAAAACATGCAATTATAAATTCTTTCTCACCCCCTTAAGATATAAATCTTCTCCCAGCTTCCTGTCAGTTTTACAACCTAGGAGTGCATTTCCCAAGGGCGTGGAAGGGATCCCTTTGAAATGCAGTCATCAGGAAACATATAGCTCCTCTATGTCAGTTTCTGTGAGACAGTAGGAACCTAACTTCATTAAGTATCAATTAGCAAACACAGATGGCCTGATCACACTGACCAACCAGCCACCGAACATTCTCCAGTGCTTTTCCATGAGCTTCCAAAGGTGTTTAACTCTCTTGTCATTTGCTTCAAGGGAGTTGGTATCAATTTTTCTCCCTTATTGCAAAAGTCTTGAATTAAGTCTTCCTTGTCTGTTTAACTCCATCAGGTACAATTTTTCTTTGATGACTGTCACCTCAGAGAATTATTAGCCTAATTGATGTGTGTAAAATTTAGAGAAAAACTGTTAAGGAAAACAAAGTATTTTTTAAATTTTTTTAATGCTTATTTTTGAGAGAGAGAGATAAAGCACAAGTGGGGGAGGGACAGAGAGAGAGAGAGACAGACAGACAGACAGAATCCAATGCAGGCTCCAGGCTCAGAGCTGTCAGCAGAGAACCCAACATGGGACCCAAGCCCACAAACTGGGAGATCATGATCTGAGCTGAAGTCAGATGCTTAACCGACTGAGTCTCTCCAGAGAGGCAGAATTCATAAGAAAAACAAAGTATTTTTCTAAACCATTCTAAACTAGTACAACTCATTAAAGACAAATATGTATCCTTTAATAATGTGCCCTTTGGTGTTATCATCAAAGATAGAAGACTGAGCAGAAGTGGAGAGAATGCTGAATCCAGGATAGAATTTCTTTTTTTAGTCTTTTTTTCCATCCATTCCACAAGCTATTTTTGGCAATTCCAAAATACTAGGCACTATAACTAGGCATTTACTATTACAAAGATGATAACTGGTCTCCTCCCACATGGACTTCACAGTCTAGACTGAGGCAGCAAAATGTAAACCGTACATTACAGTGCAGTGTGCTAAGTGCTCTCCTGAGCTCTAGTGCCAGCGGTGATTCCAGCCTCATTCCTATCACATGCCCCAGCTCTGCATGGATAGTACAGGTTTCCCGTGTGCCTTGTGAGGCAGTCCAATCCCAACATCAGATTCTTTTTTTTCTTTTTTTAATTTATTTTTGGAGAGAGAGAGAGAGAGAGAGAGAGAGAGAGAGAACGAGAGTGAGCTGGGGATGGGGGAGGGGACGGGACACAGAATCTGCAGCAGGCTCCAGGCTCTGAGCTGTCAGCGCAGAGCCTGATGTGGGACTCTAACCTGTGAACCAAGAAGTCGCTATACTGACTGAGCCACTCAGGTGCCCCTCAGCAGGGGGCTTCTTAATGAACAGAGAGACAGAATTCATAACTCCTGGTCTTGCTGCTTTGCTTCTAATTTCCAAGACATAAAGATTCTTCATCCAGATGACCATACTTCTGAGATTTGTTCACTGACTACTCAAATGCAAAAACCTTTTTAAAGATACTCCTCTGACCTTTTATTTGTTCATTTAAATGCTTCTTCCATTTCTTAGGCTTCAACCTACCTAGACGAAAAGTAATTAATTTTCACTCATACTTACTCTGACCTTGAGTAATTTGTGTATTAAGGTTAGAAACTGATATGAGGGGCGCCTGGGTGACTCAGTCAGTTAAGTGTCTGACTTCGGCTCAGGTCATGATCTCAGTTCCTGGGTTTGAGCCCTGAGTCAGGCTCTGTACTGACAGCTAGCTCAGAGCCTGGAGCCTGCTTCAGATTCTGTGTCTCCCTCTCTCTCTGACCCTCCCCTGCTCACGCTGCCTCTCTCTCTCAGATATAAATAAAACATTAAAAATATTTAAAAAAAAGAAAAGAAACTGATGTGAATAGGTGGTTGCAATTTACAGCAGTTAAGTAATCGTTTTCCTCAAAATTAATATTCTATCATCTAACTGTTTCAATTTTTAGGTCAGGAAAAACCTGTCAGAAATTATGAAACTCACAACTGTTAGTCACTTTTACAATAGAATTACATAGTTGCTTTGAAAGACTTGAGTTTTGTTGATACCCTTCTTGCTTGGAAACAATAAGAGACAATCTTTTCTTCTGTCCTTGTTTACAGATTTAGTGTGCTTGTTGCCATGGTGACAAATCCATAGCTCCCAGGAGATCACTGTTTTGAACTCTGTATCTTTTGACCCTCTGAAACCAGCAAAATAGAAAAGGTAAAAAAGCAAGCTCTAAAATCCTTCAAGTGGACCAATTTATGGGAATGCATATTTGCTGTTATGCTCCAAACCATATGCAGTGGAAATCGCTAGTATTTTAGAAGAGAAAAACACAAATAGGCTCTTTGCCTTAAATTATCAAACTAGTGTGAGATTAGCTTTATAAAAAATCCTGTTAGAACCAGTCCCCAGGTTCTAACAGAAAAGGCATCATGATTAACTTTTTAGATACTTGGTATTTGCGCTAAAAGCATGCAGAAGTATATACAAAAGAGGTCTTTTCCTACAATAACCTTATAATTAATTTGCATATTGAAATAAATTTGTAAGGGGGCGCCTGGGTGGCTTAGTCGGTTAAGCGTCCAACTTTCGCTTGGATCATGATCTCGCGGTTCGTGGGTTCGAGCCCCGCGTCGGGCTCTGTGCTGACTGCCAGCTCAGAGCCTGGAGCCTGTTTCAGCCTGTGACTCCCTCTCTCTCTGACCCTCCCCTGCTCACGCTGTCTCTCTCTCTCTCTCCTAAAAAAATAAATAAAACATTTAAAAAAAAAGAAAAGAAATAAATTTGTAAGTAGAAAACAATGTGGAGGTTAGAGGCCCCAACTCCCATAATCAAAAATCCGCATATAATTTTTGGCTCTCCCAAAACTAAATTTCTAAGAGCCAGCCTACTGTTGACCAGAACCCTTACCGATAACAAATACTCAATTGACACATACTCCGTATCTTATATATATTATATACTGTATTCCTACAATAAAAAAAACTAACAAAAGAAAAAGTTAAGAAAATCATAAGGAAAATACATTTACAGTACTCTACTGTAAAAAATCTACATATAAGCAGTTCAAACCCAGGTTAGAAGGGTCAACTATATAGAAGAGAAAAATAAATACTACCTATAAATAATAACTTTGTTTTTCTTAATTAAAGGCGTAAAGTCTTTTAAGGTTAAGGTACACATTAGGGTGCAAATGAACTGAACAAATCTCAGCAGATTTCATTTACACTTACTTATTAATTCATTAAATATTTATTGATTTCCTACAAACAAAAAGCAACTGTATCGGGTAAATAGACTGAGTGAGGGAAAAGGGGAAAAGGCTAGGAAGTGAGGCAGAAGCCAGATCCCTGCAGAGCCCTTAAAGGTATTTTAAAACGTCTGAATTTATTCAAAATAAGGTGCAAGTCACTGGAGGGCTTTAAAACAGGAGAGGAAACAAAATCAGATTTGCATTTCTAAAAGTAGCTGCCGGATATCTTATTATTTACAGCTATAATTTGGTTATATTTTTAGAAGCAATTTAATTTTGCACAATTCTGTACGATTTGGACATTAAAATGGGTGGATCATCCATGCATAATCCCAGTGATTGCTGAAACCAATTGTGTGTCTAGACAGGATATCGATATGAATCACCTTAATTTTTGTCTGTCCTAAGCTTTGACTATTGTAATGCTGTGGATGACAACAGTGATGATTTAATGGTATCACTGCTAACAACACATACCATTCATTTATTAAGAACATAGCATTTTGCAGACACCATACTGAATGCTTTGTATTATATATTACATTTAATCCTTATAAGAACCCCATACAATGTCCATTGTCTTCCTGACTTGAAGCAGAATAGATACTGAATTAGGAGTTGATCCAAGAGCTCATTAATTCCATAAAGTAAACTCTTAAAAAGTCTTGAAATGTCATTTTAACTGGTTTCTTTTAGAAAATCTGCATCCAACTTTTTTTAAGGTTATGTTTTCTCCACTAGGTAGATATAACAATAGTATTTAATTCTGAGTAGAAAAAATATCTAGATATCTATTAATATTATGTTTTTCTTTTTCAAAGATGCCAAAGTACAAGTGACAACAGTGACACTGTCATTAAATCTACTGACTTTTGGCCAAGGCAGCACATGGACGTTACACGGACTCACTGAAATATTTTTTCTTAAACATCAGCAAAACAATTCCATTATGAAGTCAATGGCATTCCAACCAATAAGAAAAAAGAAAAATTCAAAGAAACCAAACCTGCTATAGGGTTTTCTGTCCTGATTTGCATTGTGACAACCCCCTATAAATCAGGAAGAGAGTGATTCACACTGTGCCCATTCTCCAAATTCTAACAAGTAATAATTCTTAAGTTACTGAATGTATCTCTCCTTAATAACTAATTCATCTGGAATCACAGGGTTCTACTCCTGAAGCCAAGACTACACCATATATTAACTTGAGGAAAAAAAATAACTAATTTATCTGGTGTCTTTCTCCCAGAATGACTAGAGTCTAGAATACAGCCAAAAATAATTGTTTTTCCCCTAAAAAGCAGTACTGGCTGTTGCTGCTGGCTTCAGAAGCAGCCTTCAGCATTCTGTAGGCCCTCCAGCAAGCACATCAGACATAGAGAATACATCTTTATTTTTGTTTTTGCAGTTTGAATTTACTTAGAGTTTTATAAATGTCTTTTAACTACTTTTGCTTTCTATTCTATCAAGAATCTTCTAATATCACCACCATACAGTCTGCTTTTTTTCTTTAATAAACCTAATTATCATATACTTTTTCCAAAATCATGTCTTCCTCTTAGCACTAACACCTCACACTCAAATCAACACACCTTGACATCACCCATCCACACACACTGATTTGGGAGGAAAGGAAGAAATATCAAATGACTCTTCAGCGTTCTGATTCTCATTAGATTCTTTCTGAATATTCCTCTAATAGCTGTGTGATTAGTTTAACATTTGGGAAAAGAAAGACAATGAGCTGTTGCCACTCTCATTTTATGATGATGCAAGGTTAGTCGTCAAATAACAGAAGTGGAAATTCATGGCAAAATTTTCAAGATGCTTAGTCTGGGCTAAAGAAAAAAGATAAATCATTCCAGGCTTCTCCCTTTCACCCCAGCATACATATACTTGGAAAAGACAGGCTGTCAATCCCTCTTGAGTGACTCACCATTCAGTCACTTCTGTGCCTTCAGAATATTCAAATGATATTTGAGTGATTTCAATGTGCTAAGCACCAAAAGGATGACACAGCTCCTTCTTGCAAAAGACACAGACTTTAGGAGGAGGGAGAGGACAGGACACACATACCACAGTATAGGGCTGAGTATAAGCTCACGGAAGAGGTGTCGTGTTTCATACTAAATCAGAGAAGGAGGAGTTCACTTTCATTAATAGCAGGGAAAGTTTTGATGGAGATGTAGCAACCAGTCCCTTCAGGAAGGGTAGAATTTTGACAGGAAGATGAGGAAAGGAGGGGTTGTTGAGGAAAGCATCAGAGACAGAAGAAAGGCACGATCAAGGCAGAGTTAGTGTAGTGGAAATAGCATGGACTGAGAGTCTAGGAGGAATGTGTGAGTGTGAGCCCTTCACTTACTAACAATCACACAGTCCTCTGTCCACCTCTGTATAATGAGGGTTGAGCTAGAGCATCTCCAAGTTTGCTTTAGGTTCTAAAATTTTATGATGTTTAAAACCCAGAGGCTAGAAGCAACAGAACATACTTAGAAAATAGCAAGGAATATCATGTCTGAAGACTAACAGATATACACAGGCAGTGAGAAATGAGCTTGGAGGAACTGATTTAGGCCACAGGGCATTTGAATGCTGGCCTAGAAATTGGGGTTGTACATAGTAGTCCATGGAGATCCAGCGAATATATCCCATACCACCCAACATTTGTTGCAAATCAACCTAATAATAGTTTAGAGGGTAGAATTGAGCCAAGAGGTGTGATTCGAGTAAAAATGTAAGTGGCTATTATAAAATCAAGTTATGGGTCCTAGGGGTGAGAACTAGTGCTGTAATGTTAGTAAAGAAATGATGTTATAGACACTGCGAGTAAGCTGTATCTATCCAAGAAGAGCTTAATTTACTAAGTCATTTGGAGATCTATCTCAAGAAATGTGTTTTATGTCATCAAAAGAAAGTTAACCCCATTTATGATTCTCAAGGCTGGAATATTACGTCACTAAGAATTGCCACTCTCTTCTCATAATATCTTTTATTTTTGACTTTCCTCTTGCCTCTTGTGCCTGCTAGGGCCTTAAGTAAAGCATGATGTGTTCCTGACAAGATGGTGAACAAGCACTGTCTGTTGGCTCCTTCCCCAAATTTACTCGTGAGGATCAGAACCACAGCATTTATTGTAAGTATAATTCTACCACAACAATAGCCAAATAGAAAAAAAAAAAAAAAAAAGTAGAAGAGAATATGAAGTCTGGAAGTAGGCCCAGGAGGAATTCAAATATAGTAGGGATGGCACCTCAACACAATGAGGGGAAATGATGATAATCTGGTAGGCTATATAAGCCTACTCTATACAGTGATGGAAAACAAATGGAATAGAGACCTAATGTGACAGCATAAATACAAATGTAATTGAAGAAAAATATAAGAAAATATATTGGGAAAAAATTAGAAAGGCTGCTTAAATACAGAGATTCCAAAAGCACAATACAGAAAGCCAAGTGATATATATTGGATAAATAAATATTAAGGTTTCCTGTTTCTCCTACAGAGTAAACAGAAAAATAGTAGCCAGAAAGAAGATATATTAAAAGTCTAAAATCAACCATAAACTGATCTCTAAGTTATACAAGGAATTCTGATTAAAAAAAAAAAGACAGTAAACTCATTTTTAAGAATGAGAAAAAAGCCATCGGTAATCAATTCACAGAAAGCTAAGTCTAAATATCTAACAATACTCAAATTCGCTAGTAATCCAAGATGTGCTTTAAAAGCACAAAGAAATATCTCTTTACAACTATAAAAGTTAGAAACCTGGTAACACCAAATTTTTGGTGAAGATTTGCGGGGGAAGAAAACATTTATGTACTGGTGAACAAAATAAAATCTGGGTACAGTCATTCTGGAGATCACTCTGATTAAGTATCAAATGTAAGCATGATCACATTCCTGGGTATCCATAGCAGGACACGTCTGAGGATGTTTATTGGGTAATTGTGGGAGTAACAGAAAGTTTGGGACCTAAGTATACCTCACTGCAGGAAAAAAAAATTAATTGTATGCAATAATGAAATACTAAGCAAACTACGAATATGAAATATAGCAGTTAGAAGCAATGATATAGAGACACATACATATTATCAACAATGTTAAATGAATAAAGGAGTAGAAGAAGCTTTATAGGACAATATCACGTATGTTAATTCCAAACACATACAAAACCGAAAGTAATCAAACACAGAAACAGAAAGTAGAATGGTAATTATCAGGGGCTAGGGGTAGGGAGAAAAGGGGAGTTGTTTTAAGGGATATAGAGTTTTAGATTTGCAAAATAAAAGACTTCTGGAGATATATGTCACAATGATGTGAATATATTCATACTGAAATGTACACTTCAAAAATGATTGAGAAGGTAAATTTGTGTTATGTGGTTTTACTACAATAAAAACATTAAAATAAATACAAAAAGAAACAATATACAGTCAAAAGCTACTAATGAGTTTATAAGATAAAGGCATATTTAAGGGTCTATATCGAAAACATTAACATGTCTTAACCCCACTCATGGTGAGGATTGGATTGAAATGCAAGTCAGAGGGGCGCCTGGGTGGCTTAGTCGGTTAAGCGTCCGACTTTCGCTTAGGTCATGATCTCGCGGTTTGTGGGTTCGAGCCCTGCGTGGGCTCTGTGCTGACTGCCAGCTCAGAGCCTGGAGCCTGTTTCAGTCTGTGACTCCCTCTCTCTCTGACCCTCCCCTGCTCACGCTGTCTCTCTCTCTCTCCAGAAATAAATAAAACATTAAAAAAATTAAAAAAAAAAAAAAAAAAGAAATGCAAGTCAGAGATGGAGAAAATTAAAATAAACAAAAAGTTGTCAACAAGATACTAGCAAATTGAATCCAACAGCAAATTAAAAGACTTATTCAAAACAATCAAATGGGATTTATTCCCGGCTTGCAAGAGTGGTTCAATATTCACAAATCAGTCAACTTGATACACCACATTAATAAAAGACATGATAAAAAAAACCCTATGATCCTCTGAATAGATAAAGGAAAAAGCAAGTGACAAAATACAACATCCTTTCTTGATAAAAACCTTCAACAAAGTAGGGATTGAGGGAACATACGTCAACATCATAAAGGCCATATACAAAAGACTCACAACTAATACTATCCTCAGTGGGGAAAAACTGAGAGCTACTCCTCTACAGTCAAGAATAAGACAGTTAAGTACACTCTCTCTGTTGTTATTTAACATAGTACTGGAAGTCCTCAGCCTCAGCAATCAAACAAAAAGAAATAAAAGGCATCCAAATCAGTAAGGAAGAAGTCAAACTTTCACTATCGCAGATGACATGACACTCTATGTAAAAAACCCAAAAGACTCAGCCAAAAAATTGCTAGAACTGATAACACAATTTCAGTCAGAGTATAAAATCAATGTACAGAAATATGTTGCATTTATATACACCAAAAACGAATCAGATGAAAGAGAAATCAAGGAATCAAAACTATTTACAATTTTACCAAAACCAATAAAGTACCTAGGAATAAATATAACCAAAGAGGTAAAAGATCTGTACTTTGAAAACTATAGAAACCTTCTGAAAGCAATTCATAAGTGAACAAGAAAAAAATGGAAAAGTATTCCATGCTCATGGATTGGAAAAACAAATATTGTCAACATGTCTATGCTACTCAAACCCATATACACATTTAATTCAATCCCTACCAAATATCACTATCATTTTTCACAGAGTTAGAACAAACAATTCTAAAATTTGTATGGAATCACAAAAGACTCCAAATAACCAAAGCAATCTTCAAAAAGAAAAGCAATCCTGGAGGCAACACAATTCTGGACTTCAAGCAATACTACAAAGCTGTCATCATAGGACAGTATGGTATTGGCACAAAAACAGACACATATATCAATGGAACAGAATAGAGAACCCAGAAATAGACCCACAACTATATGGTCAACATGTTTGTTTTTGACAAAGCAGCAAAGAATATACAATGGAAAAAAGACAGTCTCTTCAACAAATGGTGTTGGGGAAACTGGCCAGCAACACGCAGAAGAATGAAATTGGACCACTTTCTTACACCATACACAAAAATAAATTCAAAATGGATGAAAGACCTAAATATGGGATAGGAAACTATCAAAATCCTAGAGAAGGAGACAGGTAGCAACCTCTTTGATAATGGCTGTAGCAACTTCTTACTAGACACGCCTCCAGAAGCAAGGGAAACAAAAACAAAATTGAACTATTAGGACTTCATCAAGATAAAAACTTCTGCACAGAAAAGGAAACATCAAAACCAAATGACAGCCTACGGAGTGGGAGAAGATATTTGCAAATGACATATCTGATAAATAATTAGTATCCAAGATCTATAAATAATTTATTAAACTCAACACCCAAAAAAACAAATAACCCAGTTTAGAAGTGGGCAGAAGACATGAATAGATATTTTTCCAAAGAAGACATCCAGATGGCCAAGAGATACATGAAAAGATGCTCAACATCACTTATCATTAGGGAAATACAAATCAAAACCATAATGAGAAGCCACCTCATACCTGTCAGAATGGCAAAATTTAACAATATATATTAAATTAAATATATATTAAACAATATATATTAAAATATAACATATATATATATGAAATATTACTGAGCCACCAAAAAGAATGAAATCTTGCCATTTGCAAAGATGTGGAAGGAGTGAGAGTATGTCATGCTAAGTGAAATAAGTCAGAAAGAGACAAGTACTATATGATTTCACTCATGTGGAATTTAAGAAACAAAACAGATGAACATAGGGGAAGGGGGGGGAAGAGAGAGGAAAACAAACCATTTTTTATTTTTTTTTTTGTTTATTTTTAAGAGAGAGAGACAGACTGTGGGCAGGTGAGGGACATAGAGAGAGGTAGACACAGAGTCCAAAGCAAAATCCAGGCTCTGAGCTGTCAGGACAGAGCCCAATGCGGGTATTGAACTCACAAACCGTAAGTTCATGACCTGAGCTGAAGTCAGATGCTTAACTGACTGAGCTACCCAGGCACCCAGAGACTCTTAACTAGAAAGAAGAAATTGAGGGCTGATGGAGGGGAGGTGTGATAAGGAGAGCACTTACGGTGAGCACTGGGGTATTATATAGAAGTTACAATATCCATTATATAGACGAATCACTAAAGTCTACTCCTGAAACCAATATACTATATGTTAACTAACTAGAATTTAAATAAAAACTTGAAACAAAAAATAAGTTAAGTAAGTAAATAAGTAAATAAGTAAAACAAAACAAAAAGGCAGATTATAGTGTACTATGAACTAAAGCACACAAATACATCAAAGAAAGTAAGGGAGGGAGAAAGGCAAGAAGGGAGGGGGAAGCAGGAAGAAGGAAGGAAGGGAAGGAAGGAATGTAGGAAGAAAGGGAAGGAAGAAGGAAAAGTAGGAAAGAAAAGGAAGGAGGAAAGAAAGGGAGGAAACAAATGAAGTAAGGGAGAGAAAAAGGAGGTATATTAGGGTTTCCCAGAGAAACAGAACCAACAGGAATTGGCTCATGTGGTTATGGAGGCTGAGAAGTCCCAAGATCTAAAGTTAGCAAGCTGGAGTCCCAGGAGACCAATGGTACCGGTCCAGTCTGAACCAGAGTCTGAAAGCAGAAAGATGATGTCCCAGCTCAACGACAGGCAGAAAGAGAGAGGCAGTCTCTTTTGATTCTATTCAAGCCTTCATGGATTGGATGAGGCCCACACACATTGGGAAGGGTAATCCACTTAACTTAGTTTACCTATTCAAATAATCTCATTCAGAGGCACCTAGGTGGCTCCGTCCATTAAGCGGCCAGTTCTTGATTTCAGTTCAGGTCATGATCTCAGTTTGTGAGTTCAGCCCCACACTGGGCTCTGCACTAACAGTGTAGAGCCTGCTTGGGATCTTCTCTCTCTCTCTCTCTCTCTCAGCCCTTCCCCTACTTACGCTCTCTCTCTTACACAAAATAAACTTAAAAACTAAAGCTATGAATAATCTCATTCAGAAATATCCTCATAGACACATCCAGAATAATGTTTAACCAAATATGATTACGAGCCATATTCATATGGTCATGAACCAGTCGACATGTAAATTAATTAATTTAATTAAACATCACTAGTCTATCTCCTGTCAACCTGGTACTCATCTGTATCTCCTTAAACCATACTTAGTCTTCAAATAAAGAAAATAACAGGATAATAATCCTACCCAATATGATCATTATCCTGCATACAACCAAAAATGCACTAACACCTTCCCCAGAAGCATAAGCAAAGTCCTTGAGATACAAAATTAACAACACTAAACTGTGTAATATGAAGTCATATTCTATTACATGATAAGGGAAGAAGAAAGAAAGGAAATAAAGAATCCATGTATCCTGACTCTGGGAGAAACCACACATATATTTGACACTGACTCAGAATGTACAGAGCCTTCTGGAGGGCCTTGCCCTAGCCATGCAAAGTACTGTCATCTGGCCAGCACTGTAACTGAGACCTCAAAAAGCCATCCTCTTATTCTATGAAACACTGTTTCAGGCTGGTAGGGAACATGGCGAAACGAGTGAATTCCATAAGCATAGGCCCATTTAGGCACTTCTTTTGCTGTGAAGTGAGCTGCTTGATTAGAAAAAAAATGTTCTTTGGAATACCATCATGCTGAACAAGGCATTCTGTAAGTCCAAGGATGGTTGTTTGGGCAGTTGCAGTGTGTCTGGGGAAGACAAATCCATATCCAAAGTGTCTATTCCAGTAAGAACAAAATGTTGCCTCTTTCATGACGGAAGCAATCCAGTGTAATCAACCTGCCACCAAGGAGCCAGCTGATCACCCCAGGGAATGGCGCCACATCTGGACTTAATGTTGGTCTCGATTGTTAACAGACTGTGCACTCAGCACTCAGTTACAGCCAGATTGGCCCAGACGAGTGGAAGTTCATATTGCTGAGTTCATATGTAACCTCTCTCCTTGCCACCATGGCCAGTTTGTTCATTAGCCCATTGGGCATTACATGGGTGGCTGAGGGAAAAGTCGACCAGTATGCATAAAGTAAGTCCTTCAATCCACTTGATTATTAAAATATTCCTCTTTTGAGATCACACTTTGATGTGCATTCTCACAGAACACAAATACCTTCACATTTTTGTCCAGAAAATTCTACCACATACTTCTTCCCCAGATTTCCTTACCACCAATTTCCCTAACATGTTACTTCCAAGTCCCTGACTTTCAGCCAAAGCTCCTGAATCAATATATCGTCACACATCTGGTCACTTCTCCTTCCCAGAAAAGTGTACAATGAGGTGCACTGCTCAGAGTTCTACCCACTGAGAAGATTTCCCTTCATCGCTGTCCTACATGGATGTCACAGAAAGGGGCTGTAGTGCTGCAGTTGTCCATTTTCTAGGTGATGCCTGCATATCATGCAGAACCATGTATAGACCAGGCATAAGTCTTCTCTTTCTGTCAACTGATGACAGAGAACATCCTATGAAGTCACTGGCACAGTCTGGGAGAGGACAGTGTAGTAAAAGTAGGAACCACGGGCAGTTGGGCTACTTCTTCATATAACTTACTACTGCTGCAAAGAGCTCTTCAGAACTGATCACTTATATATCACTTCCATTTAATAATAGAGTACTACTCAGGGCGCCTGGGTGGCTTAGTCGGTTAAGTGTCCGGCTTTCGCTCAGGTCATGATCTCGCGGTTCGTGGGTTCAAGCCCCGCGTCGGGCTCTGTGCTGACTGCCAGTTCAGAGCCTGAGCCTGCTTCAGTCTGTGACTCCCTCTCTCTCTGACCCTCCTCTGCTCACGCTGTCTCTCTCTCTCTCCCAGAAATAAATAAAACATTAAAAAATAATAATAGAGTACTACTCTATGCATGCCCAAGTTTGTGGCTTAGAGGCCAGAAAACTCCCAGTTCATGATGGCCAGCTCATGTTGCATGATAACTCGGTGGTTCACGCTTAAATATTCTGTGGCTACTAGGGGTGCTTGGGTGGCTCAATGAGTTAAGCATCGGATTTTGGCTCACGTCATGATCTCATGGTTCCTGGGCTTGAGCCCTGCATTGGGCTATGTGCTTACAGCTTAGAGCCTGGAGCCTGCTTCAGATTCTATGTGCCCACCTCTCTCTGCCCCTCTGCTACTCTCCCATTTATAAATAAATGTATAAAATAAACTTGAAAAATAAACACTAAATATCTGTCTTTACTAAGGCTCAGTCGTAGGCCAATAACTATTTCTTAAAAAGAGAGTAGTTATCTGGATTGTAGAGCTTTGTTCCAAAATCCTAATGGGCTATATTGTGATTTACCTATAGGTGCCTCCCAAAGGCTGCAAAAAGCATCCTTATGTGCCACTGATATTTCAACCACCACTGGATCCACTGGACCATAGGGCTCAAATGGCAACGCAGCTTACACAGCAGCCTGGATCTTTCTGTGTTCTGGGCCCCACCCTAACTAGCAGCGTTTCTGGTCACCTGACAAATGTACTGTAGTAAGACACCTGAAGGAAGGATATGTTATCTCCAAAATCCAGAGACCTGCTGAGCAATGTGACTCATTCTCTGCTGCAAGAGGGGTCAAACGCAACAATGTGTCCTTTATCTTAGAAGGAATCTTGGGACATCCCCCACACCACTGGACCTCTAGGAATTTCACCGAGGTAGAGGGCCCTGAGTTTCTGTAGAATTTATCATACAATCAAAACTGCTACTGCTGAGTTTATAAGGTAAAGGCACATTTAGAGCCTATATCAAAGACATTAGTATGTAATCCATGGTGAGGTTTGGATTGGAATAAAACCAGAATGGAGAAGACTAAAATAAACAAAAAGGAACAAATAATAAAGGACAATACACTAAATGTGTACAGATAGTTCAAGGGGAAAAAAAGGAATGGAGAGAAGGAGAGAGGAGGGAAGGAAGATAAGTGGGAGCAAGACCATCACTAAGGAGTGTGAGACTTCCCACACAGTGGTTCTGCTCTCAGTCAACCACGTCACTCCCTTCAGTTTAGACTTGCCTCTGGAGGCAAGTGGTTGCTTTTCAAGCAGCCCCTTCCAAAAAATATTGGAATCAGAAAAGCAGGCAGGACCATGACCTAAAAAAGGCAGAGTAAAGGATGGTGGACATGTTTTCACAGGACAGTGTAACACGATGGAAAATCATGTTCCTACACGGGCTTTTGTGAAAGGCAGAAGGGCTCTGCACTGAACTCTCTGAGAGGACTCAGCAGTCCCCCACGATTTCTGCCCTGACATGATCTCATTACAAACTTTACTGTCTTATAGTCTGTAATCATTTTATATTCAAAGCATATTTAATTTACTTGGTTTCTGACCTCATTTACCTTTGAGGTTTCATTGCTAACAGCTATTTAGTATCTGACAGCAATTCATCTGCCTGCCTATCTTCCCTTCCAGTTCGTTTTATAGATTCAGTGATTCAAAATCAGATTTTCTAAAAACTCCACTTTGCCTTCAGATTCACTTGTTTCATTTCTCTGCTCATCTTGCAGAGGTTTTGTCTGATCTAAAGCAGGAGTCTTATCTCATCACTGATGACAGTTGAGGCCAGACAATTTGTGGTAGGGGCTGTACTGTGCACTGTAGGATATTTAGCCAGCACCCCTGACCTCTACCCACTAGATGCTACTAGCACTCCTCTCCTTTCTGACAATTGAAAACATCTCTAGAGATTGCCAAATGTCCTATGGGAGGCAAAATTGTCCTTAGCTTAAACAAGGATCACACAGATTTCAATATTACCTTGGGGAATAATCCTACAGATAATTATCCATAATTAAAAATAATGGGAAAGAAGGAATTTTAAGGAATTCCTCTTATTATCCCACCAATTATTATTTAACAGGATAATCTGTCATTAATCATTAATCAGTGCACTTTGCTGATGGTCCTTCTGTAATTTCTCACTCTTCTCTGCATGGCCAGGCTAAGCTATTCTAAAACCATAGAGAGATATCTCAAGTTTATTGACCTGATGTGTATTCACTTTACTTCATAGAATTTATTAAAGCTGATGATTAATCATTTATTGTCATACCGGTTGTCTGTCCTTGAGTCATTTTAAGTCAATACTTTATGTTGATGAAATAGATATAAATGTACTGTTTTCTTTTGCTGAGTATCCCTTTGTGTTTGGGATTTTTTATCAAATGTTCTTCCAAAATCCTGTATATTCAAATTCCAAACAAAAAACTTCCATTTAGATATTAGCATGTTTGCGCTTCATATATGAGTTAAATATTATCATTAGAACAATTTTCCAAAGTATGACTCCTACAAATTTATAGTAAGAACATCAAGTGCTTTTCTAACTTTATTGATGAATAATTGACAAATTACTGACAAATGTATATTATATATACATTTAAGGTGAACATTAAGATTTAATATATGTATACATACATTGTGAAATGATTTCCATAATCAAGTTAATTAATACACCTATCACTTCATATAAGTACCATTTTTGTGTGTGTGGTTAGAACACTCCAATTCCACTCTCTTAGCAAATTTCAAGTATAAAATACAATACAGTTGATAGTATTATTAACTATAGTCACTATGCTGTACATAATATTTTCAGAATTTACACATCTTCTAGCTGAGAGTATATACGCTTAGACTAACATCTCCCCAGCCCCTGCCAACCACCAATCTAAACCATGCTTCAATGAAAGAACATCAATGATTTTTAAGATTGAAACCTATGTTCATTTTAGAAGGTCTACATAAATGTTTTATGGAAAATAAAAGTGATTTGTGATAGATCAGACACATAGCCCAAGATGTTAAATATCACTCAGTATGAGTCAAATGAAAATAAATGCATTATTTGCTCTTAATTTCTTCATGTTAATTAATCTCCATAAAGCCCCTTCTAAGTGATAAGTTTATTGTATCAAAACTTGAACATCACATTGGCATAATTAAGTAAATTCTGCGTAAATTGTGATGAATGATCGATTCAAATCTACTTCACTATAGCTGACTGTACTCTGTCATATAGCAAAAAAATTGTAAGTCAATGATGGACTGTTACTTTGTCTTAGCTAATTAGATGAAAAGCAATTACAAAAATATGTTTGTAAAAACATTCAACAATTTCCTTGTTGAAATGGGATTGAGAAACAGTTACTATTTGGCCTCTAGGTTTTATGTTTGATGCTGAGACCAACTAACCATTTAACAAAGTAGATGGGGAACAGATATTCTAAAATTAAAAACAAAATTTTAGGGGCGCCTGGGTGGCTTAGTCGGTTAAGCGTCCGACTTTCGCTTAGGTCATGATCTCGCAGTTCGTGGGTTCAAGCCCCGCGTCGGCTCTGTGCTGACTCCCGGCTCAGAGCCTGGAGCCTGTTTCAGTCTGTGACTCCCTCTCTCTCTGACCCTCCCCTGCTCATGCTGTCTCTCTCTCTCTCTCTCTCCTAGAAATAAAAAAAAATAAAAAATAAAAAATAAAAACAAAATTTTAACACATTTCGTTATGAGATCAAGTGTACTTAGGGGGATAAAGTAAGAATATGTAGAACTAGAGCTTCTTCAGGCAGTCTGGGCTAGTGGTAATAGGCTATATGTCATCTCCTTAGTGCCTAGATGCTGTACTAAAACTCTGTATCTTCTGGGGCAATGTTGCATTACAAAGTGTTCTCTGGACATTTTATCTTTCTACAAAATAGAATGGACCACTGCCTTCATGAGATGATTTTACAGAGTACATGAGACTCCTCCAAATCCTAACTTATCCACTGGTTTTAATTACATTTGTTTAGCTTAGTTTTCCTTCCAACTAAAGTCAGATACCACTGAAGTTTGTGAGTATGTAAAAGCATGATGGATAGAGCAGAGAGCATTTCAAGGGTCTAGAAAAGGTATGAGGATACCACCGAGGACTGAACAGTAACAGAGACTGGGAAAACCAGAGTGCTTAAGACACAATCAGTTCATTTCACAATCCTACTAGGGGTCAGATAGATGTATCCATCCAAGTATGGAGGACAGGGCACATATTTGTTAGTAGACTTTTTTTGGTGGGTTAACTGAATGCAAATGATTTTATCTAACATTTATATTTACAAACAACTTGCAACTCACTTGTATTAGCAGAGATTTACAACAGATGTAGAGGATTTTGGACATCATACTCATAACTTAAACTTGAATAAACACATGGTCTTCCAAACACCCTGTAAAATTCCAAGTTAATGAACTAGCATTGAAACCATCAAAGAAAATTCTAATGTTTACTTAGTCTTGAGTTGTCAGTCTCTCTCGTTGTCTACGAGGCAGTGGTTTGGGAGGTAGACTAGATGAAGACCCTCTATTACATTCTCGGCCTCCTCTTTACATTTTATCTTGAAATGTATATCACAATTTTCCTTTTCACATTTTTAAATTACAACTTCTGTATCAAAATCCTGCGTAATAAGTCTCACATTCTCTTTAAAAACTAAAACCCAATTATACACTTTTAGTATGAAATTCTTGAACTCATATGAACCATTTGAATAATAAAAAGCACAAGGCTATATTTACTCATGGCAAATAATGTAACTTTTACCTTTCTTGATGTTAAAGTTTAGAAGCTGGAGGGAAAGCCAAACTTAAACTTCAACTGTTTTAGTAATTACCTATGTAAGGGAGATCTCACTCTGATTATACAGCATAATGGTTTATAGATCTCAAGTGATTTGATTTTGCAAATTAGAAAGGTGTTATGTATTAAGTTATCATGATGATCTATGGTTCCTAAGTGAATTCATTTGGAAAACTATCTGCAAAAATTAAATATTATAAGACCCTGAGTTTCATTTTCGATGATCTGAAAATCGGTAGGCTGAAAGAAAAAATGCTTTAGCCAGACACAGTCAATAAGCAGCCAATCTGCTTGGTAAACATAAAGATAACCTACTTAACTAATCCTTGGATTGGACTCTCCCTATTCCTTGAGCGACTGTAAACAGCTAGTGATTATTGGCATCACATTCATGACAATAAAATTGTCATGATAAAGAATAGAGAGGTAGGATATCACATAGATTATTTTAAACCCAGCATTTTAATATACTTCTAAAAATCATCTACAAAGTCACTATCACAAGATAGAGCAAATGTACCCTTGATATGTTATTATGTATGTATATATATATATACAGAACTGCATTTCCCCCCTTTAAGCAAGTCTCTCATTACTTAATAGTATGCAATCCTTTTAACTCAATATTAGGTTTAAAGGATAGATGTTTTAAGCTTTTTAAAAATTAAAATGTCATTGTTTCCACTAATATGTTTTTTCATCTAAAAATGTTTTTATTATTTATTTATTTTTAAGAGAGGCAGAGTGTGAGTGGGGAAGGGGCAGAGAGAGAGGGAGACAGAATCTGAAGCAGGCCCCAGGCTCTGAGCTGTCAGCATAGAGACTGATGCGGGGTTCAAACTCATGGACCGAGATCATGACCTGAGCCTAAGTTAGATGCCTAACTGACTGAGACACCCAGGCACCCCTGTTTTTCCCTTTAGGTATGTTTTTGTCAACGTGTGTATAGAGGGTTTTGTAAACATGTGTACTGTGTAAATGTGTGTGTAGAGACTTTTTTTTTTCATTCAAGGAAACTACACTGTAAATAAATATTTCAAGTAAAAAAAAGTCATTGTTTCCCAACATCTAAAACAGGAGTCCAAAATTACTTTAACTTTTCATTTCTTATCCTCAGTTTCTAGAGGTTCAACTACTCTAGATCCCTCATATAAGTGGAATCACACAGTATTTGTCTTTTGTGACTAGTTTATTTGATTAATAATGTCTTCGAAGATTCATCCCTGTTGTAGCATGTGTGAAAATGTTTCCTTTTTTAAGGCTAAAAAAAAGATTCCTTTGCATGCATACACTGCATTTTCTTTTTCCATTATCTGTTTATGGACCTTTGGGTTGCTCCCACTCCTTGCCTGTTGTGCATAATGCTACAATGAACATGGGTATGCAAATATCTCTTTGAGATCCTGCTTTGAATTATTTTGGATATATGCCCAGAAATGAGATTGCTGGGTCATAAGGTAATTCTATTTTTACCTTTTTGAGGAACTTCATACTGTTTTCAATAATGGTTGCACCATTACACACCATTTTACATTCCCAGCCACAGTGCCTAAGGATTCCAATTTCTCTACATCCTCACCAACTCTTATTATTTTCAATTATTTTGATAGTAGCCATTCAAAAGGATGCAAGACAAGATAAACTTTTAAGTAGACCAGTAAATGATCTGGTTTTCCAGGACTGCAACTAACACTTGTTGACCACAAGCTTCACGTGAGCCAATAGTAGAATGCATACTAGAATGTTGCTTTAATTTTGAGCTACGTGAATAGAATTATAGTGTCCAAATCATGGTAGAGAAGACTCTCACTCTACTTAGATCTGCTTATATCATATTAGAGCATTATTTTCAATTCTGAGCATCATTTTATAAGGCACAAAGTATGTTCTGAGAAATTCTATCAGGTTGATGAAGGATATGGAAACCTTTGATTAAGAGAAACAATTGAAGGAGCTAGGGCAAAAGAGAGGCCCACAGGGAGATAAAACAATTATTTTACATATATAAGGATACCAAGCAGGAGACCATTTGTTCCTGTTGTGCCAAAAAATCAAAATGAAAACTAAAATATGGAAGAATCTAAGAGCTTTTTATCATTTAAAACTGTCCAGTGAAAGGAATGGGTTCATGTGGCACACTGATTGTCCCTTTTTCAGTTGATGGTTCAAGGAAAAGAGTCAATAACAGTTCTCTAGGATACTGTCCAGAGGAAAGTACAATAATATGGACTCTACACCACTTTTACTCAATATACCATAATTACATTTTTTTTTTTTTTACAAATAGTTGACTGTCAAATTAGTTTCCACATAACACCCAGTGCTCATCCCCACAAGTGCCCTCCTCCATGCTCATCTTCCCCCTCTACCCCACATCCATCAGTCCTCAGTTTTTGTCAGCATTCAAGAGTCTCTCATGGTTTGCCTCTCTCCCTTTCCCCCACCATTTCCCCCCTTCTTCTACCCCTTGTTCCTCAGTTAAGTCAGGCAGAGAAGGACAAATATCATGTTTGCACGTATAGGAGGATTAGGAGGAACATAATTACTTTTTTTTAAATGTTTTATTTATTTCTAGGAGAGAGAAAGACAGCGTGAGCAGGGGAGGGTCAGAGAGAGAGTCACAGGCTCTGAAGCAGGCTCCAGGCTCTGAGCTGGCAGTCAGCACAGAGCCTGACGCAGGGCTCGAACCCACGAACCGTGAGATCATGACCTAAGTGAAAGTCGGACGCTTAACCAACTAAGCCACCCAGGCGCCCCGGAACATAATTACATTTTTTAAATAGTGGAGCAAATTAGTTGCAGACTTTGTAAAGCTAGCCTCTTTCCCATTTTTTTTTTTAGTATTTTTATTTATTTCTAGGAGAGAGAGAGAGAGAGAGAGAGACAGCGTGAGCAGGGGAGGGTCAGAGAGAGAGGGAGTCACAGACTCCAAAATAGGCTCCAGGCTCTGAGCTGGCAGTCAGCATAGAGCTCGAAGGGGGGCTCGAACCCACGAACCGCGAGATCATGACCCAAGCAAAAGTCGGACGCTCAACCGACTAAGCCACCAACCTCTTTCCCACTTCTGCCAAAGAGCACATCTGTGTAAACACTCACACACTAAAAGATTTTTTAAAATTTCCTAGTAACTAGTGTCAATTTCCCTTCTCTCGAAACCACTTTCCCATTCCTCATATTAAATAATTACTTCAAATCATTGCCAGAATGATTAAGTGGGAAAAAGTCAACATTTGTGCCCGTTAGTATTTTCTCACATTCTCAGCTTTTGAAATTTGATTGTTTTTGTCACATTCAAGATGTCTTTGTACAAGTTATCTTTGATAAAACGCATTTTCCAAATGCTCCTAACATGTACCATAATGCAATTAAAGTCAGCTACTGGGAATGGCTAATCGTGTCCATAGGTTTGGGCTTTTGTAGAACAAAAACATTACGTTCAATTTCTCTGGACATAAGGAAGACACAGGTAATGTTTTGTATTTGACTTATATCACTGAGATTTTTTACTGGAAAATATCCTAACAACATTTATTAATGTTGAGTCAACAAAAACCAACCACTCATAAGAAATTTAGAAATGGGGCATATTTTATTAAGTGTTTATCTTTGGAATAATCAGAATAGATGTATATGTGGAGGTACTGACTCAAAAGGAGAGAGAAAAGCATCCATTCTACTCTTGATACAGAGCATAAAATTAAGTATAAAGTTTTAGGCTCCTCTCCCTACTTCCTTACTAACCGCTTTCACCCTAAGTAGACCGCTGCTTCTATAAGTCAAAAAGTCAAACATCTGGGGTGGTTGTATGGCTGAGTGGCTTGAGCATACAACTCTTGATTTCAGCTCTGGTCATGATCCCAGGGTCAAGGGATCAAGCCCTGCATTGGGCTCTGCAATGAGCATGAAGCCTGCTTGAGATTCTATTCCTTTCCCTCTGCACCTCTCCCCAACTCATGTATGCTTTCTCTTTAAAATAAAAACTAGGGGTCCCTGGGTGGCTCAGAATCCAACTTCAGCTCAGGTCACCATCTCACAGTTTGTGAGTTAGAGCCCCACATCAGGCTCTCTGTTGTCAGCAAGAGTCCACTTCAGATCCTCTCTGTCTCTCTCTCTCTTTCTCTGCCTCTCCCCCACCTTCTCTCTCTATAAATCAATAAGCATTTAAAATAAAACAAAATAAACAAACAAATAAATAAATAAAATGCTTTAAAAAGTCAAACATCTATTAGTAGAATCTCTGCTATTTCCTTGTGTGGTCACAGAAGGGGACCACCATTTCCTTATAATATAGCCAAATATAATATATAAATATTACCCTGTTCTCTTTGTGTCAGACAGAGGAATTCAATTTCACAGATTGGATGTTCGTGTCAAATAATTTGAGTGATTATTCCTGGCTGGCTTCTATTCTCAAAGTATCAGTGTGAATTCACCACAACCTCTCCTGCTCATTAATGGGCAAAACTGCAACTCAAATTTTTCCTACCAGTTAATTTTATGGATTTGAGTAAAAGCAAGACATTTCTTCATATGAGTCTCCACTTTGATATTATGATCTTCTAAGAACTTTGGCCTTGTTTGATTTAGGTTTTGTTAGCTTCAAGAAATTTTAACCAGACAGTTTTATGCTATACCCTGAATTTTTAAAACTACATACATATTTCTTGTTTGTGATCTTTTTTTTTTCAAAGTTCCAGCATATAGAATTTCAGGTAGAGACTGAAAATCACACCACTTAATCTTATTGAAGACAGTGAGACCAGAAGACTAACTATGGAAATCCTAAAAAGGACCATCTCAGCAGTCAAAGAAATAAACTGAAAATAACCAAATATTAAGCAACTAGAAACACCTCATAGGACAGAAAAACTGACAGGATTTCCCAGAGGAATATGCAAACATGAGCAAGTTTTTTCCTTAGTCTTTTTTATTCCTCAAAAGGATTTTCCTACCTTGACTCTTCCATCTGATGTCTTGGTCTTTTAGGTCTTAGCAATTAAATTCAAAATATCTCAAAATCTCAAAATTTTTTATGGAATCCCCTCTGTCCAAGAATCTAAAAAACATATAGCATTTTTCAGAAAAAAAAAAAAGACAGAGAGAGAGAAGTACTTTTCATCATAACATATTGATAGTAAAGAATGGATTTGGAATATTATGAAATATTATTCAGCCATAAAAAGTAATCAAGTCCTGATACATGCTACAACATGGATGAACCTTGAAAATTCTATGCTAAATGCAAGAAGTCAGACACAAAGGTCATATATTGCATGACTCTGCTTATATGAAACACTAGAATGGGTAATCCATAGAGATATAAAACAGATTAGTGGTTGCCAAAGGTTGGAGAGAAAAAGAATGGAGAGTGACTGCTTAATGGGTGCAGGACTTTATTGTATTGAAAATGTTTGAAACTAGGCAGAAGTAATGGTGCAAAATACTGTGAATGTACCAAATGCTTCTGAATTTAACTTGATAAATTGAATTTTATATAAATTTCACCTCAGTTAAAAATAACTAAGAGAGGATTTGTTAGGTGATGAGTTCTGGATATGAAATAATATTCCACTCTTTTGTCAAGGACCAAATGACCTACAGTCGATCTTCCTTATGTACACATTCCATATTTGTGAATCCACCTCCATGCTAAAATTTATTTGTAATCCCAGAATCAAAACCTGTGGTGCTCTCCTGCTTGTGAACGGGCATGCACAAGGCGGCAAACATTTCAGTCACCTCACATACACGCTCCTAGCTGAGGTAGAACAAGCGATGTTCCACCTTCTTGTTTTGGGTCTCATACTCAAAACCAACTTCCCTTTGGTTGGTCCATCTAGCCTCATGCTTTAGCATTTTTGTGCTTTTCCTGGATGATGTGCTGTTGAAAATGGCTTCTAAATGTGGTACTGAAGTATTCCTAAGTGCAAGAAGACTGTGATATGCCTCATGGAGGAAAATATCTATGTTAGGTATGCTTCATTCAGTAATGAATTATAATGCTGTTGGCCATAAGTTCACGATTAATGAATCAACAATATATATTAAAGAATGTGGGAAAATGGGAACTCTTGTGCACTGCTGGTGGGAATGCAAATTGGTACAGCCACTCTGGAAAACAGTGTGGAGGTTTCTCAGAAACTTAAATATAGAACTACCCTACAACTCAGCAATTGCACTACCAGGTACTTATCCCAAAGATACAAAAATACTGATTTGAAGGGGCACATGCTCCCCAATGTGTATAGAAGCACTGTTGACATTAGCCAAATTATGGAAAGAACCCAAATGTCCATCAAATGATGACTGGATAAAGAAGGTGGGGTATATATATATATAATGGAATATTACTCAGCCATCAAAAAGACTGAAATTTTGCCATTTGCAATGTCATGGAAAGAACTACAGTGTATTTTGCTAAGTAAAATAAGTCAGAGAAAGAAAAATAGCATGTTTCACTCACATGTGGAATTTAAGAAACAAGACAGATGAACATGGTGGAAGAGAGAGAAAAATAAAATAAAATAAAAATAAAGAGGGAGGCCAACTGTAAGAAACTCAACTACAGAAAACAAACTGAGGGTTGCTAGAGGAGAGGTGGCTAGGGGAAGGACTAAATGGAGGTTGGGTACTAAGGAGGGCACTTGTGATGAGCACTGGGCGTTATATGTAAGTGATGAATCACTAAATTTTATTCCTAAAACCAATCCTGCACTATATGTTAACTGAGATTTAAATAAAATCTTGGAAAGAAAGGAAAAATGATGAAATGAAATAAAATGAAATGAAAAAAAAAATAAAACAAAACTGCCATTTGATCCAGCAATTTCACCTCTGGGTGTATATCTGAATGAAATAAAATTATGCCAAAGAGGTATCTTCACCTCCATGTTCCTTCAGTATTATTCACAATAGCCAAGACATGAAAACAACCTACGTGTCCAACAACAGAAGAATGGATACAGAAAAAAAAAAAAATGGAAAAAGATAATCCTGCCATTCTCAACAATATGAATGAAACTTGAGGCCATTTTGCTAAGTGAAATAAATCAGACATACAAAGACAAATACTACATGATCACACTTATATTTGGAATAAAAAAAAAAAAGGTCAAACACATAGAAACAAAGAGAAGATCAAGGTTACCAATCTACTGGATGGTGGGGAAAATGGGGAATGGTTAGTCAGAGGGTACAAACTTTCAGTTATAAAATGAAAACTTCCTGGGGATGTAATGTACAGCATGGTGACTATAATTAGCAATACAGTATTGTATACTTAAAATTTGCTAAGAGAGATCTTAAATATTCCACACCATGCATGTGCACACACAAAAGATTAACTATGTGAGCAGATGGATGTGTTAACTCATTTTATTGCATAATCATTTCACAATACAGTAAAACCTTGGTTTGTGAGCACAAATCACTCTGGAAATATGCTTGTAATCCAAAGCACTTGTATACCAAAGCAAATTTCAAGAAATTTCAGTTGTTATCAGGTGACGTTTGGTGTCACATAATACTTGTATTGCAAGACATCACTCATTTATTAAGTTAAAATTTATTAGAAATATTTGCTCATCTTGAGGGACATTTGCAGGGCAAGTTACTCCCAATCCAAGGTTTTACTGTATATACATATATCACACATCATATTGTACACCTTAAACTTACACAATGTTATTTTTCAATTATATCCTAATAAAGCTGGGGGAAAAAAACAATATGCATTAAATAAAGTATCCTTATACAGAAACATACCCAAAGGAAAAACAAAGTTATGTACTGATAAGGTGATGAAAATGTGAAAAGAGGTTCAAAGCACCTAAGTCTATATCTACCCCTAGAGCCCATTCAGTGTTTGAGCTGATTTTACAGAACATAACTCTAAGAATAATGAGAATGAACTGCATATAAAAGCAAATATACAGAGGTCAGTAAATATTGGTACACAGTAAAAGCAAAACAGCACTTTTTTATAAAAATCCATAACTAGGGTTCTGTAAAAAAAATTAAGTACTGAATTTCACTATGAAGCAAGTTACAATTTTAATTAATTTCTATTCAGATAACCATGGAACATGTATGCAAACAAATGGTTTGGTAAAAATGGTATAAAGCACATAAATGTAACAAATGTGTAAGATTTCTAATTCATGCTACAGCATTCATTAAGAGTAAATATTTTATATTTCTGTTAATATTAATATACAGTAGACAACACAAAAATATAAATGCATTCTAATATATATTGCTCTTTTAATAAAATATCACTAAATAGCAAGAAGGAAAAATATAAAAATGTATCTGTCACAACAGCTTTACAACAATCTTCAACCTCAGTACCTAGAAACTGCCGTCATCAAAGCAGGCAACTCATTATTCCTCAAACCTCATATTCAAATGCCTCTACTGGAATCTCATCAATTATCTTTATTGCTGGCATCAGCTGGATTAGAAATAGAGACATCTCGATGCAAACAATAAATCCCGTTCGGTATCAAGAAGGGCATTATTGTTTGCACATTTCTGAGACAATTTCTCCTTGTCCCTTATTTTACAACATCTCATGACGTTTTAACTTAGAGATGTAGGTTTCTCCTTCCGGTCAATGCCACTTAAAACTTTCAAAGCCAACACCACTTCTACAACTTCATCTGAACCCTTTAAATACAAAGCATGCAAAGATGCATAAAGGCTGCAGCAGATCTGTAGTCTCCTGGAATCAGAGTGGAATGAGTTTATAGTGGTCCCGTGTTCTCATAAAAAGTTCAGTTACCTGAGTATCCAATGGATCCGGGAACAAGACTGGCAATTTCTTGCTACACCCGTTATTTTCCATTTTATGTACTAGATTATTTCTTACCATTTAGAGGGGCATGGTGTTTGTAAAAGAGAAAAAAGAAAGTTAATATTCTGGTGCTTTGGTTGCAGTCTTAATTGGCAAATTGAAATTGGCAAGATTTTTTAAAAAATTCTGTTAATGTTTATTTATTTTTGAGAGACAGACAGACAGAACACGAGCAGGGGGAGGGCAGAGAAAGAGATGGAGACACAGAATCCAAAGCAAGCTCCAGGCTCCCAGCTGTCAGCACAGAGCCTGATGTGGGGCTCAAACCCATGAGCTGTGAGATCATGACCTGAGCTAAAGTCAGACGCTCAACCAACTGAGGCACCCAGGCGCCCCAGAAAGATTCTTTAATATTCACTCTGAAATCGTTCTTCTATTGCAGGCACTTTATAGCTCTTGCAGGAAGATCATGTTTGGCTTATCTGACACCTTGTAGCTTTCCATTTTCTCCAAGTCTTAGTTCTATAGGTGTATTTCCTTGTCTTTTCATGAAGTTTCACCATTTATTGTGAATCTAATGTCTGGCAATATTTCAGTGGTTTGTAGGCAATGAGTAATGGTAATATTAAATTTAAATGTGTAAAATAAGAAAATAATGAAACTCAGTATATCAGATCATCTGTGAAACCTGTGATTTCTAATTTTTCATAACTAATTATAAGTAATTATTGACTATTTTTGCTTTTATGTTTCTTTTTTTGGTTGTTGTTCTCAAACACTAGATGGTAGCACTATTGCTATAAATGAATGCTTTTCATCCTATCGGCTAAGACTTACATCCATAAAACGTTGCAAAACAATTTTTAAATAAGTTTAGAGAAGAGGGTGCTGTCAGAGCTTGTGCAAAATTGGGGCATAAATTAACCTCTTAAGATTGTAGGAAGAATAAAATGTGATGACATTGACTCAAATGGTTGAAAATTGATAAAAATCCTGTAAACAAAATATTTCCATAAAATTATGACTCAGATTTTATATTATATATATTTAATATATACATATATTATATATAATATGTTTAGCTAGTATCTTCCCCCACAAAAAAAGTGAGAAAAAAGTCCCACAGTGTTCATAAGTCTGGCTTCCTCTTCATTTCACATCTTAGTAGCTCACCAGTGCCAGTTTGCAAGAACAATTTAACCAGGATTCCTGTGTTTGGAACCCAAGTACTGGTATTGGGCAAAGCTCTCCTGATTATCAAAGCACACAATGACAACTGAGTGTTGACCTGAAATATCACTGGTCAAGACGTTCCAGGACAATTGTAAACAATGGCAGCCACAGCAGAACCCCTCATCTTCTATGTGAGTTCAATTAGAATGTTTTCAGTGTCTCATTTTATGTACAATAATAGTCTATAATTTTAGATATTCTCCAGTTACGAAAGCAGCCTTCTAAGGGTGCCTGGGTGGCTCAGTCAGTTAAGCGTCCAACTTAGGCTCAGGTCATGATCTCACAGTTCATGGGTTCGAGCCCCACGTTGGGTTCTGCGCTGACAGCCATCTCAGAGCCTGGGGCCTGTTTCAGATTCTGTGTCTTCCCCTCTCTCTCTGACCTTCCCCTGCTCATGCTGTCTCTCTCTCAGAAATAAGTAAAACATTAAAAAATTTAAAAAAAGAAAGCAGCCTTCTATTCCTAATAAAAAACTTTCCTGTATTCAGAAACTGATATATTTTTTAAAACAGGACTTCCACTTTAAACGTCTTACTATACTCGGTCCCATTTGATATGTTTGTCTTGAACTCTACTTTGGCTATATCTTATTTTTATCTCTATCAATATCTTATATATCCACCCTATTACTCTTTACCATTGTCTATTATTTTGTCTTGAGTGTTGTTTGTAAAAGACATGGCTTGCTGGGCAATGGTATCGTAAAACAAGCTTTGGGCTTGGAGTCTAGAAAGCTAGGTTTGTGTCATTTCTCTTGCGATTCTCTTCCGATCTAGGGTGAACAGTTTTCACCCTAGGCAAGTAATTTAACCTTTCTAGAATAAGAGGTCTTATCTTTAAAATGGGGGTGACAGTCCCATGTATCTCACAGAATTGTTACGAGGATTAAATAGAATAGTTTATTTTAAAGTAGTGTGTAAACTGGAGAGTTCTAAGTGAATGATAGACACTTAATAAGTGTAAGAATCAGAACTAAAACCAGGTCATCTAATTCCTGGAGCCATGCAGTTTCCACTCATGCTTATAATTTTAAAACAATTGTTAAAGTAGGCTTTTGGGAAGCCATGGATGTCTCTTTCATCACAGACTAAATTAATCCTTCTCAACAATAACTAAAAGGAAAAATAATGGCGAGAACAGAGGTCATATTTTATTTCTGTATGCATTTGTTCCTCCAAGAATTTGTCTTTCCATCACTTCCTAAGACCTAAACAAGCTACAGGCAAGTCTCCTGTAGCATCAGTGATTAGTTGAACAGAGAATATGAAATAAATTAGATAATGTCACCATGACAATCAGTGAGGCTATTTGATACTCATCCACAGTTTTTACAGTATATGTTTGGTAAAACAATACTAGAACCTAGAAATGCCATGAAATTTCTTATTTAATAATGGTATTACCTTCTTAAATCAGTTTCATTATGTTTTCTCTTTTTTATAATTTAAAATTGTACAATAGAGTAGAAAATTTATTTTGTTGTAATACAATGAAGCAAACCAGAACTATAGAACATAAATAAGAAATGTTCCTCTCTTCCTGCCCACACACAGTCATTGCTTTACCAAAGTAGCTGCCATTAATAGTTTCATGTATATATCCTTCTAGGACTTTTTTAGGCATATGTGAATATACATGTACACACTCACATTTTTTAATGCATTCACATTATATGCGGACATGTGCATGTGTGTTCTTTATTGTCCACTCATTTATTTCTATGAAATAGCTCCCCAAAAGTGAAACTGCTGAGGACAAAGACATATATATATTATTTTATTTAAAAAACATTAACTGGGCCGCCTGGGTGGTTCAGTTGGTTAAGTGCCTGACTTCTGCTTAGGTCATGATCTCACAGCTCATGAGTTCAAGCCCTGAGTCAGGCTCTGTGCTGATAGCCCAGAGCCTGGAGCATACTTCAGATTCTGTGTGTGTGTGTGTGTGTGTGTGTGTGTGTGTGTGTGTGTCTCTCTGCCCCTCCTCCATTTACATTCTGTCTTTCTCTCTCTCAAACATATTAAACACTTTAAAAAATTTAAAAACATTAACATTATTTTTCAATATATAACTAAATATATGAGAGTAGGGATAAGAGTGGAGAGGGATGGAGAGAGGTAGGAAAAAAAGCAACTTTTTCAGTTACTGGACACAGAGGTCCCTCAAAGCTCCCTTGAAGCCAAACACACCTCCCTTTCTGCATCTATGTGAACCAATAATAACTCTACTTTTCCTAGAACTAGTTCTAATATAGTTTTACCCCTGCAGCTGAAATGTAGCTACTGGTAACAATCTCCAAAGAAATGAGGCCAAGTCTGTGGTTCTAGGAAGTCAAAGGTGGTCTACTATTTTGCCTCATTTTTTGCTCCAGGTTCTTTTTCTTGGTATTGTCTTTAAGGTTAGGTAAAGGCACTCTTTATCATTGTATTCCACCTTGATTGCCACCTTTTCATGTGGGCAACTACATTTCATGACATTGAAGTGGACTGCTGATTTGGGAATTCATTCTACAAATCTCTTCACATTCTGTCACAAAGTGCCACCTTGCACTTCCAATTTTCACAAGGATTATATATACCAACCACTCTTTTGGCATCTATGCATGGTCTCTCTCTCCCCAGGGATTAGATCCAACTTCATGATGGGTCATGCCAGGGGACCAATCATCACTATATAATTATGTCCTCCAGAATTTCTCCCATTGTTTTCCCAGGATACCCAGAGGAAGCTTTTCTTCCTCTGTCCAGTGATTCTTTAACCTCCAAACCAGTCTAGCTGAATCAAAGACTGTGCATCACTTTGAAGTTTTTGTTGCCGCGATAAATGTCACTAAACATATTTTCTCCAAACAATGACCTTCAAAAGGAATAAAGCTCATAGATTCATTATGTGTCATTCTTAACAGTAAGACAATGACATTTGCCTAACAACATAAGCTTGGATGACAGATTTATTCAGTCATCAGAAGCATGGATATACACTAAGTTTATGTACAGATTCCAATTGATAATGGCACAGCTGTGAGTAGGAGACAGAATCAAAAATAACCATTGGAGAAAATAACCATAAAGGCTACTCATAAAAAAAAATCATGACTCTCACAAATATATTCAAATAAGTTTAGTGGTTACTCATTTACATATTTTGCATACATTCAAAATACTGAATGCATTTCTTCAGTATATGATGCATAATATTCAAAAACTATTAACAACATTATGTTCATTTCTTCAACTTAATTTTATCCAGTATCAACAGAAACTTAGGAGAATTTGCTGAAATTAAAACATATCTAATTATACATTATCACCATTGCTTCATTCTGAAACACAGGTGAGACTTTTTGGCTACCTGAGATCTCTTTGGGTTCCACAGGACTTTTAGGATTCTTTCTTCTATTTCTGTGAAAAATGCATTTGGAACTGTAATAGGTATTAAGACAGTAGATATTAAGTGATCTCACCACAAAAAAGGGTAATTATGTGAAGTGACCATTGTGTTAATTAATTAACTTGATTGTGGTAACCACTTTACAATGTATATATGTATTAAATTATCACACTGCATACCTTAAGAAATCACATCATGTAATCTAAATATATATAATTTTTATTTACCAATCACACTTCAATAAATTTGGGAAATATAAAACATAGGTGAGACTCTACTGCCCATCTATAATTTAACTAAACTCTTAATTTAAAAATATATGACTAGCTGCAATGATGGCCATATGTGTGGTATTTTCTTGGGCACAATCTGTCTTGCTTTGGTCTCCCATGAATTCTGTGACTTGTCATCATAGAAAAGACAGAAAGAAGGTAATGACAAATATAACCGAGTATCAGAATGTTCACTACATCTGCCAGTAGAATGTAGGACTGAGAGGGGCATGATGAGTGGCCCAACATTCCTTTTTCAGTCAACATATTTTGGCTGAGGAAAAATATGAAATGGTATAGAAACAAGCTGATATTGATTACAGACCAATCACAAAAATGACAGTGGAGATGTCTAAGAAAGAATCAGGATCTATAAAAGTACTGGGGTGCCTGGGTGGCTCAGTCGGTTGGGAGTCCAACTTCGGCTCATGGGTTCAATCCCCATGTTGGGCTCTGTGCTGACAGCCAGCTTAGAGCCTGGAGCCTGTTTCAGATTCTGTGTCTCCCTCTCTCTCTGACCTCCCCTGCTCATGCTCACTCTCTCTCTCTCTCTCTCAGAAATAAATAAAACATTTAAAACTTTTTCAAAGTACTAAGATCATTAAAGAAAAGAAATATTATGTATAGTAATTAGGGGAAATCAAAGTAATTCTGATGAGTAATCTCATGCGGATAATCTCATAACATTGTTCCCATGGGTCCTGAAACCTTTGTGCCTTTATGCCTACTGCCACGCTTATGTGGAAGAATGCAATTCTGAGGCTAAGGAAGAGCTCCAAAGGGACAAGTGTTTCTCTGAGGAGCGGTTTATTAAAATCACAGAGAGTAAAGTATATACAAAAAGTTGAAGAGAATATAATTCATTTTGGCATTAGAACATAAAATATATCAATAACACAAACATGCACATATCCATACAATTATACATCTATCCAAATGCACATGTCCACACTAACATGTTTACTATAGAGCAAGACATAATATGAAAGCATCAAAATAAAATCCTTTATAGAATTTCTTTTTCTGGCAGAGACAGACCAATTTGTGATAGAACAATCCTTACACACACACACACACACACACACACACACACACACACACACACAGAGGGATAAAATCAGGCAGGATAGCTTCCTGATAAAGAGAAAAGGGAAACTCATTGACATAACAACAACCCACATTATTTTTCTTCTTATTTCAAAAGCAGAAACTGAGCTATCAGCAATGAGTGTCATAGACTAGGAGAAAAACAATATTGATAGAGCCTAATAAGGTAGAATAGCCTCAGTAAATACTCAAGCTTTAATTTGGAACTCATAAAGAACAGTATAATAGAGTATTTATAAGTCATAAATATACCAAGCCTCATAAATACTGAAAGTCAAGTGGAATTAATTCAATCCAAGTGAGTATGGTGATCCTCTCCTCTATCAAAATCTAAAGGAAATAACCTATAGAAAGAGAAAGCATCATCCAAAGCCTTTACAATTTTTATACATTTGATGGGTAATTTAATAAAAAAAAATTACCAGAATACCAAGTTACTGGCTGAAAAGGAAAAAGCGTTTATAGACAGGATCTAAAAAGTTTTTCAGTTATTGGAGTTATTAGATATTAGACTTTTAAATGCAAGAAAGTAAATGAGAACATAGAAAATTTTACCAAAGAACTGTAATTATTAAAACAATCAAGTGAAAATTCTTGAACATAAAAATAATCAGCTGAAACTAAGAACTCAATAGGTGAATTTCCCAGCTAATTAAACAAAGCTGAAGAGAAGATTGGTGGTGAGCTGGAAGATAAGTTGTTAACAAAAACCCTTCTGAAATTCAAAGAAAGTACACATTCAAAAATAGAAAGAAAGAGTTTAAAAGACATATGGGATAAGGTAACTAGGTGCAACATATGTGAATCTGATATACAGAAAGAAGAGGGGAGAGAGAGTATAGACCAGAAGCCATATTTGAAGAGTCCATTTCTGAGGATTTTCTAAAAATGAAGACAAAGGCACACAGATGTGAGAAATACTATGAAATCCAGAGTAGTAGCAAAGAAAAATACATAAACTACATCATAGTTGAACTGCTAGGAAAAAATTCAAAGACAAAAATCTAAATAGCAGCCAGTGGGGGAAAAAAAAGACACATTTCATTCAAAAGAACAATGAAAAGTCTTACAGCTGACATCTTACAAAAATTTCTGAAGTCTGAAAAAACTAGAATAACTGTCCACAAAGTTACAGAAATATATATATACATATACCTCTTAAAGGAATTAGTCAGATTTTAACATTTCCCATGGACTTTTGGTTTCTGTCAAGATGGAGTAAGCCCATTAAACCTAATCTCTTCCAATTATTCAACTAAAAGTTCTAGACAGTATAGTACATGGAGGCTTAGAAAAGCAAACAATACCAGTATAATTTGGAAGTCAGATCAAAACTTAAAGAACAACTACTAGTACGCAGTGAGTTCACAGACTGTCTCTCTCTTCCTCCTTTATCTCTTGGAAGAGAAAACTGTACAACAGGTAAAGAATGAATATTCTGAAAGAAATTTCCCTTTAAGAAAGAGGACCTCTGTGACTCAGAGACATAGGGGTAATCCCCCACGTTTTCTTTGTCAAAGTGCCGTACTTAAGACTACCAACTAAACAATCCTTTTCAAATTTTAATGTGTTTGCAGAACACCCAGAAACCCTGTTAAAGTACAGACTAATCCAGTAGGTCTCGGGTGTGGCCTGAGATTCTACATTCCTTATAAGCTCCCAGGTTAGGCTGTTGCCGCTGGGCCTCAAATCACACTAGTAGTAATGTCACAAAGAACTAGGATGTTAAGAGGCACCTGGGTGGCTTAGTCAGTTAAGCACCCAACTCTTCATTTCAGCTCAGGTCATGATCTCAGTGTTGTAAGATCAAGCCCCTCATTGGGTTCTGCACTGACAGCATGGAGCCTGCTTGGAATCATTCTCTCCTTCTCTCTCTGCTCCTCCCTATGCTCAAAAATAAAAAAAGATATAGGATTTGAAAGACTCAGTAGAAAATATCAGAGGTCATGCTGTTATTGATACTTGTCAAATGTCCCAAGGACTTTTTTCCTTAAAGAATGTTTTTAGGGGCACCTGGGTGGCTCAGTCAGTTGAACGTCTGACTTCAAGTCAGGTCATGATCTCCCAGTTCAGGGAGTTTGAGCCCCATGTCGGGTGCTGTGCTGACAGCTCAGAACCTGGAGCCTGCTTCAGATTCTGTGTCTCTCTCTTCCCCTCCCCTGTCTCTCTCTCTCTCTCTCTCTCTCTCTCTCTCTCTCAAAACTAAATATTAATAAAAGAGATTTAAAAAAATTTTAAACATCAATATTTCGTGAGTCCATAATTACTTCTCATTACTGCTGTTGATAGGGCTAATTGAAGGAATATTTATATGTCTCTTTTCTTCATTAAATGTTTAAGAAGCAAACATTCAAAATCTTTTAGGATGGGAAAAAGAAGTCGTATATGATTGTTCTCTAAGATGGTTCCTACTTCCTTTAATACTGTATTACATGGGTGTATACACACACACACACACACATATCTGTGTGTATACACACTCACTCTCACATACACACACATGTATGTGTGTATACACACACACACACTCACACACACACACACACATATAGTTACCTGCCAAATTGTGACAGTATTTTACAGTAGAATATGAGATGTTTTCTGATGAAAGATGAACACTGAAAGTATGACATATTATATGTCACTTTTTTACATATAAAATCAGAAGTTTGTTAGTTTTATGACAGCTAGTTAAATTTCATATAAGGAAGTAACAAAGGGCCTCATAATTAGGTACTATAATTTCTTAAAATTTTCAGAAAAATATTAACAGAATTCAATCTGGAAACTTAAAGTTATACTAAACCATCTCCAATTGTACATAGTGGGAAAAAATGTATTGGAAAATGAAAGCAGGTCATAAATGTTTCAACAAAGTAGAAAGCTTTTATGGTCTAACACTACAAAGACCAAAAGTGTGATTTAATCCTACTGATTACAGATTCTAAGCAACTATTATAGTCACTAAAAGCCAGGAAATCCTAGGGTTCCTTTGAAAATAGTCTATAACTCATTGTGTTTTATTTCAAACTAAAGAATGAATGGGGGGGTGGGAACCCTTCTGCAAAATGACAATCCTAAAGTGAAACACTGTTTTCAGCTTATTATAGAAGCTTTATGACTGATATGGTATCCAAGGCAACACAGGTAATGAATAAATGGTAAAATTCGAAATAAACGACCATAGAAAAATACAGAATCTTAAACTACATGAAAGGGTCTTTCTCAGCAAGCAGTTATTTAGCTAACTCTAGAATTTCTAACACATCCAAATTGTCAAAATATATTATAAAAACATCTTTCTATTTCTAAATATTTTACATAATAATCCATTATACAGTTCTACAGCACACTTAGTAATAATTTTATGAACCTAGTTATAATGCATGTGGACAGTACATTACTGGAAGAAAAATGAAGTCTAAAATTTTCATTAGATTGGCCTTCCTAGGAAAAAGCATGCATATATGAACTTTATTTATGATGCAATACAATTATAATTTATAAGTAACAGTTATAGTTATTCTGGCATCTTTTTAATATTTATTTTGAGAGAGAAAGAGCACATAGTGGGGTAAGAGCAGAGAGAGATAGAGAATCCCAAGCAGGCTCCACACTGTCAGCACAGAGCCAGATGCAGGGCTCAATCTCACAAACTAGGAAATCATGACCGAGCCGAAACCAAGAGTCAGATGCTTAACCAACTGAGCCACTCAGGCACCCCTACTCTGGCATTATTATAATTATTCTAGATATTATGTTCATGTTTCCAATATACATGGGTTGTGCATTATTGAATTTATCCCATATTTTGATAAAGATTTGTTTATGTGCTTGTTTCTGTCACTCTTTTATGAACACTTTGAAGGTACAGATAATGTCTTTTTCATTATTGCATCTCTTCATTAGCATCTGGTCCATGTAAGTTCCCAACAAATGTTAAATGAATATATGATTGCTTTAGAGTCTTTTATGGTTTATAAATGGTACCTTGATACTCATTAAAATAATTTTCAAGTTATTAAGAAAAATACCACTTTGGGGAGCATGGGTGGCTCAGTTGGTTAAGGGTCTCTTGTATTTGGCTCAGATCATGATCTCACAGGTCTTGAGTTCAAGCCTCACATCAGACTCTGTGCTCACAGCATACAGTCTGCTTGGGATTCCCTCTCTCCCTCTTCTGCCCCTCACCCAGGCCTTTCTCTCTCTCTCTCTCTCTCTCAATATAAACTTTTAAAAAAAAAGAAAAAATAGGGGCGCCTGGGTGGCTTAGTCGGTTGGGCATCCGACTTTTACTTGGGTAATGATCTCGTGGTTCGTGGGTTCGAGCCCCCCGTCGGGCTCCGTGCTGTCAGCTCAGAGCCTGGAGCCTATTTCAGAGACTGTATCTCCCTCTCTCTCTGACCCTCCCCTGCTCATGCTGTCTCTCTCTCTCTCTCCTAGAAATAAATAAAAAATATATATATATAAAAAAAATCCTTTAAAGAAAAAAATATTCATTTTAATGTGAACATCAGTGAGCATGTCAATGATTTTTCATTTCAGGAATTTAGGGCTCTCTTTCATTTTGAAATATGGATAAATTCTCATAACACCTGACCCACTTAATCTTACAGTTAAGATATTAAGCAGTTACCGAAAGGGGCAAGATGGCGGAGAAGTAAGGAGCTCCGTACTTGCACTCGCGCCCATACATCACACAGAAAAGATCTGAAGCCATTGAAACCTTACAAAACCTGAGAGATTGGGAGACAAAGGACGCAGAATCCACTGAGAGAGCCTTCTAACGTGAGTGCGAACCAGGGAAGATAAAATCGGGCCGGGATCGGAGACTCCAGGGTGGGAGGCGATCCCCCTCTACCCTCTACGGGGAGTGAGAGGGGAAAAGGAGAGGGTCCGAAACAGAAAAACCTCCACTCGGAGGGGGGAAAACCTCTGCTCGGTGCATAGAAAGACCATACTTGCCAAATACCTGCACACCAGGTCCCCTCGCGCCAACTGGTCCTGGGGGGAGCTGAGCACACAAACTGCTTCTTTGTGCCGTTTCTGGAGGTTCGATTTCAGAGCGGCGGCGCGCCTGCCGCCATTGTAGCTACAGGGCGGCTGGGACCCCTGAAAGAGCCGCGCAGACACCGGGCGTCCGTGCTCCTGGCTGGCTGGAACTCGAGAGGGAAGGCAGAGAGCTAAAAACTGGGAAATCTGCCTGTGAGTTCGTGTTTTGGGTGACGAGCCATAGAGGGACCCGGTTTTCCTCACTCCAGCCAGCTCAGACTATGCGGACCCGGCAGGCAAGCCCCCGCGCATGCGCGCCAGCCCGACCCAGAGAAGGAAGCTGCGATTCTGACTCCGCCCCCAGAGCTCGGCAGGGAGCCTGGAACTGCCCGAGGGGGCTGCCTGGGAAGCTGTGTCTAAGGCAACTTCAGCGGGGCGCGGACTGGGATTTGGAGATTGGGACTGGCCTGGGTTGAAGAGTGCAACCAACTTCGGCTGCGCCCCCGGTATGGGGAGTTTACACGCCCAAAAGAGCGAGGTGCAGCTCTTGGTTCAAGAAGGGACTGGAGCACCGTCACTCTCCTCCCCACAACCGCCAAAGCAGAGCTCCCGCCTGAGGCACTGGATCACGCCACGCCCATTCCTGCCTGAGAGCTGCCCGCCTCCCTTTTTTTTTTTCCTTTTTCTTTTTCCTTTTTTCTCCTTTGTTTTTTTCCCTTTTTTTCTCTTTCTTTTTTTCTTCTTCTTTCTCTTTTCTCTTTTTTCCCCAGAACACTGACCTGATTAACTCTGGTCGCCAGCTTGCTTAAACAATCACAACGAGTCCATTCTGTAAATGTAAATTCTACACCTACTGACATTTTCAACTCTTTCTCTCAGGAGTAATTAGACTATATAGTTTCTCTGGATAATTCCAGCATCCTTCTCTCACCTATCCAACCATATTCTACCCTTTACCTCTTTGAAAAAAGCTTCTTATCCCTTCTGCCTGTTCATTCTATTTCCAATTCTTCCTCATCCCGCCCCGCCTTTTCTCTTTCTCTATGCTCTTCAACCAGCACTGCATACACACGGCTATTTAACTGTAGCTGGGAAATCCAGGTATATGCTTTAAACCGTTCTTTGTCCATTGGTTATCTTTTTTTTCCCTTTACTTTTCCCCTTTTTTGACCCATTTATGTACTTTATACTCCATATTATTCGCCCTCCCTGCTCCATCTTTTCTCATAACTTTTTCGTTTTCCCTCTCGCTTTGATTGTTAGTTGAACTAGCCTGTGCGTTTGTGTGCTCCTGTTCCCTGTGTGTTTGTCTGTCTGTTTTCTTTTCCAGGGCTACCTCAAGAAACAAGCTAGAGTACACAAGGTGGAGAGTCCCAAATATCACTACGAATAGGAAAATAAAATAACCAAGGTCCCAACAAGAGAGACCAAGAGATACCATTCAAAAAACACTCTCTGAAAGGATAGGCCCTGGACAGTCAAAGAGTCTTCTTGGATACAGCAGCACTCATAGAAACAGAGAGCATAACAGGTCTTTAAAACCAACAAGAGCCGGAAAGCTAACTAAAATGACGAAACGAAAGAGCTCTCCTCCAAAGAAACTCCAAGAAGAAATGACAGTCAATGAACTGCTCAAAACAGATATCAGCAGCATAACTGAACAAGATTTTAGAATAATAATGGTAAAATTAATAGCTGGGCTTGAAAAAAACAAAGGGGACATCAAAGAAACTATGGCTACAGACAGAATGGAAAATAAAAATAGGCATGAAGAATTAAAAAATGCGATAAATGAGATACATAATAAATTAGAGGCCTCCAATGCATGGATTGAAGAGGCAGAAAGGAGAATAAGTGATTTAGAAGACACCATTATAGAAAAACAAGAAACTGACAAAAAAAAGAGACAAACTGATCCAGGAACAGGAAAGAATAATTCAGGAGCTCAGCGATACGGTCAAACGCAACAATATCCGTATCATAGGAATCCCAGAAGAGGAAGAGAGAGGGAAAGGTGCTGAAGGAGTCCTGGAACAAATTATAGCAGAGAACTTACCCGACCTGGGGAAGGAAGTAAATGTGGAAATACAAGAGGCTCAGAGGACTCCCCTCAGACGTAACTTGAATCGATCTTCTGCACGACATATCATCGTAAAAATGGCAAAATACAAGGACAAAGAGAATTTTGAAAGCAGCTAGGGAGAAAAGGGCCCTCACATACAAAGGGAATCCTATCAGAGTGGTGACAGACCTATCTACTGAAACGTGGCAGGCCAGAAAGGAATGGCAAGAGGTCTTCAATGTGATGAACAGTAAAAATATGCAGCCAAGAATCCTCTATCCAGCAAGCGTGTCATTCAAAATAGAAGGAGAGATAAAAACCTTTCCAAATAAACAGAAATTGAAAGAATTTGTCACCACGAAGCCAGCCCTACAAGAAATCCTGAGGGGGATGCTCTGAAGGAAAGGTTGCAAGGAACAAAGATTCCAGAGACACCACCACAAACATGAACCCTACAAAAGATACAGCGACTCTAAACCCACATATTTCAATAATAACACTGAATGTAAATGGGCTGAATGCACCAATCAAAAGACATAGGGTAGCAGAATGGATTAAAAAACAAAATCCATCTATATGCTGTCTACAAGAAACTCATTTTAGACAGGAAGATACCTTCAGATTAAAAGTAAGGGGATGGAGAAATATATATCATGCTACAGGAAATCAAAAGAAAGCCGGAGTAGCTATACTTTTATCAGACAAACTGGACTTTAAATTAAAGACAATCACAAGAGATGAAGAAGGACACTACATAATAATTACAGGGTCCATCCATCAGGAAGAACTAACAATCATAAATGTCTACGCACCGAATATGGGAGCACCTAAATATCTAAAACAATCACAAACAGAAACAAGCTTATAGATAAGAATGTGCTAATAGCAGGGGACTTTAATACTCCACTTACAGCAATGGATACATCAACCAGACAGAAAATCACTAAAGAAATAATGGACTTGAAAGACACATTGGACCAGATGGATCTGACGGATATATTTGGAACTTTACATCCTGAGGCCAGGGAATTTACTTTCTTCTCAAGTGCGCATGGCACATTCTCCAAGATAGATCACATACTGGGACATAAAGCAGCCCTCAATAAATTCAAAAGAATACAGATCATGCCATGCACACTGTCAGATCACAATGCTTTGAATCTTGAAATCAATTACAGGAAGAAGTCTGGAAAACCTCCAAAGACATGGAGGTTAAAGAACACCCTTCTAAAGAATGAATGGGCCAATCAGGCAATTAGAGATGGAATTAAAAAATATATGGAAACACATGAAAATGAAAACACAAAAATTCAAAATCTATGAGATGCGGCAAAGGCAGTCCTAAGAGGAAAGTACATAGCTCTCCAGGCCTATTTCAAGAGATTAGAAAAAGCGCAAGTCCAAAATCTAACAGCTCACCTAAAGGAACTAGAGGCAGAGCAACAAGAATGCCCTAAACCCAGTAGAAGAAGAGAAATAGTAAAAATTAGAGCAGAAATAAACAACATAGAGACCAAAGAAACAACTGAACAGACCAAGGAAACCAAGAGTTGTTTTTTTGAAAAAGTAAACAAAATTGACAAACCTCTAGCCAGACTTATCAAAAAGAAAAGAGAGAGCACCCAAATAAACAAAATTATGAATGAAAATAGACTTATTACAACCAGCTCCTCAGAAATACAAGCAATTATCAGGGAATACTATGAAAAATTATATGCCAACAAATTGGACAACTTAGAAGAAATGGACAAATTCCTAAACACACACTCACTACCAAAATTCACACGGGAAGATATAGAAAACCTGAACAGACCCATAACGAGTGAAGAAATCGAATCAGTGATCAAAAATATCCCAACAAATAAGAGCCCTGGACCTGATGGCTTCCCTGGAGAATTCTACCAGACATTTAAAACAGAATTAATCCCAATTCTTCTCAAGCTATTCCAAAAAACAGAAATCGAAGGAAAACTCCCGGACTCATTTTACGAAGCCAGCATCACTCTGATTCCCAAGCCAGACAGAGATCCAGCAAAAAAAGAGAACTACAGGCCAATATCCTTGATGAATACGGAGGCAAAAATTCTCAAAAAGATCCCTGCAAATCGAATCCAGCAGCATATAAAAAGAATCATCCACCAAGATCAAGTGGGATTCATTCCTGGGTTACAGGGCTGGTTCAACATTCGCAAAACAATCAATGTGAAACATCATATCAATAAAAGAAAAGATAAAAACCATATGATCTTGTCAATAGATGCAGAAAAAGCATTTGACAAAATACAGCATCCCTTCTTAATAAAGACTCTAGAGGAAGTGGGGATAGAAGGAACCTACTTAAATATCATCAAAGCCATCTATGAGAAGCCTTCAGCTAACATCATCCTCAACGGGAAAAAACTGAGAGCTTTCCCCCTGAGATCTGGAACACGACAGGGATGTCCACTCTCACCACTGTTGTTTAACATAGTGCTGGAAGTCCTAGCATCAGCCATCAGACAACAAAAGGAAATCAAAGGCATCAGAATAGGCAAAGAGGAAGTCAAACTTTCACTCTTCGCAGATGACATGATACTCTATATCGAAAACCCGACAGACTCCACCAGAAGCCTACGAGAACTGATTCAAGAATTCAGCCAAGTTGCAGGGTACAAAATCAACGTACAGAAATCGGTTGCATTTTTATACACCAACAATGAAGCAACAGAAAGAGAAATCAAGAAACTGATCACATTCACAATTGCACAAAAAACCATAAAATACCTCTGAATAAACCTAACCAAGGAGTCAAGAGATCTGTATGATGAAAACTATAGAAAACTTATGAAGGATGGGGCACCTGGGTGGCTTAGTCGGTTAAGCGTCCGAATTCTGCTTAGGTCATGATCTCGCGGTTCGTGGGTTCGAGCCCCGCATCGGGCTCTGTGCTGACTGCCGGCTCAGAGTCTGGAGCCTATTTCAGTCTGTGACTCCCTCTCTCTCTGACCCTCCCCTGCTCACG